>OW152823.1:9821353-10476157 GCA_933534255.1 Iphiclides podalirius | reverse complement strand
CTGCTTCACCGCTAAGGCTACTCTTTAAATAGTGCAGTTTTTGCACTTTGCTGAGCGAAGAGTTATTGTGCACTAGAGACATATACAAGTCTTGAAATGCAGGCCAGTCTTCATAAACACCAGAAAAGTGAGGTAGTTGTATACGCGGCAGCTTGACTAATCCTTCGCTGGATGTAACGGGATTGTTTATAACGTTCGCAGGTGTTGATGTTGTAAACGATGACATTAAATCTCTGAGATCGGCTTGAATGCATAAATACAAGTCCTCTACAACAAAATAATCTTCGTTAGCAAAATATGATATATTTTGTTTACTTTCCTTCGGAACACATTTTACTAATTCTTGACGTGCCGTCTTAAAAGCATTCCAATACTCTTCAACTAGTTGTATTCTTGTTTCGAGATATCCTTTTGTGAGACGCTGCTTAGGACATTTCTTTAAATTGGTTTGTGTTTTTTTTCAATAAGGCGGCTGTATTTTCCAGTACAGACAATATTTGTTCCGGCCTAGATGTCATTTTAATAGATTTTCTTTATATTATTTTAAAACCAAACACGTAAATCACTTCGATATCTCAATTATATTATTGCTTTTTAAAAACTGTCTTAAACTGGCACAAATGTAGTTCAGGTAAACAAGTTCTATTGTTCTCGCGCGCGCCGCTCGATCCTTCCTTTTGTTTAGCGCTCGGTGATAATAACGTCGTAATTAACTCGTCTGTCGATCCGGCTCGATGTTCGACCATATGTTTTGGTAATAAGGTTCACTTTCTTTGTAGGGATTGGTAACAGAAATACGGTGTCAATAGTACGCTGGTTTATATGCAACTGATTTTTTTTTTTTTTTTTTTGCTGGATGAGCCACTGTTGGCCTTAGGGGCCTTCACAGATCCGACGGACTTGAGGTGGCCGGGCGCTCGAGGCGCCTAGCCTGAACCTCGCGTATTTACTATTACGCGTTATGGTGACTAAGCTCGAGGGCTCCCGAAGGAACCTCGGCTCGGGCCGTCACGCTATTTAATTCACCGGTTTGGGAGGCCGCCAAGCTCTTAGGGCGCTTTGGCGGGCGCTCCATGGAGTGATCAGGCTCAAGGGTCCCCGAGAGGGGACCTCGGCTTGGGCTGTCTCTCAGCACGCGTTTAGCATTCCGATTCGAGGGTGCCCGAGAGGGCCGGACCTCGGCTCGATCGGTAGCTATTATCTGACTGGAATGCAACTGACTTTAAAAACAACTTTTTCTATAATAAATGGTTACACACACATGCCTACCGTACATCTTACTCGCGCACACATAAATATACGTATTACATCGAACAATAACATTAATTTGTATCTGAAAAATACCTAGAAAGTGATTTCTCTGCGGAATTGTTAAAGTCTCTATCATCAACATCCTTGCATTAATATTTTTGTAGGCTTGTATGTCACTTGTAAGCTTTAGCTTAAATCGTTTTGGGGGCATTATAATAAAAAAAAAATATTAAAGACCTGTTCCGGCGTCAAAGAGAGTTCGTTTACTCGACAATTTACTACGAAAGCTGGTTTACGAGGTTCCCTAGTGGTGATAATTAAATGTGACAATATCTAATATTTTTGATGTAATACATTAATCAACGTTTGTTAACCAAAATAAAGGATTTATTTTCATATCGCGTGACTATATAAAAGTTCAACGAGACTGTTGGTACGATGCTAAATCAGTTTTGGAACCAATTACTGGGTTATATGCAAGGGTATAGATTCTACCTTATCAACTAGATTTTTAGACTCACAATATAAACAAGTCAAAACCTGAACTCGACAACCTAAGGCCAACAACATAATTGTGGTAGCGTGTCTCTTAACATCAAAAATACTAAGAAAATCCGGGGTTGTATTTTTTAAGAATTGTGGACGCGTCAATAATGGTAGGGTTCTTCGTTGAAATATAGTGGACTGTGTTGCTACATACATAAAGTAGAGAGGAAGGTGAGCGAGACGCACGTACTAAACTTGCGATGGCAGCCAGGCGTTCGCGCTCCCTGGGTTGCAGTTAACACCGGCGGCCTCGCCAAGTAGTACGGTACACGCACTTTGTAATGTTCAATAAGCTATGAAAGGTACACAAAGGTACACACACACATTCTTGACTTAGTGTAATCGCGGGAGAGTGCGACAAATTTCTAAGGGGGTTACTAGGACTCAATATCCGGGATAATTAAATGTATAGAGGAGCGCAATGCCACTCGTGCGGTTGCGGGATAATAAACTTTTTAAACAATTGCCGGCGCTGGCGACGCCTTAGGCGACAGCACGTGCATTAGGATGAGTAAAGTAAGGAAGAGGTAATGGACGTATGTACCATGTATTAATATATTTATTAAATATAATGTTTAAATGGCGTTACCAAATCGAATTACAGTTCTTACGTCCTATACTGGTAGTATAAGTATTTTTTTTTTCTTTCGTTATGACAGCTGTTTTAATATATTTTGCTAAACCAAAATATTTGAGGATATTTTCAAATTGGACAGTATCTCATCGAACTCTCGACAAACTGATGTCATAAAATATTTATTTACAAGAATAGTACGGTATGGAAGTCTATCAGTAAGAAATAGCTTTGCTAAATAACTAGCTACTTCGACGCTGATGCTGCCGGTTACGTTGACTACTTACGTTAAATATTATTTCCCGGTGAAAATATAAGGTACATATCTTAATATTGATTTTCGTTATCGGTCTTATTTAATCCTTGAAGCTGGGGCCCACTATTAATTTGTCGTGTGATTACCTCAGATCATTTTCATCAAAAGCAAGTTTGCTACTCATAAAAAATCATGGTCAGCTATTTAAAGTCCATCATTAAAAGTATTGTGGTATAAGTTTTAAATAACTTCTTACTGGCAAACCTGAGATCAGCCAATATTTATTTTATTTTAAATACATAGGCATATATCATTATATACATTATTTAGAAATTAAACATTTTTGTGTATTGAAGAAAACTAAATCGCCATAAGAGTGAGCTTAAGATCGCAAAGCGCAAAAAATATTCACGAGTACTGCGTCAAAAGCCACTTAAAGTTTGTAGGAGTAATAAAATAATAATTCAGTTACGAGTTCATTTTTGCTTTTCAATATTATTTACGGGTAAAGGTTGGATTGATAAAACAGAGGCAAGTAGAGCATATTTGGTTTTGTTTGATATAATGTACATTATATCAAACAAAACCAAATATGTTTTATTCGGACTTGCGAAAGTTTCTAGGTACGATTGGTACACGGAATTTTTTTTTAATAATTGCTTTCCTTCAAACATTACTGGCACAAATAAGAAAACTGTTTACACAGTTGATTAGCAGTAGTCTTAGCAAATGGCGTCTTATTGGTTGTGGGTTCCTCTTCAGCTTCGGATATTTTTTTAGGGTTCCGGACCCAAAGGGTAAAACGTGAGGGATATTACTAAGAATCCGCTGTCTGTCTGTCTGTCCGTCTGTCACCAAGCTGTATCTTATGAACCGTGATAGTTAGACAGTTGAAATTTGCACAGATAATGTATTTCTGTTGCCATTTTAACAACAAAATAAAAAAATATTTAAGTGGGGCCCCCATACAATAGACACGATTTTTTTTCCGTTTTTATAGATAATGATACGGAACGGTTTTGAACAATTGCATTTGCCACCATTTAAAAATCTGTAAGAGCCGTGATAGCTCAGTGTCCGGGCGCTCGCCTTTAATTCAATATACTCGAGCAACCTGAGTTCGATCCCCGGTGCCAGCACCAATGAAGTTTTTAACTTTAAGTGCTGACTTATCACATGCTCCGCGGTGAACGAAAACATCGTGAGGAAACCTGCATATTTTCGAAATAATAAAAAAAAAAATATTTTTCGAAGATATGTGAAGTCCGCCAATCCGCAGTAGGGCCGCGTGGTGGACTATGCCCTGATACCCTCTGTATAGAGGAGGCCTTTGCCCAGCAGTGGGACATGTATAGGCTGTTACTTAACTTTACTAAAAATCTGTAATCATAGAACAAAATTAAGGGCGTCATTGAAATGCGATGTAAATTTCTACTAAATACTATTCAGCTTTTAGTGTTTTATCATCCCGGCTTCCTTCGACGTACAAACGGAATTTTGTTGCATGAATAGATGCTTCAGATGAGATATTTTCCCTTCGAAACCTCACCTTTGAGGTAATTTAACCCGCAGATAAGAATGTAAACTATGAGAAGGGATGGAATTCAACCTGTGTATATATACATTTACTTTGGTTAGTGTAGATCCCAAAATAACAAAGTTAAACATCCGTTTAAAATACCACGTGGTCTTAACACCCAAAGAAGACTTCAAAGACTCATCTTTCAGCATACATATTATGAACACACAATAATTTTGAATGGTTTATACAAAGCCTTTAGCCGAAAAACTAAAACACTTTTATAACTACCTCATTCATATAATTCCAAAGACTACTTAATATGCTCTAATTATGTGTATTTAAAATACGCTCTATAATTCAATATAATATTTTTCATTTATTTCATTGAAATTAACAGCAGGAATGAGCAACTGGTTAAGGACTGCCGTTTATGGACGTTCAGAATACAGTAATGTCATTAATGGTTCATTTAATTAACATTATTATGAGCCCAGAAACAATTTATGACAAAGAAAAAAAGCATTACAGCCAGATTCATGTTAAGATTACGAATTTTATAAATTATGGGCAGAATCCCCTTGATTTATATAAACTCATTTAAAAATATCTTAACCTTTTCGATATTTGTCGTCCCCCGAGGCGTAAAAACTTTAGGCATAAGACCCTATTTAGCCTAAGTAAACCCCGTGTCGTTAAGAAAATTAATGCTCTTATCAGAGCCATGGGGCCGAATATACGAAATTAACAGCACCCTCGTGTGACACGTAACCTTCGTAGGATAAACGTTTCACGTCAGTTCGTACAATAGCTTGTCCCTTTAAATTAAGGCCGCTCCCCATATAACGCTGCCAAAAGGTTTATACACTAGTGAAGGGTTTCCCACTAAAACCTGGTATCGATATGATCTACAGAAATTAATAACTGCATTACCTTATTGAGATTTTATTGCATATTAAAATAAGTCAGACTCCAAATGTCATTGTTAAATTCTTAAAAAGTTTTGCAACAATCGTGTTTTATCAATTTTTTCTCATGTTTTTGACTTGTATCTTTGCATATCATATAATCAATATTTTTAATATTAGTTTGCTTATAAAATGAACGTTTTATGGAAGTAGAAAATTTTAAGGCATACATATTTTAACAAATTATTATGAACTTGAAAGCGATATACACATCTAAGTTTTCCTTTCCCAAACTTGGACTAAAGTAAAGTTTTCATTGTGTCAACATAAAATTAAACCGTTACACGTCGGCGGAACAAAGATTCCAAACATTTTAATCGTGAAACAATTTTGGATCTAAAATCTCTAACATACACTAAATAAAAGTGTGCTCACGACGACGTAGAGTGATAAACATAACGTGAATTCCGGAAATGAATACTTACGGGACGAGTTTTATTAGTATTTAACATTTTACGGCAAGATTTCTCATACAAGGATAACGTTACGAATAGGAATTCTTCGGTAAATTCAAGACCCCTCGTAACTTAAACGCCTATTATTGCGACTAAATCCAAAAGTCATTCGAGTAAGCCGCAGTCAGCGTAAAGTTTAGCATCCAGCCAACGCTATTTTGTTACGGTAATGTCACGATTAGGTAGCAGTCAATTTTAAAGGAGTATAAAAGAACAGTAGTAACAACATTTTACTAATTAATAAATTGTTTACAATCTCCTAAATTGAACCAGATTATTATTCTTCAGCTTCTACTTGAAGATCGCCTACAAAAATATAATAAGGATATCCGTACATATATTAACAAATTCATAAAATTGTTATTCTGAGTTAAGACTGTCTTTGTTCTGTTTAATGTAAAAATAAAAAGTTAACGTTCATGCAACGCGATACCAAAATATAATTTTATCATTTTTTTATCGATTTGTTCGTTTGTTTTTCTAGATTTAATTCTGAAGCTACTACACAGAATAAATAAAAAGAAAAAACACCTAGATCTCCCACATCATTAAATTCGCCTCCATATCGATTATTATTTGTTATTTGTTAATTTCAATGCTAGAATTTGTCTGATCACTGAGTTGTGCTTTCACGGAATTATGTATGTACTAACATAGCGACTCTGCCGTAAGAGGCAGCTCTCTCATGGCGGATAGTATATAAAAATACCAAGCTCTAACCGTTCAGCTGAAATATTTTAAATACTTGAAATCGTCGCAGTCGTAGAACAGACGGTTTTGAAATTTCAAAAATTTTTTTTTATTGCTTATAAATCTTTAAAATGTCCTTTTTTATATACCTAGTAATTTTTTTTTAATTTTTTGAGTAAATGTGCACTTTTTACAATTAAAAAACGACGGTTTTAATTTTTCGAACGTATTAAAAGGACGTGTGTTTGTTGCCGCCATTGTACGTTGGTTACCCCCGCCCCCCCCCCCCCCCCACATCCATGCGCCGGATTGTACTAGTCGTCTATGTTCTAGGTAATATAACAACTCAGTGCAAATTAACGTTTTCGGAATATTTTTTACTATAATTACTTTTCTAAATGATTATTGAGTGTTTACCTGGTCTCACGAATGAGTTAATGACTTATTAGAGACTACTTTTATGTATCTGTGTAACAAAATGAGTAACAAGAGATCAAAAAGGATTTTGATCTCTTGTTACTCATTTTGAAACGAAAAGCAAACAAATCAACCAAGTAACAAGAAACAACAAAATACCATTGCTTCCGTAACACGTATTTGTTGTTTACTTATTTAACATATAATTAATTTCTTAGTGGAAAAATCTTAAATTTTACGAGTGTTTTGTAGTAATCGTTTTCTTATCCATAAAACAATGTCGTTTGATCGAATCCGTCCTTGTACTAGGGGCGTTCAAATAGGTGACTTTATTATGGTGCTTAAAGGATTTTAACGTTAGAATGAAATTATAAAATAATAATAATGTTTAAGATTTCATTATTTTTACAATGTTTTTTTTTTGTGACGTATATATAAATGCGACGTTTTTTTGTGTACCTACCGCCGACGGATATTACGATCCATCATTTTTATGCGGACACTATGTGGTTGAAGATGCATAACCTACATTTTTTTCCGAACGCATTTTCATATACGTCATTTCATTTAAAAGTACAGTGTTATATTTTTATTTATTCCGTATTTTTGGCTTAATATAATAAAACGGAAGAGTTAGTTTGATTGTTTGTCAAAAAATCATGTACTTTTCCAATATAAAAAATGATTTTTTTAGGCTGGTTAGGTAAGTATATAGGGATGTAGTAAGGTAGGTTAGTACGTTGTGTAGTTTTTTTGTTTACGTATTTTATTTCGTTATTTCAGTGAGCCGTTGTTCATCGCCGCTACCACTTGAGACAGAAGCACTGTTAAGTGACCACATAATGCGTGACGTCTGGAATGATGCGTTCGGCGGCGATACTCTTGATAAGGGTGACTCATGTGTTCCTCCAGTTTGCAATGAAGATATGCCTATCGGTAATTTGTCCGATATGTGAGGTCCCTAAAAGTCCAAGTAATGCACTACCTAGTAAAGATGATGATCAAGCTTCAAAAGAGGTATGTCCTAGTGACATAATTAGAAATGATGCGTTTATACCCATGGATCCTGCCACTCCAATACCCTCAACAGACCATCCGAAATCAGTAACTTCTTATTTACAATTCAATGTCAACCCCTCTTCACCATTGAAAGAATCATGAAGAATGGGGAGATGTGAAGAGAAAGAGACTGAAGAATTTAGGTAAGAAATATTGTTCAAAAAGAAGTACTACTTTTGAAGCAAAGGAAATGGGGCCACGATGTCGATGCAGGTTTAATTGGCCCTCAAAAATAACCATAGATGATCGGAGACAGATTTTAAAACACACGAAAAAATTGGTGTTTGCAAAACCATGTTTTTAAACACCTTAAAGATTACTGAGCGTATGACGCGAACAGCTTGGGAAAAGTATGATGGCAGTACTACTGTCGAAAAAGACATGAGAGGACGTCATAGCAATCACAAAAAAGTTCTCAACTCTGAAATGGTTTTATCTGTATGTGCTCACGTAAATGCTTTTGTGCCAGTTGAGTCTCATTATTGTAGAAAAAATCAAAAAGACTATACTTAGATAGTAGCTTAAGTATCGTTCGAATGTTTTAATTGTACAAAACTTGGCCCGATTTGGATAATTACACAACTAAAGCAATATCACTGCGACAATACCGATACATTGTTAACAGCTATTTTAATCTATCTTTTCATAACCCCAAGAAGGATATTTGTGACCAGTGTCATATTTTTAAACACACTGATGCTCCGTCTGAGTAAATGAAACTAGCTTGTGAGGAGCACCAAAACAACAAAAATATTGCACGCAACCTAAAACAAAATGATAAAACCGAGGCAATCGAATCGATTGGTACCATCTTGTGTGCAACATTTGATTTTCAAAAGGTTTTAAACTGTCCGCACGCTAAAATAAGCCTTCTGTATTACAAACGTAAACTCTCGTGTTACAATTTCGCTATTTTTGATTTACCGTCTAAAGGTGGCTATTGCTACGTGTGGGATAAGAGTATCGCAAAGCGGGGATCCAATGAGGTAGGCAGCTAGTTGCTTATTCAATTTTATCAAAGAATTTTCCTTGAAAGGAATTAAGGAGTTTAGATTTTGGTCTGATAACTGCGTGGGCCAAAATAAAAATCGAGCCGTTTTTGCAATGTACAGTCGTGCAGCTAAGGAGTTTGGAGTCACCATAATTCGTCGTTTTCTCGAAAAAGGGCACACTCAAAATGAAGGTGACTCTATTCACTCTGTGATTGAAAGAGCTGGGGAACACAAAATAATTTACACACCTGAAGAGTGGAAGCTGGTTATGAAATGGGCAAAATCTGAAAAGTTAACGTTGCAATAATTTAATATTTTTATTATTGAACCATTTGCCAGCAACCTATTTGAGATGATGATTATATTTTTTTTACTGTTTTTAAACCCTTAGATAGCGCTAACAGACAGATAAAATTTTGTGGCGCTTGCACACTTTTAACTGTTTAATTAGCGCCATATGAGGATTGAAACAGGCCAAAATGTAGGTAACTGTTTATTTGCTAATCCAGTTGATTTTTTAATTGTTTATTTGAGGCTCATATTTAAAATTTAGAGGATTTTTTGGTTTTGGTATTCAGTATACTTTATTTGATTTGTTTTTATGAATAAAACTATTTGACAATTGTATATTAATCTTTTTAGTTTAATCAATAAGTAGAATCCGTCGCTAGATTTTTGTCATTTTTCCCCAACAAAATGACGTAAATGAACATACGTCAAGTTATTGTCGCTACAATAACGACGTTTGTGATAATTCGTCACATACATGCCCATAGTAAAGTGACGTATCTGACTTTTCTTAAAAACTAGCCATATTAAGGATATATTTTGTATGTCATAATTAACAACATTATACATTTCCAACATATATCAACCTTTATCCAAAAAGTTTCAAGTTGATTGAGTTAGCCGTTCGGAAAGGGTTATATGCGTTCTCTCTACAACCAAAAAACAAAGTATTTGTGATACTTCCAACCTTTAATGAGGTCGTGGTACTTACCCGACGGGCCTCCTGTAAAGTAGCTGTTTTGTAGATCCGTCATTGTTCTACCACTGCGACGAAATATTTTATCAATACTATGGAACAATTTGTTTATACAACACATACCTACATAGGTTATAGTTTAAACATCTAAAAGCCATGTTAAGTATATATGATTAGCGAACCCGACTGAAGTTGTCCTGTACACACATCTTAAATTCCGAAAACAACTTAAAAATTAATTAAACAAAACATTTTGTACTGGAACGAATTGTGAATCTGAACTATTCTCGAATCCTCTTGAACAAAACAAATAATTTCATAGTAATTGGTCCAACCGTTTAGGAGTTTAGTATACACATGCATAGAAAAATTATAAATAAAGATAGTATAAATAATAAAGTTTTTTGCTGAAACTAACAACTCTGCAACTTTAACGCTGTTACCATTAACTTTGATACCCTCATAATGAATAAGAAAACTCGCAAGTTATGTTATTTTGTAATGTTATTAAATTTTATGATGTTATTTTGGAAAAAAGTACAATAGGTAATACGACTGCTCTTACATATTATTAAAATAAATAGTAACTTTTCGGTGGTGTGGCATTGTAGCACAGCAATCTGTTAATACTTATTAAAGTTAAGCAACGCTCCGCACGGTCCGCGACATCTGATACGATTATGCTTAAATTTTAAAATTTTCCGCTGTCCCATCTGTTAAATATAATAAAATTAAATTTTATTGAGTTACTTAACGACCTGATTGGTAATTGTTAAAGTTGTGACACATTGGAGGTCGCAAAAACTAAAAATATTTATAACCAACGACGAAGACAAAAATAAATTTCTTTTGGGCCTAAAAGATTTAATAAGTTAAGGTGAGGTTCAAGGTTTATCTCAATGACTTAAAAAATAACTTTTAGGCCAAATCAAGGCCGAAAACGAAAAAAAGTAAGCCAAAACCTTATTAATTATTGTCATACAATGTTAGTGGGTGCATTGTCATAGATAACTCAGAAATTCTATTGTAAAAGCTTACCATTAGAATAGAATAGAAACCAATAGATATCGAAACCGTCAAGAGATGTCATTATAAGCGACAGACATGACTTTACTTGCCTTATCATTCTAGGAAATTCCGTAAGGCATTTGTTCCGTAAGGCATTTGTTGTTTGGATAGCCCAACAGAATCGATTTGTTAACTTAGTTTAAAAAATGGAAGCAATAAATTAAAATATTCTCATAAATTAAACTATTAACGGTGGTAGGGCCAGGCAACAGCCTCAGCTGTTGCACGAATGGGCAGGCCCATCCGGGTAAGTACCAGGACCTCACAGAAGACCAGCGTAAAGTGGAAGTATGACAAATACTTTCGCGTTTCGTCTGGTGAGTAAGGTAGCCGGAGCCCAATTTTCAAAAGGTTATCAAAGCATCTGTAACCCTCGGGTGCGGCAGATGTCCATGGCTGGCGGTATTCACTTAACATCAGGTGAACTGTCTGTTCGTTTGACAACTTTTCGCATAAAAAAACTCTGTATCTAACATTAAATATTATTAATTTAAAATAAATTAATTTTCAACTTGATAAATTAAACAGACCCATCTAGCGGAAGACAAGGAACTACTTATCGGTTCCATAGTTATTAAATGATTCGTTGAGTATTGAGAAACGCAGTGATAGGTGACCGCAGTTTATATTAAGCATAACTTTATTGAATCAATATCTAGTCTGAATTTAACTGAGAACTTCAGAAACCGGGCATTAGTGATTTATAATTAACGTTATTTTATTATTAAGATTAACGACCTGCTCTTTTGCCAAGTTATTTTCATTAAAAACTGAGAAAATATAGATTTATTTGCTTTGCTGTGGTAAAAGATGACCGTAAGCAATGAAATTATATAGCACGATTAATATATTTGTTAAATTTCCGTCTATTCAAAGACATTTCATTTATCAGCCTCTAGTAGGACCAAACCCACGTTCTATAAATAAATCGTTATTTGAGAACCTAGCAGGTCATTAACTGGGCTCACACAAATCGATTCGGAACTACATCGCGCGGCTAAATGTAGTTCTATTTGGAACGCAGTCACTGTAATCTATCTTTGTAATTGTTTTGTGGCTAGTGCAAATGGCAGTGACGGGTAAGTGAATCTATATCAAGCATATCTCAATTTTTAATTTTAATTTTATGAATAATTAAAGGGGTATATCGATGCAACGAGCAATTCATTCAAGTTTTGGATATATAGATAATTACGTTCTATCAAATTCTGAGTTTTTTTTTTGAGAAGTTAGTAGTCGAGCAAGTGGTTCACATGTTATTGTGTTGCTCCCGCCGCCCATGGGCATCTACGACTCTTGGGGTGTCAGATTACACATTTACTTTAATTCAACATGTAAAAAAAATATGTGCCTCAAATTTTAATTAGATATATATAAGAATACTATTTCTATGGTTTGATTGATTTTAAGATTACATACGTTGAAAGATTGAAGCAGTTACTGAGTTGTTTTGTTGAGTTTTGTTGAGTTTTGTTATGAGACATTTCCTTATATTTCATAGTAATCAGGTTAAAGTATTGTGGTGTATAAACTATTAACAAATTCAAAATCGGTAGCTGTGTAATTACTAATCCAAATAATAATTCATCGCATTGTAGTATTTGTGTTATCAACAGAATTGTTATACTATAAAGAAAAACAATATCCTACTGTAAGTGAACTGTAATGAAAAATTTTATAACTCAGTATTTTGAACCACGCTTCTGGACTCTACATTTTATTAGTAGAAATATGGATTTAGATATTACGAAACGGTTTGATTATAGACACTACTTGGACTACAAAGGATAAAATAAAACGTGAAGAATGGGCTTTTAAGAGATTTACATAGACAAGAACCCTAAATATTTCACGGTAAGTAAAAAAGATAACCTGCAAAAACTTTATAGATTACTATTGAAGCGAACTCTAAGGAAAAACGTTTGCAAAATGAGATTTATTTTTCATTCCTGGTTTAATAGGAAGGCTTTATAGCATATTATTATGTGATAAAACTAATCTTGCTATGTAATTATTATTACATGAATCTTTGTCTGGAAAAATCTTTTGGCTTTGAAATAAAATAAAAACATTATAAAGCCACAGCATTTTTTAATTTCGAAAAATAGGAATAGACTGTTCAATACATTATATTAAAATAATACACCTACCTACTTCGGAGAAGAACATTTTATTACATATTGATTTATTTGGTGGTAAAAGAGAAGGCCAAAAATTAGTTTTTATAGTACCAATCACTCATCACAATAGATCATAAATCTGAAGCGATGTGTTTAGAATACATATTCTGACAAATTGTTGCTCTTAAATCTAGATGAAATTCACGCCCAAACAAGCTCGATGTAAAAGACATTCATTATTCATTTTAAACTGCATTGCAGCTACCTCCTTGTTGTTATCGAATCCTAATATAATGACTCCATGGGGTTGAAAAGGTATTTTCAGTGTCGAGGCTCATGGGTTTAATTCAGAAACGGAACAAAAATTTGGTTGACCCACCGATTGTTTCGTATCTGGGTGCTTGTCCACGTGAAATTTATGTTTGTAAAACGTCCTTACAACACAGGATAATATTGTCATAAAGTAAGGGCAATGATTTTTTTTTCAAGCCAAAAAAAATACTGAAAAAATTATACTTCTGTTATAACAATCATTTATTTCCAATATAACGTAACGTTGTAAATGATAGCATAAAAAAAGATTTAAAATAAATGAATAACTCGTTACATTCGACTTGCCATTTAGACAGTCTTTATTTTTAAAAGTAATTTGTAGTCCGAATAAACCCGAAACTTCTCAATTATTATGGTATAAAACTTAATTGCTTCGAAAAGGGGAGTACGGTCGTATTTATTATATTCCATTTTAAGATTAAAAATTTATAAACCATATTTTTTGAATTTACCGAAATATTGATGTGAATCAGATACCAGACAATTTTTTACGTAAAACAGGTTCATCTTGTCGCATTTTGGCGACAGGTTCATACGCGCGCAACGTGAAAATGTTACTCCGATAAATTTTCCAAACGCGCCAATAGAAGTAAGAGTGATGACCTTCGCAATTGACCGGGATGTCGGTGGATGCTGTGTTCAGCCGGGGACTAAAACAGGCTGTAACGATGATGATAATGAAGCAACTATTGCCACGAAAAAGTTGACCTTCGCCACCCACGAAAAATGTTCTGGTCAGCGTTGACTCGATTTTTCACTTCCATATAACAAGTTGCTGAAACAAAATTGGTTTTACATAATGAAGTTATTTACGGTCATCACTATTTATTTACTACCAATCTACGTCTATAAAACTGATTGGATTTATTCAAAGCGCAGGAAGCCTATACCAGTAATAAGAGTTAGGCCTTGTGGACACCATTGTTTTTCTAGGAATAACTCTTGATTCAAAGCTTCAATGGGGCCCCCATATATCGAAATTTGCTAACAGACTAAGTTCTGCAGCATATGCTGTAAGGAAAATAAGTTGTCTGACTGATGTAAATGGAGCTAGAATTGTTTATTTTAGTTATTTCCCTAGCATAATGTCATATGGGATTTTGCTAAGGATGCATGCTGCCGGTGTTGAAACAATATTTTGGAAAAAGGGCCATAAACGCAATTTACAATCTTAATTTGAATGCATCTCTGAGAGAGAAATTTAAAGAAATAAATATTTAACCTTGGCCACTCAATATATATATGAAAATGTAATGTATGAACATAGAAACATTAATGATTTTAATAAGAATACTGATGTACATAATGTAAATACTAGGAACAAACACAAGCTTATAACGCCAGTTACTAGACTCCATAGAGTCAGTTACTCGTACATGGTACAGTGAATACGCTTCTATAACAAAATCCCAGTTAATGTGCAAAGCCTATGTACTAACAGGTTAAAGAAATTTATTAAAGAAAAACATTTTAAAAAGGGTTATGATAATGTAAATGAATACATTAACGATAATAACCCCTGGGAATGAGCTGATCGCTCCTAAGCTGTTTCTAAAAAAATATATAAACTGTATAACAATGTATTTGTTTCAGAAAAAAAAATAACAAAAAAGGGGATACCTACGAGTTTCCTTCGCCTGTTTCTTCTCCGTTAGAGGAACCTCATTACGAAACGGTAGTAGATTTAAAAAATTACTATCGATAAATGAAGTGTATATTTCTTATTTCGATGAATAAATGGTTTAATCCAATTTATTGTTGTCAACTAAAATTATTAAATCCAATACAATTAACATCTTTAATCTATTTATAGGAAAACCTAATGATCCATTTATTGCTAATCGTGTTACCACCGCTACTTTTTTAATCTACCGTCTGAAGGTCGTCCAGACCGCAGACCGCGCGTAATAGCTGCCATACCTGATAGCCTGTCTATTTATCGAAGATTTATAGATGGATTGACCTGTGGATTTATTGAAATTGTATATCTCAAAAGTACACATCTTGAGTAATTTTTGATATACAGTGTGGCGTTTCTAAAGACGCCCAAATTCACAGAGGAGGTCCAGACTCGGTAGTATAATCGTTTATTGAAATAAAAACAAACTTTTTTTTTTCACAAAATTTATCATTCTATTAAAAACAGAACTTGTTGATAATGCGGTAGTCATTCATAAATGCGTCGTATACTTTTGAAACTAACTTGTGTGCGTGTTAGTTATGAATGATCGCGCGTGAAATAAGTGAGCTGTCCATAAATTACGCACTTTTTGAGATATATTGAAATGAATGTATTTAATTATTTACGAGTAATTTTAATAAACATTTATCATTTTTTACATAACATTATTTATGTCTAGATTTTAATTAAAAAAAGGCTACACTTAAAAAAGCCTCCCTGTATAAGTTAAATAAGCAATTCAGCGTTAGGTCTACTTTTCCCTTGACTATAATTTCTCTGGACTTACTCATCCTTATTTACCATATCTCAGAGCATTACATAAGAATTTTTGACCATTGACCCATTAATATAAGTTGTTCATAGAAGAGTTTCGCTTCACCTTTTTATTTTGCTTCATTCCGATAAATGCATATCCTTGAATGCGATAATGCGTAATTGACCATGTTTTCCCTTATTGATGTTGAGGACGGCTATGCGATCGGAAATTCAAAAGATTTCTTGAATGTATTGTATGTTTAATTTAAATTGGAATGTACAATAAAGAAATATAATTCACTGAAAACTGATCAGCCGTTTAGTAGTAACGACGGTACATCGGAACGAACAATTCAGACATGTCAAACATATATACATAACCCTCCTGTTTAGATTTCGGCACCGTCGGATAGTCTTAATAAAATAAAAAAGTCTTATATTTATTATACTAACTTGAATTCAAAATAAAAGTATTGTTATTCATATTTTATTTATATTTATTAATATTCTAATCACTTATTTTACGGACATAAACAGATTAAATGAGCTTATAAATGAGCCTAAATGTGTGCTTTTCAATTTAAGCTTGGATGTTTGTTATTCTTTCACGCAAATACTACTAAATGGATTATAACAAATCTTTACAATAATATAGCTTATACAGCGTGACGTTACCATCGCGACAATAAATGAACACACGTCTAACGCTACTTGGCAATAACCATAAAAAAATATTAACGTTAAACAAAATCCATAATAAAAAAAAAAAATTTTTCAAACAAACTAATTAAGTAAAAAAGAAACAAGATTTGAACATCCTATACAACTCGCGCCACAGCTCGCATTACAAGCCTCTCCTTCTAACAGTATGTTTTGTCTCTTTTAAATTCATTCAACCCATTCATATGCTTTGTGACCTTTACAAATGAACTTTACGTTACGCTTTTATAGGTAAGGGTGTTCTAAAATTCTTTGTTTTGGAAAATTTAATAACTATGTAAATATTGATGTTTAAAGAATGTAAATGTTTAATACAACTTTAAAAAGTTATCCCCTATATGTGTGTTCATTTATTGTCGCGATGGTAACGACACGCTGTATATCAGAATAAGACAAAGGCTATATTTTATATACATATTTTATGTATGTGTATCTGTCTTTCTGTCTGAATATTACGCCTTCAGCCTATTCGACGCATACGTAGTCGTGGATAGCAGCTAGTATTATAAAGGCGAAAGTTTGTATGTATGAATGGATGTTTGTTACTCTTTCACGCAAATACCACTGAGTGTATTTTATTGAAACTTTACAATAATATAGCTTATACATTAGAGTAAGACATAGGCTATAATTTATACACATATTTTATGTATATCTGTCTTTCTGTCTGAATGTTACGCCTTTAGCCTACTCTACGCAGACGTAGTCGCGGGCAGCAGCTAGTATGATATAATTCAAAAGAACACGCTTCTTTATTTCATCAATTACAAACGGTAACAATGCGAAGCTGATAAAAACCACTTGTCGAGAGAAACAGCCTTTTGCAAAACTTCCATCATGTTTTAATTAATTTTTTGCTATGAACCACACGGTTGCTTTAATTTAAAGAAATTATTTTCTAGAATTTTTTTATTATTTCTTTGATGTTTCTTCTCGAATTAAATCTATTATAATATCATTTTTATACATTTTTGTTCATAAATTCGGCTATGTTGAACGTCGGGAAATGAAATATATTTTGTAATTAACATTATTGAGGATAAAATTTAAGATATGTTTATCTATTTTATCAATTATATAATTTGTACAATTACTTACAATCTACACTACAATATATACCTATTTCATAACGATGTTACGATAGAAACAAGATTGGTTTATCCGTAAATTACTAAAAATAACAATAGGTAAATAAATATTTTTTTTCAACAGCTGTGGACTACTAACACCGTAATACCATGTAACATTGTAAATATATATGTAAAACATGACCTTAAGAGATAATTGTTCTAAAACATTGATATATTTTTAATTATATTGTAATGACATGTTAACCAAATAACAAAACTTAGAACTTACTATGTGCACTACTAAGAGCTTTCGTAGTACTACATCGTATTATTCTTTGTGCCATTTACCGCAAATTGTGATATTATGTTTCGTATTTAAGTTTAAAAGGACGGTGTAATTTACATAAGTTGGCAATTTAATATCTCGTGTCACATGGCTTAATCCTTCCCAGGTGTCGGTGTTACTGAATTATTAAATTAAATTCGTATAGGCTAGTGATGCCTCTTTTAAATATGTACCTACTATAAATTTTACTGTTGGGTTCTATTCAATAATATTATTATTATATAATAGCATACTACGGCGATATAAGATATAGACAAATCAGTGAGTTGCATTTGTTTAACCTTCCAATGAAACATTTATATCTTTGTTAAATAAAAACATGGAGGTGACGAATAAATGATCGTAAATGTAAACAATGTATGGTTCAAAATAAATGATCGCACGCAGAATGAAGTCGTGTCCTATATTAAAGACGTGCGATATTAATTAGAATGCATTACCTAATGAAATTTTTATTCTGCAATGAGAATAAAAATCAGTATTGACAATATCCACATGTAAATCTTGTAACCTGAGTTGCAGTAAAATAAACTTTAATTATAGTCTAATATTACAAAATAATACTGAGCTTTGTACATCTAGATAATCTGTTCCTACAAAATGTACGTTAGTCAACATTCATAATTAATAAGTTCACTGTCTTTTACCTATAAATTACTTATTACTGCCCTTTTAGACATTACATGATCGACAGTAATATCTTTGTATCTCTAACAGATTTGAATTAACATATTGATAAAGCAGTTATAAATGATGCTAATAAATGCACGCAGGATTTAATATAAACCAAAGAAATCCGGGAATACTCTAAAACAAACTTTTTTTTTTATATTTTCCTTAATCTCATTATTATTTTTCCATGCAGCTGTTTGAAAGCGGCAGATAGTTTGAAATTTCTCGTATTTAAGTCAAATTTAAAATCGATGTTCATGCGATCATCAGAAATAAAATTTAAGGAGGTCCAGGATACAGTATTCATTAACTCTCAATGTTACCACACTCACCGCGTTAAGTGAACATCACATGAATTTATGAACGCAAATTTCATCTGTATGTAAATCTGGATCTATCTTTAAGCCTTCACTTACTAAGAAGCTCAAATAACAACATAGTTGATTTACAAAACAACTATCTAACTCTACAAATTAATTGAAACACTTTGAAACGTCTTAGTTTACTGAGCGCCACATGCTATACTTTTTGTTACATTGTTTAGTGTCATAGTCGAGCGTTTTTTAAAGTTTTTATTGTAACACTAGAAGTATATTTTGTCAGTCAACAGTTGAATGCGTAAATACATGGGCGCACTAAAAGTTTCAGGAATGAATAAAAAAAAATGCTGTTAAAGGTGTAAAAGGCAAAAATACATTTATTGTTTCTATAAATATTCTCCCTTTGCGTAAATGTACTTTTTAGTTTGATCAAACTAATTTTGAAAAAAAAAATTCTTTTTCTTGTATTTACGCGATTACACATTATAAATGAAACTAATTTTACGGATTTATCGCGTTTATTTTTAATTTTAATTCCCGACGTTTCGAACCCTTTACAGCGTTCATGGTCACGGGACAGACTGAGGTGTTAGACGTCTGATTGTCATAGTTAACCCGGGCTACCGTCAGTTTTTGAATTATTAATTTTGTGTCCGATCTATGCAGAGGGAGCTAATTGTATCTTGTCTTGCAGTAGTGGTTCGTTTGGGCCTAGATTTAATTTTATTGATGACAGGATCCCAAGCTGATGGTAGTACCCAACCTTCTTCTCTATTGAAATTAGGGTGTTTTTTAATTTCAATAGCCTCGCGAATCATCCTTGGGAGGAATCGGTGTTCTTTTGCAAGGATCTGTGGTTTGTCAAACCTGATGTAGTGGTTGGGTCTATTCAAAATGTGCTCACAAACTGCAGACTTACATAAAACACAATAGATTGAACAAGTCTGAGATAAATCCGTAAAATTAGTTTCATTTAAAAAAAATTCTGCGCCCCTTCTCCGTGCTGACCTCATAAGCGTGTTTTTCATACTTTTCGACAGCCTCTTCTGGTGATGACAATCGTTGACCGCTTAATTGGTTCTAAGTTGTTGAGAACAGAAAAAAGTCACAAGACCCCAGGTCGTGACTGTACGCAGAATGGCTCATAAGTTCTACGGTTTTCACCTTCAGAAGTTTGTCTGTGTGTCTGGCCGTGTGAGAACTAGCATTGCCATGGTGAAAATGATACGGCGCTTACAATAATTTTACGCAGTTCGCCAATAACTTTCGGCAAACAATATGGTCGTGTATCAGTCACTATTCACGGTACGACGATCCTCTAAAGTAACAGTAGCTACGTGTCCAGTTTCATTTAAAAAAGAAGCAATTATCCTTATATTATTAAGCTTAGATGTACTTTACGCGTGCGCTGCTTGTTTGGTTTCAGCTGCAAATCAAAGCAGCAATCGAACGTATGGGTCTTTCAAGATGTGCAAGGCCCATACGTACGATTGCTGCTTTGTTTTGTGATCGTAGCAATAAATCCATGTTTCATCACCTGTTCCTATGTCCCACATCAATTTTTTCGCCTCATCGTTGAATCTGGTAAGTTTGGCATTCCAGCAAGTGAAGCGGTCCGTTTTTTGAGCCTCGGTCAAATTGAGTGGGGTCCACCGCGAGCATAGCTTTCTCACACCCAAATGTTTGTGTGGGACTGTTGATTGTATATGACCCATGCCCATGTATAAGGATGCCCAAATTCCTTAGTCACATGCCTGTCTGTTTCGATCTTACGGCGCACGGCATCGATCTATTTGTTGTTGAAAGCGGTGGACGGGCGACCATCGCGAGATTCGCCACAGGGCGGTTGATATCATGCGTTAAAATAAGTGATGTCTGTGAAAATATAAAATACTTCACCATCGCCAAACACTACTTAATTTGCAACGATTGGCTATAATAAATGGTTAGTGAGCAAGTTTACTATATGCCGACACTTCCTGATTATTCACAAGTATTCATTGAATATCTGAATGACTGATTTAGCCTATGCTATTCAATTTTTTATTACATTCTATTTCTATTACTAATGTGTATTCAAAACGAAGTTTGATTGCCAGTTTGAATGATAAATTGGCAAATTGGGTCAAACACTGCTCAGTTATCGGCGCTGCCAAGATTTCAAACTACGCCTTCTGAGAAACTCAACCAGATGTTATACCCAACTGAGCTGAGTGAAAATTTTTCGACAATTTTTGAATAATTAACTACATGGCATAGTTTGTGTTAGTCATTAATTAAGAAATAGTCTTCGCTGGACGTCAATTAAGACAAGGTAAGTGTCATGATCAGTATAGTTATAAATCAAAACTTTTTAACTTGGGGACTATCTCGATAATTAAGTTTTAATAACATCATCATCATCATCATCATCATATCAGCCGTAGGACGACTCGCTCTGCTATGTCGTTAGCTCTAGTTCTTCTACGGATCTTCTCATTTCTGATTCGATCTCGTAGAGAAACCCCAAGCATTACCCTTTCCATAGCACGCTGTGCGACCGCGAGCTTCCTTATGAGGCCCATAGTGAGAGACCACGTCTCGGCACCGTAGGTCATCGCTGGTAGCACGCACTGGTTAAAGACTTTCGTCTTTAAGGACTGTGGTATTTTGGACGTAAAGATGCTGCGCAATTGCCCGAACGCAGCCCAGCCGAGCTGGATTCGATAATATCATACTTGTCCAATATTTTCAAGGTGTTTGCTATATATACCATTTTTAATTACATATTAATACATGTAAAACCTACTAAATAATGTAATAATGAAATGTTTTATTATTGAAAACATAATCTTTGAAGTTAATGGAAAAACTGCTTTTGTTAAAATCTCTAGAGTTGAATCGTATAAAAGAAAACCGTTCCCTAAACTATGATCTGACCGTTAACGAGACGGTAAGGCATCTTGCGGTACTCAAAATGTCCTCGGGCACTACGATTGCGGTTCAATGCACGGAGTCTTCGTTGACTTTTATTTGGTGAAAGCCACTCAT
This sequence comes from Iphiclides podalirius, assembly GCA_933534255.1. NCBI lineage: Eukaryota > Metazoa > Arthropoda > Insecta > Lepidoptera > Papilionidae > Iphiclides > Iphiclides podalirius. The sequence goes on along the minus strand of OW152823.1, from coordinate 10,454,329 downwards.
CGCGTTTTATACCGTGAAATTATTATACTTAAAAGCAAGTGGGTCTTATCTATCTGACCAATCTTTCTTTATACCAATAGAATCAGACTTGCACGTGAAGAGTTATGAATTAGTCACAAATTATATACACCCTTTTATTATAATTCGTTGATAATTTTGCGTATGAGCAGTTTCTTACTGTGAGATAATTTGTACAGTATATAATTACTCTCAGGCTCCTTAATAGTAAGCATAATGTGCATCTTTTGAATAATATTTTTTTTTGTTACAAATGTTAACGAGCATTATGCGTTTTATAACATACTATGAGACGACGAGGTGTTTAACAAGTTCTTTTGATCTTAATGAGATACTATCAATCAATGATGGCATTGATAACAGCTGATATGACATCGTGTTGGCCGTAACTGATATAAGAAAACTCCTCGATAGTTTCAGGAACTTAATTTTGCATTAGTGGCGGTCGCGCTTATTTATGGGTATTTTGTTCCGTGTATTATGTATGGAACATAATAATTTTGTACTGTGAAATTTGATTAAGTACGATCGCTACTAGTCTATTCCGATAACCGGGCACGTAGGTAGCCTTTTGTTAAGCGAACAAAAAAGATCTACTTCATCACACCAGACCTAGACGTCGTAAATGAATGCTACGATCGAAATCTGAGACGTAATAATGATTTGATCTGACCGGAGCTATGGCTTTTTGGATTGATCTATGGACTTGCATTTATCCGTGAGTTCAACTGCCTCTACTCAGGTTGCTACTGACGATCATATAAAAATAATTAGTCTATGAAGAAAAAGAGCATATTAAAATACTTATAACATAACATAACATTTTATAACCAAGTATTCGTTGTACCTCACATGTGATGGGTTACTACGTTGCTTGCTTTACCTTACTGTATAGTATCTTTTGTCGCGTTAAGATACTCTTTTTGTCACATCTTAATGAAGAATCAAATGAGTGGTATGAACAAAATAATCACTTAAATCTGTTACACAACTTTTTTATATATTTGTATTGTGAAGGTTGTTTTGTATATATTTAGTTGGTAAGCCTTAATAAATAAATAAAAAAGATCAAGAACTGTACATTTTGCATTAATGCAACCTAGGAGACTTTATTTGCATATCAGGCTGAACCAAAACGAACGGGACTGAATTTAGATAAACCATGCATTTACTAGAATTACTGCAATACTGGCAGTATGTAAAAGTGCGAATTAAATACCTATTTTCAGTTTCATGTTACGAATTATCTTCTTTGGCGCAGCGCCCGTCGACCTGCAAGATAAATTTAAAATGAACAACGTCCTGGCAACACGGCAGAACGAGATAAAATAAAAGAAAAGGCTTTGACGGAAAACCCGTTGTAAGTGATAAATAAATCTGTAATAAAAATAATATTTTTTTCACCTGTACAACTAAAAATGTATAAATAATATAGTCATAAATCACGCTTAAAACAAATTAATGTTTAATATTAAAGTTAACACAACTTGAAAATAAATACACAATATGTCCTATGAATAAAGACGAATTTAACATTCCGTTTTTTGTTTTTAGTTTTTTTTTTTTCTTCGATGAATAGTTACATGTGTGTATGTCTTACGTTTTATTTACCAACAGCAGAATTACGCTCTTTTATTTCATATTGGTAAACGTCTTTAATTATTAGGTACTTATTGTTATTTATAGTACTGAACGAGGTTGAATTTTGCACTACTAATTGAAAAACGGCAGAGATAAAATTTTATCTGTTGAAATACTCAAGAAACGGCTTATGAAATGGTACAACTAAATTATGAATTTCACAAGTAGAATATTTAAAAGAGGTGTACACAAGGGCCATTTCGAATTCAACGATGTTTCTTCCATAGTTATGTTAATGATATAAAGAGGAAATCATTCACAATGTCAAAATGACATCAGAGTTATTTATCAAACGATATATAAGAGTACAGTTCCAAGTTCAAAACTGGAATTGAAAGGTTCATAGCCTGTTGTTCAGGTAGTATATATGCCTGAAATTTAATTACCATATTAAAGTATAACAGCGTATTAGTATACAGTGGATTATGACCACTCCGATACCCTCCTTGAGGCCTTTGCCCAGCTGTGGGACATGTATAGGCTGACACTTACTTTTTTTACTTTTGTTATTGTTTCAAAAATATGCAGGTTCCTTACGATGTTCTTCACCGCGGAGTACGTGATAAGTCGGAACTTAAAGTGAACAAATTGGTGGTACTGGCACCAATGAAACTGGAGCTTACTTAATTCTGGAGCGCGCGGGCAAAGGGCTATCTTCACCAATTTTGCAAAAACTCTTCTGTAAGTCATACGTTACAAAAATAAGTCTTGCACGCTTGTTGTTTCAATAAATCTATATCACAATATGACTGTGTGGCTTATAATTTAAAGAAATTAGTACAGTATATTCTTCCGTGGCAGGGTATTCACTCGAAACATCGTAGTAACGGTTACGTTTTAAATATGATTTATTATCCATGAAAACGTTGTTCCTAATTCCAGTGAGCGTATTCAACTCGGTGTCAGGGGAGTCACTAAGCGCGTGAAATTAGTAATTAAGAGTCACGTGTCGTATAACCTTTAAGGCTTCGAAATGTCTCTGTCCCCTAGGGAAAAGTTTTAGAGAAATTAAGAAATGAAAACTTTCGAATTATCCTCGAGTGTGAATAAGTTTTAAAACGAAATAAAATATGCAGAATACATCAATTATCCTACCTATCGATTTAAAAAATCTTTTTGTTTAATGGCAATATACTTAATAGTTAATATAGGGTAATTATATATCAGGTGGGTTATTTGATTATTTTGTTAAAACATAAGTTCCTTTCTAATTAATATAATATGTATATGATTTTAAGAATGTAGATTATTTATGAAAATCCCATTGAAACTCTGTTCAACTGGATTTTCTTAACCAGCACTCAAAAAAAAAAACAGCATAGAGAACAATAGAATCCTTTGTCCTTGCATTTTATCGGTTAAGAGATTTTGAATAGTAGTTAGCCTCAACATAGTTTCGGTCTTCGACCTCTGAATTTTAAAGTCTTTTCAATATAGATCAAGGCATTAACTGGATGTAAGCTGATGATCAGTGTTGATCCCGATGGCATAAATGGTTAAAGAAATCTCAGTTGATTTTACTATGGCGCTATGTTAGGAATATAAATAATATTGACTTAAATAACATTAACATTATGTTGCATTATATCACTACGGCGATTAAAAAAACCAATTGTATATCATCTGTTAAATATGCTAGCTCTTTTAACTGATGTCTGATGTCAATCAAATAGCATTGATAGAACAAAACTACTCGCAAATATATTTACTGTAGCAAGTATACAAAATTCTGCAGAGGATTTTACTATCGTTGCTCATCGTCGTAGTCGCGGTAGATGTGACCGTTGTCTGTTGGCTTTCAAAACTGAAGGAATTCAAACGTACGTATTACGTAATGAATTATTCATCACAAAGCGGAATCGTGTATTTACATAAGTAAATTGAGAGTGGCGACTACTAAGAACGATAGACATAGTTATAACAACGTAGTTATTACTTTAACTATCATCGTATTATCTATATCTAGACAAGGTAAAAATGATGCTAAAATTATTTCAACATTTTCAAGACTAATTTGTTTTTTTTTTTTATTTTTATTATCTACAAATAGTATAAGATTTTAATTTAAGCATCTAACAAATCCGTAAATTCGTTTTTCGCAATTTGTTTCTTTTAAAAATAAGCCTCATCAAAACAGCAAATGTAATTCCCGTCTTTAAAAAATAATTAACAAAAACGTAGTACTTTGAAAAAAGTTATGCAAGTTCACACATTAAAAAAAATATACGCGTCGACTTAAAACCATTTTTTCGTCGGTCAAAAAATTATTTCATGCATTCTGTTGAAATCCTGTACGGCTGAATAAACACATTATTATTTATCTTTACCCTATAATTTGGTACATAACAATAAGGATCAGATCATGCATTACAATAATTTGATGCAGTAAAAAATACTTAGCAGATAATATAATAGAAGAGAGCATTTAAGGATAAATTCACTGGATTTCACCATTTTAGTCAGGTAAATGAAGTACCTACTAGATACGTACTGCAGATACCAGGGATGTAGGTACCGATTCAGCAGGTTTTTTCTTGAAAAAAGAAAGGCTCTATGTGTTAAATACGGTAAAATGCTAATATAGACAGCTATCGAATCTTGTGATAGTGTCTTAATTCATTAGCAATCTCGCCGAAAACATTGCGTTTGTGCGAAACCAGCAGAAAATCAAATTAACACGAAGAGATGCTAATAAACTTTTTTCATTTTATAATATTTTATACAGACGAAGTGATAAGAAATACCTTACTTACTTCGAAATTGTTAAAGCTTTTTAGAAAATCGCATTACGTAAAAAATATACAAAATTGCTTTCCATGTATTAAACAGCCGTAGGTATGTTTTGAAGTTATTGCTAAGGAATTGAGGTTCATATATACTCTGTTCTCAATTTAAAAGTCAATCATAATTATATACACTAGAATCATATTCTTAGTGGAATAAGGTTCACTCCCATGGATCCGTACAAGGTCCTTAAGCCTCTCCTATATCTTACTTCCTCATGTACTCACACATGGCTAATATAATATAGCTATATTCCTGTTTTTTCTTACTTTTAGATCAGTGTAGTCCAATATAGTCATCAAGTCGAGTATAATCGTGTGAATATTACTCGTATATTGTGTATAGTTAAAGTACAGTTGTATACAGTTAAAGTCAGGAATAAATAAAATTAGGAGTAGCACTGTTTTCCATGAATTTTATGTTCTGAGTTTTTAAGTATTATTTTATATCCAAACACACGAAAGAGTATGTAACATCTTTCGTCGATGTCTTGTTTTAACAATTTATTTTTATGTACTAAATAAACATTTCTTCCTTTCTTTCGATGCGAATAAGTAAGTTAAGAATAGTTTTTAAAATTAAATTATCCAATTATCCAAAGAAGCGATTCAAGATTTTGAGATTCCATACCAATATATATTTAATGTTACTCATATAATATACGGACTTCAAGAATAATATGGATTTCAAAATAGCTGCTCGTATATAAATGATATAATTGTTTCTACTATTGAACTGATTGAACGTCGGAATTTATGATATTAAAAATGCTGTATGCATTCCTTTCTAAAGGTTCTTTATTAAATCAACTCTTAATTTAAGCTTCATTCCATTTTTCATTTATTGCATAGTTCACTTATGAAAAATTATCTGACGAGCAGTAATGAAATTTTAAATATAACTAATGGTTAACAATTTCTGGAAGTTAACTAATGTAAATTTGATTGTTAGTTCGTATGCAATACGAAGTGTAAGACAGGGTGATGTCATATCCCCGAAACTCTTCACCGCTGCTTTGGAAGATGTTTTCAAGCTTCTGGACTGAAAAGGACGTGGATAAACATCAACAGCGAATACATCACCCACCTTCGATTTACCGACGACAGAGTCATCATGGCAGAATCGCTGGAAGACCTTAGTACTATGCTCAATGACCTCAACGGGTGGGCTTTAAGATGAACATGGACAAGACGAAGATCATGTCTAATGTCTATGTCACGCCTATACCGATTGTTGTTGGGAGCATTGTGCTCGAAGTTTTTGATGAGTATGTATACCTAGGACAGTTAGTTCGGCTAGGTAAGTCCAACTTCGACGCAGAGGTCAATCGGTGAATCCAACTCGGATGGGCAGCGTTCGGGGTTAAATCTTCTCGTCGAATATACCAATGTTTGAAGACTAAAGTCTTCAACCAATGTGTGTTGCCAGTGATGACATACGTACTTCACTATTGGCCGTATGAGGAAGCTCAAAGTCGCTCAACGAGCTATGGAGCGGGCTATGCTCGGTATTTCTCTGTGTTATAGAGTATGCAACGAATACATCCGCAGTAGAACAAAAGTAACCGACATAGCTCAAAAGGTTAGCAAGCTGAAGTGGCGATGGGCCGGCCATATAGCTCGTAGAACCTATAACCACCGGAGAAGAAAAGTTCTCGAGTGGCAGCTTCGAACTGGCCATCGTAATGTCGACCCATCACTAGATAGAATGACGACCTGTGCAAATGTGCGAGGAGTCGATGGATGCAGGTGGCTCGGGATCGTGCTTCGTGGCAGTCTGTGTTTAGCAGTGGACTCAAACAGGCTGAAATGATGATCATGATGATTACAAGTCATTACAGCAAGATGTCAGACATTATAAAATATTAAAAATTAGACGGACTGTGGAATACCCAAACTGCAAATTGCCACTAACGAATGATTTTAATGCTATTTTCCGCTCCTTGTAACTTAGTAAAATTAAATTTAAAAGTAATTGTCCATGAAAATATTGTTTTAATACGTATATTTGTAAATTTTTGTATCGCACTGAAATTTTTAATTATGGTGTAAAATATATAAATAATTTTATTAATTAAAAAGTTAATGCCAATGCCATGAACTAATTTAAGATTCTTTGGCGAATGGTGAGATATCAACAACACTATCTCAATGAACCCTTCGATTTTCGCCAGTATAATTCCTATCCCGCACAGATCTTTCATCTTATGGTACACATTTTCAAAATCTTGACCTCAAGATCTTTAATCTTATGGTACATACGTTCAAACGTGGTAACACTTCAATCACATAAGGTATAGGTGCAATCTTCGTCGATGTCATGAAAGCATTTGATGGGGTATCACACAACGGCTTGCTCAACAAGTTTGGTTGAGATGTTGTGCACTAACTTGTCTTGCTAGAAAAACTCGAGCCTATCTTGCGAATCATTCTCTATGATTCCGAGAAAAGGGAGCTCTTTGAGCCGGTCCCCTAACAATGGATTAGGGTCTGACCTCTCCCCACACACTACAAGCCAAATTTACATATTCCCCCGAAAAAATAGATATACTGGCTCACTTCCAAAGTTATTGGTTTCGTAAATGGATTATCGACTAACTTAAGATTTTAACGCAACACTTTCACTCACTCGTGCTCTCCAAATAAGTAGAAAGAAAGAAAGAAAGAAAGAAAGAAAACATTTATTGCTCAAATACGCCACATGTACATTTAAACCATTAACAAAAAATACATACTAAGAAGAAAAAAAAAAGAAGAATAAAAAATATTAAATACATTACACATTTTACGCACACAATTGTGTGTGGCGTATACGGCAAACAGACCACACTCAGCTTAATGCTGCAGTCAATACGAGACTACAGCGCTGGTTTTCAGTGGGCCTGTGAATTAAGTGACGTACGGACGTTCACACCGTCATTCAAACACTAATAATAATTAACATAAATTACATGAATGAACTAACTGGATCTAATGAAAAAAAAAAAAGGAAAAGAATGTCCGAAACATTTTAAAAAGTGTTGTTATCACCATAAGAGTCATGTATATTATGAGGAGTTGGAGTTGGAAATAATATAAAAGATATGCTAAATGATGGTACCCTACAAAAATATTTTCTCACAGGTATGTAATCATAATCATAATCTTAAGCAACAATTTTATCATTGGAAACAATATTTTAATAAAGTCAGTAATTAATAGCATGAAAAAAAAAAATTTTTTTTTTCAGCATTTACGTATCAAAAAAAAAAAAAAAAAAGAAAAAAAAGTTCTATGCACTCTCATGTGCTTTTCGTATGAACCCACCGGACAGCGCTAAGTGTCTGTAATTATTTAGGTACGTAAATATCACGCCATAGCTTTTTGAACATTAATTAGGTGAGCTTTATGTTTTATTTTAAATGTATTTAATGTTTTCAGACTACGAAGCGGTGGCGGCAGGTTATTCCAGCATTTAGAGGCAGAATATTTGAAACTTCCACGAAAGCCGATGGTACGATGGTAGGGAACAACCAAAGAGTAACATGACGAGCGAGTGATCTTTGATTGTACGTCGCGAGACCACACTAATTTGTGATATAGATAAGGTGGTATATTATATTTAATTAATCCAAATAGAAATGTGGCTAGGTGGTGTTCTCGACGATACTGCATTTTTAAAATACTGTGCTCGTTTATGTACGGCGTGACGTGAGCGCGTGGAGGTATTTTAAAGCAAAATCTCGCACAGGCATTCTGCACCCTCTGCACAAGTTTCTTGCTACGCACAAGCAGACGAGGGCCATACACTATATCCATATAATTAAATTTAGACAAAATCAAAGAATCGCACAGTCTTATCCGCATATCGGTATTTAGGCAATTTCTAATTTGATATAATACTTTTAACCTATAAAAACATGTTCTTGCAGTATTTATTATGTGACTTTCAAAGTGTAACTTGTCATCTATTAACAAACCCAAATTGCGAGCCTCAGTCACGCGTTCAATTCGTTCGCTCCTAATGGTTACCTTAGCTTCGTGTTTTGCTATTTTTTGTATTTGCTGAGCCGTACCTAGAATCATATATTTAGACTTGCTTCCATTAAGGACTAATGCGTTCGAATCTGACCAAGCTGCAATTCTTTCGAGATCGTCATTTAATTTTTCCACCGCTAATTTAGTCTCCCCCGGTTTACAGGTATATAGATCTGTGTATCATCCGCGTACATATGGTATTTGCAATGCTTAATACAATTTGTTATATCCGCACAATACACGGCAAACAAAATAGGTCCCATGATAGATCCCTGCGGGACGCCTTGTTTGACAGCCTGAGCGTTCGAAATGACTGGTAACCCATTTTCGTCTGATATTTCTACTTGCTGTATACGATGCTTGAAATAGCTTTCGAACCATTTTATCGCAGATATGTCGAAACCGTAGTAATGTAATTTAGACAAAAGCAATGGCACATTAAGACAGTCGAATGCTCTGGAAAAATCTAGCAAGGCTAAAATCGTTCCTTTGCCACTGTCTATATCTGATAGTATGTCGTCGACAACGTTTACCATAGCGGTTGACGTACTGTGGAGTTTTCTAAACCCTGACTGAAGACTGGGAAGCACATCGTTGGTTTCTAAGTATATTCTTACCTGCTCAGCCACGACTTTCTCCAAAATTTTTGATACACAGGGGAGTATACTAATCGGGCGTATGTCCTTCATGCTAATAGGATTTGAGTTTTTGGGTATAGGCCTGATGAGTGCGTGCTGCCATTCTGAGGGATATGTTTGCGTTGTAATTGATTTATTAATTATCTCCGTAATAACAGGTATTGTTACGGGAAAAGACATTTTCAACATATCCAAGGAAATACCGTCTGCACCTACCGCATTTGACTTTAATGACTGTGTTATTTTCACAACATCACTTTCCTCAATTGTCTTCAGTTTGAATACATTTGAGACTTTGACGTGAGATTTAAAGAATGTCATATATGAAGTAGGAACTTGATTATTTCCGGGCACATTTAAAAAGCTTGTATTAATCAAATCGGGATCGTTGAAAATATGATGAGGCAGGTCAGGCTTGGTTTTTAACCTAACGTTTTTTTTTATATGTAACCATACGATGCGAGTATCTTTTTGATTATTTATAAAAAAATTGTAGTAAGCTTTCTTTTCTCTTATTAATGCTTGTGCAACATAGTGTTTGAGCTCTTTATAAAGTAGTTTTTGGGCTGCTGTACCACCTGACTTACGTGCAACAACACCTGCTTCATCTCTTACTTTCATCATTTTTTGTATATTATAAGTAATCCAGGGATATTGGTAGTGTTTTAATGATTTTGTACGTACGGGCGAATGAATGTTAAATAATTTTATCAACATAGTATTAAACAATGATACCATGTCATCGACGCTATCCAATGTTTTGAAACTTGACCAATTTAAAGACTTCAAATCTAATAGGAACTGTTCATTATCAATCACATGCAAATTTCTACACGATATAATAATCGGTTTCGGTTTCGGTTTTTTTATATTTAATTCGCAGCAAATAAATGCATGACCGCTTAGTTCCGGTATATGATTCACAGATGTGAATGATTTTTGAATGTCTGTACATACTACGTCTATTAGAGTTTCACTGTATTCCGTGAAATGGGTAGGCTCAGTAACACACTGATTTTAATTTAACATTGTAAAAAAATTTTCAACTTCTTACAGTTATTATCCATATCATTTAATAAATTTATATTGAAATCGCCTAATAAAACTACATTATTACACCATGAGAATGTTCCGAGAGTTTCCGATAAAGCATCGAAAAAAATGTCAACACTCAACCACGGCGGTCTGTAAGCAGTACCAATAATTAATTTTGTACCGTTAATTGTTATTGCAAGCCACATTTGCTCTACGAGCGGGGCTGGGGGGTGCGGTAGTGTGCGGACTGCAATGCCCTGACGTGTGTAGAAGCCGACTCCACCTCCGCGCGAGCGCACGTCGGAAGGCCGAGGAACGTGACGTAATCTATAACCGGGCACCGCTGGCGCGCGCCCCTCCTCGCCCTCTCGCAACCAGGTTTCATTAATCGCCATTATGTCGACAGAATACCGATCCATAGCTACGAGAAATTCGTCATGTCCTGTACCAAGAGATCCCACATTAAGTAAGCCTAACTTAAGATTATGTTTAGAATTGAATGAATGAAATAATAGTCAAAACTACTATGCTTGTGCAGCAACGAAGCGAGAAAAAATACCTACGACGAGTGCTCTTAAGATTATGATACGCTAATATACTTTTTATGAAGCTCAATGTTTTAAAAATGTATATAATGTAATTAATCATCAATAGAATAGAATTATTATTATAACTTAAACATTTTCCTTTAAAATAACTGAAATATATAACTATTTTAACACGAATTAATGGTTTTAATTGTAAATAATTATAAGTAAACACGAAAGTAGCAATTCGAAACTCAGCCCTTACCCTCGTACCATCATAGCCATAACACCTGTAAATATTTGTATACATAACGTTATGAATAATTAAAAATATGGTTATAACAAATCTTAGTAGTAATAGTTTTCTTATAATCAATATATTTAAACTTTTATTGTTTACTTTATGCAGAGCTGCTAATGCAAACAATATTTGACTGAAAAACACGAGTAAAGTCGTCGTCTGTGCGGATTAAGTAAACCGGTTTGCCCTCTGCTTGGCGAGCGTAGACTCGACCCCTTCTTGTCCAGGAGTAGCGCCACGAAAGCTTTCGACAGGCTTCACGGACCCTATGGAATAGCTGCCGATTGTACCTCGTCAGGCGCTCGTTTACGTAGAGGCGTTGGGGAGAGGAGGCCAGCCCGATGTCCGCGGTAGTGATTGAGCGACGCACGCGGGCAGCGCGCAGCAGCTCGTCGCGCAGGCTACGCCGCGCCAGCCGCACCACCACACGCCGCGCTCTTATCGCTACGCCTCCTTCCGTACTAGCGCTCAAAGACAGTGGCGCCGCTCCAACACGCTCCGCAAAGACGACGTCCCGTTCTTCCAGCGGTACCCCTAGCCTTACTGCCAGAACAGATATGGTGTGGATGATATTCTCCCCCTTCTCTTCAGGTAGATGTCCGATCTCAAGATCCGAAAGCAGTGCCTCTTGATCCCGGTCATTGAGCTCCTGCTTTAGTAAATTAACTGTTTTCTCTAACTCATTGACCTCCACTTTGGTAGGTGTATGCATCTGCTCGATTACCTCCAGCCTATGTTCAAAGCCATTCATTCGCTCCGTGAAACATGCAACGGATGCATGGAGTTCTGCCATTTCCTTGCGGAGTTCTCGCATCTCGACCATGCAGGCAACAAGTTGGCGGCTAAGCTCTCGTGCAGGGGAATCATCTTCGTTCAAAGCAGTTTTCTGAGGTCCATCGCTACATGGCGGGCTCCTGATCATTTGAGGTTCTTGAGTGGTGTTTCCGGAGATACCTCTTACAGGGGTAGAGCTGTTATCACCCTTTCTTGACTTTTTTTTGCATTCTGGGCACACCCAATCCTTGCTTATCGCTGTTCCATCAGACACCATTAGACATGCCCTATGAAATATGTTTGGACAGACTGTACAGCTAACGCCACCTGTCGACGAGAGGAATTTGCCGCAAGCTCCGCACTTTGCCATATCGTATTTATTTTAATTACTAATTAAATGCCGAAAGATGTCGTTAATGTTACTGTTCCTTACTGGTCACCAGATGGTTCTGAGGTGCTGCCTACCCTCCACTGAGATTTAATGAAAGGAGACAATATTAATTACACGGTGAAATAAACACACAATTTTTTACACAATTACTTATCCACTGCAATCCACAACGATAACACAGCTCAGTTAAGATGTCCGAACCTTTATTTTAACACAAACAAGTGAGAATATCCTCAATAACTATTTTTACGAATAAAAAATACAAGAGCTTAAGTTGACTGTATGCCGTCCGTAACGTCACCGTAGCTGGATCAAATAATTTATATTACCATCCAATCCATGGAAAGAAGATGCTAAAATACGTTGGTGAACATTTCCATTCCTCAATATCTAAAATATAAGAAGCAACGCCGTTTTCGTTGATGGCCGATTTTTTAACCTAAATAACTACGAGGGCCGATTTAGACACCAACTCACTGTTAATAAAAGCAGCGAACAACCAACCGGATATAAATTCGTTTTGAACGAGGTCGGTTATGTTGGCCCCACCGTGGGGGACCGTTTGGTGAGGTCGGCGTCCCCACGAAATCTCGACGTTCCTAAACATATTAGAAAGCGCACGACTGAGCAAATAAATGGTCACATCCACCGTTGTGGACTTTGTTTCATGAATTCTGCGATTGTCAAAGCTTTAATAGTCAAAAATTATTAAGGAGATTTAATTATCTTGGCTTGTCGAATAAAATAAAGTTGAATTGACGTGAAGGAAAGCAAACTTACGTATTACCAAAATTATTCAGCAGAAAGTTGAAGTATCTATTTGCATAATAAAAATCGAAGTTCAAGAGTTTCAGTGTCACATATTTCCTGAATCCACATTTTAAAATATTTAAATTGATTAGCTGAGATAGCTCATTGTCCGGGCGCTCGATTTTAATTCATTATACTTGAGCAACCATAGTTCAATCCCCATCCATCCTAATATTCATTTTAAATGCTGACTTAGCACGTGCTCCTTATTTATATATTTTCTAAATAAAAAGAAATATTTCATAAATATGCGAAGTCAATCAATTCGCAGTGGGTTGACTATGCTATACTATGCTCTAATACCCTCTGCACATAGGAGGCTTTTGCCCAGTCGTGGGCATTTATAGGCTGTTACTTTTAATTTACTAAATTGAATATGTATTAATATATGATAATAAGTGCTTTTTGTTATAATGTAGGTATGTATATTATGTATGTTAATAAATTTACTTGATGAAGTAAGGTAAGGTACCACAATATCTCCCTATTTGTATCTCTGTGTTACTTTTATACATTATAAATAATGTAATGTATTAAAAAATAGTCTCATGCCACTTCTGTGCTATTTGTAAACCGCAAGGCTCTTTAAAGTAGAAAAAGGAGCTTAAAACTTTTAAGCCAGTTTTTATACACGTCCTTATAAATGAAAAATGGAGTTGAATATTGTTCTAACTAGCAGTCAAGAAACCGCACCGCAACAAATAAATTCGAATAAGAATTAAAGTTGGAGAAAATGAACAAGACGGATGTAATTGCAAAAATAATTAAACACTTAAAGAGTTTGAAACTTAATCAAACGAGTTTGAGAAAAGTTCGCCCGTTGCAATTGAAGTTTAACGGCGTATTGAAGCTATTCCAAAACGGACTTTAGAGCAACACGGATGAATTCGTTCCCGTAGAGTTCATTAGAGTGGAGTTAGAAATTGGCGAGGTGTGCAAGGGCGGGAAAAACAAAACTCAAACCACACCTTTCTCTACATGAACATTCACCACGATAACATTTATCAAACGAACATAATACTGAAATATATAGAAAACATAAAATTAAAATTAAAGGTTCTTGATATAAAAGGACATGATTTTATATCAATTAATGAAACAAAACAGCTAAATTGAATGAAAAAATATTAAGGAACATTTGTGTTTTAAAGGCTATTTATAGTATTAATGATTATTTAAATGATAACACACTCTAGAAATTAATTGACGGCTCCTGGCTCTTTCAAGCGAACTTTTTAAATTCATGCCAGACAATGTAAAACATGTTCACACTGTCAAAAAATGGTAAAAAAAACCGACCAAGTGTCCATGTCTATTGTATAGAAAAATCATGTCTATTGTATAGGCTCCCACTTAAATATTTTTTTTATTCTGTTTTCTAGTATTTGTTGCAATAGCGACACAGCGACAGTTGCAACAAAAATATATCACCTGAGAAAATTTCTACTAACTAACTATCACGGTTCATGATATACAGCCTGGTGACAGATGGAAAGACAGACAGACAGACAGTGAAACCCTAAAAATGGCCCACTGAACTTCATTCTCTTTTCGTTTCCGAACCGGTGGAGGTAGTATTTTGACTATCAATAAGTAACTACGATATTTGAAATTTGAATTTGTAAAATGGAGCATAATATTTTGATTATTACATAAGAGCCAAAAATTTTACTGTGAACCGAAGAAAAAAAAGAGATGATTCTGAAGTTTATGAACATTAATGTTAAATAATCTTTCAGATGTCTTGTTTCGATAAACATATTATGTACGAATAAAATAACTCAAATCACTATTAACGATATTGTTTTATTTTCAAAGTAGATCGTTCCTAAAAGTGATGTTTTTATATTGAAACTTATGATAGTCCTGTGATATTTGATACTGGTGACTTCACCATTAAAACTGCTTTCTCAACAATTCATAAATGCTGTAAATTTTTTAACTCTTGTATTAAGAGCTTTACTTACTATACCAGGTCAAACTTTATAAGTTCTTAAGTTTAATTAGTCTCATTATTTTCTCAAACAGAACTTTCGATCAAAAATATTTCAAATCACGACTTTCTTTTCAGTTTTTTTTTTAATTTAACGTGAGGTTCTCAATATTATTTAAACACCTGCAACGTATTGAAAACCTATTAACTGTTGTATGTGTATACATGGATCGTGGTTATCACTTACGCCGTAAGCCTTGTAGTTATTGTTCATCTCAACCATAAAATCGTCTGAGTTTATTACTCAGTACAATCAATTCAGGAAAGAAAATTATATACGCACACTACTGATTATTTACCATAAGGTGATGGCTGATGGTGACGAAGATGTTAGGAATATACCTACCATAACGTACACGTACACGTATCATAAATAATAATATATTATAATTCATGCATTACAAATCTATCTACAAAAATATGAATCGTAAAATATTACAAACGTATTTTATAACATGCGACCGGAAAGAGTTATGTTAATGCACATACAAGTACCTACGTACTGTTATATATACTCAAAACCGTATAACACTACGCACATTGAAAGTTAAAACAAAAAGTAAACACCGTAAATTATATCATAGCTACCGAGTACTGAAAAAATTAATATTTTTTTTCATTATTTATTTTTACTGGATTTATTTTAAACAAACGAAAATAGAAAGATTATATTATATATACTATATAGGTATATTACTTTTATTTTATTTAAACTTCTGCCACAGAAATTCAGAGACAAGAAGTCAGTGAATTTCTAGCTATATAGCTCACATATCTAGAATATCATAATAATACGTACGATAAAATATGGTTTATAATCCATGACTACACGGGCTCTATTTCCAGCGAGCGTAGTCACCTCAGCGCCAGGGGAGTCACTAAGCGCGTGAAATTAGTAATTAAGAGTCACGTGTCATATAACCTTCAAGGCTTTGTAATATCCCCATCCCCGGGGTAAAGTTTGGGGAGAATCAAAGCCAGCATATTTTCGGAAATTCAAATTAACCACAAAGTGAATATGAATTTGCGTGTTAAATTAAATCCTAAGTTTATTAAAAAGTTAAATTGTTTACGAAAGTTCTAGTGTTGTTTGATTTACTGCTTGAGTATTTTCCGTTTTTAGGAATATTTTCATATTTTTAACAAACTTTTATCCAAAAATTGACTTGAAATTTTCAATAGTTTCATTTTTCATTTTACATTTTGTATAATAAAAAATAAAATTTTCCTTCATGTCCGTTACGCACTCTGTTTTAAATATTTTAAACTCTCTGTTTTAATAATTTAAATATTCTTGACAACTATATTTTTTATGTAATCTAAGATGGATAAAAAGATGGTAAAATTTAGAATGATTTAATAATCTGTAGTAATCTGCATAAAACGAAAACAAGTAATCATTAAATGATGATAATGTATTAATGACACCTACACTTGCTTTTCTTATTTTATACTGTATAAAATGCTATATTGAAATGACTAGTCAAATGTACAAATACACCTAGGTTACATTTTTTTTTAACAAAGACTCTAGCCTTATTATTTGGAATAAATAGCTAGTGCTATGAGAGTTAATTGTCTATATGTAAGACTTTGCCAAAGTTACATATAGCAGATGGTGTGATGGCGACTGTACATATTTATAAATTCTCATTGATTTGTGCAAATCCGGAAGGTTTGGCATAACCGAACTGTTACCGACTTGAAACAAAACAATGTGGACATTGTGTTCATAAGCCTTGTAATGCACTCCTAATGGGTTATTCAAATCGAGTTCAGGCATTCACGTTTAGGCATATACATTCAAAACCATTGATTAGTCTCTCAATGTCACTGAAATCTCAAGTGAAAACAATTTTCTGGAAACGGATGCAACGTAGTGCACCCGTACGTGGCCTAAATTCTTAGTGTGGGTGAAATTTCCTTGCGCCAGAAACGTAATTCTCAAAAACGCATTCACATTTTCTCGTAACATAAGGAACGTATGAGGCTAATTCTAATTGCATTCATCAAACGTTAATGTACTTATGTTTGCATTTACATAGCACATAAGCACAAGATGGAAAAAAGAGAAAATTTAGGTAAATAATTAAGTGTAGGTACGAAGGTGAACGTCCCCAACGTTGGGAAACCCACGGCCCCAGCTCCAAAGCATAAACTTCAGCAAATGTAGTTACTTTTTATTAGACTAATTGCTACGTAGTTGAACTAATTTTAAGGATTTATTTATAATATTTTTGATTAATGCATTCTAAAAGCCGCTGAAAAAGGTAAGCGGTGGTAGAGCCACGCAACAGCCTCGGCTCTTGCACGAATGGGAAGGTTCATCCGGGTAAGTACCACGACCGGAAGAAGACCAGCGTAAAGTGGAAGTATAATACTTTCGCGTTTCGTCTGGTGAGTGAGGTGGCCGGAGCCCAATTTTCAAAAGGTTGTCCAACGCATCTGCAACTCTCGGGTGTAGCAGATGTCCATGGGCGGCGGTATTCACTTAACATCAAGTGAACCACCTGCTCGCTTAGCAACTTTTCACATAAAAAAAAGTAAATTCTAACCCATTTCAAGTGCAATAGCCCTCGGCAAGATCCAAGAGTGTAATCGCGTAAATACAAAAAATTATCAGACTAATTGCTTTAAATTGAAAATTAGTTTTAATTAAATTGGAACGAATCTAAATTGCAGTTTAATAAAACCATATTTTTTTATTTGACATTTATTAATTTATTAATTGTAAACCATGACCCTAAATAATAATCAAAACAATTAAGTGTAAGAACGAAGAGGCACACAATGAGGAAGAAATAATAAAAAAATCCTGCGAATTTTTTTTTTTTTAATTTATAAGCGAAATGAATTTGTAATACATATTTAAATTTAATTAGCTTTTTGAGGAATAATCAAAAATATTTCTTTAAATCATGAAGGGCAGATTCAGCTCTAGGGCAAAAGCCAATTTTTGTGACAATATGTTAAATATGTATTATAATTTCAGTATTTTTTAGAACGAATCTGCTCTAGTATAACTTAAATAATCCATAATATAAGATCTCATGGTAACCAGATGACATTGATACAACAAAGAAGTCTTTTCTTGGAATTTAAGAATTTCTTATTTGAGTAGATTACAATATTCCGGGCTAAATTATGGCAACTTAATGATATTGTTGCCTACACTATGCAATTGAATCTGAACAGGTTATTTTTGCACTTGTAAAACGATTTAATGTTAATTAGACATCCATATTTAACGTTGATGAACCTAGAATAATCAATATAATGGTTTTGCATAGCAGTACGCTTAATAGGGGGTACATAAAATAATTGTGGAGTACTTTGGGGATTCTTGAGCTTAAAATTGAATAAAAACTTAACAAAATGTTATTAATATGATTTTTGAAGGTACAAGGACAGAGGTGTTAGTCAAACAAACAACTAAAAACAACTGGGCATATCATATATCATCTTCGCATAATTTTATGTCTCTTTCGTCTTTTCTATAATTCATAAATATTTTTTAGCAATAAAGATTATTACAGCGACGGTATTGCAAAAATTATTTTATTATAGTGCTGCTGCGATTTACTTTAATTAGGTGATTAAGTTAATAAAACTCCTGTAAAAATCTGAACATCTACATATACAACGGGTTTGACCTTAAGATACAACATAAATTAAAACGGGTTAAATAAGTATTACACGAAGCGGTATAGGCGAAATAAATGTCACAAGTTAAGTGTAAAAGTTAATAAAAATTTATAAGGGCAATGGTAAAAATAATTGCGTTTAAAGAGCTTGGAACTTACCAATTAAACGAGTTTCAGAAAAGTTGCTGTGCAACAGAAGTTTGACGGTAGATTAAAATTGTTCAACGGGAAAGGACTCGTCAAAGCGGTGGCAATTTCCTCACCGCAAACGTCATTAAGGTGAATTAGAAAATGCTAACATGTTCGATGGATACTATAAATTTATTATGTAATCATGCTCTGAGTGTGTTGATTTACATAGCTCGCAACATTTACCGTGATGCGATAATTTTTAACCAGTCATGCTTCATATAAGGAATTAATTAATATATTTGATCATAAAAATTGAAGTCATCGCATAGAAATAGAAGAAATGAGATTTGAACATTTCTTTAAATGAAACTAATTTAAACTAATTTCTTTAAAACCAAAGTCTATGAAGACCTGCTGAGCGCCTGCTGCGTTGATATATCTAAAACTAGCGGCCCGCCCCGGCTTCGCACGGGTAACAATACTTTTAACAAAAAATTTTAAAATTATAAATTATCATACACACACATAAAACCTTCCGAATGTTTCGTCTGTGGTGAATAATTTTATGAATTTCTTAATCTTTTAATGAAATACCCTTGAAATTACGTCATGAAGATCGAAAGATCGCTGACCAGATATTGGTTCCGCTTTAATTACAGGACATTCGGGGTTACACGTAAAAGTGATAAATAAGTCTGGTCTCCCATAGCTTCGGGCATAAATCATCGCATCTTTGGTTTTTTAATGCAGATAACTCGGAGAATCTGTAAATGAATATGACGTTGCAGATAACGTGTTGACCGATATTTGATGGGCTTTAATGTTTATGTGTTTGAGATTTAATGTTTCACCAGCCCTCAATCTATGGTGATTACGACATCATATGTAATTCAATCTTTCTGATATCTTTTTTTCCATCATGTCGACAATGTATTGAATAAAAACCGGCAAAGTGCGAGTCGGACTCGCACGCGAAGGGTTCCGTACCGACCTCACAGAAAACCGGGGTAAATCTTGTATCTTGTATTAACTGATGTTTTTGCTTTCAGTCCCGAGACTATTAAAGCTTCATCGGACGCAGAACCGGTGGGCTAGCCAGAACCTCGGTATGGGTAGGGTCCCGCATGTGCTCATGCGTGCGTTTAACTACTATGGTGTGTCATCTAAGGGCCGTCGAGGTCGCCGGTTCGGACCGAGACCCCGACGGCCGTCGACTGTGCATTTAGCTAATCGGTGGCTGGGAGCGGTGAGAACCGCCCCGGAACGCGGGTGTAGCTTGTGTACGCGTTGTGTGGGTCTCGCCGTGCTCGGAGCCGAGGGCGAACTGGTGTGATTGTTGTTACACTAACTGTGGATGTAGTGTTATCAGGCGGGACCCCCGGCGGTGGGTCCATCGTATCTAAGTCCTCTTCGTCGACCGGGTCGATGAGGACGTTTCGCGGGCGACGCTTGTTTACGTTCGCGTTTGTATCCGGTTGGTAGTTTGCTGCGCTTACCACCAGAGGGTTGGGATGATGCTGGGCTCTATCGAAGAACCGTTTTGTCAAATCTTTAAAATGTGCGCGAATCGTCGGGAGTCTGCAATCGCTGTGCAGGTCGACGTTGCGCTGATACCATTGCGCACCGGTTGCGCGGCGGATAAACTTACTTTGAACTACTTGCAATTTGTTAATGCGCGTAGGATTTATATGTGCGAAGATCATGCAAGCGTAGGACATGATTGGCCTTACGCAAGCTTTATATAACAGTAATTTGTGCCTTAAGGGCATTTTACTTTGCTTATTCGTTAAATTGTGTAGCCGGCCGGAGACGAACGCGGCTTTATTTCGGACTTGATTGATGTGCGTAGTGAAAGTCATACGCGAGTCGAAAGTGACTCCTAAATATTTGACCGTTTTCTCCCAGGGGAGGGTTTGGCCATATAGTGATATTTGCCCCAACTTTCTGTACTGGCGAGGACCTTTGTAACGGTGTGGCGGATGGGGGTTGGGGGTGCTACGAGTAAAGTGAATCGCCACACTCTTTTCTGGATTAATATCGATTCTCCATTTGCGGAACCAATCGCCGAGGCGGTCGGCGGCGCTTTGGAGTCGAGTTGTTAATTGACTGAGGTTGCGATCTGAGTAAAAGAGCGCCGTGTCATCCGCGAAAAGCGCGAGAATGACGTGGGGGCCTCTAGGTATGTCGCTCGTGTAGAGCGTAAATAGCAAGGGTGAGAGGCAGGAGCCTTGTGGTACGCCGGCCGTGACGCGGCGGCTTGTGGAGAGGGTGCCCTCGACTCGATATCGAAAAGAGCGGTTCAACAAAAAGGCCCGGATGGTGTGTGCGAGCCTATCTGGCACTTTGAGTGTGTACAGCTTGTAAAGCAAGCCGTTGTGCCAGACTTTGTCGAATGCTTTTGCGACATCGAAGAAGAGAGCCCCTTTACTAATGTGTTTGGGGTGGTTAAGGCCTTTTAGGATGTGCTCCATTAGGCGGTATAACTGATCGGGACAAGAGTGTCTAGCTCGAAAGCCGAATTGTTCCGTCGGCAGAAGGCCGTTGGAAAATACGTGTTCTTTGAGCCTGTTTAACAAAAGCCACTCGTAGAGCTTCCCCAGGCAACTGAGGAGGCTGATGGGACGATAGCTAGAGGGCTGATTGGCTGGTTTATTCGGCTTGCGAATGCCGGTAACCGTGGCTTGCTTCCAGTCGTCCGGAAAGGAGCAACTGGAGAGAAGGGTATTGAAAATGGTCGCCAGTAAACAGATAAGCGGCCCAGGAAGAGCTTTGAGAATCTTATTACTTATATTATCTGGGCCCGGGGCGGATTTTGGTTTTAAATTTTTAATAATATCTTGGACCTCTTCGGGGGTCACTGAATTTAGAGGTTCGCCTTCCGGTGTAAGCGCAGCCCTAGTCTCGATTACGCGGTCCACCTCCGTAAGGTGGACCGAATCGGTGTGTTCGCGCGATGGCGTACATTGCTGCTCTAGGTTGTCCGCAAGGCATTCGGCTTTTTCGGAGTCATCTAGGGCTACCGAAGCGCTATTAGGTCTAACTAACGGCGGTAGAGATTCGCGGGGGTCTGCTTTCAGACTGCGGGCCAACCGCCAGTAGGCGGTGTGCGATGGCTCGATGTCCTCTAGGAGAGTGTCCCACGTTGTGTGTCAGTGTTCCGATACACGATCTTTGACTTCTAGCTGAAGGCGTCGAAGTAGGGTTCGATTCCATTCCGATCGGCATCAGTCGAAGGCGCGTTTGGCTGCATTTTTCTGTCTAATTAGCAGTCGCAGGTCGGGCGGAAAGTTAAACCGTCCGTCGCCCGACAGTTTCACTGTCCGTTCCGAGTCTGTGACTGCGGAAGTAATAGTTTCGCGGAGACTCGCTATCGCTCGATTTGCGTCATCGAACGTAGCTATCGTCTCGGGTAAGTCTACTAAGTCCTGGGGGTCCCCGGAGTAAAATAGAAGTGTTATACTTTTACGTTTCGTCTGGTGAGAGAGGTAGCCGGGGCCCACTTTATTTGAAGATGGCAACTCATTTGCAACCCTACAGGTGTTGCAAATGTCCATGGGCGGCGGTTATTACTTAACATCAGGTGAACCGCCAGCTCGTTTGCCACTCTATCACATTAAAAAAAATCATGTTTTAATATCTTTATTCAATATAGTATTGCACTTAAATATTGACAAAAACACTACTACTCTGAACATTATCTATAAAACCGGCAAAAAATCATGTCTGTTTTATGGGAGCCCCTCTTATTTATAATTTTTTGTTTTTTAGTATTTGTTGTTATAGCGGCAACAAATGACAACGAAATACATCGTTTGTGAAAATTTCAACTGTCTCACTATCACGGTTCATGAGATACAGCCTGGTGACAAATGAACAGACATACGGACATACAGACGGACAGGGGAGTAGTAGTAATAGGGTGTCGTTTTACCCTTTGGGTGCGGAACCCTAATAAGTCCCAGTAATAATGTAATGGATTAAAACAGGTAGCTCCAACCATCAACCTAAATACATAAAATGCAGTTTTGTTACACACAGTACCTTGCTGAGGAATAGTCAAATATAAACCGTCTTCTCCTATTACGACTATTAAGAGATATTTTAGTGGATCATACAATCAGTGTAACTCAGAGACCCTTTTAAGTTGACCGTGTCTAGGGCCTTTTTAGGGTTCCGTACCCAAAGGCTCAATATTGGGGAGACTAACTTTTTCAGGAGCACAGCACATACCATTTGGTTCATCGACCCGTTTTTTGGCAGAACACTTAGAGCAGATCTTATTCATGGCTCCGATTTGGACAAGACTGTTGAGCTTAATGCATTAAAGCTGATCTGTTACTGTGAGCTAAAAGTCGATTACGAACTCTAATCGTTGACGTTTGTTGTTTTTCCCTCTAATCTAGTAGGCGTTGGGAACGCTCAGAACTCGACTCCCTAGTGTGAATTTGTATATTTATATTATTATGCTCTTCAAGCCGCTGCAAACACTCTTGACTCTCTCAGACTTGAAAAATTATAAGACCTATTAAGTCAGTCACTAAGCTGTTTGGATAGTTAAATTCCAATATACTAACATTTTTAAACTTGTGATATCTCTCGAATGGAATGTCCAAATTTAATAATTCAAATAGTTGTATAAAGATATTGAAGCAGTCTTAAATATGAAGTAATTTATTTTTATAAGGATTAATGCCAAGATACAAATAAAGAGCCTTTTCTAGCGGCGGCATTTCAACCAAAATTTTAAAATAAAAGAACACTTATTGTTGCATAACTATAATAGTTAGACATATGCTCTCGCGACATTTTTTGGAAATAATGTTGTGTTCTACAAATTCGTAGTACATTACTTTATTCTATCATCAATAGTTTTCGCAGCGCACGCGATGTAAAGAATATTTTAGGTAATTTTTGTACACTTTGGGTTACATTATTAAGGTTTTTGTAAGGATCCCTATGTTTTTCAAAATATAATATAGCCTATATCAAGCGGGAATAAAGTAGCTTCCCAACAGTGAAAGAATTTTTCAAATCGGTGCAGTAGTTTCGGAGCCTATTCAATACATACAAACAATCAAATCTTTCCTCTTTATAATATAGAAGATTAGTTTCTTGTGTGTTTGTTGATTGCGCATTACGTTTATTCAAAACGATCTATCACAGCACTTATGTAACAAATGAAATATTTACCATCTCAGAGTGATCATTTACTTTAATTATTTACGTCAGAAGATGTGCAAATATTATAATAACATAAGTGATAAGAGGAGAGCTGGCGGTTCACCTGATGACGAATGATAACCGACGCCCATAGACATTTGCACCACCTGAGGGGTTTCAGATACCTTTTAAAAAAGGGGGTCCAGGCTAACTCACTAATCAGTCGAAACGAAGAATAATACCACTTCACGCTAGTCTCCTGTCAGGTACTTCCACTGACAAATATTCATAATTCGCACAATAGCAGTCTCCGTGACCCTACCGCAGTAAAAACCATATTTCTGTACGAATATATTCACATTTTTTTCATCATTTTGAAAAAACTAAATGAAGAATATAAAATTTGGATCTCATCATCAGCATCATCATTTCAGCCTGCTTGAGTCCACCAGTGAACATAGGCCCATAGACTGTCACGAAGCACGATCCTGAGCCACCTGCACACGCCGGCACAGGTCGTCGCTCCATCTAGTCGTCCCATACTGCGATCGCCAGTACAAAATTGCCAATCGAGAACCTTTCTCCCCCAACGGCAACCAGATAAAGTATAATAAAACTTATTCAAAGATGTGAAAGACTATGTGAAAATTGAAGGGTGTAAAAGACGTGCACAATAAACAATAGCTTACTTCCTTTTGAAAACATGTTACCGTAATGTAACTGAAATATAAAAACACTTGAATAAAAACGTGATTTTCTGGTACGTCATATTATTATCTTTATGTTATGTTGTTTTTATTTCATTTTCCTTACTAATGTAGTTTCTATATATATATATATACATATATATATATATATATATATATGTATATATCTCGAAAACAGCTCAAGCGATTTCCATGAAATTTTGTATGTGCGTAGATTCGGGGGCGAAAAATCAGCTAGGTTTATAGAAAATGTCGTTTTATCCAAGTTTTCAGGGAATGAAAAATATCATTTGAATACGACCAATTTGAAATTTCACGAAAAAAAATGTTATAATAGCTCGGTAGGTAATCGGGCGGCCCTGAAACAGAAGGCCGTGGTTCGTGACACGATCATTTACACACTTATTTTTTTTTTTCGATACCAGATCATTGCTTTCTTTATTTTTTATTTTTTGTCGATCCATATGTTGTTTTTTTATTTTTTCCCTTTTTTTTAAACTTCTTTCTTTTGTCAAAAACACCTTATATATTTCATATTTTCATATTTTCTTATTATTGCGTCGATAAATTCTTAAAATATTATGCATATATCATTACTCAGTAATTTGTGTCTAAATGTAATTTCCAAAATACATGATTTACCAAAAAAAAAGCAAGCTCGGTTGTTTTTTTTCCTCTAGTTACTTTTAAATTGAACATAGAAATGTCACACAAGGGATAAATCTTTCAATCTCGTTGCATAAAGAGATAATAAATGCTACATATAACTCTAAACGCCATTTATAATGAAACTTCTTAAATGAAGTTTATATCCTCACAAACTTTAAGACATTTTACGACTAAAATGAAAGTATAAAAGCGGCTAAAATTCATTAATTTAAACGTGCCTCACTTTAAGCATGACTTTCTTTTAGTTTTCTTAAATTTTAAAATACTTTAATTATTTCTTTTTTCTTAGTAAAAAACCAAGCAATTACATTATTATTTGTATTTCATGAAGTTTATTCATATTATTATTTAACTAGCGACCCGCCCCGGCTTCGCACGGCTGCAATGTACTGTACATATAAACCTTACTCTTGAATCATTCTATGTATTCAATTGATTATAATAATTATTAAATTAATATTAATTAATTAGTATTTAATTGTTTATTTGTATTCAATTCGGCACTGTAAAATGTGGATGGTTATTTAAACTTCGAACGATGTTTTTTTTTTACTTTTGAATAATTAAACTTTCAAGAATAATTATTATCAGCAGGGGCCTCATAAAAATTGTCAAATTTTGAATGCTTCAGGGAGAGATGCTAGTGGTATAAATTTCTGATTGCCACATGATTTTCGCCGAGAATACTTATATTGAAAACGTGACAAACAGAAAGATTCTCGCCGCACACCTGCATATTGCCATTTGCACCTTTAAATATTTTACTGTAGAGGATTACTCACAGCGGAGAAGAAAATTCAACATATCACGGGGGATTTTATTATCTTTACCCATCGATGTAAATAAACGTGACCGTTGTCTGTTGACTTTCAAAACTGAAGGAATTCAAACGTACGTATTACGTAATGAATTATTCAGCAGAAGGCGGAAGTCTGTATTAACATAAGTAAATTGAGTTTAACGACTACTAATAGCTATAGAAAGAATTACAGCAACTATAGAAAGAGTACAGTGCATGCTTATACAGGCTGGCTTTTCTAAAGGTTCTAAAGGTGCAATTCACACAGGAGGTTGAGACTCGGTAGTATAATCATTTATTAAAATAAAAAGAAACGTTTATTTTTTTTTTTCAAAAAAATTGACATTCTATTCCCTAATTTGAACTAAAACAGAATTTGTTGACAATGCAGTAGTCATTCATAAATGCGTCGTATATATTTGAAGCGAACTTGTGTGCGTGTTAGTTATGAATGATCGCGCGTAAAATAAAACAGTTGCCCATAATTCACACACTTTATGAGATGATTTAAAATGAATGTTATTAATTAATTACGAGTGACTTTAAATATTTATCATTTTTATATAACGTTATTTATGTCTAGAACTTAATTAAACAAAATGGATACGCTTAGAAAAGCCTCCCTGTATACTCATTCCAAAATTATACAATTTGCAATTAATGTATGTGAAGGGGTATTAATTATTTTGATCATCATCATTGTTATTCTTCGATATTCTTAAGTTTTTACTTTTCATTACTATCTTATTTTTACGTGAATACGTTTTGAAAATTCCATATAAGAAGACATTTCAAATAAAAAGGGTTTTTAAACAAAAACAAACCGCTTTCAAAAAAGTCTATTAGCATTAAAAAGTTTGATAGAGTTGCAGTTAGACTTTATCCCACTGTCAGACTGTTCTCAGCTATACTGAATAGATCTGCTTAACCTTTTTGAAGGTATAGACGTGATGATATGTCGTGTGTCTGCGCAAAACAATGCATATATATGTGATAGCAGCAATCGCGGTTGATTTGCTGTCATTTTTTGAAGAGTTCCGTTGTCTATCTCCGAAACACATCATCAGATCTATATGAAATTTAAATTAGACCATTTCGGAATAAAACCCCGTTGAAAAAAAAAGAATTTTGCAAATCTGTCTATATAATATGACGGAGTTATGACCGAACATATACAATTGGGGTCAAAATGTCGAAACACGAATGGGAAGGCTCGTCCGGATAAGTACCACGACCTCACAGAAGACCGGCGTAAAGTGGAAGTATAATACTTTCGCGTTTTGTCTGGTGAGTGAGGTGGCCGGAGCCCAATTTTCAAAAGGTTGTCAACGCATCTAGAACCCTCGGGTGTAGCAGATTTCCATGGGCGGCGGTATTCACTTAACATCAGGTGAACCGTCTGCTCGCGTCGAATAGACAACCTCTTTTCTTCAAGATTTCTAGCACTCACTCTGTTATCTCCACTGAAATCAATTATCGCTATCGACATTATTCTAGATTCTAGAACAAGAATTCACCTAACTTCTAACCAGTATAGAAATGTACCTTCCTTCATCAGCTCATCGTAAGAAGATGATGCCATACGCAAAAGTTTTAATAGCTTTAAAAATATATGAAAAAACATTGATGGAACGAGAATTTTGAAAATCAGTTCACAGACGGAGGTGAAATCACTGAACATACATAGAAACAAAACTTACAGTCGAATATAGAACCTACTCCTTTTTCAAAGTCGGGTAAAAACTAATAAATACGGGGATAAAGTTTGGTGTTGTAGCCACATATTTATTATATGCGTTAAATATTGAATTACACCACTAAATAGCTTAAGGATCAAAGAATTCGACGAACGTTAAATGAGGACTATGACTTATCGCTTACAGTGCGCCACCGTATTTTATTTTTTATATTGAATATATTATCCGTCATATACACGTATTCACATACAACACACAACACAGCCACATCCATTTTTTTTTTTTTCAAATAGATTTCAAATATTTAAAAATGCATGCAGTGTAAATAAGATCCAAAACCATACCTATGTCGTAACGTGATAGCTCAGTGTCCGGGCGCTCGCCTTTATTTCAATATACTCCAGCAACCTGAGTTCGATCCCTGGTGCCGGCACCAATGAAATTGTTAATTTTAAGTGCTGACTTAACACGAGTCCCGCGGTGAAGGAAAACATCGTGAGGAAACATGCATATTTTCGAAATAATAGCAAAAAAATTTTTCGAAAATATGTGAAGTCCGCCAATCCGCAGTGGGGCCGCGTGGTGGACTATGCCCTGATACCCTCTGTACAGAGAAGGCCTTTGCCCAGCTGGGGGCATACAATTTCTGGCATTATCCTTTCTTGTCGGATATGTGTCCAAAACTTATCTAAATTAAAAATTCAAATGACGCAGTGGATATTTTTATATTTCTTCCTCATAAAGTGAACTTTCGTAACGACACTTAATTATTTTATTTTTTAAATAGGATTGTTAAATATGTGTAATCTATTTGTTATTGTATTACTACTATTACTACAACTAACTAATAAGAACATTTGCAAATCTTTCGATAATTGGCAAAAATCCCAAATATTCGCGTAGTTTATCGAGTCTTAATGGGGATTACATATGTTTACATACATGACATTGTAACTGTAGCCCCCCTTTATGCATATATATAATTAAACTTATATATATTTCTGCCCCGTTATATGAATAAATCATATAACATCATTACGTGACCAGGATATTTTTATTGATCTTTCTATAGGATCTTTCTAAAGGTAATAATTAGCCGTATGAAATATTATTGTGATCGTCATATTCGGTAGGACCTCATTTACGTTGTGTTTATTTAGTAACTTGATTCTTTTAGGTGTTTGATTCTTTGAATTGTTATCGGTGATAAAACGTGGGTCCATTACTATGATCCTGAAAGTAATCAAGAGTCATGCAGCAGACAAAGAAATTTAAAGTCACTATATCAACCCGTAGGCCATAGTTCTTTTGGAATTCTAAGGAAAGCTTACTGATTGTTACACAGAAAAAAGATGAAAGTTTTACTGCCGCCTCTTACTCAAACACGCTACATAATTTAAAGAATGCAATAAAAGAAAACGACGTGGAAAATCGACCGCGAGTGTCTTTCTTCTTCGCGACAACGCACCGATTCACAAAAGGCGCGCTGTGCAAGATTATGGATTTGAAGACATCCCTCCTCTTTTTTTGTTAACGTAGGGCAAATGCCTACGCACACCCGCCATCGTGGGGGTAAGGACGGGACTCGGCCAATGAATTCCCCCGAGTTCGCTGGCCATAGCAGCCAGGCCAACAATCTCAGCCCCCAACGGAGGACCTGATCCATAGATCCATCGCTCAGCACATCTCGACCGCAGAAGTTAAGGAAACCCCTAAGCTCCACCACCGCTGCATCAACGGTGAAGTCCTCCCCAGTCATGACCCCAGCTACAGCAAGGCGGGAACTCGATCGCAGGGGATCATCCACACTACAGCCGGGACTTAGTCCTTAGCGATTAGTTTCTGTTCCCCAACCTAAAGAAAGATCTTCGAGGTAAGCATTTTTTTCGACGATGAAAAATTGAACGCGGAAATTGAACATTTTATATTTAAAAGCTTTTTTTCCTGCTCAAGTACGTGTATCAAGGTGATGGGGAACTACGTTGAAATATAAATTTCATTCGGAATTTTCTGATTTTTCTATCTTATACCTTTACACTACCAATTCTCGTTTATATATATATAGAATTCGGGGACGATAAATCGATTTATTATCCTTATACCGATAATACATTGAACGCTTGTCGTGCCTACTATAAAATTGAGGAAAGAAACTTACGAATATACGGGCTGCACTTTCTAGTAGTACTTCAACAATAAATAAAGAATTACAGTACTTTACAACCAGCCATCAGTGCTTGGGCCGCATAAATTTTGATATTATATTGCTATAACAGAGGCTTTAAATAAGAAGTTTTATGGATATCTATAAAGTCATAGCCCATTCTTTGTTGGTAGCTCCATCTGAATTTAATTAATAGCATTCTCTGGGCTTCTACAGGTTATCATCAAAGTTACTCTCTTTACAGCCCGTTAAATGTTTTAATCTCAATTTACGAAGTTCTGCGAAGCCACCATAAATGTCGCAGTTATGTTTCTATAATACTGAATTAAAAACGTTGAATTAAATGAAAGCTAGCTATCGACAGAACCATAAAATTAACTTGTAATGACTAAATTTACAGTAACTATAGTTATAGTTTTAATATTACTATCACTAGTAATATAAACTTGTTTATATGATGAAGTGATTTAAGTCTAGAACTTGATATCAAGTTAAGATAAACTAAGACTTTAAGGCTGTTACTAAAATTAAAATGGCAATAATTTATATTTGTAACGATATGTGGGTTTAATTATATACAATTGTTTACACTGCATTGCATTTTACTTTGAACGAGTTATATCTTCATATATTTTTTCATCTTTCTTTTGAAATAAAGTACTTCATTTATATTTTACATTAAGACTAATAAGTTTTAGTCCTCTTTGTCTTAACTATTCTATTTTCTAACTTTGTATAGTTGGAGAGTTTCGAAAATTTAAAATAAGACATCATGGCCCCATTTTACTAATTATGGAATGTCGTTGCTGTAATATTTGATAGCACTGAGCATTTAATATCAAAATTATTTATTATCAAGTCTCGTTCACTTTTGAAAGCTTAAAATTATAATAGAGGTCTGTCAGCTGCTTGGCTCATCACTTTACAATCGAGCTAGTAATAGAACCTTTCTACTAATTTATTATTTCATCCCTTTTTTTATAAAAACCAAATACTTTAGAAGGGTTTATTAATATTTACTCCCTATGACAGATATGTAGATAAAAAGTATAAGCTTTTCAATGTGTATCGATACATATGCCTAGTCTATTACATCAGATAAATTAGACCTGTCTCGAGAAATTTAAACCGCTGCCTGACTATAACTCTGCTTAATACGGTAGTCGGAACTAAAGATATTAATATCTTTACAACATTGACATCACGTCCTGTGTTATTGCAAAATGCTTTGCCAACTTTTAAAAGAGTGAGCCCTAGTTTAAAATGTTACGTAGTTACAGCATAAGAGTGTAGTTTTAACTGAAGAAGTTCCCATCGAGGTGATTTTTACGCTAAGGGCATCAATAAACTACCACTGCGTTGGCAAACATAAAGAAATAAAAGGTTTGAAAAAAAAACTTTAACTTATTTCGTACAAAACGGCAATTTCATAGGTACGTACACAATATTTTTTTAAAGATTTGTATACATATGATATATATGAGCTGGATTGGTAGACAGACTTGCATCTCTTTTTAAATTTTCACTTACATGCACATTCATTATGCGTCAGTTTTACATTGAACTCTCCATATTATGAATCAACATGTGTGAACTGTGAACAATGTTTATCTCGATCGTCGCCTACCAAAATTCCCATATACTTCACCGACGTACAGTTTACTCTTTAATTGGTTTTCATTTATCTATTTTATTATAATTATAATTTCCAATTACATTATTTTGATAGATTTTTATATTCTGGTTGGTTCTACAGTTTTAACACGCGCAACCAGAAGTTGAACTAATATAGCGCATCGCATGTACAAAAATGACTGGTTAGTTAAATAATTTTCAAGTTGGACTCGCGCACGAAGGGTGCCCCTACCATTATCTATAAAAACGTCAAAAAACCATGTCTATGGTATGGGAGCCCCACTTGAATATTTTTATTCTGGTGTTATAGCGACGACAGAAATACATCATCTATAAAAATTTTAAATGTCTAACTATCACGGTTCATAAGATACAGCCTGCTGACAGACGTACAGCAAAGTCTCAGTAATAGGGTGCCGTTTTACCTTTTCGGTATGGAACCCTAAAAAGAAATCAATATTTCAAAACTTACTGAAATGCTAGATGGAATAGACATCTTTACTTCAGCGCTCCTGTCTTCGTGTAACGTCGTTATTTTGTAACACATAGAAAGTGAATATCATCTAATTATAAAATTACCCTTTTCCTCGTAACGCAATAAGTCCTTCGTCGCGGCAACGCAAGTCATCGTACACTATTTTTCACTTCTACTAGTACTAATAATAGCGGTACATAAACGTTGTTTTCGATATGTAACTATTTTTGTTGTAAAGTCAAAAAATATGAACGAGTGTACCTGACAATTTTAACTGTTAAGCAGAATTGAGCCCAAAATAATAAATCGAAATAGAAATTTTTAAAGCTATTGTTCGAAACAAGACCTAATATTTTAGGAATAAACAATAGATTAGCAATACGTTTAGAATTAAGAAGTAACATATCTGGTATCGAAATAAAATCAGAAATCCCTTAAGCTTGTCCACACTTAAGATAAAGCCTCCGCCATTCTAGACACTAAGCTGGGAATCTTTACGATACCTTGGGGCCTCTCTCTAGCAATTTGTCGTGTTGATTCGCTTGAGAAAATCATGTAAACTTTAGTAGTGAGGCGTAAGTTATATGAATTTATTGGATAACAAGGGTAAAGGATTACAAGAAAATCTTTGATTAATGCACCAAACGTAAAATGTCATATGTCTTTCAAATATATTGGTTAATTTTCAATTAAACATAGTTATGAAATTTAATTAATAACTTATACAATAAAATATTATTTGTCTATTAGAATTTCATGTTTACCTATTTTATCTTATATAAACCTTATACAACACCCAAATACGGACATTTAGGTCATAAAATTCTGGTGCCTTGAGAAAGGACATGTTGGAAGCCTATGCCTGTAGCGAGTCTGGCCATACGGTGAAGAAATGTTCCGCTTCGGTCCTAAAATGTCCACTCTGCTCTGCTTAGGACGTCCCTCTGGGCACCGATTGGGTAGGAAATGCGCCCCGCCGCTGAAATCGAAGAGTAAAAAAGGTATACGTGGGGAGACCGTTCCGCACGTTTCCAACAACATGGCGACTACAGCGACTACAGCCGCAGTACCGGGTGAAATCTCGGTGATGGAGGTCACTGACATTTAAAACAACACGAACCTATTAAAAGTCCTCCAGGGTAACCTTAACCACTGCCGTAATGTTCAATAATTGCTTATGCAGACAATTACGGAGTGGAGGGTTGCCCAGCAATAATAGCGGAACCCTACGTTGTGCCTGATGATCCCCGCTGGTTCGGCAATGACTCGGGCTCCGTAGCTATCTATCTGGGAAGGAAGGATGGATGCCCCACCCTGCACCCTATTGAAAAGGGGGCGGGGATTTGTTGCAGTGCACTGGGGCAACCTGGTCATCGTTGGTTGCAATGTCCTCCTAAAGAGTTACTCACCGACTAAAAGTTGTACCTGGAAGAGGTAGCGGACTGTGTTCGCAGTTGCCCGCCTTACCCGTTAATTGTTCTCGGAGACTTTAATGGCCACGCTAGGGAGTGGGGCAACCCCAGAAACAATTCGAGAGGGGAGGCTATAAAAGAATGGGCGGCTGGACTGGACCTTCGACTGCTGAATCGGGGATCCGTCAGTACTTGTGTGCGGTAGCAGGGGGCGTCAATTGTTGACCTAACATGGGCGTCTCCCTCTGCGACACTATTGGTATCGGGATGGTGGGTTGCAGGGGAGATCACGGAGTCACGCTATCTGACCATCGCCACATTATTTTTGACATCGCACCCCGCCGCCCAAATTTTATGTCTAGTTGCCATGATAACAGCTCACCGCGTCGTTGGTGCCTCAAGCGGCTAAATCGGAACCTGCTCGAAACTGCCGCCAATGTCCGACCGTCCGACCCGGAAAGAGAAGCAACCTGGTTTCGGGGAACAATGGCTCAACTATGCGATATGCCAATGCCACGGGCCAGTAGCCCCAAGCGTAGGGCGGTGTATTGGTGATCGGCGGAAATATCGCGACTTCGCTCTGTCTGTCTGCGGAGCAGACGCCAATACACCAGAGCCCGAAAAAGAAGGTGAGCACGTTCGTCCGTCCTTACGAGCGGAGCTTACCGAACGGATACGAAGGCATTGCATCTCGCAATCGCAAATTCCAAGACTCGAGCATGGGCTGAGCTCTTGGAGGGACTAAACACAGATCGATGCTTAAGAGCTAGGAACAATGCGCCAGGACCAGATGGAATACCAGGTCGGGTTTGGGTGCTGAGCCTAAGTGCACTGGGAGACTAGCACTAGTTGCCCCCGTAGTTCCAAGTTCCCTACAGTCTGGAAAGAGTCAAGATTGGTCCTCTTGAAGAAGGAAGGCAGGTCTGCAGAATCTCCCTCTGCTTACCGTCCCATATGCCTGTTGGACGAGATTGGCAAATTGTTTGAGAGAATTCTCGCTGCTCGTCTCAATAGGCATCTATCGCGTGTCGGTCCCGATCTGTCAGAAAGTCAGTTTGGTTACAGGCAGGAGCGTTCTACGATAGACGCGATCATGCGCGTCCGCTCCCTGTCGGCTCAGGCAGGTTTCCAGGGTGGCGTGGCATTGGCGATAACTCTAGACATTGTCAATGCCTTTAACTCTCTACCCTGGAATGCCATCATGGAGGGGCTATCTTACCATCAAGTGCCCCCTTATCTGCAAGGCATTATCGAGGACTACTTGCGCGGTAGGTATATCTTATATAGGGACAAAGACGGACACAAGATCCGGAGGGAGATTCACTGCGGAGTTCCACAGGGGTCTGTCCTCGGTCCTTTACTGTGGAACGTGGCATATGATGCTGTCCTACGTGTCGATCTCCCCACTAATGTGAGCGTCGTTTGTTACGCGGATGACACATTAATATTCGCATGCGAGTACACCTTTGAGGAGACCAAAGAGCCGAGCTTGGGGTGAAAATTGTCGTCGCCAGATTTCACGATTTGGGACTAGAAGTAGCGCCACATAAGACCGAGGCGATGTGGTTCCATAAGAGAACCAACCAACTCATGTGTCCGTGTGGGTGGGTCTGTAATCAGGGTAGGTCGGTATATGAAGTACCTGGGCCTAATTCTACATAGTCGCTGGGGTTTCGAAGAACACTTCGAGCGCCTAGTCCCCCGGATCGAGCGGGTAGCGGGTGCCATGCACAGACTACTACCTAATCTTGGGGGACCAAAAGAAGAATTTCGCCGCCTATGCAGGGGTTGTACGATCCGTAGCCTTATACGGGGCACCTGTATGGTCAAAAAGGCTTGCCCTCCGACGTTGCAGGGCTAAGATCTAAAGTGTCCAGAGGCGGATAGCTATCCGGATCGTACGAGGGTACAGGAGAATATCCTTTGAGGTGGCAACTGTCCTGGCTCGTTTTCCCCCTCTCGACATACTGGCTGAAATGGACCACCGGATTCGCGCCCTCCGTCAGAGTGTCGTAGCGAGCCAGAAGAGACGCTCGAGACCATCAAGCGGCAGGAACGGCACTCCGCTTTCCTGGTCTGGCGCACTCGGCTCAGTCAGGAACAGTACGCTCATAAACGCCATTCTTCCGGTCTTCGAAGCCTGGATGCAGCGGCGGCAAGGTAGACTCCTAGAAACCTACAGACTTACACAGATAATCACTGGGCACGGATCCTTTGGTGATTATCTGTGTAAAATCGGACGCGCCGTGACGTTACGGTGAAGTTACGTGGACTCCGTGACGCATACTCTTGTGGTGCGCCCTGCATGGGAGACGGAGCGGAATGTCCTGGTAACCCATATTGGACGAAACCTCTCTTTGTCAGCAGTCATGTCGGCGATGCTGAGTGGAGATGCAGCGTGGGCGGCCGTAACCTCTTTCTGCGAGACCGTGATGGTCAAGAAAGAGGCTGTGAGGGATCGAGAGAGGGCAGATCCCCTTCGAAGACGGGTTCATCGAGGCGAGGGTACACCTCGTTACGGTCCTCAATATATAAATTGTGTTTCTCTACCGGAAACGGGACCTCAAGGATCGCGGGCGACTGGGCCTCAGTAAAAGAACCTAAGGGCGATGATGGCTTGTAGTAGGTTCAAGTTATCGTGGTTGCACCACATGGGTGGGTGTAGTGAAGTGATGTTGCTGTGACGAGGCTATTCAAGATCCCGTGACCCCACATGACAGCTGATGGCGACCACCGTGGGGTTTCAGTCGGTGCGAGTCCGACATCACCTTGCTACCCGGTATGTGGAAGGCCAGGTATCCATAACGGATTTCCACACGAAAAAAAAAGTCCTACTAAATAAATATATAAATAAAAGATGTCCAATGTCTATTTCTCGTGAAGGACCTGAAGATACGATGATCGACGCCATCAGGATTCCGATCTTAATATAAATTTTGTAGCGGAAATGATTAACGTTTGTCTAACTATGCCATAAAAAGTTTGCTCCTATAGCTAATGATTAATTCTAAAAATAGTTGATAATTGAAATCTAGTTCTTTTACCTTCTAGTTCATTAAATGTATATTCCTTAATCCCTTAAATGTAAAATTCCCAGGATCTAGCCCCTTGATCCACGCGAAGACGTCCTGTATCCTTGTATGTATTTATTATTAATAAATATCTTTGGCTCAGTTGCCTATTGATATAGCTAAATTTTAGTTAATTATAACTACTAATGGGAAATTAACGACCACCTAACGTAATAACGATACGATACCCTCAAAGCTTCAGGAGTCAAAGAAGTCAAAGGACTGTTGAATTTTGGACTAAATTTGTTCTTCTATTTTACACTATTGTTTCTTAAAATAGACATTTTAGTATATATAAGTTGACGACGTCGATTATATAACATTTCAAAAATGCATATCTTATAGATAAACATTTTCGAAATGTATTTTTTTTTTATTTTAAACAAATATTTACTTGCAAAATAAATATGTACCTAAACTGGGAAAATATAAAAATAGTTCATCGTAATTTAGCAACAATAAACAATGTTAATTTAAGTACAAGCCTTTGAACAAATTTACCTCGACATAAATTTTAAATTAATTTATATTCAAAGTCTTGCTGTGATAGCTCATTGCCGCTCGCTTATATTTGAATGTATTCGATCAACCTGAGTTCAATCCCCGGTGCCAGCTCCAATGAAATTATTTTAAGTGCTAAATTATAAGTGCTAATTACGTACTCACTGTTGAAGGAAAACATCTGGAGGAGGAATATTTGCTATTAAATTTCTATTAACTTCGTTTATAAACCGTTTTGATGAGATTTATCTAGTAAATATACCAGAAACAATGATACATTCCCTAATAATGATAATTCTTAATCCATCCACCATTAAAGATGTGGTAACTGACAACAACAAAACTTTAAGATTTTTGAAATTACGCATGCAGACTTCGTGATATCCATCAAAGGATTCGCATTATACGATGTACAAAACCAATTACCAAGATGGATTACTATAACTGACTGTAGAATTGAATTCCAATTTGTAGACCGATACATTTTAATCCCATGTCAAATATATACATTGCAGATTTCTGAACGAGATTGATGGAAAACATTTTCGAGTCAAGTTAAATCCACCTACTTAATACCTAAACTTAAATTCATTTGCAATAACGACAGTCCATAATTATTCCTGCCAGAAAAGTATATATCAAGAAAAAGTTTAAACTATTTGAATATGATACTGTCTTGACTGAATATGATTCTAAGCTACCATGGCCTATAAAAAAATTACATCCAAAATTCAAATGTGAAACGCAAAGGCTAGTTTTTAAAGAAAAGAAATTTTAGTATAATATTTCATATTTATAATATACTCCTTAAACAACTCCTGCACAACTATTATTGAATTAAATATTACATTATATATACCAATTAAAAATTATTTTTTTCTGCTTAGCGGTCTCAAAAAGGGTAGGTCAAACGATAAATTTACCTGAAGTTATTCTTATGGTGCATCAGTCATCAGTCCACAGAAGACCGACGTGAAGTGGAAGTGTTACTCTCCTGTGTTTCGTCTGGCGAGTGACGTAGCTGGGCTCCACTTTAATAAAAGGTGGCAACGCTTCTGCAACCCGGTGTTGCAAATGTCAATGGGAGGTGGTTATCACTTAACATCAGGTGAAAAGGCAGCTCGTTAGCCACCTTCTCGCATAAATAGTTTGATGCCAGGGATAATTTGAGAAGTTATTTAATTTAAAAGCATCCAAAGCTCAATAGACAAGATGATTGGTGCCACCATCAGCTTAGGATCCTATCCATATTATAAATGCGAAAGTAACTCTGTCTCGCTTTCACGCCAAAACTACTAAACCGATTTAAATGAAATTTGGTACACAGATAGTCTAGAGCCCGAGAAAGGACATAGGCATTATTAATTGGAAAGTTCAAAGGTTAAAGAAAGATATTTATTTAAGGGCTTCAACGCGAGCGAAGCTGCAGGTGGAAAGCTAGTAAGTAAAGTAAAGTAACAGCCTATACATGTCCCACTGCTGCTCTATAGAGAGGGTATCAGGGCATAGTCCACCATACTAAGCGGAACCTCAAACGTATAAAGTGCTTCGAAATATTTTTTGTTATTATTTCGAAATATGCAGGTTTCCTCACGATGTTTTCCTTCACCGCGGAGCACGTGATAAGTCAGCACTTAAAGTTAAAAACTTCATTGGTGCCGGCACCGGGGATCGAACTCAGGTTGCTCGAGTATATTGAATTTAAGGCGAGCGCCCGGAAACTGAGCTATCACGGCTCTTCAAAGCTTAGTAATTAATAAAATTAAATCTAGTTCCAAACAAGCTACTACCTCAATACAAGACGCAATTAGTACTTTCCGCTTAGATTGGACACAAAAATTAATAATTTTAAAAACTGCGTAGAAAACACATCTGGGTTTTGCTATGGGTGTAAGAATTCTACATAAAGGTGTAATAAAGAGCTTCCCCGTATCTCCTATTTATACTATTTTATATATTACTAGCACTTTCATGGAAGACTTTGAGGAGAAGGCCCTAAACACAGTTTCTGGGTCGACCAAGTTTCTACAAATTAAAATCGATAAAATTGTAACGAAGGTTCAGTAAACAATGTCAAATGTTCGCGTAGATATAAGAAATTGTTACATGTAAGACAAGAAGTCTTTTTTGCTATTAAAATGATGAGGTTAAATTTATAAACATAATAATAAACAATACATTAAAACTTGTAGAGTCTTAAGTGATTTAAAAATTTATCTTAAGTGCAGAGATTAGCACTATAATGAACTTCAAATTTACACAATATATTTTTTTTACTCAATAAACTTTATTAAATTACATGTTAGGCTAGTAATCAGTTTAGTAAGATATGAAAAGTTTTTTCTTTAAATTGCCTTCCTTAACGAAAATTTTAGCACATAAAAGTATTTTTCAGTTTACGACCACGACTTGAAAATATACCATGTTAAAACTTGATACTTTTTAACGAGGGAGACGGTTTATTAGTGTTTGCGCGAATTGTGGTAAAAGTTTTTCAAAGATATGCATGCACGAGAGCCAAAATGTTATTTTTTTCCCTCAAAAATAAGTATAAGTAAATAAGTTTTTTCCATATTACTTGGAGTCGGATATTTTGCATACTACTTGACATTTGCTTACAAACAAAAAGAATTTTATTTGAAGGTTTTTATAAAGCTAATAATATTGTTAACGGTGGTAGGACCACGCAGCAGCCTCGGCTGTTGCACGAATGGGCAGGCCCGTCCGGGTAAGTACCACGACCTCACAGAAGACCAGCGTAAAGTGGAAGTATGACAAATACTTTCGCGTTTCGTA
Source organism: Iphiclides podalirius (assembly GCA_933534255.1). Lineage (NCBI taxonomy): Eukaryota > Metazoa > Arthropoda > Insecta > Lepidoptera > Papilionidae > Iphiclides > Iphiclides podalirius. The sequence continues at coordinate 10,414,539 of OW152823.1, read as the reverse complement.
TGGTGAGTGAAGTAGCCGGAGCCCAATTTTCAAAAGGTTGTCAACGCATCTGTAACTCTCGGGTGTACAAGCAGATATCCATGGGCGGCGGTATTCACTTAACATCAGGTGAACCGTCTGCTCGTTTGGCAACTTTTCACATAAAAAAAATTATAAGATGCGCGTAATTCCCTTAACAATAGTCAAAAGATTAGGCGGAGTAATAAAATGGGTTAGTACATTTCGTAAGATGTTACTTAATGTTCTGATATAAAAAATACGTATACATTTATTATTGTACACGTTATCAAGAGGCAGCGTTATCTCGTTAAGATTACATGGTAAGCAAACTTGAAAAGCCAATAACTTTACTCCACCCCGGAGTAATTGGTAAACTTGTCCAATTAACAGATAATTTGAAACACTTGACATGATCACTAGGTAACATCCTATTATTTAATGGTAATAATGGTAATATTTGCACGGTGTTGTTTTGTGTACTAAGTTTGACCAAGTACATTATATATTAATTTGAATTTCTTTGAAATCAATTTGTTATTATATTTATTTACTAAAATTAAAGTGTACGAATATATGTGCTATGAAAAATCATGAGACTCAAACAACTTTATAAGACTGACGCCCGGTTTCTTAAATTTATTTTAAACTCTCTGAATTGATCAGAATGATCTTCTTAATAATCAGAATGATCAATGCAAAGAGTTTAACCATCCTTTAAGCAAAATAAATAACATTTGAAAAACCTGTTGACAGCAGATTAGTTGACTTCTACGATGATCAGTGTTTCAGAAACCGGGCGTTGATGACACAAACTATAGCAAATGGCACAACCACAACATTCTAGATTATAATGGATTCTTTAAGTATAAATACGGAACAAGTGTTTGAATGAGGATGTGTTAGGTGCCCTGTCTGCAGCTAAAGAGTTCCAAAGCAGTATTCATCTTGTCTTGACGGTAACATTTAAAACGCTTTTATAATCAAAATTAACGTTCCTCTAATTATAATTAATATTACGTTTATAGTTGACCCAATTGATGTAATGGATAGTTAACTATTGCACTGAGTGCCACTTGTGTGGGTTGGATCTCCACTGCTGGAAAAATATGATGTCATGGCTTATCTATAATATGTATTTAAGTACAAAAGTAAAAGGATTATAAAATATATTTATTAGTTACCTAGTAACCCAATCAACAAACAAGCTTTGCTTTTTTGGACTAGATAACGTTGTGTTGCATGTCCAGAAATATTGATTTTTTCATTAGTAAAAATTAGGTCGGATTTGGGGGACTCTAAGTAAAGATATTATGAACACACTGAAATCGGAAGTGATTATTAAAATTCTGTAGTAAAAAATAAAACTGTAAAATTTATATATAGATTAAGAAAATAGTTTCAATTAGTCCTTTACAAAATTTAAACATGTTCTACGTTCACACTACGTAAATCCTCTGGGTATAAATTTATGGTACGTGATCGCTTCAGAGTATATGGTATCGGTTATCTGAAGCACCAGGCGTCAGAATCCATAAAGCGTCTTCAGTAATAACGCCCGTAATATAGTTGAAATGGTGTCTGAGATATCTTATCAATGTCCACACATCTTGAAACGAATACAAACTTTTCGAGAACGTAACAATTAAGTTGATCTTTTTAATAAATCCGAAACAGTTTGTACAATAATTTGCTAATTTCTATAAGTGTAGTTCTAATCGAAACAGAATATCAGTTAAAACTTCAATTAACTGTGAAAAAATTATACTTAAATTTTCGCAGCCTTAAAGAATGACATAATGTTTACAATAGAGGTAAGTAGTCAATAAATGCCATTAATAAATCTAAAAAAGAAACATTACTTTCCCTCTATCATTAATTACCTTTTACGTAACAACGCTGGTCACCCAAGTGCCAAATGCGAAAGTCATCGTCGGATAATTTTTTATAGTCCCAAAAAAATGACAACCTAAACAAAAATGTGTTTGAGGTCAGAAGGGAGTTAATTTACGAGTAATTTAAGCTTTTGAAGCCATTCCACGATACACGTTAGGTGTAAAGACTAGGGATAATACTTTAACTCAAACATGTATTTGTAAAATACTTCTTTTTTAATAAACTGTTACACCAAATTGAACTGTTTATCATTGTAACATTTTTGGTCGCAATTTTTCTCGTTTTTGGCCGTAACCTTTATCGTACCACCTATATGCTAATGCTATTCTTAATATGTTTATTTTAAATACGTTATGCGATTATATATTTCTTGTGGACTGAAGAAAAACATAAAAGGTTATGCTATAAAAACTTAAAAAAAAAAAAAAACAGACGAACATGACACCTTGGACAAGGCATTGATACTATGTTGGGTTATTAATAACGATAACATAGAATTGACTGCCGCTTGGCAATTGGCCGCACTATAGGAGATTTTTGCAAAGATATATAAAATTTTATAGCAATAATGCTATCCGCTAAGCTTTAACTTTCGACTGTCTTTGTAAGAATGGAACTAGGTGGAAATCCTGTATCTCTCGAATTCAACAGAACTCCTCGAATCCATATAAGTGGAACGACTTGACTTCGATGTCGCGCATAGAACGCCTAGTGATTAAGGCAACTCGAAATTTGTTCAAGCCAGTAACATAGCCAACTTAAAAAGGTTCTGTTAATTTAAACATTAATACTAATGATGTCTCATCAGAATTTTTAACAGTAGTGCCGACGTAATTATAATTCGTAACTACAATCATAATGTCTTATATGCATTGACATAAAATATAATGCTTAATACATTAACAAACTTGTTATTTATTTATGAAATAAAAGTCACTGTCCACTCAACGTACAATGCAAGTGGTTTCAGAGAACAATAACTACTAAGTTAAGCTCTTGTTAAATGAAAGGAAGCTGAAAATTTAAAAGTTTACAATTATTTCTCGAGAGTTTCTAATATTTAAGTATCTACTGAGATCTAAAAGTTAAAATTTAATTATGGATATTACGAAAGTTTCACTTGAGACTGCTTTATCTCAATAAACAACAAATCTCTGTTTTATAAGACCTTTATTTTGCTTTTTCCTTTGATAGGTTATTATTATACCCCGTTATTTTATCCACTTAGAATATGTAAATTAATATCACTGATAACACTTTTTACAAATTTAGTTTTCAGAATAGTAGAATTTAGTAGTTATTTTCCTATCAAAACATAATAATACTCATAACACAAATTTCTCTCTTAGATATTTGTGTATAAGCACGTACTAACAATATTTTAATTTTATCAAGTCATAATTTTACTATTTCTTTCAACATGTTCTGTATCTTTTAATAATAGCGTGTATTAATCTTAAATAATCTTAAATCTAAAGTCTTAATGAAATTAAGTAAGACCTAAGTTGTGAAAATTAAGTAGTGAGCAGGTTCATCGTAGAAGTATCACATCTTCCCAGAAGACAGTGAGGCGGAAGTATTATACTTTTGTGCTTAGTTAGGTAAAGGCCCAATACTTACTACATATGGTTGATCACCTATCTGCAACTCAGGTTTTGTAGATAACCATGAGTCTCGACATCAGATCAATCACTGCTGCTTTGCAATCTTTTCGCCTAATAAACAGCTTAATGGATCTGCATCATACCTCAATGTTGCTATTGCTGATACTCTGAACTAGCAAAAATAATAATTATTATCCTGTAAAATATAATTTCAAAATCGATCACACTCTCGAAATATTTACACGCGGATTTTAGAGTGCGGTCGATTTCGAAATTATTTATAATTTTATGGACCGTATTTACTTGTTTTTTGCCTTCAAATGTTTATCCACACTTAAGCAAAGTGTAGCTGTTTAAATAATGAATGAATGCAACACAACTCTCTAACTACACCTTGAGGGCTCTAGCCAGCAATTTGTTCCTTCATCGATAAATTACTAATAAACTACAGGGTGCAGAAGTCCTGTAAATGTATTGGATACCAAAGTATGGACTATGATAGTGGACCATCAAATATTAATTCTTTGATTTCTTAATGCAACAAAGTGCTATTATAGTTTAGTAACAGTCGTTACGAGTATATAAGCAATCAAGCAATTAAATTAGGCTCATATTATATATAAATTAAACCTCATAAAATAAGCTTACAGGTATCGGAAAAAATTATCTCCTGGAACGAAAATGGTATACAGGGTAGTATCATTTATCCCTTTTGAGTTTTTTGTCTAAAGCAAACCTAAAAGACGAAAACACACGACCTGTGTATCTTAATTAATAAATAATTTCACGCTCTGTATCCTTTACTGCTAATATGAATGAGCTCACTCCAGTTTGTAGCCAACACGTTGTGAAATGTAAATCAAATTGAGTTGCACGCATTATGGCTTTATTTCAACGATATTCATTTTATTGCTATACATAGAATACGAGATAGAAATATATTTCTATCTCGTATTCTTAAACAATTCTCAGATGTAATAATAATCGCATTTGTATGGCGATGCAAGTTAGAAGATTGTGTGTGCCAATTATTTCCATATAATATCTTTATTACATATAATGTGTTATTATTACACATTAAATTCTATTTGTCATATCATCCATAAGCCACTTTTGGAGTTCCCACCAGTAATAATCACAGCTATTTTTAGGGAATTATTTACAAAGTTAATTTTATTAATAATTTTACTTTAGCTTTAGGTAGCTCATTTATACCCAATAACGACGAACCCGCAATTACTTAATACTATTCCTGCTATACTGAAAGAATGAACGTCTCAATGAATCTCGAATGTAATGGTCGCCTTTTAACCACGACTGTAATCAGGCATCGACAGAATAAAATAATGCCTGAAGTGCCTCACGGAAAATTTTAACGAGCCTTCATAAATAACCGTGGTCTATTATTGCAAGGGCCGTAATCTAAAGATAAAATCTAAACACTTACGGACGTTACTAAATTGGAGCTTTTTATTCACGCCATTAAATCTTTATTATTCGTAACCTTGTATTGGAATTGAACATAAAGTAAATATTTAACAGTAAACAGTACATACCTCACAATTAGATAAATAAATAATGGAATCCAAAATTTTATGACTTGGAATATTTACATTACATTTTTTTTAAATCATTAGTTGTCGATTTTTGTTCAATTCCCGTATGAAGAATTTGTTTTTGGTTTCATTTTTCTAAATGTAATTATCTATTTAAATAGTCTGAACAGTTGAAACACCTATGAAGTCTGTAATCCGCAAAAGGGACTACGTCCCTTACTATCGAGCATACTAAGGCCGTGATAGCTTCGTTACTACGTAAATTTATTAAATATCACAATCTTGCTCTATATCTGTATCAAATATTGTATGAGTTATAACATTTAAACAAGAATAAGACGCACAGTTTGGGCATAAATAAATTTATAAAACAAAGATATTTATCGTAGAACAGTTTAAGATTTTCTAAAAACGATTTTCATTTTATCATTGTCTGTTAATACTCCAAGCTAAATGATATTTTTACATAAACATATATAACAATAAAGAGAACAATAGTAGTAGATTGACGGTGGTAGGGCCACGCAGCAGCCTCGTCTGTTGCACGAATGGGCAGGCTCGTCCGGGTAAGTAGCACGACCTCGCAAAAGACCGGCGTAAAGGGGAAGTATAATAATTTCGCGTTTCGTCTAGTGAGTGAGGTGGCTGGAGCCCAATTTTCAAAAGGTTGTCAACGCTTCTAGGACGCGGGTGTAGCAGATGTCCATGGGCGGCGGTATTCACTTAACATCAGTTGAACCGTCTGCTCGCTTGGAAACTTTTCACATAAAAAAAAGATATAGTATTAATAGAAATTAGATAAACTTTAAAAGAAGAAAAGGAAAATCCCAAATTGCCGAAAGTCATAATTTTTAGCCCGGAAGCAATAACACTCAACGCTCAATTTTTGTGGCTCAGTGTAACAGTGCTAAGCATTGAGAATAAATTTAAACTGGTATAAGCCTTTAAAGATACTTAACTCGGTGGCGCAGTTGCTTAGCTCTTAGCTTCGGTGCCCGGATTCGTGCATTCGATTCCCACACGGGACAGTATTTGTGTAACCCACATATAAATTTTCCAGATCTGGGTGTTTGTTCTCAAGTAGAGTTGACCTCAGGTGGGCGGCCGATCGTAAAAACCTAGCAAAAACCACTTACAACACGATTCACATGTTGTTACTGACCGCACCTGGGATTAGAGCGGGAGGACAAATGCATTGTTTTTTTTATTTTTTTTTAGATGTGTTTTTATTTCCAAGATTCATTTGAATGGAGGTTCTCTCAAATGATAAGTATATTATTTACCTCAGGCAAGTTCTTGGCTAGGCTCTTGTTGTCAAGCATGTCGGCCGTCAGCCTCCAAATCACCGGTTGGAGGTCTAGGTAAAACCTTTTAGTTTTGAACAAGTTTTACAAGAAAAAATAATTTCTTTTGTTATATAAAAGACCTCTATGTGTTATAAAAAAAGACCGCGAATTTAATTTAGATTAAGTAAGTACGTCGAAATATAAATTTTCATTCCATTCTTCACTCCACATGAAATGAGTGACATAACTTTATTGAAAACTTTCGGTTTGTGAAGAAGGTAATTTTGTAATCTGGAAGGTTTCATGACACGTGATTTATAATTAGTAATTTCTCGCTGTTTGTGACTCCGGTCCCGAATGAGATCACTTAAGTTAGAAACCCCTGATGCCATGGAATATAAATTTCTTCGCACCAGTGACAATTTTGTTTCAACCTTTGAGTTTGCTCGTATAGACTTTTGTGACTTGTGATATATTTTTATAACATAACCTCCTAATTACAATTTACCCTGGCATGTGGAGCCTTGTGACAGGCATAAATTAGATACACATATAAAAACTCGTAATATTTACTTATACATTTATAAAAATATCAGTCCCTGATGAAAATCCAATAAAAAGGTTTGTGGGCATGTATGTATTAGAATTTTATGTTATATTCACAGTCAAGCTGTACCCTCCTGGATCTTGCAGAGGGATATTGCACTTGATAGATGGTAAAAACTAAGTAATCGTCTTCGGCAGCTTGTAGAATGTACAAATCGAAGCCTGCTTCAAGATGTAGCCAATCAATAATAGTGTCAACCACGCGGCCTCACTGCGGATTGGCGGACTTCACATATCTTCGAAAAATATTTTTTTTGTTATTATTTCGAAAATATGCAGGTTTCCTCACGATGTTTACCTTCGCCGCGGAGCACGTGATAAGTCAGCACTTAAAGTTAAAAACTTCATTGGTGCCGGCACCGGGGATTGAACTCATACTGAATTAAAGGCGAGCGCACGGAAGGAGGAATATTGTTACTATATTTTTATTTAATAAAGTATTTATTCGAAGTATGACCAATGGGAGTCGTCTGTATTATGTTTCTAATAAAATAGAGGAAAATATGATTGAAAGCACCAGTGGGAGCAAACTTGATTCTGGGCTTTGATAGTCTGAAAATATCTGTGGATTTGTTTCTGAATGTAAGAATATTTTTCACGAATGGTTTGATGTCGATGTTCAGATAAAAAAGGTTAATCTATGAATACATTATTTACTAAGGCTGTTGTTATAATTATTATACTCTTCCCGTTTAGATTTTATTCCAACGACACTTTCCTTTCTCTAGTATAAATATTTTATCCGATCCGATCTTTCAAACGAATTTAACATTACAAAGCTGAAATATAAGTCGTCCATTTTTTTACATATTTTTCAGTTAAGTTTTTTTAGATATTTTTCAGATTAGCACTATGAAATTTTAAAAATTTAGCTCATCAGCTGTTTATTATAATATCCTAATAAAGAAGATATTATCATAAAAAATTTAATGATTTTTTTTATTTAAAAACCAAACTAGGGAATAGAACTTAAAGTATATTAAAGGAAAAAAATCAAGACAACTTTATCAAAAAAAAAATATAAAAAATAAGTGTCTATTTATATGTACGCACGTAAGAAGTTTATTTGTAGCGTCACATAAAAAATAATTAAAAATTTTATCACACATGTACTGCTCTTTCTTTGTTAAATATACATACACTGCAATTGATAACGGCTTAAATAAATAACTTGAAATTTTAGGTAAGCATCAAAAACTTTCAAAGACAATACCGTGAATGGACGGTATTTGGACTGGGACGGATTCGGCATCAATATCAACGGCGAATACATCACTCATCTTTGTTATGACGATGATATAGTGACCTTAATACTATGTGTGCTCAGGCGACCCCAGTTACGTTTCCCAACAGGTTGGTCTTATAGTGAACTGTTTATTGTAATCAATTTCCTTGAATTTTAATCAATAATCATCATCACGTATCATGATAAGTTCATAATTTCATATAAACCGAGTGAAGTCACGTTACTCGTAAATGACCCAGTAGTGTAGCGTGTCAGGAAACTGCAAGTAAGCGCGTTGCGTGAGTCCGAAATAAACGACAGCTGCGTACTAGCACGCATCAATCAACTCGCGAACGGGCTAATGTAATAAGCTGCACTTTTCGTATCGGCAAGGGCGGTTTACCATTAAAATGGAACACTATTAGTCGCACGCCGCTGGTGCACACCTTCTACGGCAAAACGAACAAACACTTACCTTTACGTTAAAAGGTAATTACAAGATTATCGCTGAGGAGAAAAGAAGAATTTCTGTAAATTGCTAAGTGAAACAGTATTTACTAAACGTTTTCGTCCAACTGAACTAAACCAAAATAAATAAATGAAATTTTGACGGCATCTCCGTTTGCGACAATGTTAAAACGCACAAAACTTCTTTGTCTCATGACCTTCCATACTGCAAATTATACAACATGTGGATATTTAATTTAAAATTAAGTGATTAATTTGATAAAATTCTATTTGATTAATTTATTCGTGTAAAAGTATTTTTTAATATATTTATTTCCGAAATATAGGCATAAGGTGTACAGTAGAGTCCTTTTTATCGCTATATTCTACCTGTTACGTAGGGTATGCAAGTATATGTTCGCTAAAAGGTTGTAAGTATACAATAAGAATATTGAAAAATAATTTAATAGAATATTAAAATAATAATAAAACATATGCCAATGTAAAAGTAAGATAACAAACATTAATAATAGAACAGAAAACAAAATGACCAAAAAAGTATAAATGTTTAATAAAATTGCACACTATTAATTCAGTGAATGAGTTTGAACACAAAAAATCGTTATTTATTTGAGAAAAATTCTTTTAGACTGTAATAACATTTTTCTGTTAACGTGACCCGTAGTTTTTTAATAAATTTTAGTAACGGAAAACAAAATCGACTACAAATATCTCACTCTGTATTCATTTTATAGTTGATTTTCAGGAGTTCTCTAAGTATCTCCGGAGTCCAATGAAATTTTGAAGCACTAGCTTTCAAATAAAAAAAGAATCATCAAAATCGGTTCACTCAGTAGGAAAGTTCCAAAGTAACAAACATAAAAAAAATTACAGTCAAATTGAGAGCCTCCTCCGTTTTTGAAGTCGGTTGAAAAATTAAATTGAAAATGGCCGTAGGAGTTTCTAAGATATCTTCTAGTGTACCTCGATGGGTGGAGGCAGTAGAGACATGTACTTGGTTTTGACTCGTAGTTTGAATGAATCGAAAATCTTCGATCGGGTTTGGCACAAATCTCTTTCCAAAATCACATCTTACAGGCTACCTGAGTAATAACGCAACTGGATCACTAGTTTTCTTACTGGTTCGAGTATCACGGTTGTTGTTTACGGTGCTTGCTCTGACACTAAATTCCCCAATTTGCTGCATGTTTGTAACATTCATTGTCTTGCGGATGACACTAATACTACTGGGCAAATATTTCTCAGGAATACGTTGACGAGTGTCGAGATAAACTGTTGTCTAAAGTCGATGTTTTTTTACGCAAAATCTCGGTTTGGGGCGACTAAATCTAGGCCAATTTAACCCTCTGAAGACACAGCGCAATCGCATCTATCGCGAAGTGAAAACACTTTTTCGAGTCTTTGTGAATATCCTCTTTTAAAGGATTCGATCGGAAATCATGGCGACAACATATCTAGCAGCGTTCAATTTCACTGTTAATTGGAAGGGAAAGCCAAGCTGACTTCTGCTGGCTCATCGATTTAATCTCAATAAAGCGCAGATTCAACCGCAAACCTTTTCCTACCTCTGGACTGGGACACCTAAATACCGGCTTCTCCTATTTGACTGCATTCAACGAAGAGCTGCTTTAATCATCGACGACCAGGTTCTCTCCGATCGCCATTTAGCCTTGCCAATGCTTTTTTTAATGGTGGTCGATTTTTGGTCCACTATTGTCGATTTTTACGCAATTTTCTGCACCACACAGCTTCTTTGTGGAACCAGTAGTCACCAGCACGATTTCTGGACCATACTACTTAGGGATATTTATAAAGGGTGCCTACTTCTAACTCAAAGGCCAGCAATGCCTTTGAGTTAGCAATTGTGGCTCTTCCGCCTCTGCCAGTGGCGGTGATTGCCGATTAGGTAACCCGATTGTTTTCCTTTTTCTATTTATTAAACATACGACCTATGGTCTCAGTTATTAATAATCCGCGTCTTGCTTTTTCTATATTAATATGTACTGTGTTTAAACACATAATAGTTATATGTAGATATATTAAATGCAAATTAAACAAGGAAGTGACGCATTCGCTTCGGAACAACAATGCAGAAATTTATTATAAATAGCATTAACCGCATGCTTGTAATTTATTCGAGAGTAGGGAAGAGGTCATTGGATATCGACATAACCACAAAATTTGCTTGACAGATTTAAATAATCACTATCTGGTAATTGAAGCGTGAAATACGTAACGTTTTAATAGCTCACAGTTATTACAATTTTATTTTAAATATTTTAAAATATGTAGAAAAAGTACGAAAAGACTGTCGCCGCTGTGGGAATCGAACCCACGTCTTTGGCATACTGCCTTCTCTAAGGCTCTTCTTATATTTCCAGGGCAAACCGCAATAATAATATCAAACCAGCCATATATGCATACAGTAGGCGTATACCTTTCAACCATTACCTACTATAGATCCGCCTTCGCTAAATGGTGAATAAGAGATACTTACTTTAAAATAAAATAAAATATGAATATTGATTAACCAAATAAAAAACCACATAATTATTAAACAAAATTTTACGGATTGTTTCGTACTGTTTTAATTTAACTCACGCAAACTCAAAAAATTGCAGAAATAAATTATTATTTAAATATTTACTTTAGTATCTTTTCAACTTGTGGCCAAAACTTTAACAACAATTCATAATTTTTTTCTATAAACTTTAATAACATTATACCGATTTATTCTTCAATTATTTCAGAAATAGGACCGGCCATTATTAATGAGAAAAATACGAGCATGTGTATACACACCTTTTATAAAATTCAAATTTCTTTCTGCACTTCGTATCTACACACGTATACACACGTTAGCTTTTTAAAAATGTAAATTATGTGAACACACCCAGCACCATAAGCCTCGTGAAGGCCTTCTACGAAGTGTGGGCTTAAATTGAGAGCCTGTTTTGCATAGAAATGAAAATTGTTCCGTCAACTTCGTTTGACAATCGTTAAGCGAAGGACGCCATGGTATTACAGATTAATGAATGCTGTGTCCACAGTACTTCTACTCGGACAAAAACAGCCCTCTATATTCAGGACCTACTTTTTATCGTGTCTTTTTTTCTATTTTATTTGTACTTTTATTAGCTTTGCTTCCATACACCTTTATGTTTATGTGATAAACACGAATTTTTAGGCTTTTGTATATATTTATATTTACTATTACATGGATTGAATGGAATCTTTCAATTATCATCTAATTTCAAACATACTAACGACTTGAAGTACATATAGGTGTATCAAACACCGACTCTTGGTGCACTTATTGCCCTTTTATAACAAGATAATCAGACCATAATATTTATATATATAATTCTTCTGTACGTGTGTATGTCATTGAACTCCTCCTAAACGGCTGGACCGATTTTAATGATTTTTTTTTTTGTGTGTCTTCAGGTGGATTCGAGAATGGTTCAGATCACAAAATTATTCAACAAATATTATCAGACAAGTTAAAAGACATTCAAGACGTTTGCAACTCATATAGGGTGTCAGATCCGTTGACAAAAAGTGTACAAAAAGTGGGCCCCGATTACCTCACTCACTAGACACAGATGTATAAGTCACTTTTTTTTTTTTTTTTTATAAAAAAATAAAAAATAAATAAAAATGTATAAGTCACTTCGCGTTGTTCTTCTGTTAGATTTTGGTACTTCTCCTATTCGTGCAACAGCGAAGGCTGTGGAATGGCCCTACGACTCCTCTTTTTTATTTCTGTAACGGGAATAATGTACAACTGTTTATTGACATTTCACGGTACAATCTAATTATACTAAAATATTTTAAGTTTTATAGGTGAAAAATATATATCTAAAAGCCTACCGAATAGTAGTTACGTGGGAAACGGTAAATGAACAAAAGCTAACGAAGAAAATTCATGATATTTTGGTATCGTATATTGACAAGATTGGGATTATACTGAGGATGGGGTGTAAATTTTACCCGTCTGACGAGCACTATGGATGTAGGAGAAACGGAAGATATATGTTACGATTGAGGAAAGTGGATATTCGTAATGCCTAACTACTAGGCAACCTCCCTCTAGGTAACACACATGAGTATTTATGAACATATGTATATACATACATTCTAGTAAAATGAACTGTCTACTTTCTTTACTGTATTTTCTTAACTACATAGCAGCGTACCAGTGTTAATTATACATTATGCCTTTATAACAATAATCCTTGGTTTTTTTGTACAACTTAAGTCTTCTCGGTAAGACAATAAAATATATTGGTAATGAAACTAATTGATATATTTTTTTATTTTTCTTGGCATTCAAACGGCCACGAGATACATTTAAAATAAACAGCAACCTTGCAATCGACGTAAAGAGATAAAAGAGGACGGAACTGTGATATGGTACATGTGTTACAATGTATGGGCAGTCTACTGAAAGTCTATTTGATGCCAAAGGAAGGAATACAAGTAACAATATTGCTATAAGCTTTGTACTTGCTATCTAAAAGGATGTTTAAATATATTTTCATTAGCAAGTATTATGAATGATATTTGTAGAAAGTAAAAATGCATGTATTTACAGAAACCTCCTGTCAATACGTTTTGCACACCATAGAATAAATACATATTTTGGCTGCGAAATTTAATTAAAATAATTCATCTCCATCAATATCATCTTATTTTTATATAAGTATTTTAGAAAACACATACTAATTCACACATGCTATTCAATCTTATAACCACAGGGTAAGTTTTACCAACATAAACAAAAATTTGTCATTTAAATGGTAAACTGATACTAGGCATCATTATATACACATACAAATACAGTTGACGCGAGTGTAAGACAATGTCTTTACGCACATAAGGATACGAAACAGTACCATAAAGTGACACCTATTATGAGACGTAGAATTTAAGTAATTAGTGAAATTACCGTACAAATTCATACGAACACAAAATACCCACGATAAACTGGACGGTCGAAGTTTCATATTATGATAGATCTTTTAGTTTAATTTTTAAACATATACTTGTATTAAGATCAAACCTTTAGAACACGGATAGCTTTTTTTATTTTTTTTAAATATAAGAAAAAGGCAGAAAAAAAAGATAACACAGTGAAAGCAACAAAATATTACAGATGCTCGTACAAGTATAACGATAAATGCACTCAAACACACACAAAATAAACCGCTAAATCTATAAAAGAAAAGTTAGAAGAACAAAAACCGGTAAAGTGCGAATCGTGGTCGTACGAGGATTCCGTACCTAGCCATTATACCACCATAATAAAATTGGTAAATAATCACCACCGATTTTCTCAGGAACGGGTGAACCTAACAAGTTATACGATATAATTTATACCATATACTGGGATCTATAATAGCTGTTAGGTGTATAAATAAAAATAATCACGGTCCTGATCCAACACGATAAAAATAAAAATATATTGGTAAATTTAGATTTTCGCGAAAAAAGAATCGCGAAAATACAAAAATTTACCTTATTTCCATTTTTTTATTTTTCTGTTTTCCATTATTTGTACTGTACCTTGCATTTTGCCAAATTTAGTTATTCTCGGACAACAGGGATACTCCCGGTTCACCTGGAATTATTGTCAATCTTGGTTACAAGAATTTTCCCATCTACCTTGAAGGGAAAATTCCGAAAAATAAAAAAATCTTGAAAATTAAGGTAAATTTTGGTACTTACAAGTTTTCGAGAAAATAAAAATTAGCCCACATCTTTTTGTCGTGTTAACTTAGGATCTTGATTTTTATACACGTAATAGGGATACACTTCAGTATCTGGTATAGATTTCAACTTGCTAGGTCCACCCGCTCTTGAGAAAATCGGTGGTGACACACTGACGGACATACGGACAAGGAGTGATAAGGGTTCCTTTTTAATCTTTTAATGTACGGGACCATTATTTATATGAAACAATTATAATTATGCACATACACAGGGAAAGGTTGACAAATTGACCGCCCGTAAATTACCTATTTCTTGCTTTTTGTATGCATTATAAACTATTGAGCTAATTGTTACTTTATAATTCGAGACATGATGTGGAAAACTGGAGTATTTAATCCAGGAGTAAGAAATAACAAGCAGAAGAGTAACATGCCTTAAATGCAAATTCGTCCAATTAGTTCCAAAATTACATCCTTCAAAATCCCCACCATTAAATTACATTGGCATAATTCTGTTTAAAGCTCCGATCATGCTGTCAAATTATTCTAATATTGTTAGATATATTTTCGAATAACTTAAAGATCATTAGATGAATGGCCCTTATGGACCTTATTGTTTGTATATTTATGAAAATAATTTCTATAACATGTAGGAAATATAAATTCTTATACCATTATTAAAAATCAATTAAGCTTTACTAGCTAATACTAGAGAAGAGATTCCTTTTAATGTTCTTGAATGAAAAGGTTTCAATTGTTATCTAGAGTAACCCGTCCCCATTCATGTTTATGGGGTAAAACACATGGAATCGATAAAACCCATCGATTTATAGGAATTTAATAAAGCAGTCATATCTCACATCTAACTCTCATTATTAATATACTAAAACTCTCATTATTAAAATTTTAAAACTGAAAATTATCATACACATAAAATATTCCGAATATTTTGTCTTTTGTGAATAATTTTATGAATTTCTTCATCTTTTAATGAAATACCCTTAAAATTACGTCATGAAGATCGAAAGACCGCTGACCAGATAATGGTTCCGCTTTAATTACGGGACATTCGGGGTTACACGTAAAATTGACAAATAAGTCTGGTCTCCCATAGCTTCGGACATAAATCATCGCATCTTTGGTTTTTTTGTTGACCGATATTTGATGAGCCATGTCTTGATTTAAAGCGTCTCTAAGATGAATATTTCACCAGCCCTCAGTCTCTGGTGATTACGACATCATATGTAATTCAATCTTTATGATATCTTTTTGCCATCATATCGACAATGTATTGAATAAAAACCGGCCAAGTGCGAGTCAGACTCGCACACGATGGGTTCCGTACCGACCTCACAGAAGACCGGCGTAAAATAGAAGTGTTATACTTCTACGTTTCGTCTGGTGAGAGAGGTAGCCGGGGCCCACTTTATTAAAAGATGGCAACTCATTTGCAACCTACAGGTGTTACAAATGTCCATGGGCGGCGGTTATTACTTAACATCAGGAGAACCGCCATCTCGTTTGCCACTCTATCACTCTATCACCATAAAAAAAAAAACATTTTTTAATATCTTTATTCAATATGGAAGTAGAGTTACTTACATATTGTCAAAAACACTACTACTGTCAACATTATCTATAAAAACGGCAAAAAAATCATGTCTGTTTTATGGGAGCCCCACTTATTTATATTTTTTTGTTTTTTAGTATTTGTTGTTATAGCGGCAACAAAAATACATAGTTTGTGAAACTTTCAACTGTCTAACTATCACGATGCATGTGATACAACCAGGTGACATATGGACAGACATACGGACATACAGACGGACAGCGGAGTCTTAGTAAGAGGGTGCCGTTTTACCCTTTGGGTACGGAACCCTAATAAGTCCCAGTAATAATGCAATGGCTTAAAACAGGTAGCTCTAACCATCAACCTAAATGAATACAATTGCATGCATGTCACAGTTTTGTTACGCACTGTATCTTGCTGAGGAATAGTCAAATAATAACCGTCTTCTCCCATTACGACGATTAAGGGATATTGTAGTGGATCATGCAATCGGTGTTACTCTATCGGTCTAACCTTTTAAGTTGGCCTTGTCTACCGTGCAGCACTATACCTCTAGGGCAATTTATGGTTCGGTACCCAAAGGGTAAAATTACTAAGACCCTATTACTTAGACTCCGCTGTCTGTTTGTCCCTCTGTCAACAGGCTGTATCTCATGAACCGTGATAGTTACACAGTTGAAATTTGATCTGGGTGTTTGTTTCCCAAGGTGGTTTAACGTCAGGCAGGCGGCTGGTTGTAAAAATGTTATTCCGCCCAATCCTGGGTGGGATAGGGGCAGGAAGATGATGATGACTTGTATACTTGTCCCTCTATTTTAAAAGTTCGCGTCAAACAAAGTCATTTGGCTATTGTACTTTCGGATGTTGGCTAAAAATGTTCAGATGGTGAATGATTTATCAAAAGATTTTTTATTGGCTGTAGCGGCTCCTCAATATTGGGGAGACTAACTTTTCCAGAAGCACAGCACATACCATTTGGTTCATCGACCCATTTTTAGGCAGAACACTGAACAGATCTTATTCATGGCTTCGAGTTGGACAGAAAACTGTTGAGCATAATAAAAAAAGCTGATCTGTTACTGTGAGCTAAAACTCGATTACGAACTCTAGTCGTTGACATTTGTTGTCTTTCTCTCTAATCTCGTCGGCGTTGGAAACGCTCAGAGCTCGATTCCCTAGTGTGAATTTGTATATTTATATTATTTTGCTCTTCAAGCTACTGCAAACACTCTACTTGACTCTCTCCGACTTGTAAGACGATTTTCAGTTTTGCGGTAAAGATTCTTCATTACGACGTATTTTTGATGCCCTCGCTTGGGAACTTTTTCTAGAAAGATGAGATCTTGATCTTTGGGCATTTTAAAATGAGGTTGAACAGGAATTACCACTAAAAATGTGATTGAAGAATTATAAGAAGTACTAAGTCAGTCACTGAGCTGTTTGGATAGTTAAATAATTTTAACAATTAACAATATACTAACATTTTTAAACTTGTGATATCTTTCGAATGGAATGTCCGAATTTGATAATTCAAAAAGTTATATAAAGATATTGAAACAGTCTTAAATAAGAAGTAATTTATTTTTATAAGGATTAATACCAAGATACAAATAAAGAGCCTTTTCTAGCGGCAGCATTTCAATCAAAATTTTAAAATAAAAGAACACTTATTTTGGCATAACTATAATAGTTAGATATATGCTGTCGCGACATTTTTTGTAAATAATAATGTGTTCTGCAAAGTCGTAGTACATTATTTTATTCTATCATCAATAGTTTTCGCAGCGCAGGCGATTTGAAGAATATTCTAGGTAATTTTTATACACCTTGAGTAACACTATTGTAGTTTTAGTAAGGATCCCTAATTTTTTTGAAAATATAATATAGCCTATATCAAGCAGGGATAATGTAGCTTCTCAACAGTGAAAGATTTTTTTAAATCGGTTCAGTAGTTTCAGAGCCTATTCAATACAAACAATCAAATCTTTCCTCTTTATATAATAGATATAATAGAAGATTAAAAGAATATTTTTAAATTGAAAGACTTATTCTGCTGGAAAACAAATTAACCAGGTCAAACGCAGCCACAGGATATGCATGACGGCCAATGGTATGATAAATGATCGAAATTTCGCAGTAATCATCATTCCGTATGAACTACGGTGCGCGACCGAAATTTTATTTAAAACGATGACAGATCAATTTTATGTGATTTATGAACACTAAATATTGTGTTATCGATAAAAAATTGAATGCATAGTAAAAATACTCTATAATTTTTTATTACTCAACGATTTTACTGTAGACATGACAAGTTCTGGTTGAAAAATAGCATCATTAAAATATTTCGTACAATAATTAATAAAATATTACCTGGAGGACCGAGCTTTGCTCGTTTTTATTTTAGTAAATCGTGTATTAATTAATTAAAAAAAATAAAAAATAAAGAAAACAATCGAAAAAAAAAAAAGTTAAAAAAAGAGTGTGTAAATGAACGTGACACGAACCATGGCCGTCTGTTTTGGGGCCGTTCGATTACCGACCGAGCTATTGTAACTTTTTTTTTAGCGTCATATTCGAATGATATTTTTCATTCCCTGAAAACAGGGATAAAAGGACATTTTCTAAAAATTAAACCTAGCTAGATCGATTTTTCGCCCCCGAATCTACGCATATACGTACAATAAACGCATCATTGATGTGTTAAAGACTTTGAAAGCTTTTTTTACCATACCATATTTTATTTTTTATTTTTAGTAATGATTGGGAATGTGTTTAATCCACTTCATATAATGCGTATTTGTTACATGATCGTTTGCCTCTTAATTAATAACAGTCTAACATGACGTCAGGAAACCCTAGCACTTACAATTTCTAAAAAATCATTACAATTTGTAAAGATTTTTTTATTTTTCGTATTCTTCTCAGTCATGTTCATGTTCATCTGTGCCACCTTTCATTTGATACCCATACTGTGGTAGTGCAGAAAAAATAAGTAGTCTGCCATCTTGGATTATCTGCCATTTTGGAATTAGAATGACGTCACATAGCTAAGCGTGCATTGTTATCCAAAATTAGCGTGTACATCAAATTTTAAACCGATTGAGCGGTTTGAGATCACTGATTTAAAATTCAGTAGTAAGACTCCACCCGGACAAACATTAAGTTAAATAAAAGCTTGTTAAATGCTTATAAATTTTCGGAGTGAGAAATTCACACACTAAATTACATATTCTTTGTTCCAGTCCTCATTAGCCACATTTACCATTCAACAAGGACTGCATCGTTCCCATAAATACGGTATTATTATTAATATTACAGTAACAAAATAATTATGGCGAGCGAAGCGAGTCCTAACACTATTCGACAATCTGAGCACTTTTGTGATACACTTTACGGAAAAACTATCAGGTCTATAGATTTGTGCCTTAACACAGTAATTTAACTTGATATCTAGATGTGTTATGTGCCAAAAAAAAAACAATTAGTTTTTTTTTTATGTTTATTGGATACAATGTTATTGTACTACTAACGCCATCTGTTAGAAAACTAAAGAGTTAATCATCGGCAACTGCAACAAGACTAAGGCTGACATTTTTTGAACATGTTTTGAAATGACTATTAGTGAGCACCTAAAAAAATAATATAGGAATGCGTGAACGATAACTTTGTGAAAACCAGTCAAATATTTCACCTACAGTAAGTATATTAATGATATTGTTACAGCGAAAAAAAGAATAAAAATACTACAGTAAAATGACGCGAAGATTACATTAACAGGCCGTAAAGAACGTGAAAAAAAAACCGTTTGTTGATGAATCAGACGAGAGAACGTTAGAAAAGCGAACGAGAGGCAGAATCATATTTATATCACGAAATTAGAATTTTTTAGAATTTGCCATTAATTTTGTAACTGTCCAATAATATAAGTAATAATGTTAAGGCAGTTCTTTAACGTATTAATTTAACTTCATATATAGATGTGTTATCTTTTTAAAAAAAATTAAAAACCATAAAAAATATAAACATTAACAATTTTGGTATAGATAGAATATTATTGTACTACTAACGCCATCTGTTAGAACACTAAAGAGTTAACATCGATAGATGCAACAGAACTAAACTCAATACTCAAATATATCGTAGTTAATCTACTTAAAAATGGCTCTGCACTCCTCGGCTGTTGCACGAATGGGCAGGCCCGTCCGGGTAAGTACCACGACCTCACAGAACACCGGCGTAAAGTGGAAGTATGACAAATACTTTCGCGTTTCGTCTGATGAGTGAGGTAGCCGGAGCCCAATCTTCAAAAGGTTGTCAACGCATCTGTAACCCTCGGGTGTAGCAGATGTCCATGGGTGGCGGTATTCACTTACCATCAGGTGAACCGTCTGCTCGTTTGGCAACTTTTCACATAAAAAAAAAGATAATTTAATTTTCAAAGTGAAAATACCAATTCATAACCTAATGTCACAGAATTAATATAAGTACTAAACAATGTTTGATAAATAAAAAAATATCTAAATTGATTGGTCGTATTAATTATTTAATATGATGTGGGCCCGAAGCTCATATCAGAAATAATAATTTTAAAAAACTGTTTTAAAAATTATTACCATATAAAAAAATTACGCGAGCCCTCACAAAGCTCAGCATTTTGCTAGTTATATTGTGTACTTTAATTTTGTTGTCATTGTTCTTAATGCGTTATTTAAAATTGAAAAGTTAAAAGTTCCACCCTTTGTTTTATCTTACAACCATTCTTTAGTTTATTTGAAGGAATGAATATAAATAATTTATATTTTTAAAGGTTTGTTAACATTTATGGAAGAATTTTTAACATTTTTATATATACATTTACAACTAGGACTTTCAAACTCCAGTTCATGCATCTACTCTCGAGACATTTTTAATTTACTTTTGCATGACATCAAAGGCGTTCAAACTTTAAAAGGGTCCGCAATCAAAGCGAATCAATTCGAGTTTATCATCGAGAAACTGACGCTGTAAGTTACGGAAAGTTTACAGCAGAAAAGCTAGAGCCTTCTTGATAAAAAACATAAAAATACTTGAACAACAATTACTAAACTTAAAATCCTTCCGATTATTAATATTGTCGTTAGAAATTTTTAAGGAAAAAAAGAACTTTTTTTTATTTAGAACTGGCTAGCACTTGACTGCCATCCCGCCTGATGGTAAGTGGCTATGCAGCCTATGATGGTAAGCGCGCTAGCTCAGTAGAAACCTATTCACTCTTGCCTTGAAGACGCCTACGTTGTAATGGGCCGATAAAAATTTATATTTACTAAATGCTCTTAAAAAGTGATTTCACGAATTCGCCGGTATGGTGACATATTAGGTATCGAAAAATAATGAAATTTAGTAAAAAATATTCATAATGATTCAAACTTCAGCCAAAATTGTTTATCGCTCATGAGAGAGGACTCCTAACCTAGCAGAAATAAAAACGACGCACCAGCTGCAATTATAACAAATCCAGATTGAGGCAGTAACACCATAATATGAACTTGCTCCGTGCCTATGTGTTTGTCTATTTGTAGTATGTTTTGTAGAGCCCCCGCGTTGATATTGTTATGTTTTTAGAGTTCCATACCCAAAGGGTAAAACCCTATTACTATGACTCCGCTGTCTGTCTGTGTGTCAGTCCGTTTGTCATCAGGCTGTATCTCATGAACCGTGATAGTTAAACAGTTGAAATTACCACAGATGATTTGTGTATAGTATACACACAATACACAAAAAACATAAAAAACAGAATAAAAAGAAATTTAAGTTGATCTGCCATACAAAATACCTTGATGACTTTTTTGCAATTTTTATTGATAGTGGCACGGAACCTTTCGTGCGCGAAAGGAATTGCAACTGTGGTAAGTAAGTGAGTTGACTTCTTGTTTACTCCAAACTGTTTACTGCACTAAATTTTATTTAGCTTTTTAATTTTTAAGTTCGTAGATTAGATTTCAAGTTATACTTCTATTGGCGCGTTTGTAAAAATTATGAGATTAAATTTTTACGATGCGCGCGCATCCCGACTTCCAAACAGCGACACTATGAAGTTCGTTACAAAGCAAATACCTTCTCGGTATTACCATGGAAACCAACATAAATACACACATATTTTTTTATTTTTAATTAGAAAGGTAATAAGTACTACCATGTATTGTTATCCATCGCCTGTTTGCATCGAATAATTGCTTAAGTAGTTGCAATATTTAATGACCCACAGTTAGTGTAACAACAATCACACCAGTTCGCCCTCGCCTCCGAGCACGGCGAGACCCACACAACGCATAAACAAGGTACACCCGCGTTCCGGGGCGGTTTTTACCGCTCCCAGCCACCGATTAGCTAAATGCACAGTCGACGGCCGTCGGGGTCTCAGTCCGAACCGCGACCTCGACGACCCTTAGATGACACACCATAATTAAACGAACGCGCGACCCTACCCATAGCGGAGGGTCCAAACCCGTGGGTTCTGGCTAGCCCACCGGTTCTGCGTCCGATGAAGCTTTAATAGTCTCGGGACTGAAAGCAAAAACATCAGTTAATACAAGATACAAGATACAATATTTAATGTTGCATTCTCATTGCATTTTCAGCGTCGAAAGACAAGACGGTTAACACAATAATTCTTTATTCAATATAGGCTTTTATTAAGTGAGAAAGTGGCAGACGAGCGGGCGATTTACATGATGTTAAGCAGTTGTAGACGCGATGTCACACTTTACGCCGGTATTATGTGAGGTCCTGGTACTTCCCCGGACGGAACTGCACATTCGTGCAACGTTGAGGACTGTTAAATGTTATCAGTTACCTAAAAAAAAGGTCTGTTACCTAGTATCTATAGTACAAGTCTTATTCATTTGGCCAGCTAGCGAGTTTGGTGCAAGTTGAGCATTTTAAAAGGCCATTAAAAACAGTAATAACAGTAGATAGGGCAGATTCACTCTTGCTTCTATAAATAAAATGCTGCGAATGATAATTTCTACGTTTTGGGACTTAAACAAACTTACACTAAGTAATGTATACCACGGTCCATGACTAATCGGTAAATAGCGAATGCGAACGCTTAGAATTCCGACGAAGTAACAGATACAAATAAATAATACCACCATTTTAATTACCGATGCGTCGACTGTTACGACGAACAATGTTTTATTGATGCAGCAAAACCTTCACCGCTATCTATGGAATATACAGTGAGCCTGTTAATGCCTCGCCTTGAATTCAATGGAATGGATTGCGGCTGAATCCATTCATGAAGACAACCGTCGTTGCTTTTATTTATTTTCTTCCCATAGTTGGAGAGCACGGACAGTAAGAGGTGTTTGCTATTACACATATTTTCAAAATTAACTATCAAAAACCGATCATTTCCAATGACATTTATAAAAAAGCTGACCCGTTTGTTTGTGAAATATTCTTTGGTTTTAATTCACAATTTTATTAATTACTTTATGTAATACATCCTAAAAGCAAATTCCCCTCCTTCATTGCCCATAAAAATTATCACCCCTTATTCGGATAAACTCGCACCCATTCAATCGTACCTACTTAAAGCGATCAATCAAAATTAAAACGATATAATAACTATGGGCGCGTGATGAATTAAATTAAATAGATCCCTTCGGCCCCTTAATTTCCTCGGTGTCAAGCGTCTTGTAAGCGTGGGTGTAAATTGATTTAATTCATCATTTATGTTCGAACGATGAGAAAGTTGTTGAGTCAACGACACTGAACGGTCGTGGAATTAAACGTTTCGTGGTTATGTTTAATTTTATTTAATTACGATTCTCGACAATCAAAGCCGCCTCTCAGCATGACGCTTACCCTTTTCGTGTTTGTTAGTGCATGTTTTGTTCTTCTATTTTTACTAGCTGCGATTTATATAAAAAAGTCTTTGTTGCCAATGATTTTAACTGAATAGTTTCGATATTATCATTGTGGTAGTATGAGAACGTTGTAATAAATCGTGGAATAGCACTAAAAGGACTTGCAAATAGCATTGGTGTATTAGTTCTTGCCAAACATCTAACGAATACAATAAATTTGAAATTCGCGGAATATTAGGCGGAAGAACAGCTAATTTTAATGCTGCACGTACATTTCGCATCAACTTTAACGTAATCAAAATGTATGACGGAAACGCCATTTGGTTATTTGACGTTTGCAGTGTGAATAACAAAAAACTCTGTTGCGAAGTGTACATGGTCGACGTGGAAATAATAAAAATAATGGCTGTCGGATCGCCGGAAACCATAAAACGTGAAAATGGTGACTAGTGACAGAGTCCCGTAACAAAGGTAATAACGGGTTGGGGAACGAGATTCAAATGTACGCGGTGCATATTGAGAGTTCTATTAGGTTCATGGTATCTACTACATACCTCTCAGTACGTACTAATAAAACAAAAGTTAGGTAAGTAACCAACTGTTTCATTAGTTTAACGTGTTTTTATGTGTCAACGTATCAATTGAATCTAACGTCTTTTTCATACAAAGAGTACTGGCACAGAGGACAAAATTTTTAGTTACTCTTCTTTCGTCACGCTAAATAACTACAATTTCTTGTGTTCGTCCATAAGTAAACACATACACACATTTTTTTTATTTCTTAGCATTAATAATAGGGACACAACGACTTACAAATATATTACATCGGTCTTCAAGAGACCGCAATTAAGAAATTCGCATTGTCACAAGTTGTGAATATCCGTACTATTAAAGTAATGACTGTTAACCCTAATACTAAGCGAGCAAACCATAAAGGACTGCGTTGTGCAATTGAATTTCGGGGAGCGACATGCGTGAATTGTTTTATTTAAACAATGACCGCAATATAGTCGTAAATAAAATCATTATCGTTATTGCGGGCAAAAGCTACCCGCGGGGCGTGTATAATTTACGACTAAAATTAATTCGATGACGCGATGTTCGTCGCCAGTAATTGTGTCAGTCGTTCGGCTCTCATGATAATTATAACTTGCGTCGCCAAAATAATATTCGGACCGACAGTTCCTATATTTCATTTTGAAATAAATAAACGATATTAGTTTCTATATGCGTGCCCCCGGATATAAAACGTAGAAGTTGCAGGATGTAATGTTTAGAAAAAAATAATGCCCAAATATCGACTTTTCTGGACAGGCTTTTTCCATATAGCATATATATTTCATTGATACTAAGATATTGGCTGTGTTAAAAATGTCACATTTTATGTGAATTTGGAACCGGTTCAGTAATTTTCGCAATTTATCCGAACAAAAAACTGGCTCTTCATTTATTAGTACAGATTAAACAATATTTAAAACTGAGAAGATTGAATATTGTATAGTCTTGCGGTTCAGATATTTTTATATTAAATACAGATACACAGGAGCACCACTTGGAAACAGCTGCGATGAAACATAATTATATTTTGCTTTAGGCTCCAGATACGCTGTGTACAATATTTGTTAATTTTTAGGGTTCCGTACCCAAAAAACGGGACCCTGTTACTAATACTCTGCTGTCTGCCTGTCTGTATGTTTGTTCGTCTGTCACCAATCTGTACCTATCTCATGAACCGTGATAGTTAGTTAACAAATGAAAATTTCACAGAAGATGTATTTCTGTTGCCGTTATAACAACAAATGCCAAAAAATAGAAAAAAGAAATATTTAAGTGGGGCTCCCATGCAACAGACATGATTTTTTTTCCGTTAAAATCAAATCAAATCAAAATCTTTTATACGAAGTAAGATTTTTTCAAAACGTTTTTCGACGTCTTATAATATATGTCTCTTATGCCGTGCTGGAGTGTCGGAACACCAAGCCTCTTTGTCATTTAAATAATCATCTAACTTATAATAAGCTTTTTTAAACAGTGTCTTCTTTACAATAAATTTGAACTTTTTGTCCGGTAGATTTATAATATCATCAGGAATTTTGTTGTAGTAGCGCACACAGAGCCCCACGAATGAAGTCCTAACCTTAGCTAGTCTACAGCGAGGAAGAACTAAATTATGCTTAATTCTTGTATCTGAATATCTAACAAAGTCATGGATATTTTTCCTAACATACATAATAATATTTGCAAAAATATATTGACATGGAACCGTGAAAATCTGTATCCTCTTAAATATTTTTTTAAGCCAGTCCCTACAACGAAGTTGACAAATTGCTCTAACAGCTCTCTTCTGCAAAATGAAGATGGATTTCTCATTAGAAGTAACTATTATTAAAACCCTTAATAATAGCTGAGTTTAAAGAAATCAATCCCGAGAGCTTGTATACATTTTTGAATCCTTTTTACCTGTACAATACAGCAAATGTAATCGGTGAAGTTGACTTTAAACTTCAAAAAGTACAATAATCTATATATCTTCTGTATAACTTCAAAAAGGAGAATGTTCTCAATTCGTTTCTATATTTGTTTTATGTTAGTTACCTCAGAACTTCGTCTTTTATGAAAAAATTTAAAAAAATTGTTTGGTTATGTTTGTCTTCAATATAAATCTCCCAAGTACCATATTAATTTCATGAGTATTGGAACTTAAATTTTTGATATACATCAGGGAACCCCTCAAAATTAAATCGTATAACACACTTGTAATTTCACTAGATGTTAAAAATTGCTTTTTTCGCTGTTACTAAAAATGTACTTGTGTCAAAAAACGATATATATAGACTTTTGTACAATTATGCGATGCTTTCGAATCGTAATTGCTATAAGTTTTTAAGTAAAAGCCCCTGAAAGCTTAATAACGATTTCAAGGTCGACTTCAGATTGTGATTTTCGCTATTCGCTTGTGACGCCCACTGAAAGTAACATCTTCATTTCTTCGATATCATTCAACGAGAAGATTGGAAGGAGGAAATTAATTTTTAAGTAGGACAGACGGTACATTATATCTTGGCCTAAAGTATTTAGTTCATAGATTTAATAATAACTCAATATTAAAATAAAATAGTCGTTACTATTAGTTTACAATTGGCACGTCTTTTATTACAATGTTCACTTCATGAAATTAATTCACACTGTACGGCTGGGTATGTTTTTCACCGCATAGAGAGTAGTCTGATACTATTTGTAAGAGATTGTGCTTACTTATTTTCCTGGTGTTCGTTGGCTTATGCTCGTTATTAGATTTAAGATTTGTTTAGACAAAGAAATTTAAAAAACTTTTCGTCATAGACAAAGACTCGAATCGTGATTGAACCAACCATGGTAGTGCAATGAAACATTGGACGTTGTATTGTTTTTATGTGGTTAAATTGATAATGTGCACAAATTATTTAAGTTATATTGATACAAATAAGCTACAGACGTTGTGAGACGGTGTGAGGCATAGTTTTGACTATATAACACCAAAACGAACGAATACTTATTCGGACCTGTCTCTAAATTTACGTAGGTACTTAAATGTTATAGGTACCTCACCTATCTGCCTTACAATACGTAAGTAGAATGCAGGTTGCTTTATCACCCATACATTTGTTTTTTTCATTTTTAAATAACTTCGGAAGTAACGAGTTGCCCGAAGCACATGCATACATGAATAAGATCATACATTATATTAGAAATTTCTAAAATGTTGCGAGCGAGTATCTCACAGTAGAAAGTACACGAATTCTCTTTGCGAAACAACGCAATTTGACGTCACTTTACGTAACAGATTGTTTTCACAAACAGCTGCTGTTTATTCGCTCTTTATGAGAATTCGTACTTCGTTAGGGACCATTTGGAATTTCTCTGTGCGCGTGATTCCTAGTCTAGCTATTTCTGTTCTGTTATGTTCTTTTTATTCCCTGTATTTTTCCTATGCTGCCAAAAATGTCACCAATATGGTGAAAGGACATCAGACAAAGTAATTCGTTCATACAGTTAATCATCATACAAATTGTTTTCAAATATTTGAAAGTTTTTGCTTTTTTTTAGAATCGAAATTATAGAATGTAATATTATCAATCGAGTCAACTTATATAATTTGATTGAAGTATTTTGGTTTCAAATCCTTACTAATATTATAAACGCGACAGTTTGTATGTATGGATGGATGTTTGTTACTCTTTCACGCAAATACTACTGAATGGATTTTATTGAAACTATACAATAATATAGCTTATACATCAGAATAAAACATAGGCTATAACTTATATACATATTTTTATGTATATATGACTTTCAGTCTGAATGTTACGCCTTCAGCCTATTCTACGTAGATGTAGTCGCGGGCAGCAGCTAGTTCACAATAATTTTCCTACCAATGTACCTTAAGATTCTGGACTAAATGATGATGGTGACCATCATCTATCATTATGTGCAGTTTCAAGGATGAGTCATGTTTTCATAGAGGGGACAAACGTTCGAGCATAGACATCTCAGCCCATAGACATCTGAATAACCATAGGTGCAAAAGAGCATCACTGAGCTTTGGATTAAGCGACACAGCTTTGTAATTTTTCATTATCATCGTAGCAAAGCCCGGTACATTAACAAATCAGCATTTACGTGCATAAGCAAACTGTAAAGCACGCGTAAGAAGTAAATTTAACACCAAACATGCCTTAGCGCTATCGCGGTTTATTTCGCACGTTGCTACCAACCCGTACGTGATCACGTAACCAACTTACAGGGATCCTCAGTGGTTCCGAAGGTCCATTTAAAAGTAAACGTACCAAAGTAAACAGTGGCCGTTCTTAGGTGTCTTACGGAAGTGGCGGCAGCTTGGCATGTAGTGTAAGGAAGCGCATCTTTATGGTACCCGCTGTGACCGCACCGACTGTAAACATGGCTGACTCTCGATTTTATACTGTACACATTTCGTAGCTTTAATACGGTTATGTTGGCATTTATACTTAAAATAATAGGTGTTTAAAATAATATATACCTATACACTGATACAATAGTTCAACTATATAATAATAATCTACTCTACACTGACTCGACAGCAATTAGCGACTTGATGTTACAATGTTTGAATTTGGATTATCGTTTTAAATATAACACAGAAAGGAACACAGTTCAAACCTTTTGTAATAAGGAACCAGTAGGCTGTCACTGAACAACGACTTAAAACAACGCAAAAAAAATAAAATACAAAAGAGTATAAAAAATTTAGTACAATAGAGCTCTTAAAATTTAATGCGCTGAAACTGTTTAAAATTAGACGAAAATACTGAAAATATGAAAGATTTTTGGAAATGAATACTTAGTGGTTTTAAATGCACAGCGACAAAAAAGGTGATGTGCAAATAAAAATTTAAAATAATAGACAAGATACGCAACTAAAAATTTCGAATAAACTCGTCTGTTATAACTTAAACACTTTATTTTCTTGCCATAAATATTCAGACGTCAAATCGTTCGACCGTCAAGATTTTTAAAACCACTCGCGAAATGTTGCTTCGCTATATCGGGATGGTAATGAACGGAAATCTGCGGTATTCAGCCGACCTCGTAAGAGGAGACCGGCGATTTCGAGAGCGGGAAAGTTCGTAATGTGCGCGGTCTTGTTGAGTATGGACGCTTGTTTTATACGATATTATTTGTTCACCGTCGAGTACACTTTCTGATGTTTCGGGCTTATTTCACAGTTTAATCCGTATCTCACATTATGTAGTGCCGGAGCTAAATAGGCAATCTCGTGACAGTATCAGCACATAAACAAACTTAATAAACTTTATAATAAACTTTTTATTCAGAAAAAGCCAAATTACAGTTAAATTTATTTCTGACCCCCACACTAGGCAATGCCTGTCCTATGGGGGTTAGTTCTTGACGATTTCCAATGTTATGCGGCAGTTGTAGAAATCTAACGGAAATAAATCTAACGGAATATAATTATAGTGAAATATAATTAATAATATTAAAATATTATATTAAAATTATAATTATCGTTGTGTGTTCAGTAAAATCGCAAAGACGCTTGTTTGTATTATTACTATTCTTACATGACGGTAACGTAATATTTGCGCTAGCTAAGAGATGTTAAGGATTTTTCATAATCGTGTAAAAGGTCTTCACGACATAACCCTAAAACAGTTTTATTTGATAATTCTTAATCGTATTAGAATGCAAGAGAAAACTAACTCACTTTTTGTTAAATTATTTCTTTCCATCTTTTTGGCTAAGAGAATTCAAAATATTATATAATAAATATTTTTCGTTTCTGTAAAAGCCCGTACGAAGCGTAAACGCAAAAAACAAATTTCTAAAAGCTAGGTGCAAAGTAATGTTAAAAAGCGGTCAAGTGCGAGTTGGGTTCGCGCATAAAGGAAAAATCGGCAATCATCAAATCATTTCTGCTGTATGGGAGCCCCACTTAAATATTTTTTATTCTGTTTTGTAATATTTTTTGTTAAAGCGGCAACAGAAATACATAATCTGTGAAAATTTCAACTGTCTAACTATCACAGTTCTTGAGATACAGGTGACAATGGACAGACGGAAATACAAACAGACAGACAGTGGAATCTTAGTAATGGAGTTCCCGTTTTACCATTTGGGTACGGAGCCCTAAAAAGATCTTAAGATCTTTGTTTAATTTTCAATATCGGTGTCGATTAAAATAAAACACTACCTGGAGGACCGAGCTTTGCTCGATTTTTTTTTTGGTAAATCATGTATTTTAATAAAAAATAAAGAAAGCAATGATCTGGTATAGAAAAAAAGTAAAAAAAAAATAAGTGTGTAAGTGATCGTGATACGAATGAATAACTTCCTACCAAAGGACAATGTTACTTATGTTTTTTGAAGTTTGGCGCCTTTGTACAAAATTATGAGAGTAATATTTTTACGATGCACGCGCACCACTGACCCACAAAAAGCGAAATGATTCGCGAAGCATTACCATGGCAACCAATATAAACTTTTTGACATTTGAAATAATTCCAATTAATAATTACCGTGGCAACCAATAACAACTTTTTGACATTTGAAATAATTCCAATAACGATTAATAAAAAGTAATATTTAAATTAGTTTAAAATCTTTATAAATTGCATTCAATGTCCTTACGCTAAAGAAGTACAACTTCTTATGTGCAAGTACACTCATACTTTTTTTATATACTTCATTGTCGTTATATATATCAGATACTTTTAACAGCGGCACTTCAGTAACAACAGATCTGAAACTGTTGAGTGAAAATTTAATTTACACCGATATTTTTGTACCAGCGGTCATCGCACCGAGAATAAATAAGTCGCTGTCTGTTATGATTTATTTAAAATACATTTTAGGAAAGCGTAGATTGACTGTGATGTTATGTTTATAGAACCACTCAGACATAGATTAATTAACATCATTAAAGGAAATGCGGTTGCATATTTACCTTGAACACTTTATTTTAATGCAATGTTAAAAGCATATTAATTATAATTGTGTTCGTTCAAAACTTTCCGTAATCATTCAATAAAAAGTAAGACATATTTTCTGTGCTATCTAACTATTTTCTGATAAATTTCACATTTTAGTATTGAGGCCGCAAATTACTTTATTTTGTGAAAATATTAAGGGAGATAAGAATCATCGCTTTCTCTTGAAGCCATCGTAAAGTACGGAAAAAACAATATTTTTGATATCACTGTAAACTATACATTACAAGAAAAATCTAACGACATTTAACGGTAATTTTAATAATTTGAAAATAATCAACGTAATTATATAGTAAATTGCATTGTCTTTAAATTATCGAATTTGGAGAAACTTAAAAGACGACGCTGTTAAAAACGGTTTAGGTATTTTTATTTACAATTTTTTTAATCAACACATGATAAAAAACTAAAATGCATTAGGTTAAATCAATGAATATTGTGTTTAATGGCAAACAATTTGTTCTTAAAGAGTCTGTGACATATATTATTCAGCTGGATTTATGTGAATGAGCTGAGGCGTATATTACAAACGCAGACGATGTATTCCATTAAGGCTTTGAGTGATTTGGGATAGTACACATATATTTTGTTAAAGTACCTTAATCATCTACATCTTATTTACATTCAAGACACACCCGGGTCTAAGAAAAGCGTAGAAGCGTCGCACTGGGTTTCGTAATTCGCGTTCCTTATATTGTGAACGTTTCTAGGATATACAATTAGTTGATATTTATTAAACTAGCTTTTGCCTAGGGTTTGAGCAGTATGAGTTAAGTTAATTTTACTGAGCTAGCGCGCTAACATCAACGGTTGCATCACCACTTACCATCAGGTGGAATGTTAGTTATGAGCCGGCCATTTTCGAACAAAAAAATAAATAAAAAGGGGCAAGATTTGTTGAACTTTATTCCGACTGTGAGTGTAGGAAGGAATACAGCCAATAATTTCCCAAAATCTTGAAACCTGACTTCCATTACAAATCCAATCTACTCGAGCTATCAATAATACTTTATCGATCCACGCCCGTGTCACAAAATAAGAATTACTATATAACTGATCTGATATGTAATAATTATATATCTATATATATAAATTCAACATTCAGCGGCATCAGATTATCCTCATGATCAAAGTTTAGACGATATTTTATTCGTAGTATATAAAAGACATTATCACATATCGGACATTATTTCACGCCAATACAAATATAAACATATCATCTATTTGTATATTATATCACTCATTGAGTTATAAAAAATTTAAGTAATTTTAAATTAAAATTATAACAACATCTTTTGTTTTTTCAAAAATGTTTACCAGCTTCTAAATATTGCCCACACACTTAATGCAAAATGTGTAATGCGTACTTAATAGCCCCCTTGGCACTGATATAGTTATATTTATGTGTATATAACGTCCTTTTGTTTTTTTGTCTTTTGTTTTTTTACTCTATAGTATTATCAATATTTTTTTACTTGCATTGTTTTATTTTAGTTGGACAATATTTGCCCGAAATTCTAACAGTGTTGCACAAATAATTTTTTATTATTGTTTTCTTTTAGTATTATTTTTTTTTTATTTCATTCTCATATGTTCACATGTTTGCGTATGTAGCACAGTAGTAGTTCCTCTCATCGAAATGGCTCCACAGAAAACCAGCATTGCGGAACTCTCCGCATTTTCTGCTGAGTGGAGACCATCTTTGACATAAACACACTGCACAATACATTCTTATTCCATATACACTTTTTTTCCTTCAAAGGTTTCTGTATTTTTTTTTTTAACGACGTTTTTTTTTATTTTTCAATTTGTTATGTTCACTCATTTATTTTGAATGCTCGTATTGTTTGTTGCTTGTAAAAATAAAGTTTATGTCTATGTCATTGATGAAACCTTAATGGGAATTATAGGATAAGATATAGTGTTTTTGCAGTTAGGAAGGTTAGGCAGCTATCAGACATCGACACTGCCAGACTTGTTTATTTCAGTTATTTCCACAGCATCTTGTCTTACGGCATTTTGTTGTGGGGTAGTGCATCTGATATAAATTCTATATTTATTCTTCAAAAAAGAGCTGTCCGAGCAATCTATAACATCGGAGCCCGGAATACACTCAGAGACCTTTTTAAGAGATTAATATACTCACTGTTGCGTCTCAATATATTTATTGTAACATTTTGTATGTTAAAAAATAATATTAATAGTTATCTAAAGAATAGTGACAGACATAAACTAAATACTAGAAATAAGGACAAACTAACTACGCCATTGTTTCGTTTACAAAAAGTAAACAGGTCGTTCATGGGGCAAGGTGTGTGCGCATGTATAACAAAATCCCACAGTCGATATAAGTCTGCCACTTGATGAATTTAAACGAAAAATTAAAAGTAAACTTATGGCTAAAGCCTATTATTCTATTGCTGAATATCTTGACGACGCCAATGTGTGGGGTTAATACTGTTGATACTATTATATTGTAAACTGATTTTTTTTAAAAAGAGCATCTGTTGAGTTTCTTGCCGGTTTCTTCTCTACAGAAACTGCTTTCCGAACCGGTGGTAACTTACGAACGTGTTCATTTCTTGTAAAATTTTGACGTTTCATAAGAACGCGCAAGCGTCTATGTGAATAAAGATATTTTTATTTATTTTATTTATTTAAAAAAAAATACCCGTATGTCACCGGAGAGTTTATTAAAATATTTTTTTATTGTTTTGTATCAATCCTAAATATGAGAATGGCTTATGTACCATCGCACAGATCAGTCCCTCGTATATACGAAAGAAGTCCAAAGCACACAGCCGTGAATGGATTCCGTGTACGGCCACCGTTCGCCCGTGACACGTTTCAACGTAGCCGCAGCAATCAAAGTTGTAATTAGCAGCTAGTGAAACAGCAAATTAAACGTCCTTTCACGTGACAAATTTACGCGGGACGTCGCGCGGAGCCGGGCCCCTACGTCCGGAATCGGTCGTTAATTGGGCGTGCACGCCGAATTACAAATTTAACCATCGATTATTTCGAGTTTGCGTAATTACACGGTGCGACCGTTTGATGTTTCAAATAACATTATGGCTCATGTCCGTCCAAAATATGTGCTAAGTACTAATATAAACAAGAGCGTCGGTTTTGTTCCTAGATTGAGCTATGCATGCTTTAAGCCGATTTTTTTTAATGGGCAAATAATATGTATAATTTTTCTTCCCTTTAGGTTACTGTATGACAAAAGATTTAAACAGCCACTGCAAAGCAGTTTATTTCTATTTCGAATTTTTGATTTTAGAAAGACGACTTTTAGTATCCTTTTTAAAAATGGTTTTAGAGATTTTTGAATTTCAGCTAAATAAAGATTATAATGCCAGATGACATCTTAATTTGAATATAATCTGATATTATTTTACAGCGCTTTTTTTGAATCGACAAATTAATTCTATCTTTTTCAAGTCAAGTCAAATCAAAATTTCTTTATTCAACATAGACTTATTTTAAGCTCTTATTGAACGTCAAAAACTACCACCAGTTCACTAAATTACATCTGCAAGAGAAGAACCACCAAGAAACTCTGCGGTCATATATTTGTTTTATTTTTTAAGTATATACACAAAAGTATATAAGTATAAAATTAGCAGGAGCCACGGGATTTACAATTGCAGAACAAGAGTCATTTCCACACATCCTTGTCCTCAATGTATTCATCTACATTATAATAGGCCCTTTCCATTAAGTTGGCTTTTATAAAATGTTTGAAATAATCTTATCCTTTAAACGAGCAATTCTTGTATATATATATATATATATCGGAATCTCGGAAACGGCTCCAGCGATTTTCATGAAATTTGGTATGTGCAATATAGTATGTATGAAATTTAGTATGTGTGTAATATAGATTCGGGGGCGAAAAATCGAATTAGCTAGGTAATCGGGTGGCCCCAAAACAGACGGCCGTGGTTCGTGTCACGATCATTTACACGTTTATTTTTTTACTTTTTTTTTCGATTCCAGATCATTGCTTTCTTTATTTTTTATTTTTTGTTGATTTGTTATTTTGTTATTTTTTTCCCTTTTTTTTTAAAGTTCTTTCTATTGTGAAAAACATCAGTTCATATTTTCTTATTATTACGTCGGTAAGATCGAAAAATATTATGCATATTTCATTACTCAATAATTTGTATCTAAATGTAATTTCCAAAATACAGGATTTACGAAAAAAAAACAAACCGAGCAAAGCTCGGTCCTCCGGGTACTTTACACTTAATTCGTGGATGTCACCTATTCTATTTTATAACTTAATACATATACCAATTTCCTGGTTTTAAAATTAACCTGTCCTATTTTGGTTGGCTACGTAATTTGATTAATTTCTTATTATTATATTATACAGAACTTTTTCCTATTAACTTGTTATAAATTGAATCATTTTAATACTAATGCAATTTAACTTTAGCATAATTAATCATCGGAAATAATCGATCGTTATATTTGATTGCCACAATATCAAATCAAAACACTTGATGGCTTTAATTTGATGTCTCGTATAAAATAACGTTTTCGTTTTAACCGGATGCATAAATTTTAGGGTCATTGGTGCTTACAAAATCCACGTACATTGCAAGGTTGAAAATGTAAGTAGATATTTTTTTAGAAAACCTTTTCTGATGGACAGGAGGTTGATAAAATATCGTTTGCCTTATAATTGTAATGTGATGATACTGAACTATCAGCAAAATTAGGCCATGAGTTGGTAATTAATATTAACACAATGGCATCAGTTGAATTGATCCTTAGTCAGCATTAATATTAGGGTTAACATATTTTGCTTTTGACTTGGATTTCACTAATTCGAGAAAAGCTCTGGCTATTCGACTTTGTATGGTGGTTAAGAAATGCAGGATGAATTTTAAAGTAAAATGGGCTTTACTCGTTTGTTACTCATGTTTCAGAATTTTATATTGCGTGGAAGTAAATGGCATAGGTTATTGAATACTCAATTTCGAATTGCCTAACCACAATTAGTACAAAAAATTTGATCATACTTTCAAAACCAAAACAACACGATAATATACAGCAAGTTAGTTTTCATCGAAAAGATATTAATTTAAGATTCTTTTTACTATTGTTGTTCTATTTCAAATCGTGTGTAGGATCGTAGAGATTATTGTTAAAGGGAGTGCTTAAAGTCGAACATACGATTAAGAGGCAGATTTCTCTCACTTTCATTGTGTTCAAAGAAAAATAAATATACTTCAGATATGTACGCTTTTTTACGTGACTGTACCAATGGCAAGTTTTGCAATAGGTACATCGAACATTGTTTTAATATCTCTCTAATTAATTGAGATCTAAATCTGCCCTTTTGACCTTTATCTTAAACCATAAATAACTTAAAGTTGACCATGTACACACTGGAAGAGACGTCTCTATGCTGTGGAAGCAAATGTTTTAGCAGGTCATACCATCTAATCTTTAGCTAAAGTTTGCCACTAATAAGTATAGTTTACTCACTCTCTTTAAACAGTTTAAGCACTTGGCTGAGCCTTGCGCAACTACATGAGACGGTTAGTTAAATCCATTCTCAAACGATAATACTGAGCCGAAGTAGGATAAGTGAGTGATTCAATAAACATTTATTACATCAACCTTAAAATGTACGGAAAGGTAAGATTAGCTCAGCGCATTATTTACCACCCAATAAAATGTGATAGTCGTAACCGATATTAACAAATTGCAACGAATAATATCGTTTATACTCTGATGAATACCGAAAACGTGAATAAAATACATTTCAATTGATTACATACTAATGTCAATGGGTATTGAACATAAGGCGTTTTAGGTACATTAGCGAACTCACAATATCGAAAACGGCCCGTAACACAATCAGCGCCCAAATTGACGTCTTACACATCGCCGTTGACCCTAGAGCCGCCTGGCTTACTGACCCGCGGGTCACTTTCCGCTTGTATAATTCTGCATTACGCACGATCCCTAAGCGAATTGAACTCGTCGCATTACGTAAACGAGAACTTTTCATTTCGGATGTACACTCGTCAACGTCATAATGGAAGTTTGAAAGAGGGCAGATTATATGGACGGAGTTTCGAATAATCCCCCGAAGACAAAAAGAGGCGTTCGTTACGCCCGAAGAAACTTTTTCAATATTCCCGACAACAATGGCCCGGTGCTGTTTTTTTTTTTTCGAGCACACTCGCGCCACGTTTTGAAACTGTTGTGAATTACGGTTTGTTGTTTTTTTTTATGCAGCAATTTATACAGTAACTAAAAAAAGGGAGAATTGTGATCATCACCGCAATGCACTTTTCTTTTCGATATAAACACGCACGCATATTACGCACACAAAACGACAACAGTACGAAAATACTCTGTGTGTTTCGTCCCATATTCCGGCTCATCTCGTTTGCTCTCGCCCAATCTTGGGCGAAATGGTGCCTTCCGATGGCGGGAGAAAGTCGCTTTTCGCAGTCCAGTTGCGCCGCTCTGGAAGGGCGGTCGTCGCGTAAGCTACGGGCCACGTGCAACTCGACAACTTGCGCTTAGTTCTTCACGAACTGTGTGGGAGGCTAGTACGTTACATGGATAATATGGTTTCTCAATGTCATGCGCTTTGGTGAGCGATCCGCGAAAAGGCGTTTTCGCTCGGGACCGGTCGTGACGCGTGTGAGTGTAGGCCCACGTGTTTTTGACAGTAGCCCGATTTAATTCGCCGGTTATTCGTGCATTAAAAACAAGCGATGTTTCGCGACTGAAGCGACAGTGAAAGTGTCCATTTCGCTGATAACGAATCCCGAAACGATATCGACGTTTTGATGCGATGTCCGCCTGAACAAGGAAGAAACAAATCAAGTGACTGAACACTGGAGCTGGAAACAATGGAGTTTTTAAGGTAAGTTATCGAATTAATTATCGTATCGCTTAGAATTCTGCTGTAAATTTTCACACTTACTCTAAATTAACAAGCATAACGTAAACATTTACTTTGTAAGCTTATTTCTGGATCGTGGCGTTCGAAAATTAGAATATAGAGCGGTGGAAATTGTGTTTATTTATGATCTCGCTATTAGCGTCATGCATTAAACGTTTTTATAACATAAATGGTAACCTGTTAATTGTATCTACATGTATAATCAAAGAATTTGCTATTTCATAACGCCAACATTTTTGGTTATGTATGAAAACGAAATTTTTCCCATTTTTATGGGTTGAAACGAAAGGTAGAGTTTTCTAGTTTATAAAATAGTCGCACGATATTTTAAATACAGAAGAGGCATAAATTATTAATCGAACGTATCAAACCATTTCACGTCCTACTCTCATTGTTTATGTATAAAACATCCAATGCGCATGTCCGTTACTATGTCAACAAAATGGGATACAGATACGTAAATTACTTTAATATACATATGTATGTGTATACCAAATGCATCATCGCTCGTGTTAGGGCAATATAGTAATGGGAATGGCCTAATTAAGAAACATCATCTTCGTATATTTACTTATTCACAGTTTCATTCCTGATAAGAGATGTATTTGGTGCATAAGTTCGACTTTTATCTATTCTTATTGACGTCCCGTAGATTCAATTGAACTATTACTTTCTTCGAGCTATCTTTACTGTAATAAAACGATTAATATAACTTTTGTTGGCCAATTGACCACTTTCGTCGAGGCTATCTTTACAATATAATTAAAAAAATGTAATGACCAATTAATAATCTGTCTTTGGAAAATTAAAAGCAAAAGGAGAGGACACATTTTGTACGAAGATAAAACTATATGGATAAAGCCTGTTTGGTGATGATGGGCATAGAAACGAAAAGAACGTTGACATTACTCTACGTCATCTGATTATTGACGGAATCTGAATGATTTATACTAGTGCGGTAAGCGGCCGCGCACTCGTTCGTTCTCACAATTCCTTGCCCAGCAGTCCGAATAATCGATAGCACCGGTTGTTGACTCGCCTGCAGTTTTAAATGTACATACGTAGCTCAGCAAAGCTAACGATACATGTATCGAGCGTTTATTTTAGTCACCGTTGCACTTGAAATCACGGCGTCTTATCTTTCAAGCCGCAAGAAGTTTACTAAGTGAAGAACCTCATAACTTATAATGCATTCTTTGATATCAAATTGAAGTACACGAATAAAATATATATTTCTCATGTCAGAACGCAAAGAAAAGCATTAGATTTCTCTTGAGAAGGACTGCTAAATATTTCAAAGCAATTTAGCGTTTTTGCTTTTAAAGTTTAGACAAACTTCACATCGCTAACCGAATAAAATTTAGATAAATGATTCCTGTTAACTTAATCCGATTATAACCGACGTCTTAGTGTTTAATGAAATACATTACGAAAATATTAGATATGTGTCATAAACTCTAAAATAACAATAAAAATCTTTTAAAAATTGAGAAAATTTTTTTTTTTATGTGTGGAAAAAGGGGCCACTTTTTATTATAATTAGTCCACTAGCTTCGCCAGTTCGGATTTTTTTTGTTGTACATAATATAGTATTTGTATTTTCTATGTAAGTGATTTGGTGTAAATCTTTTGAGAAAATGAATATCTTAAACCTTAAACGAGCTGGCGGTTCACCTGATGTTAAGTGATAATCGCCGCCCACGGAAATTTACAACACTCTGTACAAAAATTTAGTGTTATACGCAACTTTTTCCATTACAAATAATGGAGCTATGTTGAAAATGTTAATTCCTTTCGCTACTTACGCTCTAAACATAGAACGGTTGCCATTATGTTATGTGTGAAAGAATTTTTAAGCGCGGTGTCCAATCTCGCCGTAACGTTATTTATCTTCTCTAAAGCGACTAAAGTGAGCGACCTTAGAATTGCTGCCATTCAACATCGAATTATTAAATATATGGAGGTGTATTATGCGTAACATTTTATGAAAGGTTCATAAAAGTCTAATAAGATAATATAAACCTACTTTTTAAGCACTAATGGATGACAACATGATTCCTTCCGTGTGACACAGGATTTACGTTCCATTTATTAAAAGAGAATGAATTTCACTAGCCTTGGCAGAGGTGAAGGAAACATGTTTATATAGGGCCCATTGTCCCTTGACGTACAAGGACAAATTGTAATTCACAATTTAAAGGGGGGATTATCCGTCTTATAGAATATCCTTGGCTTTACAAAAACATGGTAAATGCACGTCTTATGGATTCCACATACTTACACGAACACGTTATCTCATCATCGCTTTAGAAGCTCTTTTATCTTTAAGTGGAACCAGTCTCGGTGAACAAAAGAACTCTTAAGTATAAAGCGGAATCAATTTCTTGAGCTTTTTTTAAAGAAATTTTGTTGAAGCTAAAGTTGACTTGAGACGAAAAGCGAGATTACATATCTCAATTCTTGCACTTAAATCAACTTGGTATTAAATTAGGGTTCAATTAAAAAAATAAGTTCTTGGTTTTATTAATGTAAATAATATTGCAAATATTATTTACATTATTACCGTTTATGATGTTATTATATTTTTATTATATTACAACATTACTTAATAAATTTGAAGAATCGTCTCGTAATCAACAAGCGTCTTGAAGACACACAAGACATTTCATGAAAATCGGTCCAGTCGATCAAGAGGAGTTCAGTGACATACACAGAAGTATGACACATACAGAAAAAATATATATGTATAAAGATACGCGCCTTTAAAATAAACAACAAGTATTTTGCCAGTCAAGGATTAGAACATTAAAAAATAAATCCAAAATAACAATAAACACTTGTTTCCGTTCAGAGAAATAGATATTTAACATTTTAAAGAACTAATTATCTACATTAAGGATTTATTTATTTGTATTAGGTGGAAATCTGAAAATTTTCATAAATTCAGCAAAATGACATTTTCCTCCATACCCTCAGATTTTTAAGCCAATATTCGTGTGATATAATTGATAAAAAAATCAAAATATATAATGTCGGATGCATACGCACAATAAAAAAGTATGTGAGCTATACTTCTTTAGCGTAGTTAACTAAAGAAAAATAGCTAAAAATTTTATCCCAGTTCCAGTACTCTTTGTTTGTGAAATATACAATAAATAAAATTGGTTTTGGTTTAATGAAATAACTCGGAGTTACAGGTAAATACTAAAAAGTTATTGATGACTGCCATGGAACGAAGCTGGTCGCTTTGCAACCAAGTTCATCATGTCTGCGAGTGTGCACGCTAATCGTAAAGAAATTACTGTCATAATTTTTACCAACGGGCCAATAGAATTGAAGTACAAGTTCAAGTATAAGTTCAGTGATTACTAGAGTCCATTCACCTATTCGTGGAACTTAATTAGTTTTATTACAAGCTAATCAAAGTTATGAATTTTTTGGAAGTTATTCTTATATTCATTGCGTATCTGTTTCACCGCTAAGCAATATATATTTGAACATGAATTAAAGAAAAATACAATTAATATACTGTTGAACTTTTAACAACTATCGCCAATTTCTTTCTTCATTCCGGAACTTTCTTTTACGGACTAACATTGTTACAAGATAAATTACAGACGTTTATTCACATTCAAATTCCATTAGATCTTTGATTAAACCTTTAAAGCATTTTTTTCGTTAAAAGTTCTTTTTATTGATTTACGAAGTAATAAGCACGCCTAATCCGTTGTGCACTTAAAAAATCACAAACATAGATTTAATTACATTACTTAATAGATATTGAAAAGCTTTCTAAATAGAGAGAAATTATACCGAAACTAGTTTTTTATAATAACATTACTTTTGTAGATATAGATTTCAGATATAACGATATTGTGGATTCTAAGATTTAGATAAAGTTAGT
This sequence comes from Iphiclides podalirius, assembly GCA_933534255.1. Taxonomy (NCBI): domain Eukaryota; kingdom Metazoa; phylum Arthropoda; class Insecta; order Lepidoptera; family Papilionidae; genus Iphiclides; species Iphiclides podalirius. The sequence goes on along the minus strand of OW152823.1, from coordinate 10,372,394 downwards.
TTTTTCTCCCTTTGAAATACCACTGCCACTTGCTTACAAATTTGAATCAAATATTGCTATGAAAACTTAAATTTAGGGAAGAATAAATTGTTGACTTCGGTAATTTCTTCCAGTACGAAATTCAGAAGTAAAAGAAATTACTAGTGCAGTTATCTTAAAAACAAACCAGTGAAAGTTAGGGCGAAACATAAATATGAACTTCTAATGAGGCTCAAATATTCAAATAGTTAGTTGCATCGAAATTTGCTTGCACAGGACATTGATGTTCTGAATTTATCTGAATGGAATGGGCTCGAAAATTGAGCTTTTGTGTCTGGAAGAAAAGGATTTTCGGGACTAGTGTGCCTAAGCAAATATTACATTAATATTTTTGTATTTATTAACTACATTATCCTCGGATTAGAAAACGCTTTAAGTGAGGACAATGATATGTGGAAGAAAGAAATGTGTGCCTTTTACATATTATTAATGGAAGGGTGATATACGCCTACGATCCATAATTTTATCCTGCACAATTAATAGCTTCACATAGTAAGCTAATGTAATTTATTATATGATGCGGGAACCTTTTTCTAGTTTTTGATAATTTGTATTTACGCGCTTACACATTACTAAATGAAACTATGTTTCTGGATTTATCACGTTTATTTTGGGTTTCAACTCTCTTAAACTCTAAAAATAAATGCGATGAATCCGTAAACATAGTTTATTTTTTTTGTATTTGTACATTCAGGCCTCAATGGCCAAAATAAATTATCAACTCTATCAACAAATAGAGAATATTTTTATCGAAAGTTAAATATTATATCTTGAAAATGATTAGTAGGCAAAGCCTGAGGTAAGCTATTTGACTTAGAAAGGCAGGCGTTCGTAAAGAATTCAAATGACGCAATAATTTTACTCACTTTATCCTTCATAATCGCTGTATTAAGTAATTTAATATTATCTGTGTCATGAACTAGCCAATAAGAGACTTGGCATAATCTATGCTGTCATATTCGAAAATTGATAGCCGTGATAGCTCAGTGTCCGGGCGCTCGCCTTTAATTCAATATACTCGAGCAACCTGAGTTCGATCCCCGGTGCCGGCATGAAGTCGTGTGACTTATCACGTAAGGAAAACAGATATCCTCTGTATAGAGGAGGCCTTTGCCCAGCAGTGGGACATGTATAGGCTGTTACATATTCGAAAATTACATTCATCGATTATATTTAACACTTTCAAGATGATATTCAAATTACAATAATGGAATTAGATATTAAATTTATACTTGATGTACGTTATTAGTTTAAGATATCTATAAGGTTAATAAGAGATGACAAGGTGAGTTCTCAACTATAATACATAAATAGTAGAATATTACATACTATTACCGAGCGATGTATTAAAATTAGTTACCGAAACAAAATAAAGTTTAAGATTTTTTCTCATAACAACTACCATTCTTTTAAATTAGAATACAATAATAATATAACAGTCTTCAAACCAAAGTACAATCAAACAGCACTTACTAAAACAACAATATTTTCAATATTTTTCTCTATAACCATAACAAGAGTCATGGGTAACTACAGCGTAGTCATGCTGTGCAGTGTATTGCAAAGCAAAGCCACAAAAACTGGACGGGCGATCGATTGGAGGCAACCATAGCAAGAAAGTTTCCTCAATACTTTTAAGAATTTTAATATACGCTGCCTCGGCGACATGAGTCAGGTGGCACTTCGGAGACGTGACAAGAATCTGTTTTATGCCACAGGAAAAAAAAGGAAGGCAGTTTTAAGACGACTAGAGTAGTTAACATACGGAAGTTCGGGCAATGCGACGTTAATGATATATCACGTTAATATTTTATCTATTCCAATAAATCAACTTTTAACATTCAGAAGTTTCTTAAAAAAAATGTTCAAAGCGTGCCTGCGTCTGACAGCGGCTGGAAAAAAGCAGTTAATATACTTATTTAATTCTTTTTTCTGCTCAGCCCATTAATTCCACTCGACAAGAGCCCGAGGTAAGGTTAAAATGATTAACATATTCTCGCATACTTAGATGAGAAGAGGTGAAATAAAGTATTCTAAAATACGTGTTAGTGGGAAGCGAACCTTTCCTTTTGAACAATTAACGTGTGTTATGAAAATGCAGGATTGTAGGCTTTATTAATGATGTTGAATAAATTATGGATGATTTACATGAAAAGTACAACAAACAGCAAACATATTTGTATATGTGGAACCGAATTGATAACATCATTTATAATCAAACATATATTCTATTGCGATGTCACTTTCTTAAAGTAATAGTAGTAAAATGGAAATGTTGCAACGTTTGGTTTGAAACGAACGTTTTCGTTTCCTTTAAGGTTCTAGAAAAAAATATAAGTAATTAATGTTTTTAAGAGATACTTCAGTTATTTTACGACTTCAAAGATAATTGAGTTTCGCACAAATTAGTCTATTAGCTTTGTATAATCATGTTATCACGTTATCCACGATACAATCCATTTGTGGATTCAGTTTAATCTAAGTTGTTTAAAAATGTATGTAAATTATTACGTTACTGTTTTAATGCCGCCATGTACGCGGGATGATTTAACTTATTCGAATTCCGTGCACCCCAGAGTCGCATAAAGTTATAACAAGGGAAGTTAACGATATGGAAATGCCGCTTGACAAATGATGCTACTCGTCAGCGAGCACGCAGTTTCTGATTCAAATTATCCATTTTCTTTGCGAGAAATAACAAGATATTCCCCACTGGTCTACACTTTCTTCGTTGTAAAGCAAAAGTTTCAAAGGTCGAAATTAAATTGAGCAATGACAACTCTATGAAAGCTTGATTCCTAGGAGCGTTATAAAAATATAATTTATAATTTCCGATAGCTACTCTATCGCATTCTGTCGCAGCTATGCGGGTATATTGCATTAGCTGCGACTGGTCAGCTTACAATAAACGCTGTGTAAGTGAGACAGCAAAGCGTAGATTATCGCTTTTTGTTTGTTCGCGACGACACAGCCCGTCGCGGCAGTTTTTGTGATACATCTCACGAACACACGAACTCCACTCGTGTTTATTACTAAATGTATAACGCCTTCACGATAAAAATTAATACTGTTATACGAATGAAAATAAAAAAGAGAACAGTTATCTGAACAAAATTCTTACGTCGCGCGTTTTCATGACAAAAATGAGCCGATGAGTTATGACAAAAAAAAAAACTTTCGGTTTCATTTTTAGAATTTGCGTATTTCGTGATTAATCGTCGCATCAAAGTTTATCCGTAGAAAAAAAGGGAAGAAGAGGCGAGTTGAAACTTACCGACGTCACATAAAGTTTGAAACTTTGCGACGCGACAACCACTATAAATAAGTATCGAGCGATTAAGTCTCATTAGGGTCAACTGCAGAGAGAATCTTGTGCCAAATGATTGCAGTCTCGATAATCACAACGTGACAAGTGACTGTACCACTGCCGAGTGTAATTTGCTCTTGTGTAAGCGATACATGCGCACATACTTTGCGCTTCTAAACTTAAGGTTGTATTATGTAAGCGGCAAAGACGCGAAAAGCTTCTATTACGAGTAACGTTTCACATACTGATAAATCAACAGTAACTATGTGATTTTTTTTTATTTTTTTTATAACAGTGAGTTTTTAAGACGTATCTTATTTATGATTAATTTTTAGCGTAACATCGGTTATACAAATACAAATACTTTTCTCTAACGGATACTTAGACTCTTTAAGCAACTCGTTGTAGGTACAGATACTTCATGAGCGGTTTTTTTTCTATCGCATCTATACTAAATGCATACTAACTGGACAGTAAAAATTAGAGAATTAGTCAATATCAGTTCTCTCCAGGCCAGATTTTACCGTGACATTGAAAAAGTTTACTCTGCAAACAAAGTTTTACGGCTCAGCACCGAAATTAGAGATCACGAAAATGGCGTATGACGTACGTACATCGTTTTAATTACAGGTCAACGGTATTTGCGTTTATTTTACGAATATTTCGGTAAATAGATGCGACGGAAAATTTTATGAATTAAAAACTAGCCCCTTTTAAACTTTCCACTGCATTACTTGTAGGAACACGATTATCTGGCATTTAACATAATATTATAAAATCGCACGTCGTTCTTTTTAACGACTAATAAAAGATTTTTCCCATAAGTGTTTGACAAATTTTACAAATACAATGCGTGGGCGCAACGAACATGTTAACGATGTTTTATTTGTCAACAGATTCGGGTTTCAATAGGACGGGATCTACCTTTCATAAGGTTTACAAACAAAATTGACAACGGTTTTTGTTTCCAAAATGTAAAAGCACTGGATATTCATTGGTATTGTGTGCAAGTATTTGTAATACAGAATGGAATGTAATTTGATACTGAATATATAATATATTCAATCCGTTGTCTTGTTTTGAGGGAATAATTTTTGTAATGGAATGAAATAAATTATTATAAGATGGCATTTAGTAATGATATTTATGCGGATACATTGTTCAATAAGAATTTTTACGGGTTTTGGACGCACTTAATTTTGTTTTGACGGTTCAAACTGTTACAGCGCGGTGAGGTGTTCAACTGATAGTCTTCTCGTAGGGCCACGCAGCAGCCTCGGCTATTGCACGAATGGGCAGGCTCGTCCGGGTAAGTACCACGACCTCACAGAAGACCGGCGTAAAGTGGAAATATAACACTTTCGCGTTTCGTCTGAAGAGTGAGGTGGCCGGAGCCCAGTTTTCAAAAAGTTGTCAACGCAACTGGAACTCTCGGGTGTAGCAGATGTCCATGGGTCGGTCACGGTTTACCTGATATTAAATGAATACCGCCCGTATTCATTTAGTATCAGGTAAACCGTCTCGCTTGGCAACTTTTCACATAAAAAAAAAACTCCGGTGCTTCATTATTTCAATAGCCTCATGAATGAATCCATCCTCCTTTTTCGTTTGGATTTTTGTTAAAATAAGCGAACATATTTATTTACAATACTTATTACCGTTAAAAATCGCACTCTGCCAGAACAACGTGACATCTGCAAATTCAGGACGGCCGATTGAAATTATATTTTTTTATTTTGTGTATAGTTTTCTTGTACATAGCAGTTGTTATTACAATTTTTGAGTTTGTTATATGATTAGATACTTATAAATAAATAACCAGTATACTTTTTGAATAAATAATTATTTTACTAATATAGGAAATAAGAGGTTTCATGTCTAATAATGACGTTTTCCTACGGAAAAGGGCATGGCAATGATGGGTCAGAAGTTTTAATATAAACGTTTATATAACGTTGTACAACGGAACATTCCATAAAATTATAGGTCACACGGTCATATATAACATATTATTCTACTCAAAACTTTGTTAGGACAAACATACATAACATAAACGCTTGTAAACAATGTCTTCAATTAAAAAAAAAAACATTAAAAAATGGGTGACTCTGCAATAATTATCAATTGAGTGTATTTTGCACTCGTCTATTATATTAGTAAGCTTAGTGTAGTCAGTACAAGGAAACCGTATCTAAACGTACCATGTCATTGTACTGCGGATCATAAATCAGATGAAACGTTGTTCTATAACTTAGATGAAAAAAGTAAAATGTTGTCCGAAAGAGTAGACTCTCCGACAGTAAAATCAAATTCATTTTTGGTTACCACGGAACCTTATTCTAAGGTGTGAAATAGTGAAGCGAACTTATAATGAAAATAATAAGTGATGTACTGAGCCCTGTATGAATTGATTACGATTCAATTTGTACGGTTAGATGAGTTGCTGATCGTGCTTTCAATTACTCGGAGATAAAATCTCGTCCGACCAGGCTAAACATCGCCGCCATATGAGATAAGTGGATTGTTGAAGACTGCGCGTCAAACTCGACGAGATGGCTTTCCAGCTAAGTAATAGTAAGAATTGCTCGCTTAAAGGATAAGATATAACATGACTGACATATACTCACTATATTTGGTACAATATATTATCTGGATTAATAAGCTGAAGTGGCAATGTGCCAGCCAAATCGTTCCAAGAACCGAAAACCGATAGGGAAAAAAGATTCTCGAGTGGCAGCCTCGTATTGGCCATTGCAGTGCGGGGAAACCCCCAATAGATGTAGTGACGACTTGCGCAAATTTGCAGGAAGTCGATGGATGCAGCTCAGGATCGTAGTTTGTGGCAGTATGTAGGGGATGTCTATGTTCATCAGGCTGAGATGATGTTGATGATGAATATCTAATAATACCCTATTAAATAGCAATGTGATATAGTTTACGGCAAAGATTTCCCAATGATATGGCGCAATAATTCATGTAATACAATAAAACATTTGGTAGTAATGATATAACCAATTCTATAGTAATTAAAAGATCAGATATCGTTAACATTATGAATTCTAAATCCATGAATCACAGTGTGTTTGATATTAAAACAATGAACACCGATAGAAGCCATTTAAGCTGATTTATTAGTTGAAAAGCCTAACACCTACATATTACCGTTGATCCAATTTGATGCGTCTACATTGTTAAGCTTCCAAAACTGTCTTCTTTGAATGAATACAAAACAATGTCTAACGGAGACGCAACAGCTGAGATTAAGAATAAGGTGCTCGAATGACAATAGAAGATGGTATAGAAACTCTGGCCGCGACTAAGTAAACTTCAAGCAGAATTAGCCCGTGGGTCTGTTTTTGTTATATAGAAATATTTGTAAACAATTAGGTGTATTGTACACTGAACCGTGTCGTGTCAAAACAATGGACCGATTAGACGCCCACAATGTTCAATCGATATTCAGTTACGTTTGAAACTTTGAAAGTGAAACGTATGACTGTTACTCCAAATTTTCGGTTTACTAAAATTGATATCTAATTAGGTCATTCTTTTGTATGTTTATTTAGAATTCCTTTTGCCTACAATTTCTAATTTTTAGTGGTTTTCAAATCAAAGCTCTTAACTTTTATGGGAATAAAGTATTATATATGTTAATCCAGAAAAAAACCTGAAAAACTGCATTGCGCGCATGGACAACAAGTACGGAGAAGATGTATTTGTACTTTGCGTGTCCTCTGGTGATTTAGATAACCAGGGCTCACTCTTTTACAGATTGGCAACGTTTCTGCAACACCGCAGATGTAGATGTCTCCCATGTAAGTTCAAACGAGGCTATGTATAGGGAACAACCACATTAAAAGCAGTCATATTGCATGTGCAATTCTCGCACATTCTCACCTCGCACTGTATAATCAATAGAAAATTATGATTACGGTCTACATACCTATTTATGACTTAATTGATGCTTTCGAGGGCTTTTATGTAGAAATTTAATATTTTGTATGAACTTGTTTAACTTAAAGCAGTCCCTCAATAATGACGACATATTCATGACGATTCTAACGACGATAGTAAGTTCCACACTAGAGGGATTGAGTTCTTCGCCCATTAACTATCATTTCAGTGATACTTAAAACGACACTTCTATAGCAAGTTATAAAACAGACCATTACGATTTATTTAACAAATTTGGAGCCATGATAGATCAGTGTTGGAAGTGCTTGCTTTTGATTCATAAATACTTGGGCAATTCACGTTCAAACCCCGGTTCTTTCAGCAATCAACATCATCACCATTCTCCTTCCATTATCCCATATAGGTGAGATGAGCACAATTCATGAGTCATGTTGTAAGCGAATTTGCCTAAATTTTGTACGACCGGCGGCTTCCCTAACATCAACCCTCCATTGGAAACAAACACCCAGATCCGGCATAATTGTCTGTAGGTCAAACAAATACTTGTCCCATGTGGGAATTGAACCCACGACCCCCGACGCCAAAGCTAATAGCTTAAATGCGGCGCCAGCAAGTCGTGCTGGCACCAATTAAATTGTTAATTTTAAGGGCTGACTTATCGCTTGTTCAGCAGTGAAGGAAAATATCGTGAAGAAAGCTCCGAATTTGGAAATAACAAGTAAAAATATGTATAGTCCAGCAAAACTATGTGGATTCAAACGGAATACCAACTGACGTCGCGCACTCTCGGATTATTAATAGGTTCACATTTGTATTATACATATATAATTATAATTTCCACAAATTGCCCAGCTGTATCAAGTCCAAAAACTATGTAAATCTTTATAAATACGTAATCTACCCTTAACCATATTACGGTTAGTTGGGACCTCATTTACATCAATAGCGGACGTTTCATTCTTTGTCTTTTAAGTTGCAATTAATTATTCCACTTTATGTAAATACACCGGGCGCTACCGCAGGACTGGAGTCTTTTGCAGGCAGCGCGGTCCACACAAATGCAAGCGCCAAACGACTAAATACGACAAACTTAATTCAAAGGCTTATGAATAAATAAAACATCATTTGTAGAGGTTATTTGCATATACAAATAGCTTAACACCATCGCCCTACAAAATGTCTTGTACGTCTTTGTTAAATATGTGAAGCAAAGTTATTACAAATGCTTATTTTTACTTATCATTAAATACATACTTCCTATTAAAGGATTGTGTGAATGCCACCATTGTGTACGAATTTTTTTCGAAAAATTAATAGTTTATGCACATAGTAGGTATGTACCTAGACCAAGACTTAAGCGGACAATATGTATTTACTAATAGCGGTCACATAGAGATACAGTGACAAAATTTAAACACAATATTTAACAACGAACTCCTCTTGTTTTATTGCTAAATTCATTAATAAGAATGGAACTGTTAAATTGTAAAGAAATTAAAAAAAAACTAAACAATTTTTTCAATCTGTCCATACGCGTTATAAGAAGGAATAATTGAGAAGCAATAATTTACCAACGCTCTATGAGTGAAATTTATTGAATATATTGGATCCGTACTAGTGACATAATATGAAGGTCAGTGACTCTATGATAACTAGCCGATACAAACATCGGCAAATTTATCTTTGCTCCTAATTATTTTACGCCGATATCAAAGTGAGTTATTGCAGGAAATCTTATTGTTTTCGATTGTTAGTATTACAATAAAAGTCAGTAAGTACTCAATAGTTATCGATACCGTGAAATGTTTGATGCGAATGTTGTGACATGATTGCATAAATATTTATTATATCTATCATTCACGTTGATTGAAGATTACTCGTATGTAAATATTTTCCTCAAAACACAAATTTTTGAACCGTTTGGCCTTGATCCCTTTATATAGAAATAAAACTGATACTCATTTTATTTATTTTACTTTCATCGTATTTTATCGTTGTCATGAAGCATATTATTTGGAAAATCTGAACGGTTTTACGTCCCAATCACGTGGCGGTAAAAACGAAATGATTTTTCTTACAGCAGCAATTTGACCGGGGCCAAACAAATACGGATGTTTATGTCAGCAATCAGAAACTAAAGTAGACCACCCATTGTGTAATTTGTAAGAATACCAACGCATACCTCATAGATGTAACACAACATAAGTCTGAAGTGCTGCGTGAAGTGTGTCATTAGAATTTCTTCGATCTATTTTCGTTTAACAGTATCTCTTGCGTCGATTTTGTTTATCGTCGATTGAGAATAGGAAAGAATAAATGATATTGGATCTCGGTAATATTTCCGTATTTATTTTAATCAGACATAATAAGAGATATGCGAAATAGATTATGTTTAACACCAGCAGATTGCTCTTCGAAAAAACCCGGCCCAGTGCGAGTAGGACGCGCGCATGAAGGGTTCCGTACCATTATATAAAAAAATCATGTCTGTTGTTTGGGAGCCCCAAAATAGAATAAAAACATTTAAGTTTTTATTCTATTTTTTAGTATTTGTTGTTATAGCGGCAACAGAAATACAGGATCTGTGAAAATTTCAACAGTATAACTATCACGGTTCATGAGATACAGCCTGGTGACAGATGCACAAACACCCTTTGGGTACGGAACCCTAATAAACAGGCATGTACATTTATGAAATGTAGAACGCGTTTTGATGTACGTGGTTCTTAATTATCACACGAAGGACGGAAAAGTGGAAAACAGAAGTTGTGAATCAACGTTTGCTGTTATAATTGGACACTGGAGTCATTTCAGTTTTACCAGTCGCATCACTTTTTTAGCGTTCTGTTGCTAATTTTCTTACGGAAACTGAACGCAATTCTGTTTGCGACTTAAATAAATTTCAGTATTCGGAACACACATTTCAATCGTGTTTTCTTTGATCCTACTCAAACGAGCAAAATAAATGAAAGTTATTATGTACCGCTTTAATATTTAAATGTGGCCTATTTATCAGATAGTATAAATTCGTTTGCGCAATATACTGTTATTTGTATATTCAGACATTTTTGGACTATACTTATTTTTTGAAATATACTTCTTTTGGCGCGTTTGGAGAAAAATAGTAGGGTAAAATCTTTACGATGCGCGCGCACACCGACAGGCAAAAACCGACATCATGCAGTTGATTGCTAAGCGACCAACTTCACGATATAATCATGTTAGCCAGTAACAACTTTTACATTTAACTATAGCTCCAAATAATTTAAAGAAATCGTTGCGCATTTTTTTCACAGACGAAGAACACTGGCACAAGGGATACAATTATTAGTTATTTTTCTCTTGTAACTATAAAGAAGTATCTTTAACTTCTTACAGGTGTTCATAAGTACACACACGTTTTATTTTCTCTAAAAAGCATGTTTTTATGAAGGCGATGTTGTAGTGGCGTGGACTAATGCTCAGTTTTCAGATTTCTTATGTGAAACATCTCTGTCCCACTTTAGCCACCAGTGATCGACGACAGCCTCTAACTCACCACATCAGTCGTGTTCGTCGTTAATAATAATAATAATGAATTGGCGTAGGGATGTGACGACCCCATCGCCCACCGGCGTAACAGTTCAAGTGACAGAACTGTTGCGTCGGCGCAATCAGTCAGCGCCTTGCCAGTAGGTGTTCGCACCGTGCCTCGGCATAAATGAGGGTGCATAGGCCCGTTTGTGCGTTCGGCCACACTATTGAAAACGGTGCCGGTCTGGGGGCGTCTTCCGTTAAATGACGCCCTAAACTATAATGGATGATGGACTCCCAGAGAATACGCATAGGGCCGCTGCCTGGGGCCGCCAGGGCACGTCTGGAGCTGGCGCTGGACGTGGCAGCATGCGGGACGCCAGCCGAGTGCGGGGTACTGCACGACCACCCAGCAGTACCTCGCATCCATCATCCCCACGAGTTGGCTTGGTGTCGGCAGGGTCCTCTCGGATCCAGCAATCGGCACCCGCCGCTGGTGGAATACGCCGCTTGCGCTGGACTGAAGAAATGAACAGGAACGCAATGCGGGCGTATCATAGGGCGAAAGGGAGTGAAACTGGAGGGTTTGCGTATCGAGCAAGGAGGCATCGCTTTTTTGCTGAGCTGGAGCCATCTATAACCGTCACCGAGCAAAACCTGGCAGACCGAGTTCGGTACATCATGCGCTCAAAAATATTTGATGATACCGAGCTCGAACGACTACGACGTGAGGCTGTTCCCTCATCGGATGAAAATGTAGTGGCTGGGGATACGGCCCCGCAAGCTGCGGACCCTGCAGGGTTACAAGCAGATGCGGAGGCCGCGGTTAACTCCCCGGCTCCTGTAGATTCGTGCGATGATGGAATAGTCGCCCAAGAAATAGAGCAGATGGGAAGCATATTGGAGGAGGCAATTCTGGAGGTGCGCGAAACGCCTCTCGAGAGTCGACCACGTCTCCCCCGCATACCCCTAAGTAAGCGGAGTCGGTCTGTCGTGAGGTCTCTTAACCCGATACTGGCAACCTATTTGGAAGCTAGCCCGGACCTTTGCGATACGGACTCAATTCTCTTTGGCGCTGCACTGGCAGTATGCCGAATCGTTGGCGCCAAACTTCCCAAGGCTGGACGTGCTACCAGACCAGGTAGCACTATCCCAGCATGGAGAAGAAGAATTGAGGACCGTATCGCAAAGGTAAGGGCCATCATCGGCAGGCTGATAAGCTTCAGGTCGGGCAATAATAGGCCCAGAATTGTGCGCACCGTTAGGATGGCGTTCGCTGGGACCAACATACAACTTGTCCCAGCCGGACATTACGCAAAAACTAGCGGAGCGCATTGATGACCTGAAGCAGAGGATCGCTGCTTGGCGGAAGCGGATTCGGAGATATTCCGAGAGGACGGCGCGGTTTGCCAGAATCGCCTCTTCCAGAGTGACCAAAAGAGGCTCTACAAATCTTTGGAGCAACCAGTGAGTTGTGGAACGGGCCAAGGACCGGACCAGGCAGACAGTGTCTGCGCCTGGTCCGGTCCACAGACTGCGCCTTCTGGCGCAGCCTGTGGTCAGAGCCCGTAGACCACAGTGAGGGCCCTTGGACACAAGTCGTGGCGAGCCAATGTGCAGACATTACACCCATGGACCCCGTCGTCATAACACCCGACGACGTATCTGAGGCAGTCCGTAGAGCCCCGAACTGGAAAAGTCCGGGACTCGACGGGCTCCATCACTACTGGCTGAAGGGGTTCGTGGTGTGTCATGCTGTGCTCGCCCGACAGCTCCAAGAGGCTCTCGATCAGAGGTCGCTCCCGAGCCTCTTTACTACTGAGGTCACTCATTTGGTTCCTAAAGATCAGGTTACCACAGACCCGAGTAAGTACCGCCCCATTACGTGTCTACCTACCATCTATAAGACACTGACATCTATTCTGAGTATGAGAATCACCCGGCATATTAATGTGAATCGGATTATGTCTCGTACTCAGAATGGATGTCGGGGCGGCGGTCGTGGAACCAAGGAACCGCTTCTCATCGACGCGGTCATTGGTAAAATGGTTAAACGCAACCGTCGGAACCTCTCCGCCGCCTGGATAGACTACAAAAAGGCATTCGACACGGTGCCCCATACAGGGCTAAAGAGGGTCCTCGAACTGTACAAAGTAGACTGTACAGTAAGAGACTTCCTCGAGCACTGTATGGGGCAATGAAGTACGATCCTTTGTCATCTAGGCGAACGGATGACGGCTGCGGAATACCGGATAAGGATACGATGGGGTATTTTCCAGGGCGACTGTTTGAGTCCAATATGGTTTTGCCTCTCCCTGAACCCTCTCGGCGTATTACTGGAGGGCCCGGGGGGAGGATTTCAGCTTCGGAGAGGAGGGACAAAAGTGACCCACCTTTTCTACATGGATGACCTCAAGTTATTCGCCTCCAATCGCTCCCATTTGATGGAATTGCTTAAAGTCACTTGTGATTTCAGCAATTCTATCAAAATGGAGCTCGGGACGGATAAGTGTGCGGTCCTTCATGTCGAAAGGGGTAAGGTCACTAAAACGGCGGGCATAGACTTATCTATGCCCGCCGTAGGACCCTCTCTGAGGCTGAAACATACCGATACCTGGGTATGTCACAAAACATGTGTATCGATGAGGCTGGCATGAAACAGTCAGTTCGTGAAGTGTTTTTTGCACGCCTGACAAAGGTGTTTAACAGCCATTTGTCAGGCGTGAACAAGGCACGCGCATTTAACGGCTGGGTCATGCCAGTCCTCATGTATACCTTTGGCATACTCAGGTGGACTCAAACTGAGCTCAATGCCCTGGACCGAAAAGTCCGCACAACTATAACGTCCCACAGAATGCATCATCCGAGATCGTCAGTGATGAGGCTGTACCTGCCGCGGAAGCATGGCGGGAGGGGCTTTTTGAGCGCCCTTACCATGCACAATCGCGAGGTGTGCAGCCTCCGCAACTACTTCCTGGCGAGATCGGATGAGTCAATCTACACGGACGTCATTAGTTGTGATAAAGGACTTACCCCTCTATCCTTAGCCAACGAGCAATGGCAGGACCCGGAAGTACTGAGCGTTTCCGACCGAGAGGCCGTATGGAAGGAGAAAGAGCTCCACGGGAGGTTCTACAAGGCTCTACACGAGCCTTTCGTAGATACTGTTGCCTCCCTTAACTGGCTACGTTTCGGTGACCTCTTTGGGGAAACCGAAGGTTTTGTCTGTGCGATACAGGATCAGGTTATTAAGACGAACAACTATCGGAGATACATCCTAAAGGATGGCACCGTCGACATCTGTCGAGCTTGTCGCCATCCCGGGGAGTCGCTTCGGCATGTTATCTCCGGTTGTTCCATGCTTTCTAACTCTGAGTATCTGCATAGATACAACCTAGTAGCCAGAATCCTACACCAGGAGCTCGCTCTCAAATACGGCCTCGTGGAACGGAAACTGCCGTACTATAAGTACTCTCCGGAGGCCGTGCTCGAAAATGACCGCGCCAGGCTCTATTGGGACCGGTCCATCATCACGGACAGGACGATTGTCGCGAACAAACCTGATATCGTGTTGATGGACCGGGCACAGTCGCGGGTATTTTTGGTCGACATTCCCATTCCATATGACGAGAACCTCGTGAAAGCCGAAACAGATAAGAAGACGAAGTATCTGGACCTGGCTCACAAGGTGACCGACATGTGGGGTGGTGTGCCGACCGAAATTTTCCCGATAGTCGTGTCTGCGAATGGGTTGATCCCAGTCAGCCTCTCTAAACATCTGAGGCGACTGGGACTCCGGGATGGATCGTTCCAGGCTCAAATGCAGAAGGCGGTGCTCCTCAATACCGCCCGCATTGTCCGCCAGTTTCTCTCCCTTTCGCCCTAACCCTCGGCCGTTTGGTCTCCCCTGCCGAGGGCTTCCGTCTGGTTGGCTCCTATTTATATATGTATTATATAAAATATTTATATATATATATATATATATATATATATATATATATATATATATGTTTATTTTTATCCATAATATTTATTTTATATATGCAATATATATCTATATCTTTATTTTTATTTATAAACCCAACCAGACGAGAAAACAAATGAATATCCCTCCAATAATAATAATATATTTTATTTGTAAAATATTGGTCAATCATACGGTACAGTGTACAAGTACAGTAATTTATATCGCTATATTCTACCAACCTACTACCTTTTTAAACGGTTTTATTTAGCTCGACCCGTACGGAATTTGTCTGTTTATTTATTTGGGTCAAAATTAGAAATTGAAATTTAAGCACCTTGCCGTTGTCAGATTGATCTGAAATTTGGTACACACATTTAATTTAGATGACAATACAATATTAACAAAAAAAAAATTTAACAAAAAAAAACTTAAAATAAAACCGTTTAACTTAAAAGTTTTTTAAAGTAATTATTTGTGAGTACAAATATTACAGGTTCGCCAAAAAGTCGGCAGTATACATGCTTAAACTTCAGAATTATTATAATCATAACATAATATAAAAGGGCCTTACAGTCAAAATATCTTATAAAATCGAAATAATGTCAATCAAAACATAATTGTGTCTGTTTAAAAGTAGATAACATAGTTAACAAAAAAACAGAACAACTACTCAAATAATTGATTGCAGGAAGAAAAAAAATTGCATAAAATAGTTTATAATATTAATTAATTGAATAAAGAGAAATTCATTATTTGCTTTAAAATAATTCGTGTATGCCATGTAGAGTATACTCCTGCTCATCAGTACCGTTTCAGTTTTCGGTAAAGATAGTTTGTACGTCACGTCTGCTTTTCTCATGATTGGGCTTGAGGAAATAACATGTCTCTTACATGTTATTTTTTTACAAACACGTAGCTCTGAAAGGTTTATCATGGCATGGCTTTATTTATTGTATTTATTTTATTTATTTTATTTATTTTATTTACAGCTTTATTTTGTGTTTAATTTGCATATTGCTCTAACAGCAATATAAATTTACGGTTAGATGCGTTTATTTATAATTGTCGCCTTATTTTCCTTATACTTTCGCTTCAGAAACTGATCATTCGAGTAAATTAAATAACAATTTTGTTGTAATACATGACGAGTTTCGAAAATAATTATGCTGTGTTTTTTTTTAATTTTTACGTATACGAAGAGTCTCCAAATATACATATATGTCTCAAATTGTTCATATCGTGTTTATCTATTACTAATTATACAACGAAATTGACCATAGAAATTGAAATTATTTCATGCGCAATGCTGCCTCATATGAACACCGCAACTTAGCCAGTTTTCAACAGGTTTCTCTCTCTTAGTTGCACTGGAAGATACATGACCGGCTTCAATTTATTTATTAAGGTTAGGTAAGTGACATTATTAAATGGTCCAGTCATTCACTACATATCTCAAAGGCCTAATGCAATGCCGCTTTGAGCCACCTACAAAGACTCTATTTAGTTTTCAAGTAAAAAACGTCTTACACTATTCTGTTTATAACCTGATTTTTCTTTAATAATTGCAAATAAATGACATTGTTAAATATTTTATACACCTTTATAGACAATATCTTTAAATTACGTTTTTCATTAACCATTTTTCTACCATTTATTCCTTTACCAATGTCATTGTTCTGTCATTGCTCCGTTAAGTCCACGCAAAGCTTTTGTCTGAGGCTTTTTTCCAACCGTCAGTAACATGTAAGCTTCTTTGACTTTATTCCTTTAATGGTACAATAATATGAACTATGTGAATTTCCCGAGTGTAAAATGAAGAGTTTTTACTAACGATTTGTTAATTGAACGAACAGTAGTTTATTTTTTCCTTTTCTATGAAGTGTGATAAAGTATTTATTAATGAGGAATATCATTTCCTTTAATAAGTATTACCTATGCGACGTTTATTTAAAAAAGTAAATCTTATTTAAATCGAAAGTCTTACGTAAAGTTTCTGTTATAAGACGGATAATGCGAATATCCCAAGGGTGGTTAAAACCTAGCGAATTTCATTTACATTTTGTTTTTCAATTACCTTTTTCTTTTTCTTGCTAAATTATAACGGACCAGATTATCTAAGCTATTCTGTGTATTTTGTTCAATGCCCAGTAAACATAAAGTTATTTGACTGTTTGTGAAACCAACAGCGGTGCATCGTTTCTTAATTGCTCATATCGATTAATCCGCAAGCAAACTTTTCTTAAACTATTGCTATTGCAAACCATTTCATTGGTTGAGGCCCGAAGCAATCTTTTTTAATGCTATGTTAAAAAAATACCTAAGCTTCTGAATATAGAAGAGATAGAAGATATTCGATGTGACAATTCCAGGCAATTTTGTAGGCATATAATATTTTTTGATTATATAAATATAAACCTTAAAAAACTTACAAATTTTAAAACAATTTTTGTTTTAGATAATGGAAGTCTCTTTATAATAAATCCATCGTACCTTACCTTAATTTGCATGAAGAGTGTAAGCGCTCAACAGTTTTCTTCGACGAGAATTTAATATTCTACTTCATTCAAACAAGCTTTATCTAGGAGCTACTTCGAAATAGATTTTGTATTAAATGGATTAAAGGGAAATTCGATTCAAGTGAGAAAATATTAACCGTGATTGCTTTTCCGTTTCTTTTTTTATTTTAGTTTATAAAATAGAAAAAAAAAACGAACTAATTGACTCAAATTTATTTTGTTAGGTATTATAAGGGTTATTAGAATTTACTACTTTTACCTCTTATATTTCAACAACATCATCATAATTTCAGCCTTTTTACGTTTTATTCTTGTTTGTGGTAGGGCGTCTGTCTACTGTTGCACGAATGTGCAGGTCCGTCTGGGTAATAATCACGACCTCACATAAGACCGGCGTAAGGTAGAAGTGTTAAACCGATGTTTTGAGAGATTCCGCTTCGTGCTTCCACACGGAACGGACGTTAATCTGAGCCGGAGGGCCCATGCCAACCGACCCGGAAGCCATCTTGCAGCCGTTGTTGCTAATATCATTTCTTTTATCTCTTGGTGTGCACTGCTTGCCTCATCGTTGTCGTGTTTCGCGGTCTACGGTTAGGGAAGTCTCAAGCAAGAAGAGAGAAGAAAAGTTATAGAAGAAAGAAGAAACGTTACAGAAGAACGAAGAAACTTTGCCCGACTTCCAAGCGGATAGTGTTAGTGTAGTGTTGTGCTCGTAGGCAGGTTCCTGTCCGTAAGTAGAATTCTACACACATTTCTCGTCTCAGAGGCGGCATTGTAATTTTATCTGTGTGCTTGTTGCATTAGGCGACAGCTAGGTACTTACCCTAGCGCACCTAAAGCGCAGGCGATTAAGGGTTAAGTTTAGGCACACACCTCCCTGCCGCAAGGTGGGGAGGCCTATTTAGAAACCACACGCCGGCGGGGCGCAAGCCCCAAAGGCACAAGCGTCGCCATGGGTTCCCTATTAGAGGAATTCCTTCGACAGGAATGCCCCGAAGTATGGGCTAAATATTTAAGCTTCGCGAGGGAACGACGCCTTGTCGTCGAATTCTCCAGCAACAGTCCGGCTTCACCGGCTGCCGCCTCGCCGCCATCTCCGGTGCCCTCTGCGCCAGTCATCGAGTCGCCCTCTGCGACAATCGAAACGCCCGTCGCGTCGACCTCCGCCGCCGCGATCGATCTTAACGCGCCTTCCGCGCAACCAATTTCGGCCCCCTTCCGCGCTGTCGTTACCGACTCACAATCGGACGGCGGCTCAGACATGGAGGTCGAAACGACTCCCGCTAACAACGCGAACGCCGACGGCTTCACCGTCGTCAAATCGCGAAAAAGGGGCAAGAAACGCCCCGCTACAGACAGCGATTTCCACACCTACTCACTACCCGAAGAGCGTAAACTTCGGGTCGTAATTAAGGGCGTCCCAAAATAGTCGGATGTCGATATGGCTAAAGTCGACATCCGCATTCAGGGATACCCTGTTCACGCCGTGCGTCGTCTCAGGCACCCTCGCACCCGTGTGTCCCTATGGACATGGTCATGGTGGAACTTGACCCTACCCCGGAAGGTAAGGCCATTTTCAACCTTAAGAGGGTCTGTGGGCTCAGTGACTTAGTCATCGAGCCCCCACGTAAATCAGGTGTTGTGGCACAGTGTCACAACTGTCAACATTTTGGCCACACGTCCAATAACTGCTTCGCTCACCCAAGGTGCGTCAAATGCACCGGTGACCACGGCACAATCGAGTGCACGAGGCCGAAAGATTGCGCAGATCCACCGGACTGCGTAAATTGCCACTCTACCGGCCATCCGGCTAGTTATAGAGGCTGCGCTAAGGCCCCGAAAACTCCCGCGAGAAAATCTCCCGCAAAGTCTACGTTGCCCAAACCCGCGCCCGTTAAATACATTCCCGCGCCCGTTAATTACATTCCCGCGCCCGTACCCGTCATTAACGCCTGGGCGAAACCCCAGGTGGCCGCGCAGGTAACCGCGCCGGTAATCCCGGTCGCCTCACGACCGATCGCGCAACAGCTGCCCGCCTCTCAAACGGCGCCGCGGCCGCAGGTGCAGCCAATTCCGTCAGTTTTCGCGGAAAACAAGGACGACCCCTTCGCGCAAATAGCTAACATCTGCAGCTTATTAGATAGAATCAATAGGCAGGAACTCGCCGTATTGTCCGCTAAAATAGCGGCCGCCACATCTGGCCACGAGCGTCTTAGGGCAATTAGCCAACACAAAACGCTTGTGGAAGCCCTTTGGGCTTTTACGAGCCAACCGTAAGAAACAATAGTCCGCGCAATAAAACCGCGCTCCGCCGCGTCGTTAATTAGACCCATAAAAACACCTTAATGGGAAGTACAACCGCAGGTAGAACAAAACCTCGGGCTCTGGTTGTTTCGTATTTCAACGCAAACAGCATAAGGGGTCAAAGGGATGAAATCGCGGAATTCCTTCGCGATCATAGCGTAGATATTTTTCTAGTGCAAGAGACATTCTTGAAACCTAGTGTACGCGATCCCAGAATCGCAAATTACAATATTGTCCGCCACGACCGGTTAGCAAACCATCTGGGAGGCACACTAATTTATTATAAAACGGTCCTTGCACTGTTGCCCGCTCGACATTCCAGAGCTAAGTCAAATAGAGGCATCCGCGTGTAGGTTAGCGCTCACCGGCCACAGGCCGCTTGTACTAGTCTCAGCCTACCTCTCGGGGAATAGAACCCTCCTTCAAAGCGACCTAGATACGCTTCTTAACTTAGGGCCTTCCGTGATAATTGCAGGAGATCTAAACTGCAAACACGGCTCATGGGACATCAACAGCATCCCAAACAACAACGGAAAGCATCTCTTTAGCTTATCCGATAACCTAAATTTCAGTATAGTCGCTCCCGCGACTCCCACTAGGTATCCTACGGTGGACAACTACCAGCACGCGTCACCGAGTGTCCTAGACATAATGTTATTCAGGGAGGTCTCGCTCGACATCGAGTCGATAGAGACAATCATGAACTAGACTCAGACCACTGGCCCGTCCTGTGTAAACTGGGCCAGAACGCCGGCGCGGTATCTCAGAACAAATCCGTTGTGGACTGGCATCGTCTTGAGGTCAAACTCAAGGCCTTGGACCCCCAAGACTTAGTAGACTTACCCGAGACGATAGCTACGTTCGATGACGCAAATCGAGCGATAGCGAGTGTCCGCGAAACTATTACTTCCGCAGTCGCAGACTCGGAACGGACGGTGAAACTGTCGGGCGACCGACGGTTTAACTTTCCGCCCGACCTGCGACTGCTAATTAGACAGAAAAATGCAGCCAAACGCGCCTTCGACCGATACCGATCGGAATCGAACCGAACCCTATTTCGACGCCTTCAGCTAGAAGTCAAAGATCGTGTATCGGAACACCGACACACAACGTGGGACACTCTCCTAGAGGACATCGAGCCATCGCACACCGCCTACTGGCGGTTGGCCCGCAGTCTGAAAGCAGACCCCCGCGAATCTCTACCGCCGTTAGTTAGACCTAATAGCGCTTCAGTAGCCCTAGATGACTCCGAAAAAGCCGAATGCCTTGCGGACAACCTAGAGCAGCAATGTACGCCATCGCGCGAACACACCGATTCGGCCTACCTAACGGAGGTGGACCACGTAATCGAGACTAGGGCTGCGCTTCCACCGGAAGGCGAACCTTTAAATTCAGTGACCCCCGAAGAGGTCCATGATATTATTAAAAATTTAAAACGAAAATCAGCCCCGGGCCCAGATAATATAATTAATAAGATTCTCAAAGCTCTCCCTGGGCCGCTTATCTGTTTACTGGCGACAATTTTCAATACCCTTCTCTCCAGTTGCTCCTTTCCGGACGACTGGAAGGAAGCCACGGTTATCGGCATTCGCAAGCCGAATAAACCAGCCAATGAGCCCTCCAGCTATCGTCCCATCAGCCTCCTCAGTTGTCTGGGGAAGCTCTACGAGCGGCTATTGTTAAACAGGCTCAAAGAGCACGTATTTTCCAACGGCCTTCTGCCGACGGAACAATTCGGCTTTCGAGCTAGACACTCTTGTCCCGATCAGCTA
Organism: Iphiclides podalirius; assembly: GCA_933534255.1. Classification (NCBI taxonomy): domain Eukaryota; kingdom Metazoa; phylum Arthropoda; class Insecta; order Lepidoptera; family Papilionidae; genus Iphiclides; species Iphiclides podalirius. The sequence goes on along the minus strand of OW152823.1, from coordinate 10,351,061 downwards.
TACCGCCTAACGGAGCACATCCTAAAAGGCCTTAACCACCCCAAACACATTAGTACAGGGGCTCTCTTCTTCGATGTCGCAAAAGCATTCGACAAAGTCTGGCACAACGGCTTGCTTTACAAGCTGTACACACTCAAAGTGCCAGATAGGCTCGTACACACCATCCGGGCCTTTTTGTTGAACCGCTCTTTTCGATATCGAGTCGAGGGCACCCTCTCCACAAGCCGCCGCCTCACGGCCGGCGTACCAGAAGGCTCCTGCCTCTCTCCCTTGCTATTTACGCTCTACACGAGCGACATACCTAGAGACCCCCACGTCAATCTCGCGCTTTTCGCGGATGACACGGCGCTCTTTTACTCAGATCGCAACCTCAGTCAATTAACAACTCCACTCCAAAGCGCCGCCGACCGCCTCGGCGATTGGTTCCGCAAATGGAGAATCGATATTAATCAAGAAAAAGTGTGGCGATTCACTTTACTCGTAGCACCCCCAACCCCCATCCGCCACACCGTTACAAAGATCCTCGCCAGAACAGAAAGTTGGGGCAAATATACGGCCAAACTCTCCCCTGGGAGAAAACGGTCAAATATTTAGGAGTCACTTTCGACTCGCGTATGACTTTCACTACGCACATCAATCAAGTCCGAAATAAAGCCGCGTTCGTCTCCAGCCGGCTGCACAATTTAACGAATAAGCATAGTAAAATGCCCTTAAGGCACAAACTACTGTTATATAAAGCTTGCGTGAGGTTGGCCTCACGCAAGCTTTATCATGTCCTCTCATCAATCATGTCCTACGCTTGCATGATCTACGCACATATAAATCCTACGCGCATTAACAAATTGCAAGTAGTTCAAAGTAAGTTTATCCGCCGCGCAACCGGTGCGCAATGGTATCAGCGCAACGTCGACCTGCACAGCGATTGCAGACTCCCGACGATTCGCGCTCATTTTAAAGATTTGACAAAACGGTTCTTCGATAGAGCCCAGCATCATCCCAACCCTCTGGTGGTCAGCGCAGCAAACTACCAACCGGACACACAAACGCGAACGTAAACAAGCGTCGCCCGCGAAACGTCCTCATCGACCCGGTCGACGAAGAGGACTTAGATACGATGGACCCACCGCCGGGGGTCCCGCCGGATAACACTACACCCACAGTTAGTGTAACAACAATCACACCAGTTCGCCCTCGCCTCCGAGCACGGCGAGACCCACACAACGCGTACACAAGGTACACCCGCGTTCCAGGGCGGTTCTCACCGCTCCCAGCCACCGATTAGCTAAATGCACAGTCGACGGCCGTCGGGATCTCGGTCCGAACCGGCGACCTCGACGGCCCTTAGATGACACACCATAGTAGTTAAACGCACGCATGAGCACATGCGCGACCCTACCCATAGCGGAGGGTCCAAACCCGTGGGTTCTGGCTAGCCCACCGGTTCTGCGTCCGATGAAGCTTTAATAGTCTCGGGACTGGAAGCAAAAACATCAGTTAATACAAGAAGTGTTAAACCTCTGAGTGTCGTCAGATAAATGAGGTAGCCGGGGCCCACTTTATTTAAGGGTGGCAACGCAATTGAAACCTTAAGGGTGTTGCAAATGTCCATGTGCGGCGGGTATTACTTAACATCAGGTGAACAGCTAGCTCGTTTGCCACTTTTTCACATTAAAAAATATTGATACCCCGTAAACGCTACCTACATTAAAAAAAACTATAAAATTACAATCATAAAAACAGAAAAAGGTGATATTCTATAACAATGACTCCGTACTTGTGTTGACACCGTGGCGCAGTTGCGAAGGTAATGGCTTCGGCGGCGGGGGTCGTGGGTTCGATTCCCTCACGGGACAACTATTTGTGTGACCCACAGATAGTTGTTTCGCATCTGGGTGTTTGTCCGCGTAAAATTTATGTTTGTAAAACGTCCTTACAAAACAGGTAATGTTATCCTAAAGTAAGGGCAATGTTTTTAAAAATAAAAAAAATAAAATTATAGCCTCTACTAAAATGGTGCCCACAGTGGTTTCAATGTGCTACTACTCACATTTATGCCCAATAGTAGCGTTCAGCATATAACACTTAACCTATATCCGCCTCTTTTTAAGTCATCTGGTATAATTTTTTTTAGATTAAACCGTTTCCTTTTACTTATCTCTGGAAATCATTTCATATTGAACGTTTTCAAAGCATTACATTTGGAAATTCGCACTGCAAAATTAACTTTTTACACTGTTTATCAGAGTCGTTCAAATGCCTTTAGAAACGAATTAGGTTTTGAGTTCAATCAGTGTTACTTAAAATGGTATGGTGACTGTCATTATGCTGCCGCTTTTGGAGTGGCAGGTGACTTGGAACTCACCGTCTATGGCAATCCGTTTGCTTCTTATGAGGAGTGTTTCATTTTCAACCAGCTTTTTCCTGCGGTTCTTGTGGTTCTCTTCCACATAAAACGCTGAATTATTATCCAAAATAAAGCCACATGGGTATTCTTAAGGAATCAATACATACAACAATCAATACATAAATACAGAAAAGTTAAAGTTATTGAATAAAGGTTATTTACATATTTTATTGTGGTTTATATTTATATTTTACAATACAATAGCCCTACATAATAATTCTCTTCACACGATTTTTAACCCGTTTAGATGTCGTAGTGTGAAAGGGGATCGAAAGCATTTACAAACAATTCTCGCATTTGTGATAGTACCTGGAGGACCGAGTTTTGCTCGGTTTTTTTTTTTTTTTTTGGTAAATCGTGTTTTGGAAATTACATTTAGATACAAATTACTGAGTAATGAAATATGCGTAATATTTTTCGATCTTACCGACCTAATAATAAGAAAATATGTGCGTGTACTAGCGTACACTCGTAAGAAGTGAAACTTTTTTATGACGTTATTTTTCAAAAAATAATTTACTATATGCAACTTTACAAAAACCGGTTAAATAAAGTTAAATTAGATAAAGTTTAATAAAAGGCTTTTATTATCATAGACATAAATACAAATTCTACAAATATTTCATTTTAGCTTTGTATAATATTTAGTTTCTTATTTGTAATACATAGGTGGCGTTAGTAATAAATTAAAACACACTATGGTTTGACCGTTGTAATTAGTATGAGGGTCCGCAAAAATTGTTGATTAAAAAACTTGCAACGTGAACCTTGTTTATTTCAATTAACCTCACGAACCCAAAATACAACCGCTTTGAATTTTTACATGGTCCTTCGTTGCCGAATAGTCAGCCAGGGAGTAGAAGGCAGACATTCGACTCGCGCGCGAGTGTTGTGAGTTAAGTTTTTTTTTTGGAAAACCGAACTTGCGGACGTTGGATCGACGTCGCAACCGCAAGTTCCAGGAGCCGATCGAGGCTTCGAAGAGCATCATCGGTCAGCTTCATTGTGTCTTCGGTGGAAGGCGCAGTCAGGTCACGGTGGGCGGTGCCTGCCTTTGGAGAAGAGGAAGTCGACACAGTATCGTGCTCTGAAGTATTAGAGCTAGCACTGTCATTACTACAAAGATTATTATTGAATTTCATTAATTGTAATAGAATTATTACTATCATTGATGTCGTTATTATATATTTGTGTTATTAATGGCTTATGGTAACTGAAATACGAAATATATTGTTTACATATTAGAATTAAAATAAACCCTTTGATTTTGCTGATCACTTTAATATAACATATATATGTATTGTTATGAACACAAAGAAAGGAACTAACGCCATCTAGCGTCAACTATTAAAACCACTAAAGAATAAAGACGACATAAAACCCCCTATTCAACACTAGATGGCGTTAGAGGAACATTTTAAGATAAAAAAAAAGATGGCGCGTAACGGAAAAATGTTACACAAATTTTTTTTCCAACCCCGATAAAGAAGTTTCACTTCAAAAAGGAAAAAAAGTAACAAAATAACAAATCGACAAAAAAATTAAAATTAAGAAAGCAATGATCTGGAATCAAAAAAAGTAAAAAAATAAATGTGTAAATGAACGTGACGCGAACCACGGCCGTCTGTTTTGTGGCCGCCCGATTACCGACCGAGCTATTATGACATTTTCTTTTGCGGCGAAATTTACCGTCATATTCGAATGATATTTTTCATTCCCTGAAAATAGGGATAAAGGGACATTTTCTAAAAACGAAACCTAGCTAGATCGATTTTTCGCCCCCGAATCTACGCACATACAAAATTTTATGAAAATCACTGGAGCCGTTTCCGACATTCCGATTATATATATATATATATAGATGTGTCTTTCCAAATTTTTAACAGTACCGTATTCTGTATCACGTAAAACTTAGTTTTTTAAACTCAAAGCTTTCACCTGATTCACGAAAAAATATCTTCTCAACCAACTTCAAAAAAGAAGGAGGTTCTTAATTGGAAAGTATTTTTTTTAGTTTGTTACCTCAGAATTTTCGTTCTTTCGATTCTTATCTCGCTCTGTATTCATTTTAAAATTGATTTTCAGGAGTTCCCTACGTATTTCCGGAGTCGAAGATCCAATATCAATAAAATTAATTGGGACCACATGGGAAGCCTCAGCTTTCAAAAAAAAAAGAATCATAATCAGAAAAGGTTATTACGTAGTAATTACTTGAAGAGAATAATGTGAACCTAAGACATATTGTAAAACTGTTATTTTCCCACACCGACCTTAAATACACTTGAATATACAAAACCGATTAGTACTACATATATTTTAGAGATAGATTTCGGATTACGTTAAGAAAAGGCAAAATAACAATCAATAAATCAATAAGTCGGCTATATCCTTGGTCTATAACTAATAAATAGGACATCCAGGAATCATGGAAGGTAAACAGGAATTGAAGTACGCTCACTACCAATGAGAATACAAGAGCGATAAATTATTCAAACAACGCCGTAGGTCGATAAACCCAGACATACTTATAGATTATTCAGGAATTTTCGTTTAGAAATAGCCGCTTAATCCCGACATTCTCAGGCCGCCGTAAAAACTGTCTGCAACTGACATTGATATTCATAAATCCAAGTGATCCGCTAAATAGGACCAATTTTTAATTTAACAGCCGTTTTAACGAAACCCCAAGCTATATATAGCACGGCCAGCTCTATTGACTTTACCGCGAGGAGCTCTTGAATTATGGCGCCTTTACCGAAAACCATTACGTTCTTCCTTGAAGTGTTTGAATAGTAGATGTGATGTTAGAGCCTTATAAATATTTAAAGGATACGAATTGGACCATTGTTAACGTAGGTGGGCAAACATTTATTAAACACTCGGCCATTTTCTGTTGAAACGAAATCTGGAGCCTTATTGAACTTTTCTTTTTCTGGAAAGAGGGATCTTCGTACTGGATTGGCACGACAAACAATTTAATACTCCTGTCTGTTAAGAATAGGACAGTGCAAACTATGTCGTATATTCCTCGCTTCTTTTTAACCAACTACAAAAAAGAAGGAGGTTTCTCAATTCGATCGTATATATTTTTATTTATTTTTATGTGTTCGCGGATAACTTCTTCGTTTATGAACCGATTTTGATGATTCCTTTTTTGTTGGAAAAGAGATATCCCATGGGTGGTACCATGATAAGGAAACTCAGATCTGATGATGGCATCCCAGAGAAATCGAGGGCAATCCTCTAATGTTATAGGTATTAACAATGTTTTTTGGTTTCCGGTTTAAAGACGTTTTTTTCTTTTTAAAAATTATTTAGAGCTGTAATAATACATACGTTCAGGGGCTAAAATATCTATTATTTTTACTCTTTTCTAGTACATACACCGTGATAAAAGGAGCTGTACGCCAAAGTACCCTTAAAGCATACTTTTATATAAATTTCCACTTACCTGAACGCGCCGAAGGAATCATTATCTTCTAGAATGCTTCCTTTGTAGAGACCTAAGTATTGCAGTGTATGAGTGGTAACAAAATACACCTTTGAAATAGGAACTTTTTATTTGCAAGTAAAGCGATGCATAAAATCCCTGTTTGAAAATCAACTCCTTGCAAAAGTATTGCAGTCAATATGCACCCAGTTCGTATTTATTCATTTATCGTTATTTTTCTTAATGTCTAAATTGTTACAAAGACATTATGAAATCAATAAAACTGCTTCATTGATACGAATCAATGTCATCGTCATCATGTATTTTATAATGAGACTGATAAATTTTAATGCGTATAAATTTTACATTAAAATAGCAAAAGCAAAGGCTGCTGCACGAATGTAAAATGTATCTGAAGTTAAGTAACTTAAAGTGATGAATGGTTTTGTATATTATTAGATTTATTTTTACCAGCTGACAGTTGATGACTTAGAGACTGAAGCTTAGCCATCCATGATAGGCGAAAGGTTGTAAGGCTGGGCTATGGTACGGAAGTGACCCGAGGTTTATCAATGCATCTGCAAGACCTCAGGTATTGTAGATGTCCATGGGCGGCGGTCTTTACTTAACATCATGTGAACTGCCTACTAGCATTCATTTTTTTACATAAAAAACATTTGCTATAGTAAGCGCCCTTTATAAAGATAACCCCCCCACCCTCGCGTTTAAATTCTCAGTCTTTTTATCACAAAGGGGTATAAAACATCCTTATAAATTTTGTACTTTTTATGGTCGACTTTAATTCTACTACAAAATTTCAAATACCATTATCTCACCACCGTTGCCTAAAATAGATCCCTTGTGGTTTTTGCCAACAGTAAATAAACGTTTCTCGAATTCCCGCAAGCGGTTTAAAGTTCCGGTAAAAGACAGATTTGGCCAATTCGGAACTTTTCACCTACTTTAAAATTTCGAAGTTTGACGTTGAAAGGATACAGTTGGATCGTCTAGAAATAATTGTCACTGCATGACAGTGAGGCAAATGAGATAAAGTTACAGACTTCATATCTACTTTCAAGTTCTTTCGTTTCGTTCCGTAATCAATGTAGTGGTAATATCGTTTAGCTTCGTAATTTATTGTACTCTCTGTAACTTGAGTATATTTTCTTTTGCTAGAATACCAATGAAGTTAATAGTCATTATTTTAAAGCTTAGGTCTAAGTTTATCATCGCTACCTCTGATAAAAATAAAAAAAATCAGAGTAAACCGATTTCCAGAAGAGCGGTTTAAGTCGTAATGCTTCCTTTATATATATATATATATGTAGGCTTTTGCCTAATATATATGGGTGCAGCTTTGGTGTACCGTTGTTTTAATTACTTTGCATTTTTTATGCCCTCGACTTACCACTGTGACTGGTAACAGGAGGGCTGGTTTTTTTTCTCGCTCACAGGTTAAGCATAAATATCCAGCGAGTAAATGTAGCTAGTGTTCTTAGCACCATGCTTCTTCGACTAATAATGTTAGATAACATGACTGTGATTTAATATTGTAAATATTTTTGTTCAGTAAAATTAAAAAACTCTTCAATAAAATAAAATTGGCAACATTGTAGCTCGTCTCCGACTAAAAAGACGACGCAACATAATCAACTCGCAAAGCGGAAACGCGATGAAATTCTAATTTTTATCATCGACTGATCTAATTTTGAATGTGATCTGTTTCTGACTCAGTTTTAATTTTTAACATTGAGGACGCGGATTAGATTGCCCTTGATAAATATTTATAATACCGTTGCCGAATTTTAAAATTACTTTTTCTATGGTTATGTATAGCTTTAATTCTTGACCGTACCCTTATTATAAAAATTATCGGTATGTTGTACAGCGTCAAAAAATTATTTTTTTTTATATAAGAGAAGTTGGCAAGCGCAGTGGCGGTTCACCTGATGGTAAGTGATATCCGCCGCCCATGGACATTTGCAACTCCTATAGGGTTTCAGATGCATTGTAACCTTTTATTATAATGGGCACCGATTACTTCACTCACGAGACGAAACGTAAAAGTATAACACTTCCACTTATAGCCGACTTCTGTGTGGTCGTGTTACTTACTTCTCTGGACGAACCTGTCCGTTCGTGCTGTAGCGAAAACTGTTGCGTGGTCCAGTGTTAGACTAAACATTAATGAAAGCGTATCAAATATCTCCAAATAGGTTTTCTCCGATTCTGTTTGGGTAAATAAACACTATATAAAGAGTAACAATTTACCCAAAGATATCGCAAACATTTATTTTTCTAAGACTAAGTAAAGATTTTTAATAACTAAATAAACGTAATAAACAGAAATAATTGTTATGAAACGAATCGAATCTAATAAAGAATCGCGGAGTAATCCAGTAGCATAATAACATTTCTTTGTATCCAGAAAATTTTACAGCGTGGGCAGTTCAGAAACCTAAACTGATTATAACTTTATTGAGATCGACAGCGACCTCTTTCCTGAGTTAAGTGTAAAACTATTTTGAATTCACTATGGAATAAAATTGTTTACTATTGATTTTGTATATTAATAAGAATTGAATCATTAGTAATCAGTAGTTGATAATAATTAATACGATCTTGGCATCTACTTTGACCTGTTAAAGTTACATCCTAAGTAAACATTTGCCTTCAATTACGAGATACTTATTAAATTGAAAGTTAACAATCATAGACCGTTGAAACAGAGTGGGGTCGCATATTTAATTACCCGATTAACAAATAAGTAGCTAAATCATGAGCCGAAAATAACAGTTAAATATAATTCCTATCAGGTATATTGAAGACATTTAGAAAGCCACTAGTCTTCTTCATGAATTTCATTAAACATATAATAATATTGTTATATTGATTGTGTGTTTAGATGTAATGTTAGCAGCAGTGCAATTTAAATCGTTATAGAAAACAATTGAAAAAAAAAAGTAAAAATGTAGTAAATGAAATAGAAACTTTTTTACAAGTGTTATCGATACTTCCTGACTTACAATACAACATGGCGTGTCCCCTTCTGGAACAAGCGACGATTGCTCGTCGTTCTAAATTTGAAACAAAGAAAGTTAGAGGCGGACATTAAATGGGCTTAATGTAAATAAGCCATGTTTTAACATCCCACCGTAAGGACGACGAATAGAAAGGAGCTTGTTGTGAATGGTTTACGAGCCGTTAAAATGTCGATAAACTGTTTGATGAGGGAATTCAACTGCCTTCTATGGATTATTTCATCAAAGAAGTTAAACCAGTGACACACTTGTCCGATATGTAAAAAAATAATGAGCGATATTTAATAGAAAGGCTTTATAAGAATACTAGAGTGTTGGTTATTGATATTTCAGCATGTATCTGAAATGCAATATTATCCCATGAGCTGACTTTGATAAATTCATGTTGGAATCGCTAACATATAATCTAACTAACAATCGCTAACAAAAAAGGTATAATTATGTAAGCTTAAAATCAACCTAAATCATGAGAGATGATAAAATGAATTTTACGGTGGTAGGACCACGCAGGAGCCTCGGCTGTTGCACGAATGGGCAGGCTCGTCCGGGTATGTACCACGACCTCACAGAAGACCAGCGTAAAGTGGAAGTATGACAAATACTTTCGCGTTTCTTATGGTGAGTGAGGTAGCCGGAGCCCAATTTTCAAAAGGTTGTCACGCACCTGTTACCCTCGGGTGTGGCAGATGTCCATGGGCGGCGGTATTTACTTACCATGGTGAACCGTCTGCTCAGTTGGCAACTTTCACATTACAAAAAATAGTGAGTAAATAAACACCTTTTGTTTCCTCACAATTTCTTTGTTCACCGTTTTGAATTTTATTATTTACAGCGTGTCGTTACAATCACGACAATAAATGAAAACACGTCTAACGCTACTTGCCAATAAACATATTATGTATATATCTTATACTTTAAACGAGCGATTCTTGTATATATATATACTTGTATTCCGATTATATATATATATATATATATATATATATATAATCGGAATCTCGCAATCGGCTCCAGCGATTTTCATGAAATTTAGTATGTGCGTAGATTCGGGGGCGAAAAATCGATCTAGCTAGGTTTTCTTTTTAGAAAATGTCCTTTTATCCCTGTTTTCAGGGAACGAAAACTATCATTCGAATATGACAGTAAATTTCGTCGCAAAATAAAATGTTATAATAGCTCGGTCGGTAATCGGGCGGCCCCAAAATAGACGGCCGTGGTTCGTATCACGATCATTTACACACTTATTTTTTTACTTTTTTTTTTCTATACCAGATCATTTTCTTTATTTTTTATTTCCAAAATACATAATTTACAAAAAAAAACCGAGCAAAGCTCGGTCCTCCAGGTACTATATATATATAAATCATACTTTCACGATAAGTCCTGGGTAACCGGAACGGATTTGGAAGGTTGCTAACTTTACACATAAAAAAGAAATACAAAAAAGGCATATCTTAAGAATCGACATAATGAGTTTTTTTTTTAATTCTCTTGTTTTTTCGCCATGCGGCTTTGGCGTCACGTATAATGGAACTTCAGAATGTTGGCTGGGAATAAAATTTAATGCCGTCATTCGCTCATTTCCCCAGACGGTGCTCGGATGTTTTCGTCTCGTTTTCATGGTTTGCGAAGTTCCGATCAGGCCCGACACGTTTCCCCCATTTAGCGCCACTTATTACAAGGCTGAACGGAAAGTGAACTTAATCTTGTCCGATTAAGTGCCGGAACACAGACGGATGATACGCGACCGGAATTCAGCAACATATTGCATCAAACATACCGCTACTGCGGCCTTTATTGAATATCGAGTTATTCTTCATAGTATGTATGACACTGTGATTATTCTTCCATAAAATTTGAATATGGAATTAAAAAATTTACATATATTTGAAATGACCGTCCGTTAAGCGATAAGAATACTTAATAATAATAGCAGTTATAATATAGGTTGTAACTTCGGTTTTTTAATTGCAATATTAAACTTTTAATTGCTCCTTTGAAATTTTCTCTTTATTTCACTGTATTCTCAGATTTATCATCAAATGCTTTATAAAGTAAAAAATAACTGCATACGGGCCATAATGCTTGGAAAGGTATTGTGTGATGAAGCTGAGAAAATATAAGCTCGAGAACTCCGCTTAAACTATACTTTTCAGAAATGCAATCCGAAAGTCAACAAGCCGGGTCTTTTTACAGACGCTGCATAAACGCTGTCTCTAATCCAATGGTTAACTCTCAACAGGTATGGGAATAAAGATGTGATGGAATATTTTACATCAAGATAACGCGACCACACACGCTGTGACGTATTTAATTTCAGATAGATTGAAGATAAAGGCGACGTCGTCTAGTGAAGTAAATTAATTATAACTCTTTCGCTGTATAATAATCCATATCGGTGAAGCTAGAATATAAATACGAAGTAGCAAGGGATAAGAGCAGAACAGGCAAAATAATTTTTGAAAGAAATTAAAAAATAGATGATATTTAATCTTTTTGATCTACTTCAAAGCTGATTGTAGAGTTACACTTAATATAAATCGCGCAAATCTTATTAAAAATATTGGTTGTCACCGAAACGTGAAACAAAAACGCAGAAAAAGTTTAACAACATTCTTAACAACAATTACGCTGCTCACTTGTCAACTCTTACATAACCAGTGAGACAAAATTCTGTGATGAATTGCTATCATCGCTTACTACGTGTATCAGCCACAGCTTTATTAAAATCGGGTTCATGATATCGTTCTCATCTCTAGGCTGGGGCATTCTAATATCGTTGTAACATCTTTTTTTTTTCTTATCGATTTATGCATTGTGCTAATTTTCGCTATATCGTACTACTCTCCAAACTCCAAATATCATCCTTTGCGTAATTAGCTACTACGCACATCCACTTTCAAATTTCTTTTCAATTTCTAATACTTCTCGATATAAACGGGATCTGTAGGAAAAACGTCCATTCTCACCAAAAAGACCGGCGTCGCTTATAATTAATAAATTTGCTCCTCTATAAATGATAGTGATCACTTACCACTGTGTAGGGCGACGCAACAGTCTTCTCTGTTGAACGAATAGGCAAGTCCCATCAAGGTAAGTACCACGAACTCACAGAAGACCGGCGTGGTGTGGGAGTGTTGTACTTCTGCGTTTCTTCCGGTGAGTGGTGTCGTCGGGGAGCACTTTATAAAATGGTGACAACGCATCTGCAACCCTATAGGTGTTGAAAGTCTCAATGGGCGGCGGCTATCACTCAACATCAGATGAACTGACAGCTCGTCTGCCACTTTCTCACATTATAAAAAACAACACAAGAGCAGACGCCCATTTCAGACCTCCTCCAAAACCAACTGTGTAGGAAACTGTCTGAGCCACGTGAAGATGTTTGAGAGCATTACCAATGATTTAATACGCTAAATTTCACTCAATCGATTTTCAGAATTAGGTTAAAAGTTATTTGCAACATTAATGTCACGATAATAGTATACTCTCACGCCTCCGAATCCATTAGAGGTATTTACATTAATGGTTTTTAACTATAACTGCTAAAAGGAATGTATACAAACCGCCTCTGCATATTATTAATAATGTAAACACCTCTTTCAACTTCGGCGGTCGTCGGCACATGTTTCCCACCTCGTGTGCCCCATTATTTTGTCAACTGAACGCGATAACCTGCATTCCTAGCCTATTACTTTGTATGGCATACCCTTAATACGCTTGCGTGATACATTTTGGCCAACTGTATCCAAAGATATCTAAATTAAAATAAATAAACAAAATAAAACTATGGGGCGAAATATCTTTTTGAAAAACAGAGGATATTTGCTAATTATAAACATAGCCACCCTGGGTACTATTATTGTCAAGATTGCCTTCCATACGTTGTATTGATTTTGCTAATGCAATAAATTAACTCATGGTCGAAAATAATAGTTAAATTATTAATCTGTTCAAAATGAATTTAGATATCTTTTGTTTTTGTTGGTTACCATAAGTATAAAAATGATAGTGTAGCTAGGCGAAACTTGTGTTTGCTATTGTTCCCGACTAAGACCCGCATCAGGGCCCGGCTTTTGCTTACTTTATGTAAATAGTAGTTCAAACGTTTACGGTGGGGGATAGGCGTTGTTATTTTTTCGTTATTTTTTCTGTTTATTTATGTTTGAAACGAGCTTAATAGGTCACTGACCGTTTAGTAGTAAAATATAATGCACACACTATGTTATCGTAATGTATTTAGTAAGATGTATTTCAATTATCAAAGTATTTAAAAGGGCGGGGCAGAGAATAGACGTTTATCATTCTCTGCCAAGTGGCCTTTATGCTATGGTCACAAAAGTGTCTGATAGAAATTTACCTATAATTTAAAGTAATGAAATATTTAAACAATAGACGTATCTGTTATCCCACTCTATTCTCCTATCCGCTTCACAGCACACGTTGCTGAGACTTAGTCTTACAGTTTCCTTAGTAAGTATAATAATAAGCCGGACGACGCCCCATCTCATAGTTTTACAAGCCCCTACGTGTTATACGTAGAGGCTATAATCGCCTTAACCGCCTCAGGTGTATCTTTCGATATACCTTTATCGGCATTTACCATCGATGGATTGCATGGACACTGGCCAGTTAATGGAGAAGTGAACACATACAAGTATTTTTATTCTCTCCGTTCCCGCTTCCCGGTAGCAAGGACGGCCTGTGTCGGATATGCATTGACTAAAACGAGCGCAATGTACTGTCTGGTTTGTACGATGGCAGGACCGTTGTACCGTTTGCTCACACATAGGTCAAAGCGAAATACACCTCACTCTTTTGCGGACTACAACATGAAACGCGCCGTTCAACCATCTTTGCATGGGCAACGGGATTCCCCAAGTACGTTTGCCATGGAGGCAAGTGGAGCCTCTGGGATCTCTGGATCCAGCCCTCAGAAGCAAAGAACACCTTCTTAGGTAGAGGGTAGACTCACCAAACTTCGGCCGTACATGGTAAGAGAATGGTGGTCTTTTACCACTCATACTACACACGAGTATCACTTTGAATCATTTTGTTCTTAATTATGTAGGATTACTTCATATTACTAGGGAGCAAGTAACTCAGGAGAAATTATTAATTACATAACGATTTCTTTATCAATCCAAATGTGTGTGAAAGTAAAAAAAATACATATATTAAAGAACAATAGGTATCAACTACTTCCACCAAAAAATCAATTCATTAATAGTTTTATGTCATATCTACATCATTGATAAAGGTAAAATCAAAAAGTATAGTAATAGCCTACACATGTCCCACAGCTGGGAAAGGCCGCCTATATACACAGTGTATCACGACATAGTGCACCACGCAGACCCACTGTTGGCGAACATCGTATATCTTCAAAAAGAAATATTATTTTTCATAATTGACAACTCAAGTCTATATCCAGTAACACATAATATTTGTCCATATAATGAATTTATTAAATATCAGGAAGGACCTATGAAAATGTAGTTATGGTTAGTTGAACAATGTCAAATTTACAATCTCTTAAATAAATAAATATTATTTATAATATTTGTTGCTTTGTTTTCTATTGCATCTATATGAATTACTTTCAATAACTAAAATATACACGCTTAAAATATAAATTATAAAATTTCTACAAAAAATTGGTTTTTGCTGCAAATCCTGTTCCATTGGAAAACATTTTTCTAGTCATATCATGTCATGATAAAACATTTAAGAAGTCTTAATGCAACCGTGCGAGAAGGTTCCACGCACTGATTTTTTTATCTCAATTTAAAAACAATATGTAAGGAAAAAAATATAATTTTTGTTATGTGTATATAAAAACCGACTACGAAGTAGTAAAATAGATATTTTACTCGGCGTTGTTTTTCCGAAGGAGCATCTTAAATAAATAAAAACAGCTTAAACTTTAGTCGACGATATAGTTTTTAATTAAAAACTATTTTCCGTTTGCGCTATTATCCAATAGCAATTATAGTTTTATAGTTCAGACCCGTAAATTTAAATACGTTCACTACTTAATACGGTATCAAATTAACTTCTGAAATAGTTTTCAGTCCATAATAACGTTCGGAATGAACTGTATGCGGTCGGAATTTCTGTAACGAATTCACTAAAACCCATTCCACGCGCCGCGGTCCTGACATTGCACAGGATTTACTTATTTTATGATGCTATTAAAATAGCAATTAAATACCTTTTTTGATACCTCGAATTCCTTTTCCTGTATCCAAATGTTTACCGTGCCGTGATAAAAAAAATGGATATTAATCTCTAGTTATTTTTTTTTTTCTTTTTGAATACAACTTAGTATCTTCATTATTGTTCCCGAAAAATGTGATAAAAATGTATCTCTTCTACTTTGAGTTCAAACTTGCTACACTGGTTATTGATAATTGCGTTTAAGATTTTTTTATGTACCATCAAAATTCAATAAATGACATTATATTGAAAAATTGCGATTGACTAAGTTATGGCAGTCCCTTTTTCTATAGGTTGATTATTACAAGCTGTCATTCCTCTTATATCATTATTACCTACTTCTTGTATAACGGCCATTGGCTCGTACGTTTGACCATACCAATTGATGATTTTAACAGTTTCAGTAAATTAATATTTTCCTTCTATCCAATACCAAAATTTTTGCGACTAGCCAAAAAGTTCATAAAAGAAATAGTTCAGAAAATTACTCATAACTTAGTATGTGTTTTATTTTATTTCTCTTCAAATACTGTTAAAAATTATTATAAGTAATATAAATTAAATTTGCAATTGAGGGTTATTAACTATTTCTTTTGTTTAGAAATAAAAAGTTTAAAAAAATTACGTTAGAATTCGTGTTTGTCTCAACAACTTATGGAACTATGCAACAGAATATTAAACTTTAGTAAAATTTTAAAACAATTTATCTGCATATTTATAAGTTAAGGTGCAAAGACTAGCAATAAAAATTATGGAAATATAAGGAACATCATTCATTATATTACTTCTCCCCATTACCAAAGGGGCCATGATAGCTCGTTGTCCGGGCGCTCGCATTTAATTCAATATACTCGAGCAACCTGAATTCGATCCCCGATGACAAAACAATGACATTATTAATTCATTTTGAGTGCTAACTTATCACTTGTTCAGTGGTGAAAGAAAGCATCGTGAGGAAACCTGCATATCTTCGAAATAATAACAAAAAAATGTGTGTGTATTCATGTACACTCGTTAGAAGTTATACTTCTTTGGCGTAACAAGATAAAATTTTGTCTTTCGTCTTATTCTACGTTTGTAGAAAAAACGACACTAACAATAGAAAAAAGGTATTTAATACATTGAAAGTTTTATTATAAAGCATTATCTAGTCAAATAAAGTTTATTTAAATACAACGAAATAAATATCGTGAACACAGTTGTTAGTTCTCATGCAAATATACATAGCTAACTTCAGGCTGTCGCTTTTTCGTGAAGATGTCCGCGCGCATCGTAAAAAATTACTCTCACCATTTTTCCCTAACGCGCCAAAAGAAGTATAACTTCAAAATTATATTTCGAAGATATGCGAAGTCAGCCAATCTGTCCAACTGTGTCCAGATACTCTTTGAACAGAGGAGGCCTTTGCCCAGCCGTGGGATGTATATAGGCTGTTAATTTACTTTATTACTTTTACGTAGTTCATAATAGATCTCCCGATTCATCTATATAATCCATATCATTCTAAATGAACCGAAACTGTTGTTCGTCGGTAAATACACATTTTAATGCAGTTTTTCGTAGGGGATGGGATAATGAGGAGTGGACCTTAGAGAATATATTCTCGATTTATTATTTTGGATTTCGTGTACTTAATAAATTTATATAATTTATGAACATGTAACAAGCGAAATCTGTGAATGAATTTACTTGCAATTAATCATGAAGTAAAGTATATTTTATGCCGGAATACGTCCTGCGACTGAGAAAAAGCTTTTTAGGTTCAGACATGCCAGAACCGCAAAAATAGCCGGTTTCCGACTCTAGTTAAAAAAATAGTTATTTATAAGTTTTTTATTTTATTTTTTATGTGAAAGTGGCCAACCGAGCCGACGGTTCACCTGATGCTAAGTAAATACCGCCGCCCATGGACATCTGCTACAGCCGAGGGTTGTAGATGCGTTGACAACCTTGTGAAAATTGGGCTCCGACTACCTCACTCACCAGACGAAACGCGAAAGCATTATACTTCCACTTTACGCCGTTCTTCTGTGAGGTCGTGGTACTAACCCGGACGAGCCTGCCCATTCGTGCAACAGCCGAGGCTGCTGCGTGGCCCTACCACAGTTAAGCACGCACTTTTTCGTCATTCGACCGACAATAGCTTGATAAATCTTTACTTATTTATTTTAAGTGACGGCTTCATTAGTGCCAGCACAGAGATTTGAACTCGACTAGGGTTTATGAATTTTAATCGAGCGCCCGGATACTAAACTACGTTGGCTTGTAATCACTCTAATCATCACATTGTTTTTGACTTATTAGCAAGGGAGACACCGTTATGGTCTAACTAAAATTTAAAAAGGAACACATTTACATAACTACCAGGGCTTAATTGGAATATATTTGATTGTACAAATGTGCTCGCTCGCTATCTGTACGCTAACTACGTCACGACTTTCATTAGGCGTGTTTAGTCGAAAGCGGACGTAAATTAATTACGTATATTTTGAACCAGCACGCTGATGGCTATTCGATTATAACTATTTAAACTCACGTTCTTGGTTCACACTCCAAATAATTTATTACTTTATATATGAATCTATTAGCAAAAGATCGTTATTAACATGAGTTTCATATTTAAAACGAACTTATTCATAACTTTGCTAAATTTTTGTAGTTTATATTATATGGAGTGTATCCAGGTTATCCTGTATTATATATTTTGTTCTAGATAAGATTCCTAGCCACATATCTTTTAAAGGTCTTGCATGGTAAACTAAACAGCAGTTGAGGTTATCTCGTACATACCAGAAGTATTTTTGAGGAGGAAGAGGCGGCCGAAACTATTGTCTGTACCTTGGTCACGGACTAATTTATTACGATTTACATCACTGACTCGCGCGTTTTATGCACTAAATACAATAGCTAATCAATTAGATTTGTTCAATGGCTCATTGAACGAGTTCAATTCCATGTAAAGTGTTTAGTTTTAGTTTAGTTATAGGTTTATCTTTTATAGTATTGCCTATAATGATAGTTGTTTGTTCATGTATAAAATAAAATAAAATGTTTGGACACATAAAATCGGTTATTTTCAATGTCATATTTTTAGCACAACTGAATAATAGGTCACAAAAAATAAAAATATCTTATTTAATAAATCTGTTATATTATATAATTCTTTCAGTTCTTTTTTAATACAAGAAGCTATCAACGAGATGTTTCGATTTGCGATATCGGTCGTCTGTTGACCGATTACAATGTTAAATTTAAGATCTAAGCATACATAGGGACAGAAAGACAGTGGGACGACTTTGTTTTATACTATGTAGTGATTATACTAACTTTAAAATTAATATTTTGTTTGAATTCCTGTCATTATTAACTGTTGTCTTGATACGTGTTACTTCAACGAAGAGTTATTGTGAACGATAATATAGGTAGTGTGCGACGTCGGCATGAGAAGGTTAACGCAATTTCAGCTTGCGCCTTATCGCTCCAAGTAGTTTTAACAAGCGAACGGTAAGCGGCGCAAATATTTGCACAGTCGCTTAGTCCCAGCTCTACCGGCGTGGTATATAACTTTGTTTCCGTCACGTTCCTTAGAGCTTTTCCTGGAGAGCGATGGTATCTTGCGTTCATTTTAATTGCACCACTGTTGATACAAGCAGTCAATAGTGATTTACACAAGGCGAATAAAATACACGATCTTCGTGTGCCAACCGATGTAAGCAACACATACGACAATATTGGTAACAGCATTACAAACCAAAGTGTTACCGATGCCCAGATTGTACACCCCAGTTTTAACCAATAGGTAAACATTTTTGCCCAATCCTTTAAAAATACACATGCCCCATTTTAAATGATTCGGCAGTTCCTGCCGCTTTCACGTTTCATAATTAATATCCTTTTTCTTATCTCGGTTAGATAAATATTTTGTAACTGAGTGACGGAATTTTGGAACCTGAAGATTTTATACGTTGCAGGATAGCGTTGCTTAGAAGCAAAATATTCCAATTAAAGTAAACTATGTCGATGACACTATTTTTAATTTGCTCAAAGAGATTATTACCGTAACCTATTTAATATAAACAAAAGAAAACAATTGACTGTGTAAGAAACATCTACGTCCTTAAACTGTTAACTGTACCTATCAAAGTGTTGTGGTTTATTGTTTTTAATTTATACTCAATGTATCAAATTTATACTCAATATATACAAAATGTACTTAACGAATAATGATAGCAAGCTTAGTTGTCGACTTGCGACATGTTTTTATGGCATGTTTTTATTATAAGTAATAATGTATTTTGTTTGGAAAGGGTTGGTTAATATGTCCCAACGACAACGGGGTCCTAGAAGATCTACTCTAGTCCTCCCTTCGAAAACATTGGCATTTTACTGTAAGATAACATTCTCATGTGCATAGATCCGAAACAGTTATCTAACAATACGAGTCAATGTCTCGAGTGGATATCGAATCTACGACCCCGGTGCTGAAGCGAATACTTTAGCAACGGTGCCAAGGAGTCATTATGACTTCTTGGCGCAGTTGGTACTTGCAAATCTTGCAATGTTTCAACACGTTGTTGCAAATGCAAATTTGCCATTAAACAGTTAACTGCTTGATTTAAGTATTTTCGTAGCTAAGAGGTACTAACATTAGCAGACGTCTGCCAGATCTGTTCTGGATATTTCAAAGCTCGTTTATTCGACATGCTTGTAATGGAACCAATTTGTTCGAAGAAGATTGAACGACTAAGGACTAACATGTGGTGGGAGAGAATGTATTATTGGCGGTGATTAGATCTTTATAACTCTCCCTATATACTCGTAGATTGAACTAATTACATTTTGTCTTATTATTAGCAGATAAATATTTAGTACTGGTAAGTTTTTCTTACGAGGTAGTTATCATCATCATGTAAGGTAAAATTTTCCGAATATTTTAAAGTTATTAGTCTTACAGACAGATATTTATAATTGTTTAAATTAATATGACTTGTTATTTAAAATGAAAAATTTAAATTTGTAGAAAATATCCGGCTAAGTGCGAGTCGCTCTCGCGCACGAAGTATTCCGTACATAGTAATCTATAAAGACGGCAAAAAATTATATCTGTTGTGCGGGAGCTCCACTTTAATATTTTTTTATTCCTTTTTTTAGTATTTGTTGTTATAACGCCAACAGAAATACATCATTTGTGAAAATTTCAACTATCTAACTATCACGATTCATGATATACAGCCTGGTGACAGACGAACAGACAGACCACCCCACGGTGGTAGGGCCACGCAGCAGTCTCGGCTATTGCACGAATGGGCAGGCTCGTCCGTAAGTACCACGACCTCACAGAAGACCAGCGTAAAGTGGAAATATATTACTTTCGCGTTTCGTTTGGTGAGTGAGGTGGCCGGTGCCCAATTTTCAAAAGTTTGTCAACGCATCTGGAACCCTCGGGTATAACGGATGTCCGTGGGCGGCGGTATTCACTTAACATCAGGTGAACCGTCTGCTCGTTTGGCAACTTTTCACATATAAAAAAAGACTGATACCGAAGTCTTAGTAACAGGGTCCCGTTTTACCCTTAGGTTACGGAACCCTAAAAAGGACGAAAAGATTCTCGCAATTCGTCTGACAGCGTTCGAAGGCGACTTAGTTATCTGGGTCCTATGCGAAAGACGTGGGTTAACTTTCCGACATATCGACCAAGAAACTGTTCGTCCTTTGTTCTACAAATTTTAATAAGGACTTCATTAAAAAAAAATTCATACAATCATTTTATACACACAGAATTTTTTGTATGGGAGTTAATGCTATACAAGGTTTCGTATAAATTAGATGACAAAGTATTTCTTTTAATTCTTTTTTTGTGTAAGTTTGACAGGCCAATTTTTAAAATTGTGTGTCATAAAAAATAATATCAACTAGATGTGATATTATTTTTTATGACATAATATTTAGGAACTTGTTTAAACAGATGATAGATGAAATTGAATAAATCTGCAATCTATAAAAGTTATACTTATCGAATATCATGTGATTTAAAATATTTTATTATTAATTGTTTAATATTGTGAATTGTTTAATATTTAAGTTTTAGCTTCTCTAGTCTAGAAGTTAAATCTGTTTTAGTGTTGTGTTTACTTATAATTTAAATATTTGCATATAATGTAACAGTTTAAATATTACAGTTATTACATCAGTTGACAGATAAATGAGCATCTAAAAAAATTATAAATTTATAACTAACCGAAAATATACGAAACCATTTCATTAAATCATTAAACTTTTTACTGTCTAAATGATAAGTCATAAGTTTTCGTTGAGCATTATACACTAATTTCATAGTAGTAGTAGTGGAGAGAAATAATTTGGTAGTGTCAAAAATTCTATTCTATGCGACGACGTATATTATCACCCGTTATATAATTTACGTGAATTCACGGGAAATCCAAGCTTCCGGACCAATTTGGAATGTTAAATTATAATATAAGTGAAAAAGACGGTCCAATTTGCATCTGTATTCCAACTTACACCGTTAGAGTTCCGTGGCGTATTGAAAACATTTGTTATGTTTTCAATACTGTTTTATTCAAAGATGTAATCTATAATGATGGAATATAAATTTTACTAGTATATGATACTTTCTTTACATTTCTATTTAATATGGGGTATAAATCATAAGGAATATAAATAAATTAATATCCTTTCCTTTATTTTCACTCTCTACCATGCTGAAGAGGAAAATAGTACAACAATAGCTACAAAATTTTTATTACAATAAATGTTGGTTTCGTTGCCTTATTAGATGTACGGGGTCCTAAAGCTCCGGTAATAAGGTGTTAATACATACGAATGTCAGAGAGGCGCTAAATAGACGAAGTATTATTGCGGCCACACGTACAGGATGTCGAGTGTTGAGCATCTCTATGGGGTAGTAGAAGGTTAACATGCAAGAGACATAAATTAATTTAGCATCAGCACAAAAATAATTTAAAATAAATGGTACTTTACAACAATGTACGTTGATTTGTTATGGAACGAAAAATTTGCAAGACAATATCTCGTATCAATATCGTAGTTAACTCTAGTTGGACCACGCATCAGTCTTCTCTATTGCACGAACAGATAGGTCCGTCCGGGTAAGTGCGTGAAGTTGAAGTGTTGTACTCCTGCGTTTCGTCTAGTGAGTGAGGTAGCCGGGGCCTACTTTATTAAAAGGTAGTAAATAAATGGGCGACGGTTTTCACTTAACATCAGGTGAACCGCCAGCTCGTTCCCCACCTCCTTAAATAAAAAAATATTTTTTGCATTTCGCTTATACCCCTTCCTGTGATAGTCTTAAAGTGGGTTAAAAAATAAATAACTACATTTACACATACGTACATACTTGAATAAATGTATGGACATAAGTACGAGTACATAGTTATAATCGCTTTTAAAACGGTTTTGACATCGTAATTTATCGCAACGTCAATTCATTATATACATTAGAAATTATGTCTAAGAGTACCTAATTATAGCAAATTCAAATATGTCAAACTTAATATCTCTGATGTGAAACAAAAAGCATAACAGAGACTGTGGTAATTAATTAGATGTAATGACTTCCGCCCAGATGCTTAGTCAGATAATTAAATTCTTTTTAAAAATAGACAATTCCGATCTATTTATAACGATCACCGTCTGTGTGTTAACTTATCTATTTCAATACAATAATTATAAGGAAAGGATCCTTTGTTTTCAGTGCCATGAATTTTTACTTAGTTATTCTTTTGATGATTCAGATAATACAGTTGATCTGCAATATACGTGGGAGCCGGAGTATCATCATCATCATCATCGTCGTCAGCCCGTATCAGCCCACTGCTGGGCATAGGCCTCCTCCCTCTTGCGCCATTCTTCCCTGTCTTGAGTGTATCGCATCCATGTTTTTCCTGCGATCGCTTTGATATCGTCGACCCATCGGGCAGGTGGTCTGCCGACGCCACGCCTTCCTTCTCGAGGTGTCCATTCGGTTAACGTTTTACTTCACCTGCTATCACCATGTCTAGCAATGTGCCCTGCCCAGCGCCATTTGAGCCGCATTATCCGTTCACCTACGGCGCAGACCTTCATCCTACGACGGATTTCTCTATTGCGGACGCGATCTCTTAACCTGATACCCAGCATGGAGTATGGTTTCGATTAATGCCCGCGAAGAGTATTTATGTGGTAATTATCCTAAAATGCCACAATTCGCAAAAACCTCGTTAAGATCAAATAATTGTACCTAATTCTAGTTTTTGTCGTTCTTTAATTTGCGATGGTAAAACATCTCAATACATGTTCACTTAGTATTTAAAATTATTTATTATTATTTCTAGTGTATAAAAAATAACAAATAAAAACTATTATTTGAATAAACATCCCTTTTCATTCCTGCAATGAAGTACCATTTTTAATATCGAAAAATTCCAATTGCTGCAAAAAAGAAAAAATACAATTTTTATTATTTTTACTAAATAAAATCCAAACGTTCTTTTTAAACCAAAAGGTAAATTCATGAAGCCCAAAATACTCTATAGAAATATATTTCCTTATAAACGAGATAAGAAAGCAATCTCCTACTTACAGACGAGTTCAGAGTATACAAAAGAAGGTTTATTTATACTGATAATGATTTTTCAATCCACGATACCAAGAATTTTGTGTTGTAAAAAAACTAGTACTCTTGCTTCTGCTGCTTCGTGAATCAACTGAGAATATATAATACTTACTCTGACGATTCTTGAAGGCTTGGCCGAAGAAAGGATGTACACGCGCTTCTTGAATAAGGGAACTGGAAGCCCACTTTCTGTGTGGTTGTGAACTTCAACGAAAACTTTTCTCCCATCGATCTCGATAACTTACTGTTAAGTTTACCAAAGCAAAAGTGTCAAGTGATACTGCCATCACAATTTAGCTGTTACATCGTTCTTTAGGGTACGACATATATTTTAAAATTTGTTCAAACAATTTAATCGCTTGTATCACAGGATTTTATCAAGCTGGTTTAGTGCGTCGTTGATTGATTGATTAGTGTGTCGAAATTGGTATGTTAACAAGAGAGTCCACGGGTACATAAAAAATAATAATACCATATAAATGATATTTTGTGTTTAAGTAAAAAAAACTAACTGTCTGCTGTTGATTTCTTGTGCCATTCTTATGATTAAATAAAAAAAACTATCGTCATATCAATAAAATGAAAGAAAAAGATATATATAGCTACTTAAGCTCTGACGATTTCAATATGAAGTCGTTTTAATGTCCACTTTGTCACCTGTATACTGAAATACAAGAAGAGAGATTATACCTAAACACCACACGTGAACTTGAATCTATCAATATTTTAATAATGACAATTTAAATTTTGACGAGATGAAGCAAACTGTTTTTCAGCTACGAAGCAAAGGAAATATTTGCGAAAATTGAAAAGGTTCAGCTTCAGTACAGCGTTTCAATTATCACAAATATCTCCTTTATAATGCCCAAAAATATCAAAATTACATGCCTACTCCTCATTTCTTACTGACCAACTAACAATATTTCAGAATCATGAGTAAATTTTGGGCGAAGAAAACTTTTCTAATCACAGTATTACGTAAATAGAACTTTTCAATTTTTTAGAATCATAAAATAAACAATTTTTGAGAATCATAAAATAAAATAAACATCAAAATGATGTTACATTTTTCTGATATTATAGCAATTGAAATTATGAATGGCAAATTTGTTACATGAATACAATCTCACAAATTCATATCCAATTAAACGACACAAATGATAAACAAGTGTGAGCGTTCATAAAAATAAAAAAGGAATCATGACATCATCACCACTCTTAAAAGCAATTTCAATTCACTCTGACCCTGCTCCGAATTTTTTTGTATTTGAAGAGGCTCCAATGGACACTTTGGACCTGTCTTTTGTTGAATAAAAGACGGGTCCGAATTTCGATGACGGGCTACTTTCAAATTATAATAAGATCAGGCCAAATGTTGGTCATTAAATAGTAGACGTAAAACAGGAATTTCTTCATCTATTATTTCTATCTTCGAGTTTGATATCGAGTAGTTTAATTAAAATAACAATAAAGGGCTTTAGAGTACTTGAGTCAATTTATTAAAACTTTCTCTTAAAATAAAATGAAATAATTTGTAAATATTTACTTAAGACTAACCAAATAAATACATATAAGCCAATACATGTAGTACATGAAATTGATATGGAAAAGGAGAAAATCTTTACTATAAGTTTCAACGCCTATTCCATTGTTATGCATCGAAACGCATGATAATGAAAAATATGTTTTTAACTATTTATAATACATCCTTTAAAGAAGATTGTGTACACGTGCTCTGATGTTATCTCCAATCATGATTAATAATTTTATGACACCGCTGTACTTACAAACGGCCCATATGTGTGATATTATCGGTTTTATGTTCATTGATGGTGCAGCAAATGCATAGTAATTTTATGAGACTATTAGCCGTTGCGTGACAGCCATTATTTCATTTTAAGGACGCGGTCAAAAGTCAAAAGGTATTTTAAAAAATGAAAACCCATCATTCATTGTGGGTTAAGTAAACGTAATTACAAAATTGCAAGATATCCTTGAATTGGTACGTTTTCTCATTTATCAATTGAAATTTTGTTGCACAAAAATCTTACTGCAATAGTACACATAAACTTTAAATGAATAACTAATGTGGATTTAAAAAGAAAAAAACGTCTTAACCGAGCGAACGGCAGTTAAAAAATGTAATAAAGTTGGCGGAATGTTGGGTGAATAATAAAAATCAAAATTCAAAATTATTATAGTATCTCAATGTATTCTCCTTTAACTCTGATACTTAATTAAAAGATTAACCACTTAATTTATTAATTTATCAAAATAGGCCGAAATTATGCTCTTTATCTCTTCCATTCAAAGGCATTTCTTCACCTGAATAATTTCCTCCTTCACTCATTTTTTGTATTTGAAGACAAACAATTATTCAATACTCTTTTGAGGTTATTCAATAATTTCGCAGCTCACTCTTAAAATGGCAGTCTCCGGAACAACGCCTTCGACGCGGGTGCATTGTGGTTCATAAAAAGTACGCCTTAAGTAAATTTTTCCCTCACAACATTACACAGATATTCCATTATTCAGTCCTCTCCAGTTATAGAGACGCCCTTTCCTCAACAGTTACAATCCATTTCAAAACTTCACCCATGTTTTCACTACAGGGAGCCAAAATCACGCGACAACCTTCAACTCACCGCTGCTTTTGATGCAACCTCACAGACGACCAGCGTGAAATGGAAGTGTTATACTTTTGCGTTTCGTCTGGTGAGTGAGCTAGCCGGGGCCCACTTTATATTTAAAGGTGGCAACACATCTGCAACTCTAAGGGTCTTGCAAATGTCAATGGGTGGTTGTTATATTCACTTAACATCTGGTGAACCGCCAGATCATTTACATCCACTTCTCACATTAAAAAAAAACTTGGCTAGTGGCTTATAGGTTAGTATCAGTATTTTTAATTTGAAAAGATGAACAAGCCTTAGAAGTTAGGAATTTTTAAACATCACCTTTTAGTAGTACTAGAGAGAACTAGAGAGAACCAAGAGATTTATAGCATATTCATAACTATCAGTTCATATTAATACGGTTTTCAGATACACTAAGATTTCCCTGGTGCCCCGCAGAAAATTGGTATTTATTTTATTTGTGTTATGAACATTTTTGTTTAATCGTATTTTCTTGTATTCGTTATCTGCCAAGTTTAATGACTCATATTGTGCCCTGGTTTTGGCTATGGGCTCATCGCCTGTCAAGTTTAGATTATAAGATAGCTAAGTGTGAATAGTAAAGATACTGTATTTTTAAATCTAGGTACAAGAACTTTCAAACACGTTCAAGCCATGAGACGCTAATTCATTCAGTTAAAATAAATAAAATTGGAAGAAACATTTAATTAAAAAGACACTGTTAGTTTATTCAGTAATGATCAAAATAAATAAATAATCAACTAAGCCAAGCATCACAGTCTGTCACGTGACCATAAATGATGTATAGCGTTTAATACGTCGAAAATTTAATACGAAATTAAATGTCATACATTCCGTGAAATGGTATTATTTAATTAAATAAAAATTTATATGAAACTAGCTGATTCCCGCGACGTCGCCCGTGTGGATGTCAGTTATCACGACTAAAAGTAATCATGACATTTTTATCCCGTTCCTGCAACCCATAGAAACCTATTCCAGGGATAAACAGTAGGCAAGACGGTGCGTGTCAGCGATTGCATCTAACGAAGCGAGGTGCTTGAATTTTATTCTCGCGTCCGAAGTTTTTTGTGATTACTCCTAAAATGAATATCTTTAAATTATAATTATATGTTTAAATTATAAGAGTTATATAATGTACGCGAAATGCTTATAGTCTCTAACTTATTTAAAATTATAAAAATTAATACTTCTATGTATTTGTGTCAATGGTTTTTCAATTACCGCCATATTATTACGCATTATTTTAAAGTATTAATATAGTATGTTATGATATATGCCATCCCGGACTTTTCTGCAGAGCTTTATAAGATACACAATTCTACCATACATCATTTTGTTAGATATTAAGAGGTTTTCGTTGAAGGCTCCCAGACGGCTTATTTTTATCCTACACCTCCAAAAAAGATCATTATATTTTAGCAAATGTATACAAAAACTTGACAAATTATATACTTAAACTTTCCTCGCGAAACACTATCCATTGGTGTAAACAGCATGAAAATCGGTGCGGTAGTAGTTTTATTTATTTATTTAGTTTTTGAGTTTATCGCGAAAAGATAGACAGACAGACGCGGCGGAGACTGTTTTATAATATGCAGTCATAGTGATAAAGATTTTATCTAAAAGAAATATTTACACCTATTCAATCAACACTGTTGGAACTCAGATAGCGTTGTGAGCCTAAACAAATAAAAATACAACATTTATAATCAATACGGGCTTTAAAAATATTTTTGGTGGAGTAAATATTAACACGGAGATATTATTATTCTGATACGAAAACATCTGTCACCGGCAGATAAACACTCGATTCAATGTACTATATACGACTGTATAATGCCTAATTATTTTTTCATTTTTTTAGTAAATGACATATACACGTAAATAGTATGCGTAATATTTCGACTAAACAAAAATTTAATATTTTCAATTACTCAAGTTAGTATTATTTTAATTTTATATGCATTGGAAATATCGGGTCCAAGCGTAGGCACAAGCTGCACGAAATATAACATCATCTTTTGAAAAAAATTTAAATTTTAAGTATCAAAAAAAATATATTATTCAATCTGACTATAGTAATTAAAGATAATTAAATCAGGCTTGATACAGTATTAAAGTATGACAATGTTGCCCTGATTAATTAATGGTTAGTAAATAGCAACTCAACAATATTTGGAACAAATGCGAATGAACACAAAATACGAACTTTTGCGAATAATTACAATGAATGGGATCCGGAATATTGGAATGTTCAGGTCTCGCCCGAAGGCGATCTCGTCAACGGCGAAACTTGAGGGTGGTACTTGTGTACACTGTATTCAAGTAACTATTACCGACAGATGCGGTCTGCGAGAAATAATTGGATGCCGATAATTTTCGTGCACATTGATTTTGGTTTGGTTTTTATTTTCGTGTAATTAAAAGTTTTCGTAAATAAAGTAGTAAGTTCTCCCATGTCAAGAACGTTGTAGGAAGAGTGTTTGCATGCATCAAAAACTAGGCTACGTCTTTATTTTTACGTAGTTAACTTTATTTTCCCTTTTTTTATCCTTACTTATACCCTAGTACTACCTGTACATACTTATAACCTATCTTTGACAAAAGAACCACAGAACATTTACTCGAATTTTGCCTCGTTACATTTTGATACACTAAAAGATAAGGAGATCTTTAGTAAATTAAAATAAACAAAGCCCGATTAATATATCACATATACAGGTGGCTTATATAAAGGTGCCCCAATTCACACAGGAGGTTCAGACTCGGTAGTATAATCGTTTATTGAATTATAAAAAACTTTTTTTTTTTTAATTGCCATTCCATTCCCGTAATAATAGAACTTGTTGACAATGTGTCGTTGTAGTCATTCATAAATGCGTCGTATACTTTTGAAACGAACTTGTGTGTGTGTTAGTTATGAATGATCGCGCGTAAAATAAATGAGATTCCCATAAATCACGCACATTTTGAGATAAGTTCAAATGAATGTATTTAATTAATTACAAGTGATTTTAGATATTATCATTTTTATATAACATTATTTATGTCTAGAATTTAATAAAAAAAAGGATGCACTTAAAAAGCCTCCCTGTATATTAATCGGACTTTGTTAGCATAGATAATAAAAAAAGGAAAGTATTGGTACTTATAGTTCAGTACAGGCTTTCGTTCACACGTACATTTCGACAAAAATGTGAAAATGCTATCATTCTTAATATTAATGAATTTTTGTTATCTAAGGGCAAATTGACTGTAATTGTATTTCGCATTAAATGCAATCACCGGAACTTTCAAGACTTAGAATCAATCATAATTGACATAATTTTACTGTGCAGTTAATTGAGAGAAACGTCGAGGGAAATTACGAAGCATTTTAAAAACATTGTAACGCCATGTTATAACCGTTATTTGGTAAAGTGATTAAACTATAGAGAGTGGGTGAAATAATGGATAATTGTCCACATTCTATAAATTATTTATAAGGTATTGCTCTCAAGTGGTTTGTGATGAATAATTTTATTAAATATTTGTGAACTATTAGTGATTATTTCTTAACTGTAACTAAATTTCGTATTATCACTAGTATTTATTTTATTGCTTTATTTTATTGTTGAACGCTATGCACTTAACAAATATGCACAAGCTCTTAGGAAAGTAGCAATATTATGATTAAGATATCGACTTAATCTGATCCTGGTTTAAATTATTATGTGAATTATCACACGAACAAAAATAACTGTTTCTCATGTGTACCCAGCAGGATATATTTAACCATAATCCATTTATAGATATTTATATAACACATAAACATGTGTAGACGTAAACTTTTATATTAGACATAAGATATTTAAAAATGATAAAGTAGTAATTTTCCCTTATATTGTATATCAATTACAAAATTTTCATCTATTAAATTTATCAATAAGCAAAATAATTTTTATTTATATATGTAATCTTTATTCACACCCTAGGCCTTAGTGCCTTCAAACCAAAGGCCTTAATGCCTATTTCATAATAATATTTGTTAAGCTAAAAAACAAATCGGACTTTAACCGCTGGTCATTTTATTTATATACATGGTTCAACTTTGAAAAAACGATATGTTCAAGGTTTAACGTGACATTGAGTGGTGAGATACTTTTTTCTATCATTATTATTAATATTTTTCTTTTCGAAGAAAATGTAAAAAATCCTTGTACAATCAATTTCATCATCGAATTTAAAAGATGAAATGATAGGAGGGTTTTAATAGCTCACGGAAATGTTATAACCCACTTGTTTTATACAAGCCAATCATCGACTCGTGTTTCTTCATTGAGGTTTAGTTCAGTAATAATTTCGCATCAAATGGCTTACAGTCTATTAAATGGAAAGGAGAGCAAGTTATAATCAGCATAAGGTTTATTATATAGGGAATAAAGCGTCACCTTTCCTATTAACATTTGTCAACATTTAACAACGTATTTTTATTTCTAAAACTTAAAACCTTTGCAGACGGGTAAATTATGCTAAGCAATTCTATGAAATGGTATTATCACTCGATAATACCATTTTAAAGAAAACTTATTTATTTATTTATTTAATCTTTATTGCCAACCTTCAGTAAAACAAGGTAACAAAGGGCGGACTTAATGCCCAAAGGCATTCTCTACCAGTCAACCCAGGATGTGGTGAGAGTTTATGGTAGGTGCAGCAAAAGATGCAAGAATAATAAAATTTTAATTAAAGAGAATATATATGAAAATAATATTATAATTGGATACAAATCATATATTAAGTTATATACATGCACATATATATATATATATATATATATATATATATTCAAATATTCAATAAAACTCTTTCTGTTCAAAATTTTCAATACTTATCAAAAGTAAATAATAAGATATTGATTTTCAAAACTTTATAATTACAATACAGTTTACACAGTTTTTGATACAGTTTACATAAGTCAAACATGTTAGCTAGGGTTATGGGAAGGAAATAAGGAATGACGGGCGAGTAAAATTATAATTATAACAGTGGATACAAATGAAACATTAAAATAACGTAAAGTAAGGCTTAAAGTACGAACCGCAGTGACGTGCACCAATGAAATTTCCTTTATTTGAATTTCTTACGCGCAAAAAATGCTAGGTATCTCATATTTGGACGTCACGCACGACAACGGGGTCTACATTTATCACGTTAGCGACTAAAAGAATCTCGGTGAAACGTGGATAGAATTAACCATAATTTAAAAACGGATAGGCTTGTACTATTTCTTTTACATTCACTTTTTTCAGTCTGTGTTCTTATAAGTATAACAATTAAAGCAATTGAAATACAAAAAAGTTAGGAAAGTGCGATGACTTAAACTTTGAAGTCAAAAATGCCACCCTTTACTTTGGCAAATATACAATACACTTTTATAGGGTTCTTGTATAGGCTTAGTGCATTAAAATTTAATGTACTAAGTCAATTGTAATTGAAAGAATTGTAAGGCTACTAACCTAACAATTTTTACCAAAACTCGTCCGTGGACTCGTTAAAACTGGCTATGAAATTATTTAAATGGGCATGCGCTATAAAACTATAATGTAATTTTTATTGTCGGAAGTGGATATCATTAATAATCGTGACGTCACCTGCGGTTGGATTGCGGTGCACTGACTTATTCGAAGCCAATTATAGCAGAAGCTCGAGGTTAATAGTGGCAGTAAAAAGTCATCCATCAATCTTTATCAACGGATAGTGTACCGCTTCGTTGTAGAGGGCCAGTCGCAAGGCGACATCATGGCTGCGTTATTATTTGACTACATCAGCAATACCGGAAACTTTCTTTATGATAAAGTAACAAACTTCTCGTCAGTAACGATTCACGTGCGGATTGCTGAATTAATGCTGTTTTATTTTTCAAAAATTATTTATTCGCCTCTCATCTCACATATCACGATATTATTATTTTCGAATAAGCAGAATAATTCGGAGTTTTATTTTGATTACCGTTTTTAGGGTTCCGTACCCAAGGGGTAAAACGGGATATTTAAGTGGGGCTCCCGTACAACAGACATGATTTTTTTTGCTGTTTTTATAGATAACGGTAAGGAATCCTTTGTGCGCAAGTTCGACTCGCACTTGGCTATTTTTTTAATTGTTGTTGTAAAAATAGGTGTTGTAGATGTCCATGAGCGGTGGTGATCACTTAATTATAGATTAACCGCCCGCTCCCGTATCAACCGTTCACATAAAAGAAATTATATATCAAGGCAATACTGACAAATTTGTTACCAATTAATTACCAATTAATAATTAATAATTAATGCATTCAATCCTTCAAATCAGTAGAAGGTGCATTGATAAACTTAACACTACATAATTCTGTCGGCCATTTATCTCTCGCTGACAACTTTAACAGTGTCGCCAGCCAAGTGAGCGTGAAGTCATTACTGCTCCAAGTAAATATTTCAGAGTTGATATTGTCCACGGTTAAGATAACGATCGTTAGTTTTCAAACTTGGTCCACCGAATTTCACGTGATAAATGTCCGAGAATGATATAAAGAGAAGCTTTCCAATTTTCTAACTTCATACGTCTCAGTTTATTACAATTTTTTTACTGTTACAAGAAAAAAAAATTTCGTGGCTTCTTCTCTTTAAAACATTTCTCTCCTAAATATGTATATGAGCAAAGTAGTATTTTATTTTCTCAAAAAATAAGACAATTCTTCCGATTTTCCTGTGTGGTTCCATAAATTAACTGAAAATAAGTTTTAAAAGAATGACTTAAAAATACAACAGATACACCAAAATCACGAAACAGTAAATTGATGATATTGTCGGTTTGTGGAGAAATTTACTGAAAGCTCTATTTGGGAAGTTGGTAACTTGGAGTATGTACGTAATGGACTCAACGCCTCCGCGACGTTCTATTAGTAAAACAATGGGGCTTTTGTTTCACAAGACCTTCTGTAACAATCAATCTAATGGGCACTACTGTCAAATTACCTATCTTCTTTAATACCTTCGTCGTCAGAAAATTGGTTAATATCATAGCAGCCCTAACCCATAATAGCCCTAACTGAGTCTGCATTAAATGTGCTTTTAAATTGCTAGAAGACTAATAATACTTTTCTAACCCTATAGTATAGATTTTTTCAAGGTCATTTGTTTGTATAAATCTTTGAAAATTTTCTTTTATCGAATCAAATATTGCCCCTTGTACTTATGTAACCTTGTCATGTTTTAGTTATTGTTGAATTCTTTCTTGATTATGGTTATGTGATTCTTACAGTTACGAGTAGCATTAATAACGAGTCGACCTCAATGCAGGTCACGTTCCGTTTGACAATCAGTTTTTCTTCAAAAATGTACAACAGAAATTGTGAAGGCTTCATCGAACCGCTACATTATAGTCCCTTCCCGTTTCTCGCGTGATAAACGGCTAAAATACGTCATTGGTACTTGTGGTGCTTTCACTATACCAACTTCGGGCAATATGGCTGCTTTTTAGACCGATTATGAATATATTTTTCAGTCTGTTTTTTATGACATACGTTTATATTTATATACAATATGTTAAATAAGTTTTACTCAACACAGACGAAATAATGTATGAGGCTACACGGAATGGGAACATCTTTAAGACATTTACAGCACATTTACAAATTAGCATCAGCTGCGCGTTGAACTAAGAAATAATGTCAAAGGAACATAAAACATGTCGAAATATGTACTAGTCTATAAATACGTCAATAAATAGACGTAGCACTGGCCCTTTGAAATTTTCATTACATACGAGTACGTTGGAAATAAGTTTGACATTTCAATTCGCGGTTAACGGGTTACTGTTCACTCCATTCCGCATCCATTAAACTTATACGAGCGTCTTATTTATAAAATGGTTAATGTCCTGTTGTAATGTACTCAACTGCGACGTACGTTATTTTATAACATAAATATTGGTCCGATGAAGAATCATTAAGTTTTGTCAAATGTTTGATCCTTTTTTACGTTTAATTACATTTGGGTAGTTCTGTTTAATTTGAAAACTAACAACCCCTTACTAGAAAAAATTTCGTCAAAATACCCAAGAATCTTTTTATTCAAAGATCAAGTTTCATTATTATTTTCATTCAAGTTTATTGAAATATCCCGCCTAGGAATAACTATGAGGTAAACTCAGGCAAAAACCTATACATGCTTTATGACATAGGTTGAAATCTTTCAAAGGCCTAATTAGTATGCAGACTTCTTAAGCCCCTTTCTGTTTGATTTATTGCCGTACTCCTTGACACGAGAAACGTGATTCATTCCCACCCAGTGCACAATTAACTTTACGGATGTATTCGTGCTAAAACAAAAGGCGAAGTGCTTTGAGCTTCCATACGAAATGTTGAAAGCGAATCGGGTCGCAACAAATCAATGGCCTTCGTATATTACGTGATAGATAACGTCCGACCGTTTTCAAATTGCGATATCGTCCAATATTCCCTGTGACGTTTTCCTAAGGCAGAGGAAAAAGAAAAAAGTGCTTGTCGCTTCGATTGCAGGAAAAAACTTTAAAGGATCTTTACGACTGTTTTTCATTATAATAAAAATAATTTGCTGTTGCAATCGCTGAAGTGAAGTTTTGCTACTATTTACTTAATAGTTTTGAAGAATGTAACAATGTAATATCCATATCCATTTTTATTCTCAATGATTGACTATAATATTATAGAAGAACCGATGTTAGCGGCGTGATTATTTTGGAAATAAAAATTGCTTTTATGAATACTTAAATACAGGAAATATATATTCATTATGCTAAATAATACATTTCCAATATTATTATATGGGGACCTAGGGCACAATGTTTTGCTCTGAATTTAATTAGAAAGCGTTCACTCATGGCGGCATAAATAAACAAACACAATTGTGCATTTAAAAGGTCGGGCGATATTTTTCAACTTGTCTCCATTAAATAACACAACCTTTTGTCTCTAGTTACATACTCGACGGCAAGTTGGCAATCCTCTCGTGCATTCAAAATATTTTATTAATTAGGGCAACACATTCAATGTGAGGATGCGGTTTAATTTGCATGAAATATTCATCGTTAACAGAATTTCGCGTGGGCGTTGCTGTACAGGCTAAGTAAAAGAAATAACGCTTTAGAAACTTCTTGAAACCACCATAAGAATATGGGATTATATAATTGCTTACTATGCTTTCAATGTCGCCGAGAAAATGTAGGAGGAACTAATACCGAAAATAAGTGGGGTCACTCAATTCAGATATGTCTGTGGTGCGGTTGCCAATGTATTGGTTTTCTCGCCGGGGTAGTGGTCTCGATTCACGTGTTTTCTTGTATGTCCTCGAGAAATTTACCGCTGTAAAATGTCCTTACGACATAGGATAATGTCATCAGGCACCTACAGGCATTTTTTTAAAATAAAAAACAAAACAAAACTTAGTCATTGGGTCCTTGATATTTCAGAATGTAAGAGCTTTTTGATTCACGCATTACCTGCTGGAATTGTTAACTTCAATATTTGGTGCCAATTTACCGCGCGTAAATTGTCAACTTAATCAATCGCATAACGTTTGCTTTACGTACGAACATTGTGGATAATTTATCGCATTAGATGAACGTAAATTACACCTACATATTTACAAGCGCATTCGGTAATTCCAGTCAAATCGAATCGTGATTCGACTGTCTATAACGATTTCGTGTGTAGTTAATGACATTTAGATTGTTTTTAACGTAAATGTAACAAAGGAAGTGAGGTACCACTAAACAAAAAAATGTCGCATCACCTTTTTCGGGGCGCATTAATATAGAAGGTTTCGTGTTATGAAAGACAGGTAATTACATACACATGTTCGCATTATTCAGTAAACAATAGCGCCGTGCGTCTGACAGGCCATTAGAGGAGAACCATCAAACGCGACAATGGATTTGGGTGTTAATCAGGACGATAATAATGAACATAGCCGTTGCGTTGTTCCGAACTTTTCTGCTTTTATGAAAGTCTGCATAAGAGCAACAGGTTTGGTGAATTTCTGTAACTTGTTAATCGTTCGCCTTGATAAGACTTGGTGCAAATTACCTTTGTCCGGTAATAAAAACTTGAGCCGATTTTATAGCTGGAAGATGAAATTAAACAATGTATTTTTCAAAAGTGTAATTTAATTTCCAGTTTTTATCCATGTTACCACCTTATCAAGCGTAGTAGGAGGAGATGCTTATTTAATTTGTATTAATTAGCATCCATTTCAGATAAAAATATTTTTCTTGTCTCTTATCACAACCAGATACATTTTAGTTGTTTGGTGCAACGTAATTATTAATATTTTTTATTGTTACCAGAATGCATAAATTACGAAAGGTATGAGTAATTAAAAAAATTTGCCGCTGAGTTTCTTTCGCCGGTGCTTCTCAGGTCGGAGAATTTTATCCGAACCGGTAGTAGTGTTTTTGACAATCAATAAGTAAGTGTTATTGGTTCTATATTGAATAAAGATATTTGAGTAAGCATACGGACTGACAAGAAATTTTTAATCTGTTTAGGTTTCATTCACAAATACATTTTTCAATAATTAAATATCTATGCCAAGCCTATTGGACTAGATAGAAGTCTGCCTGGCTAGTACTGCAAAACACAGGTATCGCTATAAACCAAAATTATTGTCGCTAGTCTGATTACCAATGTTAAACCTCGATAAGTTATGGAACCCGATCCGGATTAATGTGAATAAGTTATCCGCTGTAGAAAATTACCAGGTAAGTGAATTGTGTCATATCGAGAGAACGATACTTATACGGACGACAGTCGTTTCTTAGCAATCGCAACAGTACCGCTGCATAATTCTCTAGTCATATATTTACATGAAGTCGTTTGTAATCCCAGACCTAATTCCTTATTGTCTATTTGTTTATAATAAATGCGCGGAAGCTCGTTCAGGAATATCTAAAGAACATAAAATCTTGACCCCCACAAAGCGATATCCAATTTGCAACGGAACTACGGGAATACAATTCCGAACAAAATGAGCTTACGTGGAGGTTTGAACATTTGCATTGAGGATTTTCCTTCTATAAAATCCAACGGGTTTCTTAAGCCCCTGGGGAGGCACGAAGAAAATTTCGTGCGCCTCAGATGATATCCCAGTGCCGCAAATGGAGGCGAAAAATATATAGTGGAGTGCTTAGTGCATTTGACCTAAACCGTTATTTTGTTATGCTATCTGAAGAAATTATTTAAAACTATTTTCATGAATACTGTCGTTATATATGTTGTTACATTCTATAGTATTTCCGAGCATTGCATCATAGTTTACCAGCAAATGGTTGGTAGCGATAACCAGTCTAATATCTACTATGACCAATACTTTTGATTGCTTTTTGAAAGATTAACAATTATACTGATACTGTAATCAATAAAACTGTTATTGTATAAAAAATTATAGTTTTCAAAGTAAACGTTGGTGTTACTATTATTAACAGCTAAAATTGCTATAGTAGTTCGGTTCTTCTAATATTGTGATGTTTCAATCAAAAATGCAAAACTAGCAAAACTTTGATACATAACTATCCTATATACTGCTATTAAATCGACAAATATTACGCCTTAAATATAGTTTTACTACTTTTGTTGTTCTGGCAAGTTTGCATTGAATTTCACGCCTAACCCCTATTTAGTAGCAGTCACCATAATTATTAATAGTTTACTGTGTTAGAAGATTCATCGTCTAATATAAGACTCCACCTTCGTCTTTGAGATGATATTGTAGTGTAGGTGCCTTAATTACTAGTGAGTAAAAAGATGACCATATATTAACTACTAAAACTTTTTGGAAGATCAAAAATATAAAAGTTGAAGACAAAGAGCTCTGTCAGGGCTATTAACGCTTAATCACAAATCATGTGAGCACTAATCAACAACAAGAGCAACAGCTGTCTTTAATTTGTCCAAACATTTAACACTGCACACTACACTGCCGCACTGATGAATATTAAAAGCACACTTTATGTAGATCTTATCAAATGCATTCTCACATTTTCAGTTTAATAAGACTCCAGTCAATTCAAAAATCCCCTTTTATATCGTAGACTTAAAAAGTGACACAAAACGTTTCAACTGTAATAAAACCAAGATAGACGATTTCCCCGCGTCATCGATTAGAAAAAACAATGTTATCGGCTTTTATTTAAATGGGAAAGGGTAAATGCCATTAACACTCAAACAATTTTCAAAAGGTTCTCAACGCATCTGTAACCCTCGGGTGTAAGAGATGTCCATGAGCGGCGGTATTCACTTAACATCAGGTGAACCGTCTGCTCGTTTGGCAACTTTTCACATAAAAAAAACCACGTAACGATAAAAGGATGTCATGAACCTATTTTTATTTACTCATTTACCTATTTAAAGCATTAAACAATAACTATGTATCTTCTCGTCTCTATGTTTATTTGCATTTTTTAAATAAAAAAACATCAGTCCCGACGTATTTAATAAAACATATTGAAATATAACCCATTTTCAGAAACCATATTCTATCATCATATACCTAACGTCAATGTATTCGAAATCAAACATACAAGCGCCTTTAAGATCTGCAGTAATGATCTCTCGCTACTTTCTTTGCTCCCTTTGCCAATTAAGAGCTGAAGATTGTGCTTGTCGGGGAATTTTTCAATGAGGCAATTTCTTAGTATGAAGTAGTGAGTCATTTGTAATGGAACAGTGAAATATGATAAGTTCTTATTAAGTGCGGCGCTGTCATGGATTGTCAACGTAATTAATGTTCACGATCTCTCTTAATTATCATTTTGTTTAAGCTCTTTATGTTTAGCGGATAAAGACTATACTACAATTTAAATGAAACGCATGATAATTGAAGAGATAATCTGTTAAGATGCTTCATTTTTGGGAGCATTTCCAACCCCATAAATATTGTAAATTTCCATGGGCAGCGGAGCGGTAATGGCATAATATCACGTGAACCGTCTGTTCGCTTCCCAAGTTCTTAGTAATGCAATTACAACCAAGCAGTTTTCAATTGTTTCGAAAGTTATTCAGAGATTACAACTACCATGAACAACTTTACAATTTAAAGAGTCGGTGGCATACTAAGTAGGTCGCAGCGGCATCTTATAGAAAATCATGAGCAATTGCATAAAAACTATTACAAGAAACGGTCTAAAACATCATCTTAAAAAAATAACTACTAAGTAACGCAACTGTCGGTATAAATACCCAAGACATTTATGTCAAAAACCCTAACCCAAAAGAGTTAAAAGTTATTCCTACCATTTATTTAATAAAGAGATTGACTTAAATTTTACTAACGTACTTTTTCAATAAGAAATAATTGTATGGTTAATAATTTAATAAGGATGCCAAATAATTTTCCGGAGTCTGCACTAATATGTCAAAAACATATTTTTCTTGAACTAATTTTGGTCGTGTTTAAACTTATAGCAGAAGGTCATGTTCGGTACGTACGATTGATGGGCATTAAAATCAATTTTGAGTTTTTTATTACAAATTTGCAAAATATTGGCCTTTTAAAATTAAAACTAGTATCCATCGTGTGACGTACATTAATCTGTACCTAAGTCTTGGTAATATTTAGTGAGAGGCAGGCAAGCGTTAATAATACGCGTGTCCTACTTCCTCGAAAATCAGTCGTAGGCAACTACTTGAGCCAATTACTACGAAATTCTATGTTTCAAACGTGCTATGTTGTTCGTGTCAACAGGCGAAATCTAAATTGCGCTTTGCCAACTCAAACTAATACCGCTGTCAACGCTGAGCCTAAGCTGTTACTGTTAATGCTTACTTTTTCAGCGACAAACAGCTTAATTTCGTTACGAATTTCTTAACAAATTAATCTCTGTAATAAGACCTAAAGTCCTTATTAATGTTATTACATAGAACTTCTTAAATATAGCAGCTTGTAATAGACGTAAATCAGTAGCTAGAAAGTATCTCTTGGAGAATATAATTCCAAATTGAATGTCGAAATCACTGTTATAAATTAGATAGTATAGGCAAATCTATAAAACTATATGTACGTAATGACGTAATACTTCAACTGATAGATAAATAGTAAAATTAATTTATTTATTTGACAAAATAACCAAACAGATGGTCCGGTGGGCAAGAATCATCCTACAGCTATCGTTCCAATTCTCAATGAAAATAAATATAGACGAAATTATATTATGGCTCATTATCAATTAGTATTCAAAGTTGCGCGCTACGAAAACACCTCTCGCATTTTGTAAACAATACGTCAACCGATACAATATCAAGGCGCGGCCGCGACGTACACAAACAATGGGACTCGGGTGCTTCTTTCTTGTTTCTCATCTCGTATTTGTATGCGAGCTGCAATAACGAGGTGCATTATACCGCATCGATATCATAGCGTCGCTTTCAAAATGATTGTTTCGAGACCGTCAACGAATACAAAAAACGAATAAAATCGATCATGGAGCTAGAATTCACGTTCGCGCTATGAGAGGTTTCCTCGTGCTCTTTTATTACTTTAGAATTTGATTACATCCGTTTGTTTCATAACAAAAATTAATATTATTTCATTCAACATTTCATGTCTCTCGAATAACATATAATAACAATTCATAGTTATGTTAAGAATGTGCTGAAGGTATTTATAAATATTACATTCTTTAGGAATTATATTTTGATTGACACAAATAATTCATCCTAACAAGGTATACAAGCAACTATAGGTAATATTAGGAATCTCAAAAGAGCCCCGTAATCCGAGTACAAAGGTTTGACCTACAGGTTTTTTAAGAAATCACAGAAATTATAAACACTCTATGAAAGTCCAACCTGTTGTGGTTGTGAATGTCCAAGCAAAGGTTAGTTAAAACTGCACGGACCCAACCGTGGCAGCCGGTATTAAATGAAAAAATGCATTACCTCCATCAGATGAATAAAACAATAATTCCCCGCTGTCCGCCTGCAATTATCCTTCAATTACGCGGATATCCGGTGCAAGAATTAAGTCCATTACTTTGTGTAAATAAATTGGCATGCGCAGAACAACCGTTTACAATTCTCGCTTAGTTAGTTTTGACGGCTGCATGACCTACTGGTCAAAGTGCCAGTTTCCTAGTCGCATATTTAGTTTGATTCACTGCCTAAACTATTGTTTGAAATCTCAAATTGATTCTCTACACTAATCCAAAGAGAGTCAGTGCCTGACGTTACAAATCCTCTATTCTATTGTATTCTTGAATATTTAAATAAATAAAACACTACCTATTTTTATGGAATGTGTAAAATCTCAATGGGCCAGGTGCTGGCCATAATTGTGTTTTGTAGCTTCGCAATTACTCGTAAAGTAATTACTTGTCTTGCCCTTATTAAACGGTCTGGGTATTATATACCGATCTTATTTTGCCTGAAAGTAACCGTTAATAAATAAAATCGAAATATTACTTAAAAATATTCGTCTTTTCTTCGGCTTATGATAACTTTTTACTTTAACTTACGATTTCTCTTTTTTTCATGATACCTTTGTTAAAATGAATACAGTTTTAAAAACCGTTATCTATTAAAATTAGGAATTACCCTTTTGAGCTCAACCGATTAAATTATCTTTTACTTCCAAGATACTGAAATTATACATGATTATGAGGGTAAAATTTTTAGGAAGCACGCACACACCGAAAGCCTAAAAGCGACATTATGAAGGTTGCAAAACGTTCGCTTTACGCATTTCACGGTATTACCATGGCGACCAATAGAAACTTTTTGAAATTTACCTACAATTCCAAGTTATTCGATTAAACCGTTACCTTTAAATTATTTTTTTTTGTAGATAAATTAAACCCCGCAACGCCGAAAGCGTTGGTCCATTTATCTACAAAAAAATATAATTTAAAGTTTTATCTATTTTCAGAGACTAACACTAATACATAAAAAAATAATCTTAATAAACTCTTATGCATTTAATGTCTTTTTCAAAAACAAAGAGTACTGTCACAGTGGATACTTTTGTCTTTTAAAAAGTATCTGTGTACATAAGTACACAGATACTTTTTTATTTTTATTTCCATTAATTGAATTAGGTTTCAAGCTTGACGAACTCTTTATAATTCGAAAAATAGACCTAGTTTTATTAATTCGTTAAAGTCTCTTCCGACGGAGTCTTTCAAGACGAACTTCTGTTTCATCGATAGTTATAAAAGTATCACTGCAATCTTTCATAAATTAAATTACGTCTGTCAAATAAACTTCAATAAAGATCCTAAAATATCTAAGTCACTGTCTAAGAATTCCAGATACAAGACCCACATTCTTTGGATGTTTCACGGTAGAACACGAATAAAATTTATCAACGATTTACGCTCGAGGCTTAGAACTCTGTTTATCGTGAATGTTAATATTCATATTATTTTAAACAACTTAATCATATTTTAGAGATATAAGTTGTGCTTCATGGACCTACAGTTCAGCAGTGGACTTGAACAGGTTTAAATAATGATGAATATAGGTAAAGTGAAAGCCTGTATATACTTTACAGCTGGGCAGAAACCTCCCCTGTACAGCGATTATTAGAGCATACTACATCACGCAACGTACCAGCGGATTGGCAGTCTTCAAATATCATCGAAATATTAATTTATTACTATTTCGAAAATAATTCGACAACATTAGGTTCCACGCGATGTTTTTCACCACCGAGCACTTTATTTTGCAATTTCGCTTTTTTATTGCAGTTAACAATGTCATTGGTGTCAGCAACGGGTTTTAAACTGAGGTTGCTAGAGTTTATTAAATCAAAACGAGCGTCCGGACACTGAGCAATCACAGCTTATGTTTCTTACATTCAAGGCTGAAAAGGATATTTTTCGCCCCGACTTCGTTAACTTTAATGGAAGATTTTAATAGAAGATGAATAACATCCTCACGTAATCCCTCAAACTTTCATTCCGTGAAGCGCTCGCCTTGAAGGGACACTAAATTACTCGTCGTTTTATGGATACAGCCTAGTTTAGGTAAATGTCTCGGAAGACTGCATGGTCCCCGTTTCAGTATCACCCCCGCGGGAGCGGAGGAAAGAGGTGACATTTCACTTTTTTGTCGGCCAAGTGGGAAATTCCGCGCTCTTAATAATTCATGAAGACGTCGATACGGATTTTTATACGGTTACTTTATGGCGTAACAACAAGCCTAATAAAACCGTGGAATATGTAAAACAGCGTCGTGAAACACGAAAAGTATGGGGAGAGTGGAAGCTACATCTGCTCGTTAAGCCCTGAAAAATGAGTATAAACGTTTGATATAAACTTTTATTCGAGTTTTAACGCTGGTACGCAGAATTTTAATTAGAAGTCAATCGTTTATCGATTGATATTTAAACTACTTTTAACTGTCGCATGTGATTGAATTAAAGCTAATAAATTAATCAGTTAAAAAATGAAATGTATTTCATTTTTCAACTGTTCATTTGATTAAGTCTCATGATATCCATGTATAATGTTAAAATACTTGAATTAAAATATTAAATTAATCTATTGTAATTATAGTATTTAAATTATTGTATTTTTAATGAAAATAAAAAGATATATAATTTTCTGAATATTGATAGTAAAATAATACCATTATGATAATTAGCAGAAAGTGTTATGATGAATTATGTAATGCAAATTCCAGTTATATATAGTCTTTCTCGTTACATGAGTTTAAACTCTATAAATTCCTTTGATTTAAACGCCATATTATCATATGGCGTTGAAGTCAAAGAAACAGCTCATTAAATAATGAAGATTCTACGAACTGCTCAAATTAAAGCTTATGATATTAATAGTATCTGATACCCGACACCCTGGAGGGACGATGCGGTTATATACTATTCCTTATCACTAACACCTCCACCATCAGAATGTTGTCTAGGACTCTCTCTGTTACCTCAGTGCTTTGTAGCGATACGAGGTTACTTTATATTTGACTAGCTGACCTGGCAAACGTTGTTTTGCCATATAGATTATTTCTAGAGGAATCGGAACGCACCCATACAGTGTTTGACAGATTACACAG
The DNA here is from genome assembly GCA_933534255.1 of Iphiclides podalirius. Classification (NCBI taxonomy): domain Eukaryota; kingdom Metazoa; phylum Arthropoda; class Insecta; order Lepidoptera; family Papilionidae; genus Iphiclides; species Iphiclides podalirius. The sequence continues at coordinate 10,306,617 of OW152823.1, read as the reverse complement.
ACATAGTTGACAGGTTGACAGGTACAGTTTGTATGGGAATGCAATTTTTCCATAAGTAATTCTCATCGTTTAAACCTTCCCTGGACTGTCACAAATATTTAAAAAATCAAAATTGGCCAAATCGGTCCAGCCGTTCTCGAGTTTTAGCGAGGCTAACGAACAGAAATCCATTTTTATATAAGTATAAGAAGATAACATAATAGTAGACTAGAATATCCAAGTTAGTAATTGATTCACGAGAGCCGCTAAATTTAAACTCTCAAACAAACAATATTATTGGTATCATGCAAACTGTCAATGAAATATTGTCCAACATTGACTGTGACGAAGAATAAATTATTAAAGTTATTGAGTATCCCGAAACAGTATTTGTTTACGTTTACATAACTTTATACGAATAAAAAAAACAGCACAAAGGTAACGTAAAAAAAAGATTTTTTTTGGCAGAAATTCAGCACCGTTTCAGATAACCTTAACAAATCATTTATGTTCAGATTTATTACGTAATCGTTCCTTTAGCATCCCTTCACTAGAAGTTTCAATCGGAGCAATTTGGACCTTTTATCTAACTTTAAGTGCTCTATAGGAATGCTCTGTTAATTTGATTTAGAGAAGTTTATAAGATACAATATAACTTACGTACTGATCCAAAATGTATTACTCAAATAGTTTCAATTATAGTATATATTTATAACTATGATAGAAAAAGTATAATAAAGTAGGTATTTATTTTTACTTTGTTTTTGCTTTTTCTCATCGTATCGTTAATGCGTAACATATTTCAAGACTCACGGCACAAATTCAAGAATGAAGATACGTAATATAAAACATAAACATAACGCATATCTGATATTAAATTGACGAGAATCAAACAAAATTGCATCAGCACATCACACATTTCAATGAATTTTTTTGGGCAAAACTCATCTTAAGAAACTGGCCATGTTTTTGGCCTTAATGAGTTAGAATGAGGTAGCAAATACCAGCTCTACGTCAGGCTTATTAGCTTCCCAAGTGGTAAGTGGAATGTCTTAACTCTTTTTTTTATGTGAGAATGTGGCAAACGTGCTTGCGGTTTACCTGATGTTAAGTGATAACCGCTGCCCTTGGACATTTGCAGTATAAATGCGTTGCCTCCGTTAAATAGTTGGGCCCCGGCTACCTCACCCACCAGACGAAACGCAGAAGTGCAACACTTCTACTTTACGCCGGTCTTCTGTAATGTTGTGGTTCTTACCCACACGGACCTGCCCATTCGTGCAACAGTGAACACTGTTGCGTCGCTCTACCACACTTTCGGACTGTACGGAGGCCGAAATCACAGTTGCCACCATTAGTGACAACATATGATAGTACAACAAATGTTACTTTATCTAATAAATTATAATAATTTACTTAATTGAATTTATCACGATGAAATTGGGCAATCAATGAAAACGCGGTTTAATTGGAAGCAACTATCAATAATTTAAATTCAGACTTTCTATCTTTAACGCGCCCACGCTTACTATAAAAACAATCTATGAGTGAAGTATTTTTAATTTATTCAAATTCATTATTTAGTCATAACGCGTAATCTACATTTTATAAATAATAATTCCCCTTACGCAATGGTCACAACATTAATCTTTTTAACGTAATATAACTTAACATGCACAATATATTTCAAAAAATGGAACACTTTACTTTGAAAGTTATTACATCTATTCATTTTCTGTAGCCGCCTCGATAACTTAGAAGTATATTCACGAGAAATGCTAATGCGCTTCGGGTGAGAGTTCAAATTCGATTCGAGGGCCTTACCTTTACGCTTGATATAATACATACTTCCAACCGTTATTTATGTTCAAGTTGACCCTGATGGCTTCGAACTCACACAAAATATTGTTTGATTGCGTCGATTGTCGATCGCATTTCTATTATCGTGGATTACGAATTGAAAAGTTAAGTGATAAATAAATTTCATCATAGCGTTTTGCCTTTTGCCTTACGTTTTGTATTTGATTACTTTTAGAAAAAGATAGTTTTGACTTAAAGAAGAACGTCAACATTTGCTTAGTGTATGCAAAAGATCAGAGTAATGCGGAATAATCACTGAAAGTAACCATGGCTGACTTATCACATAAATCTGAATCTTTAATCGAAGTTTCAATATGTTTTGAAAATAATTGCCACACTTAGAAAACTATCTGCACACTAAGATAAGAGAATCAAAATTAAATATACGGGATCCAGTCTATATTTTGAAAAGATGCAATTCACAACCTTTAAGTTGCTATATAAACGTATTTTACGTAACTTTAACCAAATGAAAAGTAACCCAAGATCAGCATTTAATAATATTATTGATGTGCAGCAGTAATTACAAGATATGGTAATTGACAGTCGGTGTAAGTCAAACAGTAAAACGAGAGTCGCTTTTTCATCTTAATGATTCCGGATTCTTAAGACCTCATCAAATTGGCCCTAATCGGATGCGCCTATTTAATTCGAATTTTATTCCCTTGTCTCTATTTGTGCCGATAACTAGGATTTATACACTCTTTCGGGCATATAAAAGTCGGATAAGACTGAATTTACACATTTGATCTCTTTTCACTTCTAGAATTATCACAGATCATCCGTGGAAGACATCTACATACATTTTAAGAGCTTAACTAATATTCGAAAGTCACCCGAGTTAGCAAATTTATATGTGTGTTAACTATAAACAATAAAAATCTCCACTAAACTTGCACATGCTAATACTGTGTTTAAAAAGATGTTATTTTGATAAATCTGCAAAAACTATAACTTTATAAATCTAAAACGTGGAAGTAGTTCACCAAGTTTTTAGAGAGTTGACAATGTTCAAGTCCTGGAGGCGTCACTTATGTAATTTAAATCGCTGACTTATCACATAAATATTTTCCAACGATATGCGAATCGGCAGTGGGGTCGTGTGGCCGACTGATATAGTAACACCCTCTCTCCAGAGAGGGCTTTGCTAAGTGGGGTATATATACGGTGTTACTTTACGTATTAGTCTGTCCACGCAACAGCCGAAATCACTGCGCGGCCCAACCACAGACGACAGCTCAGTAAGCTACCACTTTTATTACAAAGCAGCAGCTAACGGCGAACGCTTAGCAAAAGCCGGAACAAAATTAGAGCGTATTCCGAATGCGGCTTCGCTCGTCTGCGTCGGATTTTATCTCCGTTTCCCGCAGTCACGTATCAGAATTAGCGCTCCTCGTCACTCTGCCGCGTAATCACGGCTGGTGACTCCCGTTCTCGCATGGAGGCCGAAATAGACGCCCGTGAAGAATGCTCTCGCTTTCGAATTTCCTGTTTAACGTTCCCTTAGAATTTTGCGAGTTGGGGTATCGTTACGTATATCGTATATTTCGATTGTAAACGAGGATAAAAGGTAATCTAGGCTCATAAAAATTGTACGCTGGTTCTCTGTTACGCGTTCTAATGAAACCCGTTTTCGAACGATCAAAACGGCGGCGTGTCTTTTAGTTCAATATGTCAAAGTTGTTACATACGATACACAACTTAATAATCACGATGAATGAAATTTGTGTGGGAGGTTGTTGTACACACTACTTACTTGTGTAAGTCATTGATGGACGGAGCTCCGTAAGCTATGCTACATTTCTGTATAATTATTAATTCACATAATAAGACATAATGTGAAATTGTTTAAACACAGATTCGAAAAAGTGTACTCATTGTCTTTTCCTTAGTGTAACTAACATTAATTAGATATAAATGTTCTGTACTGATATTATTATAGAAATAAATAAATATTAAAAAAAAATATATATGATTGGGGTTTAAAGTCAAAAATTATGCACTATTTAATTTAATTCAATGAAAATTTTATACCTGAATATATAATATGTACGATTTACGTTGGTACATTCATTAACACATTTCCTTTTGCGTAATAGTATCTCAACTCCACACCGTTCCCAGATATCACTTTACTAATTACATTAGTTAAACAAAGATAACACGAGGTGAAATGGAATAAGGAAATGATAGTAGCACAAAAACGAAAGCGAAGGCCGATTTGTGTACTATTCAAAAGATAAATAAAAGATAAATTAACTACACGATAGCTCGTAACGGCTTATCTTGTAACGTTTTTCTTTTATTCTATGATTTTTAAATAAAATGCTTTTTAGCCTTTATCTTCACTCTACGTGTTTTCTTGAACCAATTAAATGAATGAAACGGTAATTAAATTGCGTTTATGCTTATATATTATATGCGTTTAGTATTGTAGTGATATTATTACATAAAGTAAGATTTTCTTTGTATTATTATGTTTGAGGATATAATAGCACCATTGCACACCGTTGTAGCGTTACTCTGGTTTCTTTTTTTTACAAAAGTTATCAAGCAAGCAAGTTCACTTGACGTTAAATGATTACCGCCACCCATGGACACCTACGATACATCAATAAAGATCACAACCGCTCTTAAAACTAAGAACAGTTAAATGCAAAAGTAAAATGTTATACACAGATGCTTTAGAACGTTCGGTTTTCAATAAAGCTTTTATAATTTAAGATGAAAATCGTGTAGACATTTTTATATTCCTTGTTATCTGCCAGACGAAAATTGCTGCGTAGGATTTTTATGAAGGATATAAAATGTTTGCTGTAAAGTTCAGTAAAATATTATAATATTACAAAATTATGTTATACGACAATGAGGCAGACACTGAACTCACTACATCCCAAATCATCTCAGGTGGTAAGTATATCTCCGTAAATTCGGGCAGTAGTTTCTTGTAGAAATGCTCGAAATGAAGTCTACTTGTAACTTATACAGGTCGCTAATATTCGGTCAAGTCTCAATTCATTGTCAATTCTCTCTCATCTATAGAAAACAAATAATTTATATTATTCTTGAAATAAGAGAGGAAGTAAATGCAAACATTTCATTAATAAAAAATTCTTTTACATTTTATCCAACTTTAGTCTGTTTTTGTGCAGAGTACTTTGGATTATATCGCCAATATAATATTATCAGTGCCTTTATTATAAACATCGTTCGTAAAACGAGTAATCGTATCGTATTATTTATATATCACATGAACAAGTATGGTTGGATTTAGTTTGATCTTTTGTGCTTGATTTTTTTTTTAAGCGAAAAGTTGCCAAACAAGCAGACGGTTCACCTGATGTTAAGTGAATACCGTCGCCCATAGACATCTGCTACACCCGAGGGTTTGCAGATGCGTTGACAACCTTTTTGGAAATTGGGCTCCGGCTACCTCACTCACCAGACGAAACGCGAAAGTATTTGTCATACGTCCACTTTACGCCGGTCTTCTGTGAGGTCGTGGTACTTACCCGGATGATGCCTGCCCATTCTTGCAACAGCCGAGGCTGATGCGTGGCTCTACCGCGTGATTTAATTGTAACACGTATTATAAAAACGTAAAGTAGTATAAAACAGCTTCATGAAATTCTGGTCTTTGACACGCGTTGCACACTATTATACCAGTATGATATCAACTCTGAAGAAAGTAGACAAAGGTTGCTAAGTTTGTAATAGTTTAAGGTTAGTTTGACTATTTTTGATGGCGACTACTTTAAGCTAACGTTCAACAGCCGAATATCAAGGCCAAATATGGTGAGCTATGTTTTTATCCGGAAATAAATAATTTTCATAGTATTAATTACTGAGTAATATATTCCCGCTTTCCTCTAAGTGAAATGAACCGCTGTCCAACCTCTTTCAACGATCCGTTAATGGATTGGCACTCCTGACTTTTGTTCCGCACATTGTAATTAATCTTGACGAAAACAAACCGTTGATATTAATTAATTAATTAATATGGAATCGAAGACACACCAGACAGCGGTTCCGCATATTTGATGAATTCCACAGCAATAATTGTCGGCCAAGTCGAGTACAAATCTTTAGTTTAATTAGAAATCGAGGGGGGACGAATTGTTGATTCCCCGACGGCGGTTATAATTAATCTTGCTAACGACCAGATTACAGAGTATTGGTATTTCTCTTAACTCCTTTGGGTACTTGAACTTTCTAGAATTATACGCTTTGATCTCAAACGGGATAAGCTAAAGTAAAGACTATTGTTGAAATTGTTGTTTTATAACTTTTCTTGTATGATAAATATGTATAGTTACAAATATTTAAACAAATACTTCCACCTTGCCACTGGGACCCTACATATTGCTTTTATAGGTTTAATACGTCTAATAGTAAAACGTCCTTGCAACACAGGATAGTGTTATCCTAAAGTGAAGGCAATGTTTAAAAAAAATCATTAAAAAAAAGACATTTTAGACTGGGTTAAATTATTATACTTCCTTTATAATTTTACTACAGTACCAAAAAATGTTCCCTACCGTACAGTAAGTAATGTTTAGGACTGTATTACATAGAATCTAGCTTTGTGCGAGTCTCGATTTCGATACAGCTAAATAAGTTTTAGGTAAAAGAGTGCGAATTATAAGATAATAGATTTGAAAATTTTGGCTAAAACATTATTTATTGGAACTAAATCGCTGCATACCATATAATATTCAAAAACTCGTAAACATAGAAAAGAGCGTGAGAAAACATCTGTATCGTATCATCTAACTATCGACATCATTATTTATATAGTAATTTATGTTAATAATCGTTTAAAATTTACATTCGCAAAGTTAACACTCACTAATCGGGCGTTATATCAATTTATGTAAGCTTTGGCATTGTGTGTAATACGGCATTATTCAAATGATCGGATTGTTGTTTCATTGCCCAATTTTCACTATGAGTACCTAAGAGTTTGCAACGAGCCTAGGTAGGAGTCTTGCGAAGGTGAAGCATTCAATTATACTCGATGCTTACCTACGCGTCACCTTCTAACACGTTCATCGTAATAATAATATTTCGGAAGTAATGTTTCTGGAGTAATACGATCCACTCTATAACAAATAAAAACACAAAAGTCTTTTAACATAGACAGAGATGGCTAAATTGCTCAGGTAAGTGAAAACTGCATAAATTAGTGAATAAGTGGTACTGATATCCGAGCCTACGGTATAAATCACAAGTCCAACTCATCCACGGTAACATACTTTTATTAGTAAACTGTTGCCACTGCAAGTCATTAAGAAAAGTTACAACTTCTGTTTCTGTTAATACTTAATGGCGACATCAATTTGGTCTTCCTTTTATGATAAAAAAGAATTCTGGCTCATCTCTTAAATAATCTACAAGCAAACATATGTTTTACATCTGTTGAGAAAGTGTAATAAAGAAGCTTTACTTCCGGGTAATTTCTAAATGATTATTTTCTGTTTTAGTTCTTTACTTTTTCACACAGAAGAGTTTTTGGATCAATCCAGAGTAAAACTTATTTGAGCTGTACCGAAACCTTGAGCATAACGCCATCTGTTGGCGACATAAACCACCATACATAAGACCACCATGAGCTTTGAAGAGTCTTTAATTGAATATGTTGACTATTGTTTACTATCTACTATTGTTTATTATATTGTGATTGTTGTGTTTAACAAAAAATAAGTTTTTAAAATAAGCTACGTTAAATGGCCGACTCAATCACTCCTGGAATTCGACCTCAAAAATAAACTAATTGTTTAAGCGAATTTAAATAGCTTATAATTTGCGCAACAAGATTCAAACAAATAACGCTTAAACGTTCCCAGACTGTTGTCAAGAGAAATAATAATGTCACTCGATAATTTTGCGTATTCTTTGGCGGCCACGCAACGCAATTTATCGAAACAAAATGATTTTAACAACAAAATTTAAATGCCTTCAGGCTATGATCACACCATTTTCTGTAATCCTTGGTTAGTTTGGAAATAAAACATGAAACAATAAATGAGTTAAACATGTACAATTTTTGATGATAATCGCTTCAGTTTCTTCAGTCTTTTATCTGTCAAAGACTTCGTAACCGTGTTTATTTTATTGTTAATTAGCCATCCGCCCTGGCATCGCACGGGTGCAATGCATTATACATATAAATCTTCCTCTTGTATCACTCTATTTAGTAATAAGACCGCATCAAGATCCGTTGCGTAATTTTAAAGATCTAGGCATACACAAGGACAGACAGACAGCGGGACGACTTTGTTCTATACTATGTTATAACAACACATTTAATTAGATATTTGTTAACAATATATTTAATTACTTATGGATACAAAAAATACCTTGCCGCAGTACATTAATTTACCTATTATGAAACCTTACTTTCATTGGCTATACAACATTCTTCGCTGTCGCTTGAATGGGCAGGTCTGTGCGCGTAAGTACCACCACCTCACAGAAGACCGGCGTGTTATACTTCTGCGTTACTTCTGGCGTGTGAGGTAGCCGGGGCCCACTTTGTCATAATGTGGCAACGCATATGCAACCCTACGGGTGTTGTAAAGTCAATGGGCGACGACTATCACTTCACGTCAGGTGAACCGCCAGCTAGCTTGCGAAGATGGCACACAAAAAAAGGATTTATTTAAAATATGTGACAGCGCCTAAGCGCTCTAACTGTACAAATGTTCCGAACCAATATTGTATATTTTTTTTAGATTTATTATTATGTATAACTGGATAAAGGATAAACTTTACTAATATAATTTTATGATAACTACCAATCATATGTTTGGATTACGAGCTTTAGCACCATCGCTTGTTAAAGTTAGTTATAAACGCATTTTATTGCAAAAATGTGATTTCTACTCGTATATATTGTTCCAATATGCCAAACAAGCAAAAAGCTTCATATATAAAAAGATGAAAGATCCTTTCACAACTTGCCGTCGCTCTTTGACGAAAGTTATATTACCTATTAAGCAAATATTTACACAGAAATCAATTGAACCAACGTCTATATCACGAATAACAAGGCATAATAAACATTCATCGATTTCGCTACCTTGACATTTGTATGATGTACAAGAAATACTATTACGCAAAACGTGGCACTTACTCTGGGGAACACACCCACGTATCCAAGCTATTGCTTATAAATGAATTCTAGCATGAATACGCATTTACTATTCAATGGTGGTTTAATAAACTTACTGGTAACGATTTTGCTGGGGCCGTAGTGACAACGCTCACGTTTCTACAAACTTATTCATACGACGCCCGAAAGAACACCAATAAAACTCCAATATTCGTATCAATTAAAACCCTCTTCAGTGTAACGTTTACGAGGACGATCCGAATTGCAAATTTGCGCATTTTTTTCTTTCGATCACAGCATACGTTTTAGGTCAACGTAATTGGAAAATCGGAAGCTATTTTTTTTTTTGTATATACACGCCAGAAATTTGATTTACTATTTCTCCTTTAACAAAAGAGTTTAAAAATGTAAGATAAATAATGATTATATTATAATTTTTTGTTATATTAAAATATTTTGTAATGAAAAAATATTATGAAATATAATAGAGAATACACTATTGTGGAATAGTTAGTTTTACATTTAAACATAGTCGCGATATTGTGTGTATTATAATTGTGCAGCAACGGTCTTTATTCATGTATTTTGTAGCTAAATTTGACTTTTTATTCAAGTTAGTTTTAACCATACCAGAAAGAAGGCTATAAATTTCTACAAAGTCATATACTAAAATTAATGTTATTTCCTGAGTGACAAAATTTATTCGATATTATTTTCTTAAATTTACAAAACACTACAAATTACTAAACTGAAATATTCTTATGGACATATTACCTGTTTTTTTTAGTATTTAAAATAGTCTCGATAAATCCGCACAAAATCCCTAAAAGGCTCTCATATAATAAGATTTTCGATCTTAGTTATTCATTTTATGAATAAATCCATCTTTTCCATTACAGGCTCCTTTGGTGGACTCTACTGTGTTACTCCGCGACGTGTTCAGCCAACGACGGATTATTTGGTTCTAAATTTCCAAACGGTAAGAGGAACATATTTCAATTTCTATACCAATTTTGATAAACAAAGAGACTGTCTCTACATTCTTTGCCCCCTTTGATTCAAGATTATTCTAATTAATTTGCTTGTTTTATTATTTACAAGAATTCATAAAACAAGACTTACGAGTATTAGAAATATGTAAACTGGAGAATAATTACCCATTGTAAATATTATATTTATTATTATAAATATTCAAATCGTCTGGTGAGTGAGGTGGCCGGAGCCCAATTCCCATAAAGGTTGTCAACGCATCTGCAACCCTCGGGTGTAGCAGATGTCCATGGGCGGCGGTATTCACTTAACATCAGGTGAACCGTCTGTTCGTTTGGCCACCTTTCACATAAAAAAAAAAAAAAAATGCTTATGTCCAGAGATCTTATCAAGCACAATCTGTTTCCACCCTTACTGGAACTTGTTTTTAGAATAGCAATCTCCGAGCACAGTTATTTACTTACAAGTCGTGCTAGCGTTATCTGCTAACGACATGGATTCAAAGAAAAGATTGAAATTGATTCAAGTTAAATTTATGACGTAACTTCAGCAAATAGTCTTATTTGATACTATTTACATTCATATCTATTAATTAAATATATAAAATTCTCGTGTCTCGGTTTGTAATTGAACTCCTCCGAAACGGCTTGACTGGCTCCGACCGGCCAGGGTGGAGAATCGGACAACATCTATTTTTAATTCCCCTAAATGTTAGGGGTGGTCCGCCCCAAACATTTTTTTCTACCCTACAAATAATTTATATGGCAAAACAACGTTTGCCGGGTCAGCTAGTTTCACTGTAATATGGTTAGTAAGTATTTTATAAGTAAGTTTCTGTAAGTAACAAGTAGTTAAATTTAATGTTATACATGATTGCTAACGGTGCGTTCATTTAACGTAAATGCTAAGCATCTTATGTTAAGCATCCTATTTGTCTAATCGTCGACAGCATCCATCCCATTAGACCATGTAGGATACAGAAATATATTTACCTTAGAGCTCCATTAATGTTGTAAATGTTTCAATTTAGAGTTCTTTACAATTAAGTATATAACTCTGAAAAAATTAATTGATATCTTTTTTATCCTCCTGTAACCGTTACAGGAAGCTTATTGAACGGTATTGTCCAAAAAAGAGTTATATCCACCGAATAAATTCTGTTAAAACGTCAATCATAATATTTTCCCTCTGAAATTCTTCTTTGAAGTGATATTCGCAAATTTATGGAAGAGCTACAATAATTTTAATATTTTCTTCGATCATAAAAATACAACGTTCAAATTTTAAATGCATCTGAGGTTTACATGATATTCAATAAAAATTGAATATTGAAAATGTATAGTAAAATGTGTAATACCTAGGTAACGTATATGAACCGAGCGCTGTTGAATTCCAGACATTCCCGAATACGACTTACTACGAGCGATTGGCGTGCCGTTCAGCAATCCGAAAACTCAGTACTTCGACGAGGGCCTCGACGGATTCCCCGCTTACGGCCTCAAGCCGGGCTCCGACATCAAGTCGCCGTACCGTCTCTTCATGCCCGAGAAGTTGTACGCCGAATTCTCGATTACCGCCACCGTTCGCCCGGCGAACAAAGATGGCGGGTTCCTCTTCTCCGTCGTCAACCCCTTGGAGACCGTCGTCCAGCTGGGTGTCCAGCTCATCCCCTCCGGCCCAGGGCTCACCAACATCTCGCTGCTGTACACCGACGCGAACGCGTACGCTCTATCGCAGACCATTGCGTCCTTCGTGGTGCCGTCGTTCGCGAAGAAATGGAGCCGCTTCGCCTTGAAGGTCACCACGTACAACGTGACGCTCTTCCTGAACTGTCACGAGTTCGACACGGTGATGATGAGGAGGAATCCACTCGAATTGGTATTCGATTCGGCCTCAACGCTGTACGTGGGTCAGGCTGGACCACTGATCCGCGGTGCCTTCCATGTAAGTATCTCTTATAATTCTTTCATGTGATAGTTAAAGCAAATAATTTTTAGAGAATTAGGTATTCCGTATTTACTTTTTCAAAGAAAAATAGTCTTATTTTCCATTAAAGTTTACAGAAATTCGAAAGGAGTTCATGATAATCTTTGTCAAATAAAAAAAAATAAGATTTATTTTATATGATTTATTCTATGTTAATGAATAGTAAAAATTTCTTATTGTAATCATTGTGCATATCTTAATTATTTTCTGTTTTTATTGATATTTTGTAGTAGTTTAATAACACGATTGGCAATTTATCGACATATTAGAAATACGAATTTATTCAGTAGTAATAACTAAGTAAATAATAATAATACGTATTAAGTAAGTAGTAATACATATTTCAAAATAATAGTTAACAATCAACTAAACAGTTAAAGTGATTGTACGGATATTGAATTCTCGCTATCGGCTCCAGACATTGCAAAACAAACTTATCTATCAGAAAGTTATCGAAAATTATTATCTATTTCTGAGTAGTGATAATTATTATTCGGTTTAATTATTGAGTTCGTACTAAATATGTTATTCAGTATCTATATACATTTAGATAAAGAGAGATACAATCAATGGAGTTTTCTCTGTTATGGCATGACGCCTTATCCACCACAATATATGATCGTAGCGCCAAAAAGCTTTGAAAACGAGGACATCAACGCCATTTCGAGGACATTTGTGTATTTTGTGGACATCGACACACACATACGAAAAGTTCGCCAAGTCCGAATCCCGTCGTACCGCTCCTAACCACTATACTGCCTGCGCGGTGATATTAAATTCTTCGCCCACTGCGGCGACGCAAAAAAGTCACACCGGGTGTACCACAAATCTGAAATACAGAAAAATGTAGAGTTAAATTATAATATTTTCAGCATGCATTTTATTATGAAGTTATACTGTTTATAGCATTTAGGTGCAATTAAATTGGCTTACTAACTTCAAAGGTTGTTTCACACGATTTTTGACCAATCTTTTTTGGTATAAATTTAGTATTGGGTCCATTCATACCTTTGTTGTTCTAGAAGAACCAGGATTTCTACCTGGCTTTCAAACCAGCTTCCTGAACTATTCTACGGACAATTCAAGAAGAAAATGTTCTATTAATTTCTAATTATAAATCAGGAGCGAGATTTGAATAAGTTTTTTCCTATTATTAAAGACTTAACGGTTACTAACTTTCGATCCACACGATCCGTTACGGTACGATAGTATTTAGGTCGCTACTGGGCTTATTTTTAGGGTTTCGTACCGATAGATAAAATGGGACCCTATTACAAAGATTCCGCTGTCTGTCTATTTGTCTATTTGTCTGTCTTTCTGTCAGTCTGTCACCAGGGTATATCTCATGAACCGTGATAGTTAGACAGTTGAAATGGTCACAAATGGTGTATTTTTGTTGCCGCTATAACAAAAATCGTAAAAAAACAGAATAAAAAATATTTAAGTTGGGCTCCCATACAACCTAATGATGTTTTGCCATTTTTGTAGAACCCTACGTACGCGAGTCCAACTCGCACTTGGCTGCTTTTTATATGATCTAGTATTAGCGAATCGTTGATTAGAATATTGTAAAGATTGGAGCAAACATATCATAGTTTTCGAAAACTCTGCTTGTGATTTCCCTTTCTCTGAAATTTAGCTAAAAAAACGAACTGAGTTTAGAGAAGCGTTCTCCAAACCTAGCTTGTTTCTTTTGAGCATCAAATATCACAGCAATCACCAAATCCAATAAACCTATGCACTAATAGTGCAATAGATGATCAGATGTACGTACAACGAGTGAAAATAACAAAATCATAAACAAATTCTACTTCTTTAGCGTAACAAAAAATATTTCAAAGTTTTATTCCCTGTACTTGGTTGCCATGGTAATACTGTAGCCGAGATTGGTCGCTTTTCATCCAATTTTTTGGCTGTCACTGTGCGCGTGCCTCATAAAAAATTGACTCTCATATTTTTTTACCAAACACGCCAAAAGAAGCATAACTTCAAAATTGGTAAAAAAAGAAATTTTATTGCGCCCGATGTTTCATTAAAATTGGTAATTGTTAATGTTGATAACTGTGGTTGGGCCGCGCAAATGTCTTCGCTGTTGCTCGAATGGGCAGGTCCGTCCGGGGAAGTACAACGACCTCAAAGAATACTGCGCGAAATGGAAATATGAAACTTGTGCGTTTTATCTGACAGGTGAAGTAGCCGGAGCCCACTTTATTAAAAAGTGGTAACGTGTCTGCAACCCTACGGGAGTTGCAAATGTCCACGGGCAGCGGTTATCACTTAACATCCGATGAGTCGTCAGCTTGAGTGCCACCTTCTCGCATTAAAAAAAACAGTATTTAATGAATTATTAGGGCCCGAGTAGTTAATCCTTAAACGATATGCTTTATTTTATGTTCCTCATTTTATACACGTCCTACGCTCAAGCAAGTTGACGTTTTTCTGCAAGTACATGCATTTTCCCATATCTGAGGTATGTATAATAGAATGTATGTCAAAAAGTATGTACATTCAAAGCATAATTATGTATATTTTTTGTCAATGTTCAATGTTCAAAAATGTTCGTATGCCAGTTTTACACATTTCGGTTAATTAATAGACACCAATGTAGGTATGATTATGTTCTCCAGTAATGACAAAAATAAACAAGTTGTTTAATTTTAATATATTAAAAACTTTAAAAGTATAAAAAGGGCATCGAGCGCCATCTATTGACAATTTTTGGTAATTTATATTTTGTGTTTTTTTTTAATGGGAAAAGAAGGCAAACGAGCATGCGGGTCGCCTGTTAGTGATCACCGCTACCCAACATTGGATACCGGACATTTGCAACATCGGATGAGTCGCAATTATGTTGATTAAAATATTTCATAGACATTGATTCTCTCTATGATTTATTGTTTTTGTGCGTATTTTGTATACTGTCAAATGAAACGATTTTACGGGTTTTATCACGTATATATCTTTTAAATTTCCGACGTTTCAAGCCCTTTTCAGTGTTTATTCACGGGGCAGATCTCTAAATAAGTCATCATCATTACATCGTACGATCCTGAGCCACCTGCATCCATCGACTTCCCGCACATTTACACAGATCGTCACTCCATCTAGTGGGGGGTCGTCCTACACTGCGATGGCCAGTACGAGGCTGCCACTCGAGAACCTTTCTTCCCCAGCGGTTATCGGTTTTACGAGCTATATGGTCGGCCCATCGCCACTTCAGCTTGCTAATCCTCTGAGCTATATCGGTTATCTTAGTTCTACTGCGGATGTCTTCGTTACGAACTCTATCACGCAGAGAAAAACCGAGCATAGCCCGCTCCATAGCTCGCTATGGCGGTGGCTTAGGATCGTACTTCATGGCAGTCTGTGGGAGGCCTATGTTCAGCAGTGGACTCAAACAGGCTGAAATGATGATGATGATGATTACATCGTATAAAATAAAGTCGTCCCACTGTCTGTCCCTATGTATGCTTAGATCTTTAAAACTACGCAACGGATCTTGATGCGGTTCTTTTTACTAGATAGAGTGATTCAAGAGGGAGGTTTATATGTATAATAGATGGCGCCCGTGCGAAGCTGGGTCGGGTCGCTAATATTTTATAAAGTAGAATGAAGCTTCACGGTATTGACGTGAAAACATCTTCGTTGTGCAACTTTGGATGGAAAAAAATTGAAGTTCGCTTCACCGACATTAGTATGTCACATGTTTTGTCATTGACGTTGGTGACAAAGTTTTGATGTAATTTAGTTTTCCAGTATTTGATATCTATAATACATATATTATTTAACACGCTCAATGCAAATCACGCGATATCACTTGATAGGTGGCGGTCTCTGTATGGCCGTTCGCGCGATATCGCCTGATATGTAATAAGAGTATGTAACATCTTATTTACTTAATATAAAAGTATGTAAATGAGATAATGAGTTATATTGAGAAAAATAAGCAATAAATAGAAAAAAAATATTGCCCATCTCACTTTTTCCGCATGACTATGAACATTTTAAAAAATTGGTACCATAAGTCATTAGAAAATTAAAAAAGAACCACACAACAAGTTTTTCAGGTTTTGAGTTTTTTTTTAATAATAAAATCATAACGAGTTCTAATGTTTTTGAACATAAAGTATTTAAAATAATGGGGTAAAAATAACCCTCATTCTTTGAATTACGTAACAAAACGTTAAACACAACAAACTACTAACTCGAACACAGACACCATCAATCATAGGGGCGTTTGTAATACAAATATTCCTTTATTTCCGGCTTATTGTGATGTAGTCGCATAAGCCCAGTATCCATTTGTTTATAATAACGACATTAATATGAAAGGATTAGACGTATTATTTCACGAATTTCTGTGCATTTCTCCACTTCCTTTGTTCTTTTATTTCTTACAACTCGTTTAAAGTACAAGATTTAAACAGCATATACAAGATCAATGAACTTTATCATGTTTTACCCTAATTTTAGTTTTCTTCTTGCATCTTACACTAGTTTATCTCGTGCTTATATTAATCACAACGACGTAAGTTTTTGACATAAGAGACGAATGTTGATTACCTACCTTAAACATGTATAAGTTTTATTTCCTAATGTAAATTATGAAAGAAACTTAAATTCCAAAATTAGTTTCAGACGCAGTTGATAGAAAATTAGAATCGTTCAAAAGACACTTAAATAACACACGCTGATGGTCTATACGGCATGACCGAACCCTTTACTTCTATTATTGCTCCTCCAAGTACGTTGAAAATTAATACACGCTTTGCGAATTTAATGAAATATTGGTAACAATTTCGTTGAATGAACCATGTGACAACGTGACATCTAAAAGCGGGGGCTGAATTCCTTTCAAAGCTTTGATATTTTATCCTCAACTTTTTAATTGGTTTTTACGCTTTTGCTGTATTTTTTTTAAATACCTAATAAAAATTATTTTGACAAAATTCTTTAGCAAATATACACCGCACGTTATATATATAGCAAATATATAACGTGCGGAATATTTTCAAAATTACTTAATTACATTACTTGATCTGTATATCATAACTTGCTATGTACAACAAGTTATGATTTTTTTTATGTGAAAAGTTGCCAAGCGAGCACCTGATGTTAAGTGAATACCACCGCCCATGGACATCTGCTATACCCGAGGGTTCCAGATGCGTTGACAACCTTTTAAAAATTGGGCTCCGGCCACCTCATTCACCAGACGAAACGCGAAAGTATTATTTTTCCACTTTACGCCGGTCTTCTGTGAGGTCGTGGTACATACCTGGACGAGCTTGCCCATTCGTGCAACAGCCGAGGCTGCTGCGTGGCTCTACCACCGAGAAATAATATACAGATGAAATAATTGCCCACAGTGGATTCTCACAATGCCTTAACTAAAAATAAAAAATACAAACATGTCTCATTAAAATATCAGCATAGTACACAAGTATAATATTTGTGTTATAATAATCAACATCACGAAGTATGTAAATTTCTTACCGTTAATCCAATGTAAAAGCACTGTTATAAAAGGTGTATGGAAATGCGGTAGATTTTGTAACGTGCCTTTGAAGACAAGGAATTTTTCTGGGGAGAAATAAGCAACACTGTGGCGTCGCGAATCCTATTAAAAAAACATGTGTACCTGAGTGGAGCCTCGCTTAGAAATACAGGTATTCATGTTTGTGCACACTCTCCAGTGGTATAATGTAAATGTTGTTACCGCTAACATACTAGCACTCGTCATGTTTTGGTATCAATTATAACGTTATATTAATTATGATTACCTAATCTAGAAGATTAAAATGAAGATGTTGCATTTTTTTTAATCAAAATTAGCATAATTGTTGAGATTTTGTTCGCTAAGACAAAGGGCAATTAAGAGTTACTAAACTTACATAAAATGTACATACACAAATAATTATCAGTGACAGTGTTCATTTGTTCTCTATCTTTTTAATTTACCACGAAGCACGAGTCATAAGCCTACTTAGTTTAAATGTTTGCGTACAAGTATATGGGCCGCTCAAAAGTTAAATTGAAAATAAAAAATCGTATTTGTCTAAACGATAATAAAATTAAAATTTCAACGCACGCAATAAGTAAATACATGCCTCGTTTGTTTTTTTCACTGTGACCATAGCCTTACAACATAACTTTACATGATGTTGTGAATGCATAAGCATTGAATAGATAATTTGCATCGGTTGAACGCAATCCCCTTTTATAAACAGTGTATTCCATTCTTTGTACACTTATCTCCACACACAGACAAGTGGTCTTCTCAATCGGTAGAGACTAGGAAGCGACTAGAAGGTACAACTCAATTTTTATAATTTATATGCATTTGAATTTTATAAATATAGTGTTATATTTAATTATATAATTTTGCCAACACTTTTCCTCACGGCTTATCAACATCGTTTTGTGATTTCAAACAGTGCCCGCCACGAGGGAAATCAAGGGATTACTTTTGTTTTTCCAAGAATCCAAGTTGTTTTTCGGAAAACACGGCCTCTCATATGTTTTAACTTTAATGTGTTTGTGAGGCGCAGACCATAATTGAACAGAAAATTCAAAACAGTGAAAACCTTTTCGATAACAAAACAAGTCTTTCACTCTCTCACTATGAAGAAAATCCTAAAATGAAATAAATTTACTACACGAAAAGCTAAAGCTAACCTTAATAACAAAAACAAGACGTGGTAGACCATGTTATAAATCGTAGATTAAAATGTACATAAGTTGAAACTTTCATACGAACATTTTTTAAACTTGAAACTTAATGCGCGGCTTGAAAGCAAAAGAAAAGAGCTAAAGTTTGTGGTTGGAGTAAAAATTTCTTGGTTACTAAGTTTGCACTCTTTCAAAGTTGTACACTTACAAAGATGGATTTAAAATTATAAAAAAATATATTATGACGTTATAACTCAGCGGACACAGCAATGCCGTTCTCGGCGTCAAAAAACAATATTTTAGTAACAAGTATAGTCAAAGTCTTCTGGTGGTAGGACCACGCAACACTGTTGCACGATATAATGGGCAGGTCCGTCCGGGTAAGTACAACGAGCTCACAGAAAACCGGCGTTAAGTATAAGCGTTACACTTCTGCGTTTCGTCTGGTGAGTGAGGTAGCCGGGCCCACTTTATTTAAAGGCGGCAACGCATTTCCTACGGATGTTGCAAATGTCCATGGGCGGCGGTTATCACTTAACATCAGGTGACCCGCCAGCTCGTTTGCCACTTTCTCACATAAAAAAGTCAAAGTTTAAATTTCTTTATTCAATATGAATGAGAAGAGCTGGCAATAAACTCTGCGGCATTGTTCTCATTTATTTAATGATAAAAAATTATGTATACATATTTGTAAAATATAAAATCAGAAGCAGCCAGGGGACTTACGATTACAGAGCAAGAATCATTTCCACAAATCCTAACCCTCAATGTTTTCTTCGACAAACCTAAAAAATGCTTGAAATTGTTAGAACTTACATGTCTGTGGATGTCAGAGCATTTTATTATATAAGTTAATAAATTTACAAAGATGTCCAGTGTCACCACGGCTCCGACTCACGGTTGGTTTTATTGCTCAATTTACTAAAAAGAAGTAACGCACCCGCAACCCTAGGGGTGTTGCTAATATCAATGAGTGTTTGTTATTACTTAACATCAGGTGAACCACCAGCTTGCAACTTTTTCAAATATGAAAATATAGGGAACTTTTAATTGAAAAAAGCCTTGAAAATCTTTCAACATTAAGTGCTTTTCTCAAAGTCTCAGTAGCTAAAATAATTAAAAGAACATTATCACTTCTTAAATCATTCTCATTTTTTACAAGGAAAAAAATTTTCAGGTGAATTGCATCTTGTTTTAAACGTTGCAAAGTATAAAAGAATAGTAAACTATTAGAATATTCACCGACCAGTAACGAAAGTAATTAATTGTTGCGTTGCGTTGTTACGTTTCTCTCGTAATTTTTTAGCTTAACAAAACCAAACCGTGGGGTCCCCACACATCGAAATGTTTTAAAAGTTTATGTCCTAGGCCTTAAGGCCGCGGCTGATGACAAGAGAGCTGGTTCTTTTCTCGCTCAAAGGCTAAGCATAACTATTCAGCGAGGAAATGCAGCTAGGCACAGCTTGGCACCATGCCGCGTAGAATAGGTTTATTAGATAATATGTAATTTTAGATGGATTTAATGTTGTTATTTATCCAAATAAATATTTATTAAGTAATAAAAAAAAAGAAAACAAACGTACATTTAAATTGTAATAAATGATATATTTGGTACCGTATTCAATATTAATGAAAGGTTCCGTCTAGTCAGACCCAAGAAGACGTCCGCAACACGTCCCTCCGTAGTCAAATATGCATGCGCCAGGAATTGAATGCGGGCCTATGCTTGTGTGGCGCCCGAAGCGTGAACCACTCAGACGTTGTGTAATAAGAGCCCTTTGTACACGCTGCGGGTAATATACTTTGAAAAGTTGATGATTAGCACTCCCCGCGTGGCGGCAGATCCGATGTTTTATTCAACAATGACAACCGTCTCACTTCCAGCCTTGTTACAGAAGGGGCATTTTCGTCTACGTTTCTGTTCGATTATGACTCTATGGACAATAAAATGATGTGGCGCTTCGTAAAGTTTACTTCTTTTACACGTTTACGTAAAATCGAAACACTAGCAAAGAAGAACAAATGCCTAGTTTCATTATTCGAATACAATTTGATAAACAAATATAACTCGCTATTCCGTTGTTTTCTCTTGACGATTATTTTTCCTCATTATTTTGGGATACATTAATATATGGATACACATTTTTAAATCAATAACTCATCAGATAAGCATTTTAATGATTAATTCTTAATGTTCCTAATATAAAATATTATACAGGTTGTTATACAATACACGGATATTTCTTGGATTCATTTTCTTTCTTTATAATTAATGTTATTAATTCATCAGTTAATGATTCTGATCATGGCATCAATGGCATGTTTTTTATATAGAAGTAAAAATCTGTAAAAGTGACATAGAGTTCTCGACAGATTGTAATGTCTAATATAAATAATATCGAAACTAAGGATGCTACAGTAATATCAGGTTTATTTTTTTTACTAAGAAACAAGCTAAAAGATTTTATTATTAATGTCAATAACGACTTACTTGATTTAAATCCTATGTCCCCTAGGTCCACAGTATGGCCCAAAGGGAAGACAAAAGGAAAGGGGAGTAAGCAGGCTCCCCCACCTATGGGCACGTGTGCCCCGGAGGCTATGGATGCTTCACCTTCAACAGAAACGTAAAGCTCCTCCAAACCAACCTGAACCACTGCCGCGCGGCGCAGGACCTGCTACTGCAAACCCTCGTGGAGTGGTCGGTTGCACTGACGGTTATAGCGGAGCCATACCGGATTCCGGAACACCCTCGCTGGTTTGGTGACGATGGAGGCTCCGTCGCGGTTTATTGGAGTGGTGGAAATAGGGACCCGTCCTGTTCATTGATTGCAAGGGGACGGGGCTTCGTTGCTGTCAGATGGGGCACGCTGATTGTAGTAGGTTGCTACATCTCTCCCAATTGCAACCTTGCTGCATATGAGGCGTACCTAGATCAAGTAGGTGGCTGCATCCGCACATGCCTACATCGACTTGTTCTTGTCCTGGGAGACTTCAACGCTCATTCTAGAGCTTGGGGGTCCACGCGGGACAATGCAAGGGGAGAAACCTTGCAGGGGTGGGCGGCAGGACTAGACCTCCGTCTCTTAAATCGAGGTTCTGTGAGTACATGTGTGCGGTGGCAGGGGGAATCGGTTGTGGACTTATCGTGGGCCACTCCTTCTGCCACTCATATGGTGTCGGGATGGAGAGTAGTGGAGGAAGTAGTCACATTATCTGACCACCGCCATATCGTATTTGATGTGGCACTCTGCCCACCAAATATTGGTATCCACCACTGCAGCCCGCGGCGTTGGTCCCTCAAGCGGGTTAACATAGATATGCTCGAGGCCGCAGCTATTGTGGCGTCATGGCCGGAGGCACACTCTGATAGAGTTCCAGATCCTGAAGAGGAAGCGGCCTGGTTCCGGGCTACGATGACGTCAATTTGTGATGTTTCGATGCCTCGAACCAGATCTTTCAGGCCAAGGGCAGTATACTGGTGGTCAGAAGCCATCGCTCGGCAGAGGGAAGTCTGTTTGCGTGCTCGACGCCAGTACTCCAGGTGCCGAAGAAGAAGGCGGGCCACGGCCGAAGAGGAGGCGAGAGCATACGAGGCTTACAGAGGTGCCACAAAAGCACTGCAAAGAGCGATCGAGGAAGCCAAGGCTCGGTCCTGGAGTGAACTCCTCGAGAGTCTGGATAGGGATCCGTGGGGGCGCCCGTATAAGATTGTATTGGGCAAGCTCCGATCATGGGCCCCTCCACTGACGGAGACCCTGGACCCAACTTTTGTGGGAAGAGTGATTGATACGCTCTTCCCCCTAACCCAGGAAATCCCTGAGCCCCCAACCATAATTATGAATGAGACCGATTGGTCTGATGGATTGGGAGTCACTCAGGACGAGATGGACCGGGCCATTAAACGGCTTCGAAGCCGGAACACTGCACCAGGCCCTGATGGTATTCATGGTCGGGTGTGGGTGCTAGCTCTCGCCGCCGGACTGGGAGGGAGACTGAGGCGACTCTTCAACAGCTGTCTCGGAGCCGGTGTTTTTCCCTCACGGTGGAAGGAGGCCAAATTGGTGCTATTGAAGAAGGATGGAAGGACTGCTGACGCTCCCTCTGCGTTCCGACCTATTTGTTTGCTGGATGAGGCGGGCAAACTATTTGAAAGAATTATTGCCGACCGCCTCAAAATGCACCTACGTCAGGTAGGCCCCGACCTATCGGATAGCCAGTATGGTTTTAGACAGGCTCGGTCAACTGTTGACGCAATCCTTTGCGTCCGAGACCAGTCGCAGAGGGCTGTTACCCAGGGTGGTGTGGCATTGGCGGTCAGCTTAGACATCGTCAATGCCTTCAATTCATTACCCTGGCGTACAATCAGGGAAGCACTGACCTACCACCAGGTACCCCCCTATCTGCAGCGTATTATCGCGGCGTACTTGCACGGCAGGTGCATTCAGTACGTGGGTCGGGACGCGTTAGTCCATTATAGGGAGGTGATCTGCGGGGTTCCACAGGGGTCCGTCTTAGGGCCATTACTTTGGAACCTTGCATATGACGCCGTCCTACGAACTGTTCTCCCCGTCGGTGTAAGTGTTATCTGCTATGCAGACGACACTCTAGTATTGGCCGACGGGGGTAGCTTCGAGAGCACCAGTTGGCTCGCTGAGCTTGGGGTGGCTTGCGTTGTGGGCAAAATCCATGAGCTGGGTCTTCGGATAGCGCCTCATAAGACCGAGGCGCTTTGGTTCCACAAACTTCCTAGAGGAAGGGATCCACCCAGCTGGTCGGTTCGCGTGGGTGACGTGCAGATCCCGGTGAGACCAGTGATGAAATATCTTGGTCTCACTCTGGATAGTCGCTGGGGCTTCGAGGAGCACTTCAACCGCTTGGCCCCCCGTATAGAGAAGGTAGTAGGTGCCTTACACAAAATTACTGCCAAATCTCGGGGGCCCCAGGGAAGGAGTTCGCCGCCTCTATGCGGGGGTCGTGCGTTCGATGGCCCTCTACGGTGCGCCCGTATGGTTCCACCGGCTAACGAGCGTTCGCCGCTGCAGAGCTAAACTTTATAGCCTGCAGCGGAGAATGGCCATCAGAATCGCACGAGGTTATCGAACGATATCCTTTGAGGCGGCCACTATCCTAGCTCGGTTCCCACCAGTGGACATCCTGGCGGAGATAGATGCGCGAGTTTATACTCGCCTTCGGTCGGTTACCCCAGGATGATACCGAGCCCCTGGATGCGGGAGAGGTGCGGGAGCAGGAGCGTACAAGGGGGTTTGAGATTTGGCGCGAGCGCTTGGGAGAACCTCAGAACTCGCGCCAACGGATTGTCACTGCGTTCCTGCCAAGCTTCGAAGCCTGGCTTAGTGCGAGGGGATTTGCGCACGTCACCTTTCGTCTGACGCAAGTACTCACCGGGCACGGATGCTTTGGTGAGTACTTAAATAGAATTGGACGCGAACCGACAACGCAATGCCACCACTGTGGTGGGGACCGGGACTCCGCGCAGCACACGCTTGCTGAGTGCCCCGCGTGGGAGTCAGAGCGTCGGATCTTGATCCAAAAGATTGGGCAGGGCCTATCTCCACCTGTTGCAGTGGCGGCTGCGCTGATGGAGAAATCCGCTTGGATGGCACTGGTCTCCTTCTGCGAAGCTGTTATGCTTCAGAAGGAGACCGCTGAGCGGGAACGGGAGAGGGCCGACTCCGCTCGGAGACGAAGACACCGGGTCGGTAGAAATGGACGAGGCGCCCCATCAGCCCTGTAGTCTCGGGCTCGTAGAATAGAGCTAAGGTATCCCCTGCCTGTCGTAAAAGGCGACTAAAAGGGGACACGGATTGGCAGCTGCACGAAGTGGTCTCGGGCTGCTGGAAGACGGCGAGGGAATCGGGGAAGGTTTACCCTTCTCCGAGGCGTGCTCACGCCCAGTACCGAGGGACACCGGTGCGTTCCATAGGAGATCCCGGAGTCCCTCCAAAGGTACAGAAGGTGGCCACCGAGGGGGTTTTAGTGGGTACGAACCCCACATAAATCGAAATTATTTGTATGCTGCAAAAAAAATGTAGATGAAGACGTTGAGAGTTTTGTCGAGGTGGCAATCAGCCGTTTAGGTGAGTGGATAAAGCAACTAATCCGGAAGACGTGGGTGCGATTCCCGCAGCAGTGAAAAACTTTTTTGTTTTTATATTATTTCACATATATGACAATCAAAGAATTTTATTAGTAAACGCACGTTTTATTCAACGCACATAAAGCAATTATAGTGTCATGTCTATAACGTCAAAGCAAGAGTAAATACGCTTCGCAGAGAATGAGTAAAATGCGCCTACATTTTCTCATGATTCGGCATCGACGGCATTCGAAATCTCAAAATTCTCAACTTAAATTAAACCGAGTTCAATGTGAAAGTATTTTCATGTAAAAAAATACTTATTGTGTGGATTATAGAAGTATTTTTTTAAGTCTCCAAGTTTCAAACACTTCTCAAACACATTAATAATGACTTTTTTTCATAATGATTACTGACTACAACCAAACTAATCATTTTCTATGGCTTATAAAAAATATAAAATAGCTTATAAATTATATTTGGTTCATAAGATGGCTTATAAAATGTAAAAGATTGAGCACTACCTAACACCTTGAGATTCTATAATTTGCAAAATTAAATCCAAGGAACTGTAATTGTATATAAGTATTGATAGGATTACAAGAAATGAATATAATATATGGATATAATATAAATAAATATAATATAGTCATTTAGCCTTGTAATTTCTCTTATTAAATATATGATAGTATCACTTTCGTTCTTGCCATCAATAACCTTTAAGTTATTGGCGTATTTTACCGGAAAACTGAATACTGTGTTTTCATTTGAAAATAAATTTAAACGAGTACGTTAATGGTCTATAAATTTCTTTAAGAGCCAACATTAAATTTAAACCAAATTGTAGACGTTATTTTGTATTCAACCTGAAATTTAAAATTTTAATCCACACTACACACAACGCCGGGTCGATTAAAAAGATTGTTAAAGATCCTTAAATATCTATCATTCGTGCAACTGTAGTATGTTATAGATGACATAAGAAAATATATTAATATTTTGCACACTATTAAGCTTTAATTAAAAATACAAAAGCTTCTTTATAAACCTATTAAAATATAAAATGAATAACGCAGTTTATTAAAATAAATACTTTTTATTTCGCTTACGACCCGGTTGAAATAGATTAAGTCTATGAATAAAAAAATTGCCATCAAGCAATGCTGTAAACCAAATTTTTATACAATTTTGGTTTACGTTTTCTTTGCATTCCGTCACTAACGCATTCTGCAACTCGGGTAAGGAAGCGGAGGCTGGAAAGCTTTGTCTAAATGGTCTGGATAACTTGATCCGTTGGCTCTGCGTAGAGATGTTGGATAACTGTGCATTTTCTAGCACATTTGTCACGGGGAGTGTCTTTTTTTAGCATATACTTACGGTGAATTCGTATTCTCGTACAGTTGTACACCTTTCCCTGTCATTCTCTTCCGCCATTAGACATCTGCACTTGGAGTATGTCAAATGCATTGCCAACTTTTAAAACCAGTGCTCCCCGTTTCCTTACTCACGAGACGATACAGAAAGGTTTACAATACGTCAATTTTACGATGAACTTCTAAGTAGCCGTGGTACTTTCCTGGAAAATAATCAATATTTGGGCAACAGCGAAAGTTATAGCGTGATCCTACCACAGTTATACTTTAGACGAGTGAAAACACGCTGCCGGACTTTAAGGGGAAAAGAGCCAATAAACTTCAAATTACTTAAAAAATTCAAGAAAACACACGAAAGATTCGTAAGACCAGAAGAAAAGGACCGAGGCGATAGCAGGATGGAATATTTTTCTCAACACTCTATTTTCAGATACCGGAATAGAACCAATCTATTTCTTACCAAAGTAGATAAACAGTGAAATCATGGTCATAACTATGAAATGCGAGTAGTATAGTGAATAAGACACAAAACTGCTTTATATATTCATTTCTACTTCATTCATAGCCATACAACGTAATCTCACAGTTTATTATACCTAGTGGGCTGTTACTAGTATTTAGTATTACTACTATTACAGTATCCATTACCCTCCCTATTTAGCTTGTCTTGCAACGGCAAAAGCGCGAAGAAATTATGAAAAATACTAATTGCGGTCTGAGTTGAGCTGATACTCAATTTGAGTCAGTATATCAACACGGTATTTCTTGATTTTTTTTTACTTTTGCTTGATTTGCAAGATCAATCAATCCACAAACTTTATTGATAATTTCCTACCATTGGACATATTATAAATTGGTATTCCTGTAAAACTCATTTTACACTGTGACGGTTACACTGTCCTTTTGTAAAAAAGGTAGATAAGAACCAACATTCAAATGGAGAATGGAATGTACGTCAAGAATAGTGAAAATTAATCAAGAATAATGAATCTATATGAACCGTGATAGTTAGACAGTTGAAATTTTCACACATGATGCATTTGTATTGCCTGTATAACAAGTACCAAAATCAGAATAAAAAATATATAAGTGGGGCACCCATTCAACAGACATGACTTTTTTGCCGTTTTCGTGACTGTTTTCTTTCGCTTAATCCACATTGATACATCTCTTTAGGTGCATTTTTTGTATCTATTTAGATTTTGTAATTAAGAATATCACATATTGATTTATGAAATCCCGTTAAATAACACTACCTGGAGGACCGAGCCTTGCTCATTTTTTTTTTGGTAAATCGTGTATTTTGGAAATAAAAAAAAAATAAAGAAATTAATGATCTGGTATAGAAATATACAGCCTGTCGTTACCATCGCGACAATAAATGAACAGAAGTCTAACGCTACTAGCCAATAATCATAAAAAAATATTAACGTTAAACAAAATCCATAATTAAAAAAATATATTTTTCAAACAAACTAATTAAGTAAAAAAGAAACAACATTTGTAACATCCTATACAACTCGCGCCACAGCGTCGCATTACAAGTCTCTCCTTCTAACAGTATGTTTTGTCTCTTTTAAATTCATTCAACCCATTGATATGCTTTGTGACCTTTACAAATGAACTTTGCGTTACAGTTTTATATGTAAGGGTGTTCTAAAATTCTTTCTTTTGGAAAATTTAATAACTCGGTAAATATTGATGTTTAAAGAATGATAATGTTTAATACAATTTTAAAAAGCTATCCTCTATATGTGTGTTCATTTATTGTCGCGGTGGTAACGATAAGCTGTATATATATATATATATATATGTGTGTGTGTATATGTATATGTATATGTGTGTGTGTGTGTGTGTGTGTGTGTGTGTGTATAGAAGAAAGCAATAATTGCTCGTTTAAAGTTATTAGATATTTCCGAATAAAATGCATGACATGAATTGCATAGGATTCATATTAGGAGGTTTCTGTACCAGTGTTACTATTCTTGTACCGTTTCATCATCGCGTGGGCGTATATTTTCGTATGAATCTTTGCATTTGGCACTAGCCGTAAGTGATGATCGAGGTCGATTCAATAGACCTGTCAGTGTAATGATGTATACCAATAAAATAGTGTATTTCACCTTGCCCCGTTGAAACAGACAAAGCTCTCTTACTTATAGCCCTTAGTCGTAACAACAAATTACGGTTAAAAATGGATAAATTGTAGCTGTAGCTAAATACTTTGTATTTCAATCATAGGGAGAGCCGTGATAGCTCAGTGTCCGGGCGTCCGCTTTTAATTCAATATACTCGAGTAACCTGAGTTTGATCCCCGGTGCCAGCGCCAATGAAACTGTTAATTTTAAGTGCTGAACTTATCACGTGCTCAACGGTGAAGGAAACATCGTGGGGATCTTTCGATTCTTCGATCTATTCGATCTTTCGATCTGCATGTTTTCGAAATAATAACAAAAAAAATTTCGAAGGCATAAAGTTCACGTGGACTATGCCCTGACACCCTCTGCAAAAAAGAGGAGGCCTTTGCCCAGCAGTCGGATATGTATAGGCTGTTACTTTATATTTTTATTTTAAAATAATAGGCAATTTTTAAGATAATTGCCAGATATTTTTATTTATGTAAGTAAGTATTTGTATTGTTTACATTACACTCTATGAACTAATAGATTTTATTTGATTTAAGTCTGGGAAGATATGTATGTTATATTCAATAGAAAACAAATGAATATTAAGCATATTCGCATAGAAATAGGTGAGGAAATAGCTGATACAATTGGCATTACCTCCAACTATACAGAAAATTGTAACACAACGCACACATTTAAGCGGTGATGAAAACGAAACTAAGACTTCCATTTTTGTAGATGTCCCTTAAATTTAGGGATCGATGCTGTAAGCGGGTATAACTCATTTATGGCTTTCACAAATTTTAGGACGTTTATAAATTAAATTTAATCTCGGCTGAAAAATTTTCTTAGAATAGCGTGGGAAGAGGAGAAGATGTCAGTCTGTACCGGTCAATTGCGCCGCGCGCACGTTGTACCCATATATAACTGTATACGTACTAGTGTCAAAGTGACATTTGTCACGTGTCCCGCTTGTCCCGTCATGGGAGTGACGTGACGAGATTTACCGAGTATCGGCGCTGCTACAGTGCGGACATGCGGTTACGCGAATAACGTCACGGGTGACACATAATGACATTACTCGAATTCCCTTTGTGAGTTATGTTCGTCGCATTCGATTGTTTTGACAGATTTCATTGAGACGTGCTCGCTTAATAATTGCACACGTTGAAAATTTGTTTATTTTAGTCGCAATTTCAGTTTTACGCCACCAATCGCTTTGCTTACTAATTGAATAACGACATTAACTCCCACACGTCCCAATTTGTATTGTTAATAATTGAAAATTGGCTTAAATATCCGAACGTTTATTATATATAACGAGTGCCAACGTATATAATGTTATTCCCGGATGCAATTGTTATACTATTTACATAATAATGTAAACTTAACATAAGATTCAACGTAAATTAATCACTTCCTCCTCCTCCGCATCCTCTAACCTCTTTGCAATTTCTAAACTTACAGACTGTGAGCACGGAGAAGCGTATGTCTTGCGTCGTTGAAATTCTTGAAATAATTTCCTTGCTTTGCGATTTCCATTTACAAATTATCAATTTCTTGAAAGTGGTCTAACTCAAATACTTCACACATTAGCTAATTCTCAAAAATACAAGTTATTATTTTGGGCGTGCTTATAGATAAGCAGTTTCTTTATCCCGCAGAAAACAACATTTGCTCTTTTTAGGGTTCCGTACCCAAGGAGTAAAACGGGACCCTATTACTAACACTCCGCTGTCTGTCCGTTTGTCCGTCTTTTCACCAGGCTGTATCTAATGTACCGTGACAGTTATACAGTTGAAATTTTCATTACAGATGATGTATTTCAGTTGCCGTTATAAAAATCAAATCGCGAGTCCGACTGGCACTTAGCCCTTTTTTTACTTTTTTTAAAACATACCCACTTAATTGGTCGCTGTGTTCGGAATCGATACAAGTTGGATAATAGCCTTGTTTCACGCGCATTTACCTCACCGAACGGAAACGTAAAACAAGACCAACTATAACTAGATCACTGCGGAGCTCCAGACAACGAGGTCAGATCCGCAGACAGGGCGACGCCATTTCTCGTCCATTAAGCAGGATAATGCCTTTCTATGTAATTCATATAATAGAGACCAAGAAACATTCTGCCCATGCCCTAACCTTTTAACGCAACAGAACATTAGAATGTAAAGAATGAAAATTAAGTGTACTATGAGCAAAACTTACGGTTCATTTTGTCCGTATGAGAACCTTATAAGCGAACCCGCATCACAAAAATGCTTTTTTTTTTGTTTAATTGGAACTCATCTGCGGTCATGTGATTAACAAATGTTCATATATGAACGTTCATCAAAATTTAGTAATCGAGCTTACTGTACTCAGCACACTACCTGTGAAATTGAAATTTCAAATACAAACAGACAAAATCTGTCCGGAAAGTCCGTCTGTATTGAAATTCCGACCACAATAATAAACGGATATCCGCAATCCCGCACAAAGCCCATTCACACAACGCAACGCTCAGCTTCTGATACGAATAGACATCAATAGGCTTTCGGATAAAGAGGTCAGCGTAGCAGACTAGACGACGCCACCGGTATCGACTTCTCTTAACAGCTGATGCTTCCAGAATTTAGTAGTGACTTAGCGAGCGTGGGAAAGCAACGCAGTTTCCCGGGACACTGTTTTTGTCCATCGGAAAATTCAGCTGAAGTGACAGACATTCCAAAAGTATAGATTTTTTTTTTCTGATACTAATAAAAGGAGGAAATTGCACCCTGCGCGTAGTTCTGACAGTTTCCATAGTGTAGTCAAAAACGATTTGCGTGAAATAGTGTTGTTAGTAACGTTCGACGGTATTTAGATAACGTTTCTGGAAGGATTTGCGTTTTAACTTATTTTAAGTGTTACCTAAAATCAATAAAAATATAAATACGAATAACTTTCGCATCTACTGATTTAGTCATGTTATTTCATTTATATTATAGATATTTTACAATACATGTACATGTACTACTACTTACTATGTCTTTAACACAGATTTATTTAATAGTAATAATGTGGTCGGGAAATTTTATTCATTTAAATAACGTAAGTAGTATGATTTCTGTTCTCAGTAAATAATATTTTATATCATGTCTATATTGATAAGTTGATGAGTTTTAGCGAAATTCATATTTTAATTTACTAATCAACACCAAATTAATATTAATATCTATTAAAATATCTACTTCAGTTAATACTTGATTATGTGTAAAGTGATAGATATTAGTGACCAGCTTTGGAATTACAGCGACGGAACACTATAGCTACAAATAGATGCTAAATAAACATCACGTAGGTCATCTAAGTTAGTAACTATTGTTTCTAGTAATTCACTTCTTAACTTCTGATATTTCCTCATTATCAATATCTTGTAAACTTTTCGGCCTCTTAATAAAATACGAACAGATTTCAGCACCACGACCTGGACAGCCAGTTTCTGGAGAACCATTTCTGCTAAGCGAGTAATATAACCGTGGACGAGTATATAGCGGACAACACTATTTAAAGGCGTATTATATGAAAATGTATGTGAAACCTTAGGTGTCAGTAATTACGTAACATCAGGATACTCGATTACGCGCTTGCCATCTACTATTATGTTAAATGAAACAAACTTTAATTGTATGCTGTTGTTTGTAGCACATTTTTATAATATCACATTATCGATATCAATCATGCATCAATCATGCTCGAACTTTTGACGAAGGACATCTTAGGCCGTTGCATAACTTGAAGTCTTGCCAAAACTGTAAAACGGTAACTCGGCCGCGGAAAAATTTTATTGCATTATATTTCACTGCAATTAATAACAGCTTTACAGAGACGTGACAAAAATATCTGAAGATTTTTTTGTATATGATTTTAATCTAAGAATTATCCTTAATTTTTTGGCACCTGAATTTAAGTGATTACGGCCGCCCATGGACATCTACAACACCTAACTGGGTGTAGATGCGTTAAAAGAGCCAGAGTTAAAAAGTAAGCTCATTTAAATCATTAACCAGTCGAAACGCGAAAGAATAATACTTCGTCTTCTCGCGGGTCTTCTATGAGGCTGTGGTACTTTCCCGGACGAAGTCGTGGAATAGCCGAAGCTGCTGCATGGTCCAACCACAGTTAAATAAGGTGACTTGTAAATAAGGAAAATATGTATCTTATTACTCTTCATTCATATATATTATATACGACACATAAGACGTAAATAGGTAAGAATATTTTTATCCCATTTCGTCATAATTAAACCAAGGTTAACTTAGCTACGCTACAAAATTTTAATAGTAATTTTACTATATCAGCCTTTGAAAAACAAAATCTAAAAGTTTTTAAAATAAATATTGCTACGCTTTTTTCGACAGGCGCGAATTTATATCTTATAAAATCATACATATCATATATTTTCAACTGCAACTTGATTACGTAAAATGAAATTCTTGCAAATAGTTCGAAAACCAATACAATTTTAATTAGTAACTGATTTAATTACGTCCATTTAGAAGTTTTATTAAAAATCTGCCATCGTTGCTTAATAGGACGACGCTCCGTAACGAGGAAATTAGTTGACTCGGCGCTTAAATGAAAAAAAGTCACCTTTGTGTCAGACAGTTACCGCTGCTATAGAAATGCCGTGTCAGAGCAGTCGAGTTTGTCGCGTTCCGCATTATGCAAAGCTTTGTAGCCGGAAATGTTCACGTCGCTGCACTCCTTCAATAGTGAACTATTGCGAGTTTAATATTATGCAGTTTTGTTCATTAATCATTGCGTTGCATTGCAGACTGTACAGCGCAGGTATTAGTACATACTAGAGGCCATAACAAAGGCAACAATGCGCTGGTGCTTGAGCTCATGACAATGTCGTTTTGTTTTATACCGCTAATCTCACGTTTATGAAAAACCGTACCCGTCACTGTATGGAACGCAATAATAGAACATTTTTTTGGTCTTAATTGACTCTGTAAAATGTTGACTTTATATTTGTATGTCAAATGATTTCTGGTATTTATGAGAATACGCATTGTTAATATAACTAACGCAAGCAATCTTTCGTACATCTGACCACTACCAAATCATACTTGTAGAAAAACTGTCAATGGCCCGAGTTAATACCCGGCAAGTACATCGCCCAAATCTTTCCTGTGCCTTTAAAAATACTTCTCTAATTCTCTTTCATCTCCTAAAGTATTCATTTAATGAGTATTTTTACAATCATCCCAAACTCATAATCGCCTATCTAGGGGATGCCGCTATTAATGCTGTTTTATCTTGCAAACAGGCAATTTTTCGTTATAACCCTAAACCTAAATCTACTCAATATTATGGTCTATTTAAAAAATTTCCTTTGTTCAGCTCTAATATTTCTCACTTCCATTCGTCGTAAGCGCTTAAGGTCAAACTAATTCTTCAATATATAATTAAAAAACTTGATAGTATTTTTGACAATAGTTTGATTTTCTTAATTTTTTTTTTTACAAAAACAGTGCATTATATGGGTAATATTTCGTTGTGTACGTTAAATTGGAACGTTAAGTATATATTTTGCAAGAACATTTAACAGTGACGATAAGAATTCAGATTATTATATACATTTAGTGCGTAACTGAGCCTTAAAACACGAAAATGGCGATGGTCATATCGAACAAGTCAAAAGTGTGTATATGTACGTTATTCTTGCTCGTGGTGCTTGGGATCAGTTTAGCAGTGATGTCAACTCTGGGTCTGTTAGATCCACCAGAACATCACAACGCGGGGACCGCAGAGATGTACAGCCAGTTGAAATCAACCCCACAAATAGTGGATAGAGTGAGTATAGATTAACAAAATTTGTAGGAATCAATGTTTTCAATCACGAAACAGGAATATAAAAATCATTTATGAGTAAAGATTAAGGTGAATCAGCAGTTGTCAACAGAAGGAAGTGTTTTTTCTTTTTTTTTTAATAGCAAAATTATTCAGCAATTATTTAAGATTGATCTTGCTCTGAAAACCATGACTTGCATTTTCAGTGCTCATTTACTATGAGCTAACCAGATTAAGTCCAAACAGTGAGTTTGTTTAAACAAATGCATCGTAAGGAATCCTGCACATCACAAAAGTAACACATGCATGTTGACTACGGCTTAGCAAAAGGGTCTCTCATTTGACGCTATTTTAATACGTGCATAATGTTCTTGTATCTTGTATTAACTGATGTTTTTGCTTTCAGTCCCGAGGCTATTAGAGCTTCATCTGACACAGAACCGGTGGGCTAGCCAGAACCCACGGGTTTGGGCCCTCCGCTGTGGGTAGGGCCGGGCATAATGTTAGTTTAATGACTAATAATGACTTGTTTTTTATAAATTTTTGATGAAGGTTTAAATATTACGATTGTGAAGAATCCTTCCGTGGCCCTAACACACAATTTTACTACCTACACTACTATATATTTAAAAGAAGATCCACTCTTATTTTTACCGTATTCTACAATCTTAATAATTTCTTGTATTTACGCGATTACACATTATAAATGAAACTAATTTTACGGATTTATCGCGTTTATTTTTAATTTTAATTCCCGACGTTTCGAACCCTTTACAGCGTTCATGGTCACGGGATAGACTGAGGTGTTAGACGTCTGATTGTCTATATTGTTGTATTCGAAACTGAAACCAAAAGACAATCTGCTCAGTGGGTTTTTTCCCATTGTGGATCGGCCGACTAAAGCAAAAAGGTGATTGCTTCGTTCTATGGTCAGAAAAGTCTTTTCGCGACCATTGTGCAGAAAGAAAAAAATACAGTTACTGCAGACTAGTATATTAACTGTTCGTCAGCCTGTTGTCTTGGAAAATGTTCGGCAGCAGCGTCCTCAAAGCAGAATCATCCTTCACCATGACAACTACTCAGCACACGCCATGAGAAAATCAATTGAATATTTGGACAAGGCAGGTGTCGAGATAATAAAAGTAAAGCGCCGTATAATCCCGACCTGGTGCCACTTTCATTTGTTCCCGAGAATCAAAACATAAACTTCGAGGTATTCGCTTTCCGTACCCGGAAGTTGTGAAAATGCCGTAGAAGAGACCCTTAAGGAAGAATGGAGAATGCTTTTCTCAGTGGTTCCATCGACTGCGAAGATATAACGAGAGGACCGGAGACTATTTCGAACAATAATAAAAGTATAGGTAACTTTTACGATTTACGATTTTCTAAGTACTTTGAGTGTGACCCATATGCTAGAGGATGGAAGAGATTTAACAAGTGTAAGGTTGTTATTATTAATTTCCACTTATTTTAAAAATTTTGAAGACATACCTAATACTGGTGCATTTTGCGAAATGCAAACGGATCCGTACTTTCCTCATCCGTATTTATGTTACCAAGTGGTGTAAAAGATTGATATTGAAAAGTTAACAAACTCATAAAATAAATAGATTTTTCCCTTTTTCTTCAAGCACGTTTAACAAGATTTTTTCTATGATCGAAAGAATGACAACACCGGCTAGAGATTTTCTTCAGTCTTTCAAAACGCCAAAGAATTGTAACAACGATATTTTTAATTTTTCTATGTACAAGTATTGTCTTTAATGTCCAGACTTTAGCAGTTATTAAAAAGCCAATGTAATCACAACGTTATTCGCTACTTCCAGCCTCATTTTCATTAACAATGTGTGTGTCGAAACGCAAGGGGCATATTGTTTCACTATTTTCATAAAAAGTAAGTAAACAATGAAAACAATATTAACATAGAACTGGATTAATTTGAAGAGCCGTGATAGCTCAGTGTCCGGGCGCTCGCCTTTAATTCAATATATACTCGAGCAACCTGAGTTCGATCCCCGGTGCCGGCACCAATGGAGTTTTTTAACTTTAAGTGCTGAATTATCACGTGCTCCGCGGTGAAGGAAAACATCGTGAGGAAACCTGCATATTTTCGAAATAATAACAAAAAAAAATGTATTTCGAAAATATGTGAAGTCCGCCTATGCCCTGATACCCTCTGTATAGAGAGGAGGCCTTTGCACAGCAGTGGGACATGTATAGGCTGTTACTTTGGATTAATTTTGATCCGGGGGCTTATTGACAATGGACGTTTAAAGAAAAT
Source organism: Iphiclides podalirius (assembly GCA_933534255.1). Classification (NCBI taxonomy): domain Eukaryota; kingdom Metazoa; phylum Arthropoda; class Insecta; order Lepidoptera; family Papilionidae; genus Iphiclides; species Iphiclides podalirius. The sequence continues at coordinate 10,270,313 of OW152823.1, read as the reverse complement.
ACGAATATTTCTGGTATATACATTTTTATAAAGTAGTTACTATAAATTTTTGCGCGTGGCACGCAAGCGAATGAAATTTTATAGTATACGTGCAATCAACATTTAATTTCCGGCTTCAATACCGATTTGGCTCATTCGAACATTAAGCTCTGTAAAAAAATTAAAAAGTAAAACCGATATTTCCGTTATTAAGAGATTATTATTATTAAGATTTGTACATCAGACTATTGTATGACGATACTCTATCTACGTATTAACATAATGCAAAAGATATGTAAAATAGTGAAATCTGTTATCTTCTTAACATATATAAATTAAGTGTCACATTGTTTGTCCGTGATGGACTCCTAAAGTACTTAACCGATTTTAATTAAATTTGCATACCGTGTGCAGTTTAATTCAATTTGAGAGATAGGATAGTTTATATCTCAATTTATAGTCAATATTTTTTATTACAAATTATTAATTTGTTTATAATATAACAAAGAGTTTTAAGTATCCGTGAGTTCCATAGATTCTAACAGATAGCGGTGTAAAGTAAACTTTTTATCGGCTGCATTGAGTAAGTATCTAATAGATGGCGCTATGTTAAAAGTCCGAACGCATGGATCCGGGTAGATTTGGCGCAGACGAAGTTGCACGGGTCAGCTAGTATAAGTGTTTTTATTCTTTTTTATAATAAACATTGTCCTCACTTTAGGATAATATTATCCTGTGTTGTACGTTTTTACAAATATAAATTCCCAGATGCGAAACTATCTGTGGATCGCACAAATACTTGTCCCGTGCGGGAATCGAACCCACGACGCCCGACGCCGAACCCAATACCTTGGCAACGGCGCTCCGGAGTCATCAACTATATAAAAAAACAATAACTAAATAATAACATTTTTTCTTAGCACCATGGTAGTTCAATGACCGGGCGCTCATTTTTAATTTACTATACTCCAGCAAACCGCTACCAATAAAATTGTCAATTCCAATTTTAACTGCTGAACTACGTATTCAACGGCGAAAGAAAACATTACGAGGAAACGGGCTAATCTTTTTGAAATCATAATAAAAAATGTTTCGTAGAATTGTGAAGTCTGTTAATGCGTTGTGTAGTCACGTGGTGGACTAGGTTCAGTCATACTTAATGTCCCAGTATCTCCTACCTCTGAAATGATATACTTTAGATTTCACTGATATAACATTTTGTAACGACGGCGACTGGACCTGGCAACATACAACGCAAGAATATTGAGGACTGACGAGAAGATTACAGAGCTGGAAGGAGAGGTGAACAGGCTGCGCTGGGATATAATAGGATTGTCTGAAGTCCGAAGACAGGGGGAGGACACGATAATCCTCGAATCTGGAAACCTGTTATACCACCGGGAGGGCGACCAACTGTCCCAAGGAGGTGTCGGATTTATCGTCCACAAGTCTCTCATTAACAACGTTGTTAAAATCGAGGGTGTGTCGTCGAGGGTTGCGTACCTTATACTCAGAATATCCAAACGGTATTCGCTGAAGGTCATACAGGTTACGCACCAACGTCGACACATCCCGATGATGAGGTGGAGGCAATGTATGAGGATATATCACGAGCCATACATTCCTCCAAAACTCAGTACATGGTGTTAATGGGAGACTTCAACGCAAAACTAGGCAAAAGGAAAGACGATGAGCTGAGAGTAGGTAGTTTTGGAATAGGGCAACGGAACCCAAGGGGGCAGCAGCTGGCTGACTTTATGGAGAAGGAGGGACTCTTTATGATGAACTCCTTCTTCAAAAAGCAGCCCCACAGAAAGTGGACCTGGACTAGCCCCGATGGTTCTGTAAAAAACGAGATAGACTTCATTATGACGAACAAACGGTAAATATTCAGTGATGTCTCTGTGATCACAAGGGTTAAGACCGGCAGTGATCACCGATTGGTGAGAGGCACATTGAATATTAACATCAGGCTGGAAAGATCTCATCTAATGAAGTCCACACTCCGACCATCTCGTGCCCATATCCAGAACTCTGAAAGCTTTCAGCTCGAGCTACATAATCGCTTCCAATGCCTAGAAAATTGCAGCACAGTGGACGATATTAACGCTAAGCTCGTGGAAACTGTCCATGCCGTGGGCCTTAAATTTTATAAGGCCCGCCGGACAAATAGAACCCAAAAACTCTCCGATCACACTCTTAACCTCTTGGGAAAAAGACGTGAGATGCGGCTGCAGTCTTTAACTGACATGTCAGACTACAGGCGGCTTAATAGTCAGATCTCCAAATACATGCGGCGAGACTTACGCAACTTCAATACAGCCCGTATTGAGGGAGCTATAGAGCGGAACCTAGGCTCAAAAGTCTTCGCCAGAGATCTGTCTATCAGACAAAGCCAACTGACTAAGTTGAAGACTGACAGCGAGACTATCATCTCCAGTAGACCAGAGGTTTTGAGTGAGATTGAGAGGTTCTATGGACAGCTGTACACATCGTCGTTGGAGCCACACACATATGTGAGTTACGATCCAAGAGCAAAGCTTATCCGACACTATTCCGAGAATATCCCGGACGTCAGTCTGAGCGAGATTAGAATGGCTCTTGACCATCTTAAGAATGGCAAAGCATTGGGAGAGGACGGAATTACAGCAGAGCTTCTGAAAGCGGGTGGAGAACCGGTACTTGTAGTCCTTCAGAGGCTCTTTAATTCCGTCCTTCAGGGTGGTGCTACGCCAGAGGCGTGGAGCAGAAGTGTGGTGGTGCTGTTCTTCAAGAAAGGCGATAACGCTCTCTTGAAGAACTATAGACCGATATCCCTTCTGAGCCGCGTCTATGTGCTGTTCTCAAGAGTCATCTTGTATCGTCTCGCTTCCAGACTCGACGACTTCCAGCCTCCCGAACAAGCCGGACTCCGAGAAGGCTTCAGTACCATAGACCACATACACACCTTGCGGCAGATTATACAGAAGACTGAAGAGTATAATCTGCATTTGTGCCTAGCGTATGTGGACTATGAGAAAGCCTTCGATTCTGTCGAAATTTGGGCGGTACTTCTGGCTCTTCAGCGGTGCCAAATTGACTGTCGGTATATCGAAGTGCTGCGGTGTTTGTATAACAAGGCTACGATGTCCGTCCAAGCACAGTCCAGTAGTACAAAACCTATCCAACTACAGAAGGGTGTAAGACAGGGTGATGTCATATCCCCGAAACTCTTCACCGCTGCGTTGGAAGATGTTTTCAAGCTTCTGGACTGGAAAGGACGAGGTATTAACATCAATGGCGAATACATCACCCTTCGATTTGCCGACGATATAGTCATCATGGCAGAATCGCTGGAGGACCTGGGTGCTATGCTCAATGACCTCAACAGTGTCTCCCAACGGGTGGGCCTTAAGATGAACATGGACAAGACGAAGATCATGTCTAATGTCCATGTCACGCCTATACCGGTTGTTGTTCGGAGCACTGAGCTCGAAGTTGTTGACGAGTACGTTTACCTAGGACAGTTAGTCCGGCTAGGTAAGTCCAACTTCGACGCAGAGGTCAATCGGCGAATCCAACTCGGATGGGCAGCGTTCGGGAAACTTCGGCAAATCTTCTCGTCGAATATACCTCAATGTTTGAAGACTAAAGTCTTCAATCAATGTGTGTTGCCAGTGATGACCTACGGAACCGAGACGTGGTCCTTCACTGCTGGCCGTATGAGGAAGCTCAAAGTCGCTCAGCGAGCTATGGAGCGGGCTATGCTCGGTATTTCTCTGCGTGATAGAGTTCGTAACGAAGACATCCGCAGTAGAACTAAGATAACCGACATAGCTCAGAGGATTAGCAAGCTGAAGTGGCGATGGGCCGGCCATATAGCTCGTAGAACCGATAACCGTTGGGGAAGAAAGGTTCTCGAGTGGCAGCCTCGTACTGGCCATCGCAGTGTAGGACGACCCCCCACTAGATGGAGTGACGACCTGTGCAAATGTGCGGGAAGTCGATGGATGCAGGTGGCTCAGGATCGTACTTCATGGCAGTCTATGGGGGAGGCCTATGTTCAGCAGTGGACTCAAACAGGCTGAAATGATGAACATTTTGTATCAATTTTCCATTGGCGGATAAGCCAAATCAAAAAGTGTTTTTGCAAACACAAACACAATAGCAAACACGAACGATGGGAACGAGCAAAGTAGTATTCAAGGGTGCGCCAACAAATTCTATTGAAGCAATTATTGTTTTTGAATATGTTACAAATTGTTAAAAGTGCGTAATTGCCAACAAGGCCCTCGCTTTACATGCACCAGTGAAATCAGTCGAGAGCCGTTCGCTACATTTGTACGAGTAGCTACGTCAATAAATAAAATATGGGGAAGAGTTGAATTTGGATTAAACAGACAAAATGTCTAAAATTTTAATTTAGAGATGATAAAATAAATTTATGTCTTCTGCTTCTCCTTTTAGAGTTACGTATTGTTAATTATATACAATGTTAGAATAACGGTTTTATTGAAAGACGTAACGTTTGATTGATTTTTTCAATATTTTTAGATGTTTGTGTCGCTATCTTTCCCTTGTCTACTGGAAGGATTCATCCACGTATTTATATAAATGTTTCACTTTTATACAAAGGTTTCAAAGTAGAATACAATATGTGGGTTCATAATAATCGAAAAAAATTTTTTTTTGTTAATGCTTACTAATTAATATTAATACATTATTCCAGAATTTGCTGTAACATAAAATTTTGAATCCTATACTTTGGAAGGGACCGGACAGCATTTTTTTTTACTGAAAAATTTAAAAAATTTTAACGCCCATCGTTCTTTTATCGTTATATTTCATTCGTACATACTACATATTAAGTATTAGGAAAGTTTTATTTTACCAGAACAACTAATTTGACAATTATAACTAGAAAATAATAAGTATCTATCCTATATTATATATATAAATCCAACTATAAGATTGAAACCGGCACAATAACTCCGCATATAGAATGTGGGTGTGATAATACTACCCATAGGTGCTGATCAATTACGTGTTCAGCGGTGGAGTTAAACATCGTGAGGAAACTTCAAAACATATTTTCGAAATGATAACAAAAAAAATATAATATATACCCTCCCCTCCATATTGAGGAGGCCTTTGCCCAGTAGTGAGACTATATAGGCTTTGTTACTTTACTTTACTGGCCATCAATTTGTATCATCTCTAATTAGTTGTGTATGTCGTATGTTCAATCTGAGTTCACTTTGTCCGTGATTTCAAGTTTATTTTTTTAAAACATCAAAATATAATTTATTTTATTTTGATGGCGTAATAGGTAAAAAATAACGGTTTTCTGTTGAAATTATACGTGGTTTTGTGTTCATTTGCTTGTTTAATGGATGTGAAGGACTGATAAAACGTTGTAATTCATTGTTCTGATTAAAATAATATTTGCGAACAGAGGTCGCGGCGCGTTGAAATGATCTGTCGGCAATAATTTTCACGAACGGTTCCATTATCGCCACCCAAAAGGGTCGCGGCGGTTATTTCAATTCAATCCGATCGTGTCGTTAAAGAATTAACGTTCAAATCCCGACGAAATTAAATTCGGGATCCGTTCGCATTTGTCTTTTCGATCGTATCGAACATGATGTAATTGTATTCTGGTTTAATTGAAATCAGTTTTCAGTGAGTATACCAATGATGAAAAGATATAATTTTGCTTTAAACTACATGAAAAATTATTTAGTTGTATTTACTATAAAAGTAGGCTTTTAATGTCTTTATGTGTTAAACAGTAGAAACGGATGAATTTGCCCTTTAAGTTTTATACCTTAACGAACAGTAATATACTTCCATTGTGTTTCAGAAATTGTACAAACAATTTCATTAGCATTTGTGAAACAACAAAAAGAAATACCTAAATGTTATTCATGAGAGAAATCCAAATATAGTAAAGCAGCTTAAAGTGTAAAAAAGACAGGTAAGCGTTGAAAAATAGGCGGCGGAATTAATTCAGCAATTTTCCTTATGCAAGAACGCTTGATCACAGTTTTATATAAGCCCCTATCCCATAACTAAAGTGTAATTCCTAGCACATGCTGCCCTCCTCATAAATTCACGAAGAAACAACATGTAGAAAACAACTTGTTTCAAATTTATATGATTACCCTTTCCAAAGCACCCGATACTGTTTTGTATGCACGAGTAAATCTATATTACGATCTTAATGTTTATTTTATTTTACTACTACATTTTCGAGATAAAAATATGTGCAAAAATTGTTAAAATTATTCAAATTCATTGGTTTCAAGTAGATCTTGTTCATCGATAGATCTTCGATTTTCACTCTGACACGTCGTAGTTTGTCCATGTATTGCAAAATTATTTTGTACTCCCAAATGTACCAGTTATGATTACCGTTTTCTGTATAAAATTTACTTAATGAATATCTAAATCAGATGACCGTTGTTCTATGCTATACCAGGTTGGAAATTTGGTGGAACACATGCCCTGAAAATTTATAGTCGGACATATTACGAGATTTATAATGCTACAGTTAGGGCTACAATAACCTTAACCCTTTTGTGACAGTGATTAATTTTGACAGAGGTGCTGAGGGAAGCGAAATTTCCCCTGTTGAAAACGGATTAAATTTATGATGATGATGAAATTGTAAATGAATTTTATGAACAGATTCCCATCTGTTCGTGTTTGCTCATGTTGCTCAATTTTAATGCTATGTTACCTAATAATTTAATATTTGATACTTTTAATGCCAGTGTTTCAATGATAATAATATTCATATTCAATGGCCCTTTATCAGGCGACCTAAAATATGAAAAAACAATTAAGATACATTTGTTTATAATTGAAAACCAAAGATTCAGTCATAGTGTTATAAAATATTTATATGTTATATGATATAAAATATTGAAGATATGTTTTCAATAATATATAAAATTCGGAGATTGTACCCGATACGAAGTACCTACATACCTACAGGCGTTTGGCGCTAACCGTGCAGCTGATGATTTATAACGCACAATTCTTTTTCGAGCTGATGAAGTCTGTATAATTGCATGGAATTGTTTATATTCTTTATAAACAATTTTTCTTATATTATATTCTTTATAAAGCATTCCCGGGATGCTGCAGTAATAAAGCATCACGACTTAAAATTAGCATTAACTTGGCAAATTAGTGTAACCCATCCCGTTCATTAGCCTTTTTCGTTTTTTAGGTATAAAAAATCTGTAATTCTTGTAATGAATCATATCATAAATCTTAATGGCACATTAATAAAAATAAATTTTTTATTTTATCGAAATTAAAATGGATAAGCTTATATTACTTGGTGTAAATAAAATAAATTATCGAAATGTACCTCTATTATTGGAACTTTCCCCTGGAAGTTATTTGCGACTATAATTAAAATCGCAACGAAGCAGTTTCCTGTGAACAACTCAGTACCTAACTGAAACTTCATTTCTGAAAGCCACGCTGAAACTTTCTTGATTTTATTTTCATTTATTATAAAATATTCCATGCATTCAAATTACAGAATAGTAGAGTAAAAGCCGAAACAAACCAAATTGGCTCTTTTATAATAAAATTGGATACGAACCGATGCACGAATTACTTATATGTCTTTCACCGATATGTACTTAAATGAAATAACTTTTTTTCTTAATTACAACATCCTGACTGCTTTTTGTTTGGATAAAGGTTCCAAGGATTTAACAATATTATTTTAAATTGTTATTGAATTCACATCAGAGATGATTACATAAAATGAATTTATTAAGGGTATATTATTTAAATTTAATTTAGACTTTTACAATGTTTATCAGCACAGTAGTATACATAAAACTACTCCTTTCACCATAGACGGCAATATTGACCTAAAATTTGAAATTTTCTTTAAGCTATTCCACACGCCGTGAACAGACACTATTTCAGTTCATTTTCGGGACCGTAATTTCTAGAAGAGACGACAGATAAAGGCGGTATTCCAACTTTATCACCTGAAGTTTTAGTCCAGTAAATTCACATGCAGACGTCTATTTCCCTGCATCCCGCATTTTATGTGCACTTTCTCAGTGAATACTGAAACAGATAACAGCTAATGCTACTATTGCTATGCTATTGTTTTTTGAAAATATCGCGTTTCACACTTTATTTCCATACGCGATTGACTGACGACATAAAAAGAAAAACATTTTAACGGCTAATTAGAACATATTTCTGCACCTTCATCTTTATCATCAACGATAGTCTTTTTATGACCGATACCCAATTAATTTGTACAGCTATTTGTTTACTTAAGTAGTATTATGTGTACGTTAAAAAATCCAACTATTCAGACACTATAATTATCATACTGCCATGAGATCGGTCTGTTTCATAAATTTAATAATAAGGAGCTATCTGTCATCGTAATGAAATTCAAGCAGAGGTAGTCTGTTACTCGTACTTTAACATTTTTATGATTGCTTAATTGGACTTGTGAGTAACCTGTTTATGTAAATGAAGACATAAACTCTGCGGCTCATTTTAACGTGAATAAGTGATTTCGCCAGGTGAGCGTAATGAATCTTGATTACACCACTTTATAAAATTACGGATCTATTATTAAAAACTATGAAGTAGCTGAACAAGCAACGTTTTGATAATTTCACTACACCATTGTACCGTTTTATTATATATTGTATTTTTTGTATATTTCATAGTAAAGTAGATTAAAGCAGCCTATACATGTCCCACTGCTGGGCAAAGGCCTCCTCCGTAAAGTGGGTATCAAGGCATAGTCCACCACGCGGCCCCACTGCGGATTGGCGGACTTCACATATATTCGAAATATTTTTTTTATTATTAATATATTTCGAAAATATGCAGGTTTCCTCATGATGTTTTTCTTCGCCGCTGAGCACGTGATAATTCAGCACTTGAAATAAATAGTTTCATTGGTGCCGGCACCAGGGATCGAACTCAGGTTGCTCGAGTATATTGAATTAAAGGCAAGCGTCCGGACACTGAGCTATCACGGCTCAACGTTTTTACATTTCATAGATCTAAATATTATATTAATTAAATCCTATACATAATTAAAAATTATGTTTAATTTGGTTAAAGTTTACAATCACTTAATGTGAGTTAAATTAAACACTACAAAAAAATTAATTACTTTAACTTGACGTAATAAAGATTCAATAAAATTAAAGTATTAATAATTTAAATACTTCAAAGTAAAATTATTTTATTAGTTATTATTAGTACTATGTGATACTATTTTACACACATTTAATGAAAACTTTTGAGCGCAACATGTACAGAACATTGTAAATTCTAAAAAAAAATCCTTCTCATAAAACGCAGCCAGATATCTTCAACCAATTTTATCCAGTTCTTGAAAGTCTACGCGATATGGCTGTACGTTCTCCCTCTCTTACATGCTTCGCAATTTTTCCGTACATTCGTTCTGGGTATGATTCTTATTATAGCAATAGTAATATCAATAGTTCAATATATTGAATGTTAATGTTGTACTTTCGTTATCACCGTATGTTCGAAATTTCCGCTTTACCCCTTTTTTCGTGCGAAATGCTTTACAACACGTAGCAGTGCTATGAAATAAGTACAAATAATTTTGTATAAATATTTCAATAAAATTATTTATAAATGTAAAGTTATCATCGAAACAAAGATATTGCGAAAATGAGCTTTCAATAAAGGTAAAACTCGTGTTCATAATTAGTCTCACGAGACACTAACTTCTACAAAGTTCAGGTACTGTCAATCAGAATCCCTTGTTTGTGTGCATTACTAAAAGCTCTTTTAGCCATTTAAGATATTTTACAATAAATAAAGTTCACGCGCACCTTCGCCTACTTGGTTCCACATAAAAAATAGATTAGTGATATAAACGAAATGTTAATACTTACTTATCACCTATCGCCATTTCGAATCCCATCAGACGCTGCGGCATGGAAAGGAAATATATTTAATTACTTAACAACTTAACAGTGAAGCAAAGATGTTGAATTATTGATAATTTAGTTCATAGTGGTATAAAGAAACATGATTATGCTTTCGATGAATGAAAATTAATCGAATGATGTTATTAAGAAGACTAATAGGGTAGAAGACTTTTAGGGTCCTCACATTCAAATTAGACCAGCACTTTATCATAGTGAATCAGGTCGTGGGTTCGATTCCCACACAGGACAACTATTTGTGTGACACACAGATTTTTTTTTGATCTTGGTGTTTGTCCACGTGAAATGTATGTATGTAAAACGTCCTTACATCACAGGATAATGTTATCCTAAAGTAAGGGAAACCTAATTAAAAAAAAGAACAAGAAAAAGGTGTTAAAATTATACCTTTGTTACAATTTACAACACTAGACTATTTTGTAAAGCATAAGTTTTTTAACCACTTGTAGCAAAAACTTAAATTATACTTACTCTTAGCATTAGCCATTTTAACATAAAAACTGTGACACTGATTCCTATCGTGTATTTTCTGGTTTTAGGCTTGTAGACTTATTGGTTACACAAATTACAACCACAGATTTCCCACTGCAAAAGTTCCCCACTGACAACTATATTTTTTTGCTTTAAAAATGTAGATTAAAACAACCATGATATGACAAATCCGACAAAACCTCTCACAATTTATAATTATACATTAACTAAATAATACAAAATAATTAAAAAGAAGTAATCGGAACAAAATCAATTAAATCCCTCCATTCGGTAGTAATAATGGTGGATAGCAGTAATAATGTACATGCGAAATAACTTAACCGTGTTTAAACGTTATAAATAAAATTTTGTTAATTCGGTGATTATTCTGTAAACGTTTTCATTTTCTTAGTAATTTATTAATCCATTTAATAGAAACCTGATTAAAAAGTAGTAAAGTAATTAAGACTAGAAGACTTTCATCGACTTTCTTTATGGAAAACTTTCTTCCTATCCTGTTGAACTTTTTATACTCGTAAATATTTAGTTTTAGAAAAGTGTTTTTGCCCATTTAAAATGCAAAGCCTTTAACACGAGAAAAAAAAGTGGTTTGCACGTAAACGGCTTATATTCAGATATAAGGCGAAACTGCGTAGATGACTTGATTTTGAATTACGATCTAGCTAGAGATCCAAACCAAGTCATCTATGGAGTTTTTAACATTCAAAGATCAATCAAACTTACCATCGTCTCAACTAATAATTAAGTTGGGTAAAATATACATAGTTGAAGGAAGACTAGACTTGATTATTAATTTACCTTCGCTTATTATTGTACGACAATTTTAATACATGTAAATTGTAACGATATCCCTTTCAAGCGACTGTCGAAAATCCTTGACGTAAAGATAAATAGTCACGTAAATTCCTACAAGTAGATTGTGAAAAGTATTAGTCGAGAGACGTGCTTCGTTAATTAAAGGGATAGGTTTTCAACGACCTCGTAACAAAAGTTTATGTATAGGCTGCCGATGAAAGAATTTTAATAGATTTCCTTCTAGCAACGAACTTCATTCCAAGTTAGTAAACAGTTTGTTTAGTATGTAAAGGTTCAAAGGAACTCGTTTTGTTTATTTCGAAAAGGTTTCAGTAATTTATCCCAAATAATTTTTACCCGATCATTCATGTTTACTCCTGCGTCTCCTGCCAAACAACGGTAAAGTTATTAATTTCACATAAAGTAAGATTAATGCGATGTCCAAAGTTCATGCACAAATTACCATTAGAATGTAACATTATTATTAAATGTATACAAAAATATTTGTACGTAATATAATTTTGTTGTGTCATCTTAGTATGACAGTTAATAGGTTACAAAAAAGAATAGAAAATAAACAGGAAATTACAATAAACGTTGTACAAGTTTTTAATTAGAAATCCAATTTATATAAGTAATGATGAGATTACTTAAATGACATTAAAGTATTTAAATATGTTTTATCCTCGAAGTTCAACTTTAGCGAACTGGGTCGTTTGTTGTAAAACAAATACGTTAGGTGTTGCCAGAAGTACTTAAAGTGACAAAAAAAAAAACAACGTATATAAATACCTTCAGTGTTCGTCAGTGTGACGATGAGCAGTTTATTTCAGTGGCTAGAGCGACAGGCGCGTATCTCTGAGAACGCAGGTTCAAATACTCGTAAAAAAAAAACTTTTCGTCCATTTGTCTACAAATTTTTAAATTTCATCTTACGTGCACATAGCAGCACTAAAAATTAATATCATACGTAATAAAAAAATCAACAGTTAAAATTGCAATTAACCATATTGCCGGCGCCGGTATTTGAACTGAGTTTGCTCAAGTACGTTGAATTAAAAGCGAGCGCACGTACGCTGAGCTATCACGACTACACAATATGGGTATAAATACAATACATATTCTAACGTATGCGAATGTTTTAAGGTCAATTATGTGTCAAAGGATCCATTTTTGAATTTTCTGTATAAAGAGCACTATAAATCCTTTCGCTGTTGAATTTACTATATACTACTATTACTTAAACCTCAAATTATAACTTACAAACAACACCAAGGAAATGTATTTGCATTAAGCAATTCTAAAGTCTTTGTTCAAAAGTAATTACGCTGGCAAAAGCTAACCAATTACTTAATTTTCAAAGGAACTTGGCCCTTGAATTTAATTGATGTAACACTTCAAAATGTTAATTTAATGAAAATTCTTATAGCGTCTAGCGTTGTGGAAAATATTAAAATATTGTTGGTCCTTTACTCAACGATTCGTAAAGGTTATTCTCAAATAAATTTATCATTTACAGACAACGCGTGCTGAAAATTTATTAGGCACTAAATTTACGCGTTACCTTGTGAAGACCATTGAAAACAAGAAATAAAATCCAGTATGTAACATATTTACAATAGTAGAGCCCAATTTTCAAAAGGTTGTCAACGCATCTGCAACCTCGGGTGTAGCAGATGTCCATGGGCGGCGGTATTCACTTAACATCAGGTGAACCGTCTGCTCGCTTGGCAACTATTCACATATAAAAAAAAATTACAATAGTAATAATAACAGTTTAAACAAAGCTTTAAACTATGATAATAGTATAACACTACCACGTTCGAAATTTCAAATGAAAATAAAATAAACATCAGTGCATATTGACTATAATAGCTATAATGTGTACACTTCTCATAATTGAATATAGACAAAAATATTGGACTACAAATTGCACCCCGGAGATAAGAGATTAAAACGACTGAAGAAATAACATTTAAATGACTGATTGAAGTGTGGAACGAGTTCAAACGTAATGAATTTTGCCGCCCTTTGAAATAAAATCTTCGACTTCGGATAAATATATGTTATCACGAATTAACATTCTCTGTAATTACTCGAAGAAAGTAATTACGAGATAGCCCTGGTTGCATTTTTAGGAAAATATTTTATTCACCGCAGCGATATAGTGAAAATATTAATGAAAGTCGACTGTTCCGCGTTTTTCTCTGCGAACTTTAATATGTTACCCAGATTTACTTTTCTACCGGGCTGGTTCCAAACAGAAAATATACGTATATTTTCATGCATTACATTGTCTGTACCTCGACATTTTTTTTTTCTCTTTCTGTTTTGCAGTTTCAATTTTGCTTATTTCGCAATGTAAAGGAATGCAGGTATTCATTTTTAAATACACTTGTTTGTTGGCTTAGTGCTCGACTTCATGGAAGTTGTGCCCGGATCATTTTAATAAAAAAATAAATGTTAAAAGGGTCATGGTATTTGTTATCATTTCAGTCAACGCTATCACTATCCAAGCAATGGATTCTTTTTCTCTGATAGATTTATCATGATTTTGAAATTGACCTTATTATTCAAAAAATATTTTCACTTTAAAGTTAAACCTAGAAAGTACTTCTAAGATACGGACATAATTATTATATTACGACTGTCGTCATTTTTTTCTCGTTCTATTCATTAGCCCACAACCTTGGTAAAATTGAATTATAAGACTTAATAATGCTTAGCATTTGACGACCATCCATCCGTGTAAAAAGTGATGATGAAGTCATAGTTGGTGCACTCCTGAATACGCTTTAAAAAGATACATGCGCTCACAGAGACAGACAAACACACACACACAACACTACAGATTAAAATGTATATTACGCTTGTTGCACATAGCATTAATAAAAAAAATGTATATAGTTGTAACTTCCTTGACGGCTAAATAATTATCCTTGTTAATTGTATTTTTATGCTTAACATTTCTTGTATGCTGTGAAGTTTCCTAATAAAGTAAATAAATACAACCTTGTTGTAATTTAATGCATTTAAAACTATTGCATAATTTTGCATTTTGGTTATAACTTTTAAGAATAATTATTTAGTAAACAGTAATAAGAAATCTTCAAAAAAATATTAAGCTTTTGTAAAAGTACACTTACAAGCAGTACAGTAAACTCTTTAAAACATTACACGATAACGTTTAACTATTACTATTGGTACAAATACACTTTACACACAAAATTACACTTTATTACTCACCCTGTTACCGTGCGTGTAGATTTTTGACTGTTGAACTTTCAGCAATTCATAAAACGACTTCTTTTAACTTTTTGCCAACATTCTTAACATTGTAGTTTGCTTCCAAATGGACAGGGTTAAGAAAGGAATCAGAGGCTTACATGAAATTCGTTATATCGGTAATTCCGATATTGTTGACGCACCAATATAAATTGGTCTCTGAAACATCGCTAATGGTAACCGAAAGCTGGATTATTGGAGGCTCAACATTTTGGACGTACTGGACCTAGTCCTCGCTTTAAATTTAGTGCATCGCCGCAGCCGGGTTGACTGACACGCGTTTGTTGCGCACGCGCACGTGTTCCCAAGCCTCTAGTCTGCAATTTATATACAATTAATTGCAATTGCAATTCTACGTAAATCAAATGTTGCACGGATATCTTGTACCCATTGCAATAGACCATCATTTTATTAATTAACAAAATATCTGAATTTTGTTTAGTTAAGATTCTGTTTAGTTCTGGGATTATTCAGCTCCACATTATATAATATTTTTGGCTTGAGGGAAGATTAAATTAACTAATTTGTTTCGTTTCGTGTTGTCGGAACTAAGAAAATTAAGTTTCTTCGTAATCGAAAACACGCACATCGGTTTAGCTTTTGGCTATGTACTACAGTATTCAAATAGTGCGGTCGATAAATTGCCAATCAGGATGAAAGCGGCATGGAAGTGTGTCTTAACGTTGATTGTGGTTCAGGGGGCATTTCAAGAGCTTAAGCTGTACGGATCTCCATCACAAGCTGAAGTGCAGTGTGTAAATACTTTTGAGGTAAGATAACATTATGTGCATTCATTTTTCTTGTATAAAGATAAAACTTTCAGATTTTTTTTGTTTAAAGCCGTAAAAACTATGTAATTGTTGTATCTTACGTAATTTTAACTTGTAAAAATTCAAATACCAATTCGAATAAATCTTACGATATCCTAAAATATATATACGTTTATTACTCCAAATAGTTATTGCTAATTACATTTAATATCCATATATAGACGCTTAAATAGAAAGTAAAAAAAAAAACATTTTGTAATAGGATAAATAAATTTTGACAGGAAATCGGTAATGGCAGCGGAGGGGACGAAATAGACATAGACAATTTTTTGGTGATTAATTTCTTTTTTTTTTTTATTGTTCTTTTAACCTGTACGCTTAATGTCAACTTGTGATGTTATTAACGCAATATCTTGTGACGTCCCTACTAACCGAACCGTGCACTTCCTATTAATTACTTTTCTTTTAATTTTTGTTGTAATGATAGTTGACTTCCTCATTGTGATCGTTTGGTATAATTGTGGTGCTAGAAATCACAATAACTTTGGGTATACATTGTTTCAATTTGACATAAAACTAGCATAACAGAAATAAAAAAAATAAAGATATAAGTGTGTCTGTGTCAGTGTATGTGATTTGTTTTCGAAATTGTAAATTTTTAAATATAAAATTTGGTAGGTTCTGCTATAAGTTCATAGATTGCTGGATCTATATTTTGACAACAATAATATTATATACAGTGATCATAACATATGATATAACATCATCCGTCTTGATCTTGCCTCAGTTGCGTTTGACATATTGTATCATTCGTGGTAATGACGAAAGCCAATGAACGCGTATTTACGGTTATTGTAGAATGCAGTTTAATAATTAAAGTCGCCGTTCTAAGCGAGTGTCGCTAAAATGCAACATATAAGTCATTTATTTTATGTTGAGCACAAGGATTAGGTACCGTAATTTAAATTCCATACACTTTATAAGATAAAGGAAAAACCAAGCTGCAGCACATGGCCAGATCTGAATCCATTTACTATGTCACTTAACACGACATTAGAAAATAATTTTTATATATCATATTTAATACTCGTCCCCGAAATTGCTACTTAGGTCGATTAAAACAGAGGCATTCTGTCATCGATTTGTTGTTATATCTACATCCTGTCTAATATCGCGTAGTATTTGCTTTAAGTGTTAGATATAAAATTTTATCGTTAAACAAACCAACCTCTTTCCGATACCGGATGGTCGATGGCCTAATCTACTTTTAACATACAGAGGTAAAGGTACTAGTAAATTTTGAAGGTCGAGTTTCTTTTAATAAAATACTTATCGTAAAGGGATGTAGTCAGAAAGAGAGAGAGAGGATATACCACAGCCTGAGTGAAAAACATACAAGGCTTGCATTTCTTATGGCGAAAGACGTAGCTCGGGCCCACTGTTTTTAAAGGTTGGGAACTCATTTGCAATTATTCAGGTGTTGTATATGTCGATGGGCGGTGGTAATCACTTAACACCAGTTGAATCAGCTGCTCGCTTGCGAACTTTATAAATAAAAACAAAATAGTATCCATAACAAAAGTTTAGTTAAAATGCCAAGTAAAAATGTTTGACGTATTTTTAAACACTAAAATGTTACTTGGTTACTGAGCAACATTTTTGAGAATTACACTCATTTAATACAATAATTTTAAGTGATCGGGTGCAGACTTTTTACGTTATTTTATATACATTGTCATTTGGTCCATCTCTTTTGATTCTCATCACATTTCACCGTTTTATACAAACAACAAGGCGATTGATTAAACGTCTTTGTATCATAGACGTGTGGTACGGTCACACAGATTACTCGTATATATTATATTCACCCCGCGAGTTCTCAGTTTCCGATGCTGTAATCAAACGCTCAAGGAGCTACATTACCCGAAGCACAATGTACACGAGCGATACTTCGTCAGAACCTTTGCCTGGTTGGGTGAACACAAACATTCCTGTTTGTATCGCTTGCTAACGACCTCCGTGTACGAGGCGTTTGTTAAATTCGTATCGATCTCGCGTCTCGGTTCTTGTTTCTGCGAGATTCCTTCTCTCGCTTCAGCTCTGTTTCGTAACTAAATGAACTGACGTTTCAAATATTGTTTATTGACTCCATTTAATTGGGTCGTACTCTTCTTATTAACGCGACCGTTTAGACTTGTTCTACTATATCGAATACATTGACTTTTGTCAAATGACGGATATATTTAGGTACACTATATATGTTACCGCCGTTACCTTTAAGTGAATACACTTTTCTCAGGTTCTTACTTTATAGTCGTGTCATTAAAGTTATTCAATAGTATAGTGTTTATAAAATAATAACCTGTCACAATAAATAATTTTGCCATTTATCTGATGTCTCAGTTTTTAAATTATATATCGTAAAGCTCAGGTAGATGTAAAATTAAATAAATATTTGACTAGTGGCTTATTTTCATATCAAATCTAATAAATTTGTTTTACTATTTTGTTAAATTAAATCATAAGTATTAAAATTTTATTATTATTAACGTGAAGGCACAGTCGTCAGCCAGGCATTATTTATTATATTATTGCATAATACGCATTATCTTCAACGTAAAAATTTCAGTTTTAAAGAAATTCATTAAAATGAATTCGTGCACCTCAATAAATATTTGTTCCTCTGTGTATGCTGGTTTTGTGCTCAAGCATTTCTAATGTATATAAGCGTTTACATCGCTTCTTAAGAAATTGTATTAATTTTATGTATTTATATGATTATAATAATTATATTAATTATATTGTTAAATTTATTCTTATTATAAAATAATAAATAAATGCATTTTGTTTTCTTTTTTAAGTCATCAGTTAATTACACAATAAACAGGTTGATCAGGAAGAAGGTGACTCCGAAGGATCCGGACGCTTTGGGACTATGCCACCACCATTTCCTCCGCTGCCACCAGGATTAGACGGTACAGTATTTTATAAAGTATTATATTATATTCACTTGTATTTCAGTATTAGTGTATAATTTCATCATCATTCTCCTGCCCTTATCCCACCTAAATGGGGTCGCCACTATACGTGAATCATGTTTTAAGCGGTTTTGGCTATTTTCTACGACCGGCCGCCTGCCTAACGTCAGCCCTCCTTGGGAACCAAACACCCCAGATCCGGAGCAATTATCTGTAGGTCACACAAATACTGGTCCCGTGTGAGAGTAGAACACACAACCGATACCGAAGCCAATAGCTTAGCAACGGCGTCTCCGAGTCATCATATCATTTTTTATTTTTTTTTTTATTTTTTCTTTTTAAAAAAAATCATTAGTGTAACAATCCTTTATACACATATAATAAACAAAAATAAGTCTGTAAAATCGGATTGGATGTACGTTCTAAACTAATCTTATGCAAATGTACTGGACCAATGATGAAATTATAATCTTATTACCATTACAAATGGTCCGGTACCTTACCATGCTAGAATTTTTGCTGCGGCAACGAACACTTTAACAATTATTGAACTTTTGTGTAAGCACTTTTTTAACATAATAGTTGAGGAAAAAGTGTTTATTCAGCCACGTAAAATTGAAGGTAGCAATTGAGAGAAACAGACCTCGAAAAATTTTTCCACGCCTACTTATGTGATCGATGGAAAGTCTTTCAGTTTTGTAGACAAATGTAAACAAGTTTTGAAAACTACTACAACGCGTAAAGATACATGCAATGTGTTTTGATTAGGGATGGGCTAAAAATTTATTCTGTACGTGTACTGTTACAAATAAATATACCTTGACGTAAGACTTAAAATTATTTTGTTTAAATAAATATTGTACAACAGGATTCGCAATGTTAGAACATTAAATATGAGATCAACTTACACATATTGAAACTCATTTTTCTTAATTCATATTGATCACGATAAAAATAACAACGAAAGTTTAAAAAAAATATCAAATTACACCCAAAATCACAAAGTAAATGCACTGCTTTTATCTGAATGGATGCTCCAAAGCCCCTATAGTTTCTCACAACGAACGATTGTGCTTGTATTTACTTTCGATTACACCTGCATACTTTATTTTACTGCTATTAAATAGTAAAACTACCTATATTAGTTACCATTCACATCGATGTGCGTGTAAATTGTATTATCTCACGTTCTAACATACATAAACATAATATGAATACGTAATAAATTTGAGTTAAAGCCGCAACATCTGCCTACCTTTAAGTGACAGGCGTTAGTATTTACGGAGAATATAGACAGGGATGTCGATTAAAACATACTCTTTGAATGAATGGTCTTTTACCAAATGTACGCGAACGCCTTTCTAAACTCGGGGGAAGAGGAGATTTTAATGACATATCATTATGTTTGTGGTAAACAATATAATCTACAGCGTGATAAATGCAATGCGAGAAAAAGAACGATGTCCATTTTCAACCGACTTCAAAAACGGAGGAGGTTATAAGTTCGAATGTATTTTTTTTTTTATGTTTGTTACCTCAGAACTTTCGACTGGGTGGATCGATTTCGATGCTTCTTTTTTAAACTAAATGGGAAGTTCTGTAAACTTCATGGAAGTACTACCAGCTTTCAAATATTGAGAACCTCTTCTTTTTGAAGTCGGTTAAAAAATTGACTTGTCGGGTATCATTCGTCGTTTTTGTTTTGCAGGGTACCCACTACGACTCAGGGGGGAAAAGGGAGAACGAGGACCAAGGGCAAGCGAGACATAATTTTTTTTTATTTCGTCTATAGTTAAAACGAAACCGAAAGTGTGTCTTTTTATGAGGAAGTATATATACCAACAATACATTATTATATTTCACATGTGGTATAATTTACTGTGTGAAAATTTGTTACCTTGCCAATAAGCTTTAACCAATCAACACAGAAATATATATTGTATAAAATTAGGATTTTTTTCTTTCTTCTCTACAGAGCTTAATAAAAACAAGTCATTATATAGTAGTCATTATAGTTTGAAGAACAGAAAACGCAATATGGATGAAACTACCATATAATAGAAGTAATACATGTAGGTTCTATACCCGTATGTAAGGCAGATCAAAACACTTAGATTAGTGTTTATAAAAACAGGTTCAATTATAGCCTATCCATTTTTATTAAGACGCATTCCATGAATCTGATGATAACTGACAACGGTTGTCATCACCGGTGTCAATGAACTCGGATAAATACGCGCATATTCTTAAGAATTTGATATGCTATAAATGTGCTGTGTGTGTAATTTACAGGGTCCACCTGGAGAATCCATACGTGGTCCTCCGGGGCCCCCAGGACCTCCCGGGCCCCCAGGTACACCAGGGACAGTGCCCATTCATGAGTTCTCTGGATCTGGAGATGACGTAAGTTCCAAAACTTTATAGATGTCCATTATAAACATCCCTAGCAAGCATTAACATTAATTGCACGGAAAAAGCTTGAAGCCTAACTCTAATCGGTTGTTGAAAGAAATCAAGATCATTCATTATTAAAAACAACAATTGTTATCTCATTTAATCTATAATTTATAACATCATGCGTTCAAAGAAGTGCGAGTCGTAAGACACTATCACACCTTGACAAACAAAATATTTAAAAACGTTAGCTTTACTTTTAATTTTAACCAATCGTCTAACGACTCGCTTAGATGTTTATTGTTATCTCATTCCCAAACCCGTGGGTTCTGGCTAGCCTACCGGTTCTGCGTCAGATGAATCTTTAATAGTCTCGGGACTGAAAGCAAAAACATCAGTTAATACAAGATACTAGATACATATTTTAGGTCAAATCAATCATATGTTTTGAGATCATGGCTCTTGATATCAAGAGACAATGTTACAATTACCTATAAGTGCATTCCGGGTCCCTTTTAATGCAACATTGACCTGATTGAACAAGAACAATGAAATCTTTTTGCCTATTCCACTAAGTCACCGCAATAAGAGGCTGGGAATTTTAATATAATGTTAGATACATTATAATATATAAGGCCGAATAACCTACAATTAAACTAACTATTCAGAATAAAGAAGATATAAAACAGAAATTATTATTTGTTAGTTGAGACTCAAAATTAGGTTTAAAGGTATTTACAACACACATAATAGTTATTATAGATAACATTATCTATTATACAAGATTGCGCTAATTCAATTACTGATATTTAGGTCAATAATAGCACCGATAACAATTCTGAACAATTTCAATAATTAAGCTCTAATATATGGAACGTTATTATTACTATATTTAATTAAATTAATTGATAGTTGACAGAGATTAACTAAATTATAAAATTGCTGATCAAATAAAATTTAAATAACATTAGTAAGTGAAAAGATAATATATCTTTCTATTTTTATATAAATTTACTTATAGTTAAATAAATATAAATATTTTAGGACACATTTTTACACAATGTTCTCTAGTCCCAAACTAAGCAATGCTTGTACTATGGGCACTAGATCACTGATAAACATACTTAAACATACTTTTCTTTTGTAAATAAATACATATTATACATATATAAACTCATTTATTTTATTTATATAGTTATTTTTGTATCCAATCTTTATCAGATATTCAATAGCCTTCAATAGCCTATTAAAAGAGGCCCTTGAATCAACTTTTCTACAGAAACAGCTTAAAGGCACTCCATTCATAGTATTCATATATCGCATTCTAAAACGAATGTATTCTGGTGGAATAATATTTTAATTAACTTACTATGTTACTGCGCCATGAATATTTTAAGTATATAATTTAAAATTAATACAAATAATGTTTAACACTGAGGTGACAATTTTGTGTATAATTATAATTGCTCATCTTTTAATTATTCGATTACTTTTGAAAAAAAAATGTATTCAGTCGGAGGATTTTACACAAGCCTAAAAATCTTAGGATGTGTACATTGGTAGGTGCTTTATTTAAATAAAGTAACTATACATCATTTAGTTATGAATTAAAAAAGGCTTCTAACCCTCGTTCAACATTGGTATTGTAGTTTAATATTATTTGTACCTTAAGGAGACTCATAAAAAAACACGTTCTCTAGTCTTATTAAGCCTAAAATAAAACTTTTCACACGTTGCGGATTAAACCATGACGGTAAGGATGTTTTAAGTACAGTCTTTTAAACTTATGATTTAAATATGAGGTTTGATATTCATCAGATTTGGTACACTTCGAATTCGTAACTGAATTGTGCTGAGCGATCATAAAAAAGTGTATAAGGCTATTGGCGCACGGCCAATGTTCGTTAACGTTTTTTACGAACTCCGCTTTTAGTTAAGTTACATAAGTTCTCTTTGCTCAGCTGATGTTAAGTGGTAACCGCTGCGGGTGGACGGTTGTGCTACTTATACCTCAATATCTGAAACATAAAATTATTTAATTTTTATGACGCCATGCAATGGCGTCATAAAAAATCATCAATAAAGCTGCCCCCCCCCCCCTTCCCCCTACTCCCAATAACGCAACAGCTAAAGTTGCATCGTGCCACTACCACCTCGAACATTGTTGTGTATTAACGTATAGTGTTAAATTGTATATTATTATGATCAACTTCTAAAATTCTATCTAGTCAATATAATCGAACAAATTTATGCTAAATCAGGGAAATTAAGCATAGGTCAGATTACAGTTAGAGCAGTGCTAAATTATACATCACTAGGTAGTGTTTGTTTAGATTTGTAGTATTTATAATAGCTAAAAAATGATAATGTTTCAAAGATATTACTCACTCTATATGTCATAACTTTCATGTTGTTTTTTTATAATAATTCAGATGTGATGGTCCAGAACTACATTACATTTCCAATAAAATTAACGAAGCGGAACTTTTAAAATGTACAATCATTACCCGTCAAGCAACAACGGTTTAAAGAACCTGTTTTTAAGCGTTTTAAATTTACTTTGTAATCATTGCTGTCCAATATTGTTTAAGGTGAATTAAATAAAGTTCAGTTTTGCAGAAACAATTTCGAAATTCATAGATAAAAGTTGATAACGGATAAACTTTGTGCACACATAAAATTATATTTTTGATTTAATTATAATTTTCGTGTCGTACATGAGCTTAAGAATACTTTTAACATGAACACGTAATACGTATAACGTATTCTGCAAGTGTATTTGCTATTATAGATAAAATTATACAAAAGATTTCTGTTAGTAAACAGTATATTTCATTACTTTAGAGAAGTTACCTTCAATTCAATATACAAATTGCTTTAGCTGTATTATCAATTGTAAATGATATTATAAGACTGCACCAGTCTACAAACAAAACTTTCGATTATTGCTCAGCGAGTTATAGTAATGCATCTTTCGTTTCTGCAATTTAACAAAGATTTTTAGGTATTTGAACTTTGCCACTATTTCATTTGACAAAAAAAAAACAGTCTATATACAATGAAGCATAAATTATCGCTTTGCTATCGAATAGTGTATGTGTCTCTTCATGTTAATAATATTTAAAACGCACTGGTTGGTTAATATAATTAATAAATAATTTAAAATAGTAAGATGCATTTGAGGTGTGGAAAAGAATATACAGATAACTTTTTTAGCAAAACTTAACGATACTGTCCATACATACTAATAATCGTCCGAAATTCACTCAATCTAAATTATTTTATGTTTCTTTCGCACGCTCACCAAAAGGTCGAAGTTAAGGTATCTTTATTTTCCTCTTGACACTGTGTTTATTAAATTATTTTTTTTTATGCGAAAAGTTGTCAAACGAGCAGACGGTTCTCCTGATGTTAAGTGAATACCGCCACCCATGGACATCTGCCACACCCGAAGGCTACAAATGCGTTGACAAACTTTTGAAAATTGGGCTCCGGCTACCTCACTCACCAGACGAAACGCAAAGTATTTGTCATACTTCCACTTTACGCTGGTCTTCTGTCTGGCCTGCCCATACGTGCAACAGAGCCGACGCTGCTGCGTGGCCCTACCACCGTTAATTATTAATTAGCTTCAATTATTTAAGATCCTTGCAGAATCAACTGCACAATAATCCTTTTTTTGAATTGAAGTTAGTTGTTGTAGTTGTTAGTTGCTTTATGTGACATGGTATTAAAAATTAATAACATGTCACATAAGAGTAAAACAAGGTACAAAATGCCAAACCTGGTATAAAATTATTTGTTCTGAGCTTTCTCGTTTTAAATTTTTGTATGATATTTAATTCAGTTACTTTGCAGCAAGTTTTTGGGGAGCATTATGCATCTCTTGGGCAATGTGGATGTAACTCAAGCATAATACTGTCCCTATTGGAGAAAGCACCCGAGTTGCACGGACCCCCTGGACAGCCTGGAGTAATGGGCATTGAAGGCAGAACTGGTGCACCCGGTATCGCTGTAAGTATGCTCAGCTTAATCCAACTAAAAACTTTCTGAACACTGAAGCCGACTAAAAGATATACCTAACGTGTCACCCACAATAAATAAACAACGTGGGAAATAAGCAACATCTTCATTCTCATTACGAACATTTAACAGCCTCCGCATTAGATATAGTTGAAATCTGTGAAATTTCATGAATTCTATTTCTTGTTTAAATGTTTATTTGTTATCGTTATTTTAAATAAACAGATTCCAGGCGCCATCGCGTGCTACCGAGCAGAACTTGACCAATAAGAACCCACGAGTACAATAACGTACAGCACTCAGTACACAGTACAAACCATTATTTAACACCGGTAATTTACCTGTTAATCAAGCATTTCAAATCTGTATTATATGAAGATGATTTAATTTTTAGGGACAACCAGGAATGCCTGGTGAGAGAGGACCGGTAGGACCGCGTGGGGAAAAGGGCGAGAGAGGCGATGTTGGCCCTCGAGGGCACGAGGGGCAACCTGGTCCAAAAGGTGAACCAGGTGTTGACGGTAGGCCAGGTAATGCTGGCCCACCTGGCCCACCGGGACCACCTGTTCCATTCGAGTACAGCAATTTCGAAGTAAGTTACAGCCATCTTATACACTTGACACAAACTTAAACTGTTTCTCTTGTCACTATTTAGCCCATCCATTTATATGATGATTGATGACTCCGTGGCGCAGTTTCCAAGGTATTGGCTTCGGCGCTGGGTCGCGGGTTCGATTCCTATACGAGACAACTGTATGTGTGTCCACCTGAAATTTGTGTATATGAACCCTCCTAACACCACAATAAATTCGATAATGTTATCCTAACGTTATGTTTGAAAAATATATTTAAAGAAAAAATGAAAGACCGGCGTAAAGTGGAAGTATGACAAATACTTTCGCGTTTTGTCTGGTGAGTGAGGTAGCCGGAGCCCAATCTTCAAAAGGTTGTCAACGCATCTGTAACCCTCGGGTATAGCAGATGTCCATGGGCGGCGGTATTCACTTACCATCAGGTGAGCCGTCTGCTCGTTTGGCAACTTTTTACATAAAAAAAAAATAATAAACAAATAGCCATACAATTTTACACGCTGTTTGTAAGGATCTTGATAACAGGAAAGAACATGTAGTTACTATATACATATTTTGTCATAGTAGCATGTATATGTATCTATAATTGTATTTTATTTTTTATATAATACTTCTTAACCATATTTGCAATTCTCAAGCTTTCCCCTTATGTTTCTCCCTTATGTTACTCAGTCAAACTGGAAACCTAGACAAATTTACAAGGTAAGTCAATAATTATTAGATATTTCTCTAAGTAATTAAGAGTTACATGTTAAAAACCAGCACAGTTAGTTGCATAATGTTAAATTGATTTGCCCTGGACAAAACGAAATTACTACTATTCAATGAAATCTCCTTTTTTTTTCAATTAAATGCATAAATAAACCATAAATGACATTATAAAAAATTAAGTACAATCCAGACTTTAAATATCTTTCCGGTAGAAGATTCTTCAGTTCAAAAAGTGTTTGATAGCTTTTAAGATGGGGCCGATTGTCTTTGTTTTTAATGAACGGCGTATTGGATTCTCAAACTTTTGTGGCTTCCTTTTGTGAAGCTCAGAAACCTTCATATAACGAACAGGTGAAACGTTACATCATGATTTGACTCTTTGAATAAGGCCTCATAAGAAAAGTACCATACACATTGTAAACTATTATTAGAAAAACTACACATAGTTGAACTAAAATTAAGGTTCTAGTGTTGTAGATGCTGCAAGCAACAATTCAATCTTACGCAACTTTGATGTGATAAAAACGAGAATAGTCAAACAAATAAAGTACAGTATTTTTGTTCTTTATGAAAGACAAACACCGCAATACATTATTTTATAGATAGTACCTTACCATAAAGAAATGAATTTTACATTTCCATCTTAGTAAGAATCATTACTAGGCAAAGTTAAATTAAGGACCAATCTATACATACTCCTAAAACAAATTGTGAAACATTAACAGATTATTTACATGTACACGATATATAATAAGGTGCAAGGACAGCTGATCAGTTATCAACATCGTAGCTAATGAATTTTTTTAATACTCTTTTTTGCATAGGAATCTCTGCTGGGATCCTATGGTGGAGTGCTTGGGAGACCTGGAGCGCCGGGACCTAAAGGGGACGCAGGGCAACCAGGTCCTATGGGATTGCAAGGAGAAAGAGGATTCACCGGACAGAAGGGTGAGAGAGGGCAGGCGGGTCAAATTGGCGGCAAAGGTGAACGTGTAAGTAACGCAGATGATTGATGACTAAAGAGATTCCCTTAACAGATTTCTTTATTATTTAAAATTAAAGTTTAAGTCGTATCGGATTGTTTCACTTTGTGAAAGTTGCATGCAGGTTTCCTCACGATGTTTTCCTTCACCGCGGAGCACGTGATAAGTCTGCACTTAAAGTTAAAAACTTCATTGGTGCCGGCACCGGGAATCGAACTCAGGTTGCTCGAGGATATTGAATTTTTGCCATATTTTCTTCCCCTCAAGAACATTTTCGAGAAATTTTGGCCAATTTATTTCTTATTAAATCTTTACACAAACATGATTATAATAATATCTACTAATTATAAAAGATTATTCATTTCTTATATCATTTTACGGATTTTATTGTGTTGTAACTTTTAATTTTTATTTCCGACATTTCGAACCCTTTCCAGCGTTCCAGTATGTCACGTGAACATGAACGCGATAAAATCCGTTAAATAGTCTGGTTTAATACATGTTTATTCAAGATGTCGCCAATGTGACGTTTGAACTATGTTACGTCATTTTAAATGTGACATTTACATAATGTATTTTATCAAGTTAGATTAGAGTGACGATTGCCAGTAATGCGGAACAACGCGTTTTAAATCATATCAGGTTTTGACGGAAAATGACGTCAATGTATATCACAAAAAAAAACACAAACATTACATTAAGTTATTATTTTTCTATAGCAAATATCATAAAAGTAAAATAAAGTAACAGCTTATATATGTCCCACTGTTGGGAAAAGGCCTCATCTGCACAGAGGGATTAGACCATAGTCCATTACGCGATACTACTTGGGTTTGCGGACTTTACATATATTCGAAATATTTTTTTTGTTATTGTTTCGATAATATCAGGTTTCCTGGGGATGTTTTTCTTCACCGCTGACTGAGTATTAAGTGAACTCAGGCTGCTCGAGCATATTGAATTAAAAGCGAGGGCGTGGGCACTAATCAAAGCAAATATCATGTGCATGATTATTTTCCCATTTAATTTTATATAATAATAATCGATATATTTGACCCGATACGTTCGCAAAGAAAAGTCATTACATGCATGACATGTTATAAACAATAAGATGGTGTTTATTAATGGGCCATCTAATAATGTATGTTTTACTTAAGAAAAATATATATTCTTGCTTATTAAGTCAATTGGTTAATGCCGGTCTATCAGTAATGTTTATTAATATCATTATGTATGTATATATGCTGTACGATAATAATTATTTGTAAACGTAAATAAATATTTTTTGTTTGTGTACGTAAATATATGAGAATGATAATGAAACGCAGACGCAGCTTGTATTGATAAACTTATTTTATTATTTCTCATAGGGACACCCTGGACCTCAAGGCGAGAGAGGTCCTAAAGGTGATCGTGGCAGCCCAGGTCTCGACGGCCGTCCTGGGTTGCCTGGTGCAAATGGAAGGCCAGCCGAGAAGGGAGAAAAAGGTAGGCTGTGCTGTAGTGTCTAAATGCAAAAGAATTAGGGTATGTGTTTAATTCGAACTACTCGACTACGTCGACTAGTTATTTGTTTTGGTTGAAGGAAAAGATATTTAATAGACTTAAACGTAACATATAACATTTATAGCATTATTATATTATATATTAGACCAATATGAGTTTTTTGCTCGTGTTGATCGACAAATAGACTATAATTGAAAAATAAAGAATTGAATAACTTGACTGTAGAATTGAATGACTGTAGAAATCGGATTGTGTAGAATCCGTGTTTTCAGGACGCAAGTCAATGTCAAAACCTAATCATTAAAATAAGAGTATGGCCAATGTTATTTTTATAAATTTAAATTAGTATAATTAGGACATGCAACTATTACATGAATATGTACATTAAGATACACACTTCTTATAGCGAAAATACATTCTTATCTTTACTAATGTAATAGCATAGAGCAGTAAAAAATATTAAACGGTTCGTGATAATTATTGTTGCACGTTGCAAGGCTTCATTTGTTTTATAAACAGCAAAATATTCTTAAGGAATTAGTTTTCTACAAAGAAGACTAAAGGCTTATTATTTTATTAAGAATATAATGAATGATATAATAAAAAAAACGTTGACTAGTATAAAATTTAAAAACGGAGCTTCCCGTTTTTAAATTTTATATTAGACATTTTTTTTAAAAGAACGTGAATTAAACATCTTTTAGCATATTTAAAACATTTGAATAATTATTAATTGTCTGTTAAATTAATGAGTTGAAATTTGAGTGTTATCATGTATAAATTCTGAATGATTTTAACGTTAATTTAAATGTAATATCAAGAGGCGTATTCAATTTATTAGATGGTGGACCGACGGTGGGTAATCTTATAAAACCAAGGTAACCTAGGCCATGCTGTGGTTCGCACTGGTATCTCACAAGGCTGCTTACTCTCGCCTACGCTGTTTCTTTTATTTTTTGTCCATTGCAATACGCATAGCGCTTTCCTCGAATAAACCAGAAAACATACAAGTTTTAATCGCTTTCACTCCGGATTGTTTTATGAATGCACAGAATGTATAAAAATGTACTATATAAAGTTTAAGTAACAATAATAAGAACTAACCGTACTATAAGTACTATCTGGAGGCCGTACTCGATAATGCCACGCCAGGCTCTTTTGGGACCGGCCCATCATCACGGACAGAACAATTCTCACGAACAAACTTGATGTCGTGTTGATGGACTGGACACATTCGCGGATGTTTTTCGTTACCATTCCATAACATTCGGCTTTAACCTTCGGCTCTCACGAGAACTTCGTGAAAGCCGAAGCGCATAATACGAAATATCTGGACCGGGCCCACGAGGTGACCGACATGGGGGTGCTGTGTCGACCGAAATTCCCTATAGTCCGATCCCGATAGTCGTTTCTGCGAATGGGTTAATCCCAGTTAGCCTCTCCGAACATCTGAGGCAACTGGGACTCCGGGACGGACTGCTCCAAGCTCAAATGCAGAAGGCAGTGCTCCTCGATACCGCCCGCATCGTCCGCCGGTTTCTCTCCCTTTCACCCTAACTCTCGGCTGTCTGGTCCCTCTGCTGAGGGTATCTGTCTGGTTTGGTCTTATTTATTTATTATAGACAATATATATGTAAGGTAAAGGGCCCAGTTTCTGACACTTTAAGAGTGACGGTAGAGGTTATAATGGAATAATTATTATAATATTTAATTGGAGTAAATAATTTTTACACCATAAAAAATTTAAAATTTCTTGAAAAGATCGTAAACGCGAAAGAATGATATGGAATCAGTTTATAATTTAAATTAATGTTTTAAAAAGTGACCTTGTAGGACCTAGTTTCTGACACTCAAAATTTCTTGTGTTGTAGTTTCTGACACTGACGTCGGCCTAGATTCTGACACTCATTTATAAAAATTATACATTATCGATTAGGTTTACATTATTTAATTAAAATAAACGAAATTCATTCAATAAAAGATAAATTAAACTTTTATTATAATTAAAACACTTTTTTGTTACATTTAAGTATTATTAACAAATAAAAAAAACTGTTACAAATATTTAAAATTAATCTTAATGATTTTTCTTTTGCTTCGTTGACAACTTTTCTTCTTCTTTTCTTCCAGTTTTTCTTTTTTTATTATCTTTTCTACTTCTTTAATTGCTTGTTTTCTTTGCCTTTCAGCTTTTTTAAGTTCCTTTTCATCTTCTAGTTTCTGTTTCTTTGCTTCTTTATTCTCATAGTATTTCAACCATAAGTCAGAATTATAAACAGTTGGAATTTTTTCTTTGTCTTTTCGTTTTTTCAAATCTTTGTCTTTTTTTCCTTCTCCATTCAAAAATGCTTTGTCAAAACAAAGCATTTTTGAATGGAGAAGGCACTTTTGGAGGTGTTACTTTAGTACGCGAAGGTGAAGATTTATCACTTATATTTTCAGATAGTACTTGCGACTGGGTTGGTCCTTCATTTTCAGATAATACTTGCGACTGGGTTGGTCCGTGGAAAAAAGAACTAAGTAAATAAAGTATTTGTACTATCAACACAAAATTATAATCAAAATAAAAGTATAAATTATTTACATTTTAATGAAGTATTTTTTGACAGTAAATATATTCTTTTTATTAAAAAAAAATTTAATGTTAATTTAACACTACAATTATGGATAAAAGCATATTTTTATAATATATTAAGTATAATAAATATAAAAATTTAAATTTTCATTCAGACGCCAACAACCAAATAACCTCGATAATAGGTTAGAATTGGGGTTGTCAATAACTGTGGCATTTCTAAAATAATGAACCTAGTTATTGACACCCACATTTTAATACATAGACGTGATTTAATGTGATATATTATAATTAAAAACTAAATAATATATAATTATTAACTAATCTATATATTTTTTGTTATATTTTTATACTTACATGATAAATAATTGACTGATTCGATCGACGAGCGCTCTTACGTATGCTGCTTAGAATATAGCTTAAAAATGGCTTCCACAGTCATTCAACACTTAATCTTATATATACATATAAGATTGCTTACGAAACCTGTTATTGACTTGGTATTGACTCATCACGATATCTCTGGAACCATAAGAAGTAGAGACTTGGTAGGAATATTCCTTTCGCCGAGTAGAGGTCAGCTAAAAATTCCACAAAACAACGTTTGCCGGATCAGCTAGTAAACAATAAAGGAGGCACCCTTTAAGAAAAAGGAAGAAATTACTTTTAGTAATAATGCGCCCATTTTACCTTGCATTTCTACGTTAAGTTATTGATTTTTGTTTATTCATGGTGTGAAATAAAGTATATACATTCATTAGTTCATTCATAAAACTGTTAGATCAACTCGAAGAAGTCGAGGTATTGTTAAAAAAAACCCGGATTAAATTTAGCCCAATTTAACCATGAGAATGCACAGGATACAGCGCAAAGAGGAAACTCTTTTTCATATCTCCTTTTTATTGAGGTCACTGCCCTCTTATCACCCATGATCTACGCCAACCATGACCAGTGTCCTAGGATGGCGTAGATCACCTTCAGGTTACTGCTTGCTCGTTTGCCTCCTTACCAAAAAGTGAATCTAATATATAAAATTCTCGTGTCACGGTGTTTGTAATTGAACTCCTCCGAAACGGCTCGACCGATTTTCGTGAAATTTTGTGTGCATATCGGCCAGGGTAGAGAATCGGACAGCATCTATTTTTCAACACCTTAAATGTTAAGGGTGGTCCAACCCAAACATTTTTTTCTACCCTACAAATAATTTATATGGCAAAACAACGTTTGCCGAGGCAACTAGTATATGTATATTATTTATTCAATATACAAGAATGTCTTTTAAATTCTTTTGAAAATGGTGTTTCGGAATGTCCTTCCTTCCTTTCGAAAATATCTATGAACGTAGAGAAAAGTTAAAATTCTCATATCTCATCATATTTAATGAAAAACAAACAGACAAAACATTAGACACTGGAGTAAGCGTTTTATATTTTTAAATGCAAAGGCAATATGAATACAACTGACACATGAAGACAGCTAATACTAGCGGACCGGACAGACGTTGTCCTGTACAGTGTGACTTAAATCCGACAACTTAAAAAAAAGAAGAACAAGAAAGAACTTAAAAAAAATTTCATTAAAGTCGGTCCATCCGTTTAGGAGTTCAGTGACAGGCACACGTAAAGAATTATGTATTTAAAGATATATGCTTGCTTTAATTGTAATTTTTAAAAATGTAAGCTATAGATAAATAAGAGTTTTGTGTCGACTTGCATGTGACAGATAATACAGTTGTTATTTACCATACGACCTTTAATTTTAAACACTTACGGGCATCTTAGCAGTAGATATGTCGATCGGTCCGTGTTTATCCAGTGATTTCGAAGAATAATCATGTTTTAAAATAAATTGATACCTTTTTTAATTGTGCGCTAAAGGTTAACTTTTTATCACACAAAACATTAATGTCCCGTATTGTATTATCTTCCTTTATGTTATAAGTGTGAACGTGACAACTAATATTTGGCAATTTATAATTTTACGTAAAGACGCTTTTCTGGGTACACACTTTACAACGCCAATTTATTATTTTTTTTTATTTAAGTTTTAATCTCGAGTCCAAGCCAGTATTATTTTCGCAAAAAAATATAATACTTACAATAAATAAATATAAAACACATTGTACATTAAATAATCAATTCCATTTGAACGAGTCTGGAACGAAGTCATCAGACGTCGCACGTAAGTGGTCGTTGTAGGCCACCGAGTGGCAAAGTTTGGGAGTGGAAGCCCACTTTGGGCTTGGGCCGGGCACATGTGACGAAAAAACCGAAGACGAATCAATTACATTGATTTCGAATAATTATTGCAAGAAAACGATGAGCAAATACAACAAATAATAGTTTTAAAAAAACCTAAAGTAAAAAGTAAAGTAAAGTAACAGCCTATACATGCCCCACTGCTGGGCAAAGGCCTCCTCTATACAGAGGGTATCAGGGCATAGTCCACCACACGGCCCCACTGCGGATTAGCGGACTTCACATATCTTCGAAATATATAAATTTTTTGTTATTATTTCGAAAATATGCAGATTTCCTCACGATGTTTAAATAATTTTCAATAAACTTAAATAATGAAGTGTGATTTAAAAAAAAAATTGTAGAAAAGCGCGGGGTGCTTGGAGTCAATTGTATTATATTTTAATAACAGTATACACAGTACTAGCGACCCGCCCGGCTTCGCATGGGTGCAATGTATTATACATCTAAATTTTCCTCTTGAATCACGTAAGATCAGTTGCGTAGTTTTAAAGATCTAAGCATACATAGGGACAGACAGACACCGGGACGACTTTGTTTTATACTATGTAGTGATACTGGTAAAATTGGAGTCATAATGGAATACCTTAAAAAACAAAGACGCATACATATCATGCGCGCAAGTATCTGCAAAAAGTAACAGTTGGGGAAAAAATACGAATAAACAACGTTATATCGATGTTTTTTCATAGCAACCGGTTTGTTAAGGTCTGCATGAAGTAATTCAAATATTCAGACTTAATCTATCCCGAATGCTTGCGTGTTTTTGTTTAACCGTGGTTAAAAAAGAAACAGGTGACATCATCTTACAAGACAAAAATACTCGTCTTTCTTGTCACGATACTTGCAAGTTTAATGACAGCTAACAGCATATGAATGTGCACTGTACAAATTTTGTTTTCGAATAGCAGCGGATAAGACAGCAGAAGCGTCAGATACGAATATTACATTTGCCGCCTCTATTGAAATTTTTATCAGTAATGATTCATAAAATATTACCGCCATTACCGTCAAATTACCGCCGTAAGAATAGGATTAACTATATAACTCTCGTTCATCTATGTTTATATTTCCCTTAACTTATAAAAATGCACATATATTTATATGTAGACATTTATTATATATAAGTATATCAGTTTTCAAATTCAAACAAATTTACGTGATAGTGGGCTTAGAATAGTTTCTAAATGTTCTCCATTTATATATATATAATTCTCCTGTACGTGTGTAAGTCATTGAACACTGTACCGATTTTAATGAATTGTATGTGTTTCACAATTCGGTCCACTACAATGTTTTTTTTAATTCTTTTTTTTTATAAGTTGTTTTCGGATTTAAGTCGTGTGTAACAGGACAACGTCTGTCCGATTCGCTAGTGTATTATAAAAATATTATACATAAAACTCTTGTGTCACAGTTTGTGTTTATTCTCCTCCAAAACGGCTTGACAAATTTCATGAAAAGTTATATGTATATTCAGTAGGTATGAGAACAGCTTTATAAGTAATTTTTATACCCCTAAGTTGTTACCTGTTAAGAGTGGCTCACCCTAATTTTTATTTTTCGTCAAAATTATGGTAAAACAACGTTTGCCAAATCAAGTACTTTATGTATAATATTTAACTGCCGTAAATTTGTATCCACAAAACTTAAAGAACTAGCCAATGGATTGACTTGATATTTGTTCACAAAATACGAGTCGCTATTGAAGTGGAAAGTGTTTTTATATTCACTTTTTATTTCGAAGTACTAATGGAAATAAAAAAAAGCTACAACGGAGCATGGCTAGTGTCATAATAATATTTGAATTGTCAACTGCTTAACAGGTGAACGAGGATTACCTGGTCCTCCTGGGTCACCAGCACCCGCAACGGCTGTATACAATCCTGAAAGTCCTGAATTTTTACCAACTGGTAAGGAACTAAAATGAGACTTCGTACAATATATTATTATATAATAGCATATTTTTCGTATTGATATGTTAAATATCAATATGAAAAATATGCTATCGTATCGTCCAATGTAAGACTGATTTCTTTTCAGGACAGCAAATCTTACCAGAAAAAGGAATGAAAGGCGAAAAGGTAGGTTAATACTTGGTTTTACTAGTCTAAGCTTAGAGTTAATTGGTATTTGTAATTTAACCATAACTAGTGGTGTCTTAAACACATCAAAATTGTTATGAAGAAATGATAAAGCTTGTGCATCAAACTGCAAATTTTCCTGGCAAACTTTTCTCAAATTAAGATATAACATTAAATAAATCAATGAGTAATTAATCTTTTCAATTTCACATTCGTATATTGCGTGAAACTTTTTTACACACACGTGTAAAGTATGTAACTCTGAACCATTATCTGCAATAAAAGGGGGAAAAAGGAGCGCAGGGCAAGGAAGGAGTGCCAGGATTTCCAGGAAAAGATGGAAAGCCAGGTGAAAGAGGTGATATTGGACCGTCAGGAATGCCAGGCATTGCCGGTCCTACGGGACCGCCTGGCTTTAAAGGAGAAAGAGGAGAGAGGGGTCCACCTGGTCCTATAAGCATCACTTCACCGGGATCTGACATTATAACAGTAAAGGTATACAATTTTATTACTAAAGCAAATTAAGCAGCAGTATTTTTTGAAGGTGTTACAAATTATCTTTCACCTTGAAACAATGAACATAGACTACTTTTAATATTTTAATCGTCATAATACCATGATCATAGAACAACGATATTTTATGCAGATAATATAATTTTTTGCTGAACAAAACTAAACATTATGACAAATAAAATTCACTTCTGTCATGGATAAAGTTATTATCGATAAGTATTTTAATTTAACAAGGATTATCACAAAAGCAACAATTATTTTATAGGGTGATAAGGGTGATCCCGGGCTCCGAGGCCGAAGAGGCAGACCAGGGCCTGTAGGGCCTCGTGGGCTTCAAGGTCCTCCAGGCACGCCAGGCTCACCAGGACGACCGGGTGATAAGGGTGACATAGGCCTCCCGGGTTGGATGGTAAATGATGAAATTGACACCTACACATAACCTAGCTAGTAAGCCCGAAGGTATATGTGTGCTTTAACAGCAATTAACAAACTATTTTGCTGCTAAATTAGTAATATATTTCTGTGGTAAAGCCACGAAGCTATTAAATGAATAATTATTAGATAACATGAGGCATCATTTTAAGTCTCAATAATTGTATTCGTATATAATGATTACAACTCTTCATAAATCTTATCCTTTAAACGAGCAATTCTATATAATTCTATATACGACCGGCTCGATCGGTAATCGGGCGGCCCCAAAACAGACGACCGCGGTTCGTATCACGATCATTTACACAATTATTATCTTTTTACTTTTTTTCTATACCAGATCATTTTCTTTATTTTTTATATTTTTTATTTCAAAAATACATGATTAACCAAAAAAACCAGCAAAGCTCGGTCCTCCAGGTACTAAGCATTATTATAATATAAAGCAAAACTAATTACGTAACCAATATTATTTTGCTGTCATATCTTTTAATTTAGCTTACATAACTTGTTTTTTATTACATGCATACATTTGCAGAATGTTAAGGTATTTATTGTCAATGTAGTTACTTAATAAAAAATTGTCTCTCATTTAAATGAAGCCATCATATATCTATATCTTGAATCATATTTCAGGGTCGCCCAGGTACGTCAGGTCCACCGGGTGTACCTGGGCCTGTTGGTCCAAAAGGAGAAAAAGGTGACCCTGGAGTCAACGCTCTCGACGTTTCTATGGTTAGTAAATCTAAATTATAAGGTATTTAAAAGTTGAATGTTACGGTTTTACGTAAGTTTATAAAAAAAAAATTTGCTCGTCAGGTAAGTACCCTCTTTTTAATTTTGAGAGGTAGACCACCTACAAAGCTCTCGGACACAATTGCTGTTGGCTCTGGCTTTGGACTTCTAACGGTACACGCTGCTGGCTCCACGGTGAACTTCTGTAAAACTGCTGCTAAGCCGGCCATTGATTGCATTTGTCCCAATCTTGCACCTAAAGGAGTTTGTTTTAAGTTTTTGGACACAGCATATACATATCTATAAAAAAATACGTGGATATTTTTCGAAAATTGTAAAGGCCACTCTACACTATGTTTTTGAGGATGTGCATTAAATTTGGTCTGTTATTCACACCAATAAATTGGTCATTTCATAGCATGAACACATTTATGAAATTTAATAATTTTTCATTTTCATACAAACTAAATGGTTGAATTACCTAAAATGTATCATTGTGTACGCAAGCTGGCAACGTCGCATTATGATTGTAATGAAACTTTGACGCTCATTAACTTTTCAACGTTTTTTTTGATATTAACTATGATTCTAACCGACATCACTGTCGACACACTGTCACTAAATAAGTATTAGATTTAAAAATCGGAGAAAACTCTTGACAAATGTTGAAAATATTGTCAAGTCATTTGAATAATCCACATTACATTTAAATTATAATTATTTCGATAACGATAACAAATTTATGTCAAATCCCGGTATATACTTATGAGCAATTAGTGCAAATTAAATGTAATAAGTAGTTTGAATCATTCGATTGCACTCAACAGAAACATAGCACAAACATTTTTACGCTGTGAAACCAAATCAAATTGAATAAAACAAAATTACGAATAACTCAATAACTAAGTTTTATGATGCACTACTTCGTTTCTTAGATATGTATAGTGAAAAGTATAGAATCATTTTGAAAAGCATATTACCCGGCACACGGTGTATAAGTAGATATTAAAAAAATATCTGTAATATTGTAGGAAAAGATAAACTGCTATCACGGTTTATTTACAAAAATACAGTACACATACAATAAAATCATTAGTGTATATTAAGAAAGAAAAAATCAAATAAATTATAAACCCGTACCTGAATTCATTTTGACATGCCAGCAACAAAGAAATAATAAATAAAATTGAAATTTAGTACGCAAAAAGATTGGCTAATACTTCTGTTAAAGAAATAAAGTTTTTTAAAAATATGGTTATAAAAAGCCTGATTTAAACGTTTTCATAGCATAAGAAACATTTTTTCATATTTAGTAGAACATGATAAACATAACATTTGTAGAAATTCAGGGATACTTCCAAACTGTTACCTCTATCATTGATTTTTGTAAACAAAAAATAACATTACGTATTGTTATGGCATAATGAACAATAATTTCCTTTTAACTTACCAACGCACGCTCTCGGACCAACACCAAACGGTAGGAAAACGTTTTTAAATTTTTTTATGCCTTCGTTAAATCTTTCTGGAGCAAATTTTTGTGAATTTATAAAATACTTTTCGTCGTTGTGCATAGCTTGAATTGGAATCATAACCTTTACATCTTCGTTTATTGTTAACCCAATTTCTGGGAAAGTGTACTCGGGTGACGTGCACATTCTTACAATATACGCAACCGAGGGATACATTCTCATAGCCTCATAAAAAGCTTTTTCCAAGCAAGTCATTTCATTAACAGCATCATAAGTTATTTTGTTATTATATTTTTTTAAAACTCGATCAATCTCTTCTTGAACTTTTGATTGATATTCAGGATGAAATGCTAACTGATGTAACGTGTAACTAGATGCCGTCGATGATGTTTCGAAACCAGCTCCGAAGAATACAAAGACCTGAGCAATCATTATTAAATCTGTCATCTCCATCTCTATCACTTTTGGTGTTCCATCAGGATTTTTATGTTCTATTGAATCACCTATTATTGTTCCTTTTTCTTTGAGTTCTAACATAAGATCGATAAAATCATGTTTACCCGAAGGCGTATAATTTCTGTCTCTCATTACAGACTGCACTAAGTGAGTCATAGATTTTTCCAACTCAGGGTCCAGAAAATGTAAATGTTTAAATAATTCCGGAAACATTAATTTAAGTGCGCCATTCATTGCATCTTTAGGAGTTCTCTGAAAAATTCTTTTACCTAATCTCCGAAATTGGGAATTATCATTATTTAAAGTATCCATATTTATGCCAAAACCACATGCACCAATAAAATCTGTCGTATATCTAGCCATCAGCTCTCGCATATCATATGAATCACATTTTGATACTTCTTCTATTATAATTTGTAACTTCTCAGCTCTCTCGGTTATTATTGGAAACATGCCTTTTAATTTGGCCGTACTAAACGCGGGTGTAAACCGCTGCCTTATGAGACGCCATAAGTCGCCATCAGCGAAAAATAGATTTTTTAATAATGGCTCTATAACTGTTTTATGGGGATTAAAGCCTCTCGCATAAAAATGATGGAAATCCGTAATGAGGATTCGTTTTGCTATTTCCGGATCCCTGATAACTAGCTCGGGGTTGGTGCCCCTAAAAAATCCAACAACTTTTTCTTCAGGGTACTTTATATAAGTTTCTGTCGCCATCATAGCCATGCTTGCTTTTTGTAAAAATTGACGAATGTTGTTTCCAAAAAATGGTAACGGCGGATCATGTTTGACACCTCTTTTCCTCCAGTAAGTAAAAGTTCTTGTCCCATATAAATATAGCGCTATCACTGTCAACACTAAATACCACATTTCGCACACACGTCCGCGCAGTTAATGTTCCAGTTTCACAATAATGTTGTATCACGGGTTGTGACGACTCCACTTATACGTAACGTATAAATAGCCACTTTTTGACGATAACATACGGACATTTACACCGGTTTAGGTTCCGTCGTATATTCTCCAATTTCTTCGTACGATATTGATGTATCGTTTTTTAAATCAAATCAAATCATTTATTCATCGAAATAAGAAATATACATTTCATTTATTGATAGTCATTTTTTAAATCTACCACCGTTTCGTAATGAGGTTCCTCTAACTGAGAAGAAACAGGCGAAAGAAACTCCGTAGGTAACCTCTTTTTTGTCATTTTTTTTTTCTCAAACAAATACATTGTTATACAGTACATATTTTTTTTTTTTAGAAACAGCTTGGGAGCGATCATCTCATTCCCAGGGGGTTATTATCGTTAATGTATTCATTTATATTATAATAATCCTTTTTAAAAAGTTTTTCTTCAATAAATTTCTTAAACCTGTTAATAGATAGGCTTTGCACATTAACTGGGATTTTGTTGTGTTTATCTGTTTATATCGATTTATCAGTAATTTAAGTGTTAAAAACAAAACGTTTTATATAAAAATGTTAAAATACTTTTTAACATTTTTATGTTAAACATTATAGTACATGTATGTTTATTTTAAAATCAAAATTTGTAATGAGACTGTATCAAAGAATAAGTGTTGTTTTTGTTTCTGTTTTGTCACAATTTTTTTTATGTTGCATATCGCTACATTTCTATACAATGTAAAGTTTATATCAAATTTACACAGAATCAAATTATACTGCATATGTGCAATATACAGTATAATTTGTCGTTCTAATACAAAGTATTTAATTTAACGCTCTTTATGATAAATCGAAATAATTATGATAGATAAAATACAACCAAATAGCACACGCACATGACCTAATGGAATCATCGTAACAACTATCTTTTTCCTAATTTTGACAGATTATGAGCCTTTCAAATAAATATACTTAAACTTTGTCTTTTGATATTTGCTAAAGGGTAAATTTCAAAAAACGGGTAAAAATTTTAGGGTGTGAAGGATATTAAAAAATTTCATTATTTTTTCTCAGTTCAAGGGTGAAAAAGGGGAACGTGGTCTTGATGGAATGCCAGGGGCTAAAGGTGCGCAGGGTTCCCCTGGGCCACCGGGAACACCAGTACAGAGATCTGATGCTGTCCAGTATGTGCCTGGACCACCAGGACCACCGGGCCCACCAGGACCACCAGGCTCCCCTGGAGTATCCATCGTTGGACCGAAAGGAGAACCGGGACTTAGCTATTATGAAGAATATCCTTCACACGGCAGCACTAAGTTTTTTGGAAAGCCAGGTGAGTTATTTAAATAAAATTCAACTTATTCCGTCCCTGTATTCGTTATTTGAGATCGGAAGCAGATCGTGCAGAAGAGTGTCCCCAAACTAAAAATAAAATTGTGCAGAAGAGTGTCCCCACACTCTTCTACACGAAGATAAACTTTAACTTTATTTGAGGACAATTTTATTATAAGTGGTGGCCCGCCCCTGGCCATTTGTCATTGGGGGCTCCCAAATGTCTTCATGTTCCCTTGAACAAATCCTATGCAATGCTTTAAAAGTATGCTTCGCACATAATTAAGAGCTGGTTTAAATTTGGGAGGTGCGATACCAATATAATCCCATTCAGGAAAAATACATTTTATTTGAGGAGCCAAGCGAGCTGGTGGTTCACCTGATGTTAAGTGATAACCACCGCCCGTGGACATTTGCAACACCCGTATGACTTAGTCAAAACAATATCATTTGAAATAAACTTACTGGAAATAAAAATTAGATATTAATTTATATTTCCTATAATTTTTTTTTGCCCATCGATTCATATTTTATGTTCCTCTTCCATATCCATATTCTATGCATGTTGCCAGATTTTTACTAAATAAAGATAAACTTATCGATAATATGTTCAAATTTTAAGTGAATAAAAAGCTTCTAAAATTAGATCACCTTTGTAAGCTGTGGCCTCATTCGGGTTGGTCGCTCCGAGCTTCTGGTGAACTTAGTCTGTCTCTTCTTACGTAGTTTGTTTTAGCCTAAATACAGACCTTTCTATTTTTTTTTAATATTTCCTAACATATTTATGAAAGTTAGGATCACAATAGATTTAATAACATATAAATCATATCTATAGTAAGGATCAAGCAACAGTCTTAACTGTTGCATGAATGGGCAGATCCGCCCAGACGTGGAAGTGTTCTGGGCCTCGTCTGGTGAGAGCGGTAACCGCACCGGCACTTTATTGAAAGATCGCAACTCATCTGCAACCAGCCATGGCTGACGGTTATCTTAATAAATTATATAGTACCTGGAGGACCGAGCGTTGCTCGGTTTGTTTTTTTTTTGGTAAATCGTGTATTTTGGAAATTACATTTAGATACAAATTACTAAGTAATGAAATATGCATAATATGTTTCGATCTTACCGACGCAATAATAAGAAAATATGAACTGGTGTTTTTCACAAAAGAAAGAACTTTAAAAAAAGGGAAAAAAATAACAAAATAACAAATCGACAAAAAATAAAAAATAATAAAGAAAGCAATGATCTGGAATCGAAAAAAAAGTAAAAAAATAAGTGTGTAAATGATCGTGATACGAACCACGGCCTTCTGTTTCGTGGCTGTTTGTTAGCGGCCGC
Organism: Iphiclides podalirius; assembly: GCA_933534255.1. Lineage (NCBI taxonomy): Eukaryota > Metazoa > Arthropoda > Insecta > Lepidoptera > Papilionidae > Iphiclides > Iphiclides podalirius. The sequence goes on along the minus strand of OW152823.1, from coordinate 10,227,723 downwards.
CCGATTACCGGCCGAGCTATTATAACATTTTTTTTTTTTCGGTGAAATTTACCGTCGTATTCGAATAAGATTTTTCATTCCCTAAAAACTGGGATAAAACGAGATTTTCTAAAAATTAAACCTAGTCAGATCGATTTTTCGCCCCCGAATCTACGCACATACTAAATTTCATGAAAATCGCTGGAGCCGTTTCCGAGATTCCAATTATATATATACATACAAGAATTGCTCGTTTAAAGGATAAATATACTAAATATATTGTTCGATCTTACTAAAAAAGTTAGATCGGAGGACGTGAACTTCGGCAGTAGTGCTACGTCTATATTTTGTGTACAGTCACTGCTCAAGGTTTCCAGAGATTACATCCGCATATTAATTACTGTATAAATTTTTTGTCGGGTTATATTTACCTGAAATAAAAAAAGTGTATAGTGTAAGAGAATATGTCGGCTTTTCGGGGTTCCACTGGGCTCTAGCCACTATGATAAAGACGATTCTGATTTTACATCTATTGATAAATTAAATATTTAATCACAGTTTTAAATTTCTATTACTTAAATGCTGCATGGAATAGTCGCAAAGAGTCCTATGGATGAACTTAAGGCACTTCGAGAACTCAAAGATCTCAAGGACAGAAATAGAGATCGTGGTGGACGTAAGTATCTGAAGATCCGGAGTTTCAAAAATACATAATCTACTACCTAAGTTATTCATGTGGCCGTGTTTGATATCATAACAACTGTATTAAAATAGCAGCAAAAAATTGGTTATTGATTATACTGTATTGTATTATTTATTACATAATACTATTTGTTTAATAAATCTATAAATTATACTATTTTTACATTAACGATTACGATTACGATTTTTAAAAATACAGTGACCTTGAATGCAAATAAAACTTTAAATCATACGCAATAAAGTGGCTAGAGCGTCAGAGCGCGTTTACCGGAAGACAAGCTGAAATCCCACAAAAAAAATATAACAGAATAATTGAAACAAAGACAATACTTTTTGTATACGTTCACTGTAAATTTTGTTTGAAAAGTGTAGACATGCTGCAAACTATATATCGGCAAACATTGCTCAAATGCAAAAAGTAAAGAAGATAGATTCCACATTTTGCTATAACTATTTTATTGGTATCTTGATTTACAGAATTTTCAAACAGCGAAGCAAAGAACCTCCGTACAGATGATTCAAATAATGTCAAAACGAATACCGTACCGAGCGCGGCCGTCTATCAAACTACTGAAGAAATGATGAAGGTGAGTTCCTTAACCTATTTATTAAAATATTTTAACGTATTGTAATAAGAAAACTAGAGTAACATCCTATATGTGTCCCACTGTTGAGCAAAAGCCGCCTCTATACAGAGGATATTATGGGTTAGTCCACCACGGAAATTTTTATTTCGTTATTATTTTGAAAGTCTGCTGGTTGCCTCACGTTGTTTGTTCTCCTTTACCACTGAGCACATAATAAGTCAGCACTTAAAATTCATTGCTGCAACCACTCCACTCAGATAGTTTTGCGAAAAAAAGTTAAAAAAAGAGTATTCCGAACAATGTTTTTTTTTTAGTTTTAATAATCATCTTTGTATATGATATATTATATATATATATATATATATGAGACATATTTATATATGAGACAAAGATGATTATTTCGCAAAACTATCTGGGGGGGCCTGGTATATGCCACTTATTGATTGATAATTATTTTTTACACGATTGAAGTTTAGTGAAAATTTCAGCTTGCATCAGAAAGTCCTGTTGGTGCTTTAGCTTATGTAATAGAAGAGCAGGCGCTATTCGTCAAAGTCAATTCCGGATGGCAATACGTTTTGGTGAGTGTCCATAATTAATACTCCCTCTCATATTTGGCAAGTGCTAACACTTCGGGAGGTGACGCTTATTGAGGTAGCCTGGAAGTATAGAAGATTATGTATTTTATTATTTTAATAAATTGTAATTTATTTTGGTAATATTTTCTACAATATATGATATAACTTATTAATTTTTATAAAATAACTATAGAATCTTAGTTAAAGAAATGTTCAACAACCTCTTCAACTTACCTGCGAAATAATAAAACGGCGGAACTCACGTTCCTCACGTTGTGCGAGACCCTGATGACCTTGACCGAGACAATAACCCTGATGAAGGACCTCCGATAGGTCCGAAACTAGTCGGCACATACACTGATTGGTTATGAGTTCAGCCGTTTAATTATTTTGTATTGTCCCACGAAAGATTTAGAACTTTTTATGAATTTTGGGACATTATCTACATCCAAAGAATAATATTATTTGCACTTAAAATTTTTAATTTTGTTTTATGTAAGTAGTTTCCCTCCTAATTGTTCCCCATAATTAATCATCGTGCACACCTCGGTGGGGTCAGCTCAATTAGTGAATCACAGTATTATTAAATCTCCAAATAAGTTTCATTAAAAAGTATAGTTTACTTACATATGTTTGAATGTGCTAAAGAATTTCTTTTTAACTCATAAGCTTGGGTCGCTGGTGACGCAGTCAGCCCAATCACAACCCACTCCAGCACCACCAACACCGATGCCTGCTGCCAGTTTGGTTCACGTACCAAACGTGCTAAACTTAGTTGAGAATTCACCACCTGCAACCAACCTAAAACCAACAGTAAGAATTTTTATTTAATTTATTTTACTTTTTACTTGTGTATAGGCGGACTTAACGACGATGGCATTATCTTCTAACAACCTACTAGAAGCTTAACCCAAAAACAAATATGACAAATACAATAATAATACGTACAAAAAGTATAATAAATACCATTATTGTTATATCTATATACACCAATATATATAAATATAATACATAACAAAGAACAAACGAAATGAAAAAATGAAAAATATAAAAAACGAGAAACACGAGTTGCAGTTTCCGTACTTTTCATCTTAGACGTATAACCATCGTTGGAACTCCTAATTTCGAAACAAAACCCATTCCAAATAAATCTATTCTAGATGGCTACTTGACGAAACGCATTCATCACTCTTCTAGTATGTAATAGAAGTCTGTCACATATCATTATCGACCGTAAATACGTATTTGCATTAAAGATTTCCACTACGAATCAGGCTTTACATAAATACACGTGATAATTAATGTCTGTTTCTTTATTTTAATTTGATGCATTGTTTCTAGCTACGACTTGCCGCGTTGAATGAACCTCTCTCAGGGAACATGCATGGCGTACGCCGTGCTGACTACTCTTGCTATCGACAAGCCCGACGCGCCGGTTTGAAGGGTACCTTTAAAGCCTTACTCACCAGTAGGTAAGCTTTTATTGTCTTGTATGGTGCTAGCGACCCGCCCCGGCTTCCCACGGGTGCAATGCTGAATGTTTGTTTTCGACATCACATTAGATACCTCTAAAATTATCAATGTTTCTGCATGAATTATACATATAAAACTTCCTCTTCAATCACTTTATCTAGTAAAAAAAACCGCATCAAGGTCCATTGCGTAGTTTTAAAGATCTAAGTACACATAGGGACAGACATAGAGAGGGATGACTTCGTTTTATACTGTGTAGTGACATATATGTATATATGTCTGGTTAGCAGTTGACAGGTGCTATTTATTTATCTATACATTCCTTGGAGCCGTTCACAGAAGACGATAAGACACAGAGAAAAGAAAAAATCTTACTTGCTATCTTATGAACTGTTACAAAAGACAAAAAAAGGTCAACGTGAAGTGACATTTACTTAAAAACGCTACTCGCGCTAAAAGTAAACAAGTTTTGTGATTTGTTTGCTCACGTTGCCATTAGAATTGTTCCATAAAATTTCGAATTGACAATCTTTCTATACACTTGTCCAATTTGTTACATCATGATCTTTTTTTGTTATGTTTAATCCAATAAAGTTGTCTGCCGAAAATGTCGAAACTGGTTATGTATTTAGAACTTGCCTATACCGACCTAACCGACTTCAAACAGCGGTACAAAATAAATTTACTTAGCATAAAGTAATTCGTATTTTTATTTGGTTACTCAGAAATTATTAAATAAGCATTTTATAATTTTAAAGTAAAAGTTAAATTAAGTAAGTAGTTAAATTAATTTTGGTCATTTATGTACAAAAAAACTTAACTATTTAAAATAAATGTATAAATTATGCAACAAAGTTGAGACTTATCCCTCATTTAAGGCACAATTAGCATTTTTCTTGTAATAAAACTTTACTTACCTTGATAAAACTGGTATTTAAATATAAATCAGTTATCAGCACAAGATTAGTGAAGAGAAATTCAAATAATTATATCGGAAAACTATTAAAGTTTTGTTGCTACACACTAAACATTAAAAACTTTTATAACTGTCTAAATAAACTGTACCAATGGACATAAGAATAGAATCCATAATTAAGCTGTATGATTATCACGTCAATAATGTGTTTGATAGATAACTAATTATCGAAACACATACTTTAAGTTTCAACTTATCATGTACACACGTAAGAAGTTATAATTCTTTAGCGTTACAAAATAAAAATAACTAAAAATTTATCCCCAATTTATGCTAGTACTCTTTGTTTGTCAAAAAGACATTAAATGCAATTTATAACAGTTGAGCCACATCTATATATACAGGGAGATTTTTTGAGAAGTGCCCAAATTTACAAAGGAGGTTCGGACTCGGTAGAATAATCGTTTATTGAAATAGAAAACAAAGTTCTTTTTTTTCCAAAAATGCCATTCTATTCCGTAAAAAACAGGACGTGTTGACAATGCGGTAGTCATTCATAAATACCTAAATTTTACTGTGCACGAACTTGTGTGCGTGTTAGTTATGAATGATCGCGCGTAAAATAAATGAGTTGCGTATGAATCGCGCACTTTTTGAGATAAGTTCAAATGAATGTAATTAATTACTTACGGGTGATTTTAAATATATATCATTTTTATATAACATTATTTATGTCTAGAATCTAATAAAAAAAGTGGATACACTTAAAACAGCACCCTGTATAAAAATGAATCCCTATTTCCCTTGGTCACACTATCACGCGTGAGCGGCTGAACCGATTTCACTTTTTTTTTGTTGTGTTTGTTATTATCAGGATAAGGTTCTTATGAAAGAAAAAATTTAAAAAACTGCCTGAAAAATTCTAAAAACAACACATTTCTATATTCCCGTACAAAAGATTCGTAATAATACTTAAAACTCAATTTGAACTTTAATACCGTACCATAAAGCTTAAGTGTTAGTAGAGGGGTTCCGGGAAGGCAAAAAAGTGAGTGACTGTGGTAAAATGTTACTTGAAATGTAAACGTCTCTTTGTTGTGCTTCACTATATAGTATAAAACAAAGTCGTCACGCTGTCTGTCCCTATGTATGCTTAGATCTTTAAAACTAGCCAACGGATCTTGATGCGGTTTTTTTACTAGATAGAGTGATTCAAGAGGAAGGTTCATATGTATAATACATTGCACCCGTGCGAAGCAGGGGAGGGTCGCCAGTAACTTATATATTTTAGGAATTGAAGGTAATTGTCAAAAAGTTGTTATTGGTTGTCATGGTAATAAAGTGAAGTTGGTCGCTTTGCAAGTTCATCATATCGCTTTTAACCATCGAAGTGTTCGCGTATCGTAAAAATTTTTACATAGTTTTTGCCAAACGCGCCAAAAGAAGTATAACTCCAATAATAATGTATCATATATGTATGATTAAAGTTAAACTTGTTTTAGGATACAAAATCTAGACTCGACGGTGCGTTACTCCGACCGACACTTACCAGTTGTGAACACGCGCGGGGAAATGTTATTCAAATCCTTCTCCGATATATTCGATGGAAGCGGTGGAATAATGTCTGGAAATCCAAGAATATTTAGTTTCAACGATAAGAACATTATGACAGACATTAATTGGTGGGTATTTTTTACAATTCAGTATCTCGGTCATAACATACCATGTCGTATAGTTTGTAAAAAGTAAGCTTGGTTCCCAATATGTGTACTCTCACATTTCTAAATTGACAATATGACTGATTGCAAGACATAATTATAACAATTGACTTTTGCTGTATCCCAATGCAAGTACTTAATAGAAATATTTTGCATTTAATTAATTGATGTCATTACTAAGTCTGAAATAAATGACTACTAAAAACAGACAACACCATAATTCACTTTTCCAATTTTTACACCGAGCAGACTTAGAACCGAGCTTAAGAATCTTCGAAACGAAATAAAACAAAACTTTATCAACATGAAAAAATTTTCATAATAATACTATCACAGGCCCCAAAAACTGATTTGGCACGGATCACACGCAAGTGGTGAGCGCGCTGTGGATACATTCTGCGACGAGTGGCAGAGCAACGATCCGATGTCACGAGGCATGGCTTCCTCGCTATACTCTCATAAGCTGCTGTCACAGGAAAGGTATGTTAAAATATGTACAATTTCATAATTATTGTATTAACCTACCTGATAATTAACGTTTTCAAAATAAGCACAACTGCAGCAGCTGTGTGTTAATGACCGTTTAAGGAGTTGTGCGTCCATCCGATCACCTTGAGACAGACCATGACGCAATCACGTTTTCTTTTATCTCATTTTTTTATTGTGATTGAAACAAGTAACAGAGATCTATATAAGTAACACAAAAACTTTTGTTACGGTTTTAAAATATTACAGCATGAAAAATTGTGTGAATTGGTGAAGTTAATTTTTATATAGATAAGAACTGCTATTTATTTACAAAATGGAATACATGAAATAAAATATCAATGAGTTCGAAAATTAAATACATTTTTTTTGAAAAAAATATTGATTAAGGTCAAATTTACATCAATGAGAATAACCAGTAAATATTAATTACTCTATATAAAATGTAATGTAGGCTTTTAATTTCTTAGCCTTCTCATACAAAAATGAGTCCAAGATAGAAAAAATTCTGTGTGATAGTTGACAGTTGCTATTAATTGTCTATTAATTATCTATTGCACCAGAAGACAGAGAGAAAAAAATCTTAGATTCTATCTTATGAACTCAGTATCAAATGTTAACGAAGGAAGACAAAAAATGTTACCGACCTTAACTTAAAAACATTACTCGCGCTGAAGGCTACAAGTTTTTTTAATGTACCACCTGAATCCCATACTGCCATGGTTTTTTTTACTAAAGTAAATATGCAGACACATTCCTCTCATTGTAAAAATATAATAATAAAAAACTATTCAGAAGAAGCTTAATTACATTTAAATTTATTTCTGACCCCCACACTAGGCAATGTCTGTCCTATCGGGGTTAGGGTAATGCCAAATATATTTCGAAGAGAAATGGGAGATTGTGTAAAATTTACCAAAACATGTATTATCTATGCGTTTTGGGATGCGTTAAGGAGGCAGGCCTTTTCAAAGAATAATAAAAGATTATACAGATTTATTTAAAACAAAATTTTATTTCTGAAGTCAATTTATTTTACTAATTGAGGCATTAACATTATTATTTTAACATCACTTCTTGAATGATTTTGAGCTATTCTGTAGATCTTCGCGCATTCACAAACGAATATTTCATTGTAGGTTCACGTGTAATAATCATTTCGCCGTATTGTGCATTGAAGCGACATCACACGCCGGGATTCGAAGGAAACGGGATATAGGAAGGTAACTCGAGTGGTTTTGTCGTTTAAAACCTTTTAATATATAACTTAAATATTTTTATTGAATGGTTTTAATAAAGTTTTGATAATATCAATATGTGGATGGAGACTATTAATATTAATGTTGTCGAATAAATTTGCAGATACAACAACACGGGTTTAATAGACGATGAAGATTATTTATACAATGCAGAAGAATATCAGCAGCTGTTAAATGAAATTTTTGCTCAACCTTATAGAGAAATATGAAATGATATTGTGTATTTATTTATTTAAAATTCGATATTGATTTAAGATATATTTTAATATCGATTTAATTTTGCTTTCAAAATGTACACAATATTCACAGAATGTATGAAGTAAGCAATTGCTATGTGAACAACGCAAAATGAGATTATACGTGAGCTTCTTTGCTTGGTGTTCCGTCGAGATTCCTATTAAATATAAAATTAAGAAGTTCTCAGCATCAGTGAGAAATTACATTATCTTAAAGTTTAACGTTTAAAGTACTATTAATTACAAGATATTCACGCCTTTTCAGTACTGCCAATTTGACTTCTTGAAATCAAAAACGTATTTGGGGATTGTCTTGTACTGTGTCGACGTATAAATTGTGCGACATTACATTAGTTTCATCGAGTCGATCAAATTACTTGTGATAAATCGAACTTATAAAAGTGGTAATATTCCAAGAATTTAGTTTGAGACTGTAAATATTGCTTTCACATATGCGTAACTTCGTAGTTAAAGTAATTAATTACGAGTAGGTTAAGACCCAAGGTATTATATACAACTTAAAATATAGTTTTCACAATCGATGTAAAGAGCTTCATAAGTAGCTATTTATTTATGAAGCTCTATATAGTTATCTCTATATAATAATTCAACTTGAGAAGACGTTAAACTTGTTAAAAGTGTTATAAATGTGCAAATCTTTAGGTGTAATTTGACATGTATTTAAAGTTATGATATAAATTTGAATGAATGATGAATGAACATTTCTTAATAGTTTTTGTAATTAATTTAAATTTCTGTAATCGTATAACTTTTAATTTCGAGTTAAAAACACACAACTTTTATGAAATCGTTCCGAAAAATTGAATTTGTTTCGATCTCACTTCACAGACAGGAGTTTAGTATTTATTTGTAACAATTTAGTTTTTCTACTTATTTATAGAACTAACGTGTTCAAATGAGAGCAATCTATTTTAATCGCAGTCGTACTTGTAGTTAGTATCAACGTGCCATTTGCCATACACTAAATTAACGTAACTATAAGCAAGTCCGATATTATTTGCTTAATGTAAGCGTTTTATAACGAAAATATTGTAGTTAATAATAAGTACTTTAAACTAACATAGTTTATAAATGCAGTTTTACCACTAGTTATTCGTACCTATATGCTTACAAGTAGATAGGCTAGTCTTCTTACGAGGCATGTTTCCCATTGTAAAAAAACCTTAACATTTTTATCGTTAAACCAAAGATCGAAAGTGTAAAATACGCTATTCCGGTATAAAATAATTTAGTACTGGCCGTGCTATTGGACTCATTTATATTAAGTAGATTACTTATTTTAAATCATGACATACCAATCAGCATTTACGAGAGCATATTTAAGTATTCTTAATTTTGACATCCATAATCAAGTATTTGTACTACCGATTTATTTATACAATTGAACGTAATAAATTTATTAATATTTGTTGGTAGTTTACATAAATCAAAACTATCACATAATGTCTTCTTTTATATAAAAAAAAACGAATCTCCTCTCACGTTTCTTAACTATACAGGGAGACTTTTCTAAGTGTGTCCATATTTTTAGTTAAATTCTAGACATAAATAATAAATATTAAAAATCACTCGTAATTAATTAATTACATTCATTTTAACTTATCTCAAAAAGTGCGTGATTTATGGCCAACTCATTTATTTTACGCGTGATCATTCATAACTAACACGCACACAAGTTCGTTTCAAAAGTATACGATGCATTTATGAATGGCTACCGCACTGTCAAGAAGTTCTGTTTTTTAGGGAATGGAATGGCAATTTTTTTGAAAAAAAATGTTTTTATTTCAATAAAAGATTATACCACCGAATCTGAACCTCCTGTGTAAATTTGGGCAACTTTAGAATAGCCACCCTATATAGGGGTGGACAGAAGCAACTAGATCTAATTAAATCATTTAAATTCTGATTTATTTATAATTTTACTTGTAAATACTCGCACAACGGGGACACGGGGGGTTGATTTTGGTTAGGGGTTTTATTAAAACTGTAAACTGATGGTAAGCGATCTTCGTCACCTATGGAGAGTTACAACATTGGAGGAGTCAAAATTGCGTTGCCGGTATTTGAGGTAAGAAGTCTCTCTTAGAGGTCCCTAAGTCTTACCGGTCCAGAAATAGATCTAGTAAACTTGTTAAACTAACTAGCTAGTTTGTGGATACAGTTGTCACAAGCGATATTATCATCGATATAAGCGATATTCGAATTTTAGCAATGTAGGATAAATATTTAGAATTTAAAAGTACATAAATATTTTCTAAAGATGAACTGAAGAAGATACTGTGACCTTGGTAATGTTTTATTTTTATTTTTTTATATGAGAAGGTAGCAATCGAGCTGGCGGTTTACCTGATGTTAAGTAATAACCACCATCCATTGACATGAGCAACGTGTGATTTACTGAATATGATGTTTGATTTAACCTAATCTTATAAAAAAATCGTCTGTAATCATTGGAACATTTTGCGGATAAGTTTTGAAAAGAAAGAAAGTATTTATTGTTTATTTATTCTCTTCTTAGTTGACGAGATGGTCGAAATTGCTGTTCAAATATTTTCTTTTATTAAATTGGATAATCTGGTTCAGTCATTTTCCGTATTGGGGATCTAATGGCGTCTTCCTTTTTTTTTTGGCTGTTAGCTGGCGGTTCACCTGATGTTAAGTGATAACTGCCTGCCCATGGACATTTGCAACAAACGGAGGGTTGCAGATGCGTTGCCACCTCTTAATAATTTAGGCCCCGGCTAACTTACTCACCAGACGAAATGCAGAAGTGCAACACTTCTTACTTTACGCCGGTCTTCGGTGAGATCGTGGTACTAACCCGGACGGACCTGCCCATTCGTGCAACAGGTCGTAGTGGTGCAACCACAGCCGAAGTTGATTCGTGGAAGAAGAGGAGTGTTAGTATTGCGTTTGGCCAGTCTCCCTTTCTCCTATTTTTTTCTACGCATGCCAGTGACGCACAATCGAGCCACGATGTGCGCCTAGGTGGAACATCGGAGCTGTTTTAACTGATGCGCTTCCGACGTTGATATATGCGCAGGCATTTCCCCCAAACAGAAAAAGGTGAGACTACTAAAGGTGAGGATCATAATTTATTTGCTTTTAACATGGTATAAAATTGTTTCAACTCATTAATGTTGAACTACAAGTTAAGTTAATTTATAAATAGCATGCAAAATATAACTGGTAACAAAAATTTCTTTACTTTTACTATTTAGACGATAACGTTAAGACTCATATTATTTTGTATATTTATAAAGAAAAATAACTAACTTACAATATTTCAAATTTATAGAGGATAAAGAGGATATACCGTTGGGTTTCACGAGATACCACCGTGAGCCCATTAAAAACTCTAAGGACAATGGCGAACTCCCATACAATTGTTGAACAATTTTAAGGGAAATCTGGAATTAAAGATATTTCGGTCTAGACTTTTTGAGGTTATGTCGTATACTAGTGCTATGAGTTTAAATAATAATAAAAACAATCTATAATAAAATAGACTGCGCTCTATGTAAAAAAGGTAAATTAAATGACGCCATAGAAGTTTACAGGGTAGTACATTCCTAATATTCTAATCAAATCGATCTGACAGAGTATTAATTCTAAACGGCTGTTATATTTTATTGTGATGAAGTTAAAATGTTTACCAAATTAGGTAACAGATTTACCTTAACTATACGATTAATATATTTCGATTTTTACAGCTTTAAAAAAAACTTAGAAATAAGCCTCGATATGATAAATAGCTAGAAAAATGAAGCATTTTTTTGTATTTACAGTCCAGTCCAGTTTATAGTTCACAGTTGGTAAAATCTAGCTGCTGAATTGAAAAATTGTATTTAGAGGAATTAAACATCTTTATGTTTCAATTTTATATTCGCAACTAACCTCGTCAGCCAGACTGACAGGTTTATTTTTTCTATTCAACGGTTTTACTATACTTGTGTTAGGTTTAAGAAATTTTTATTATTATTATTTGACTGTATGGATTGGCTTAACAAAAATAATCTGAAAATTTATATAAATAAAACTAAACCAATACAATTTAAAACATATAACAGCAAAAACTCAAACATTACACACAATGAGGAAAAAGTGAAAGTGAATACTGTAAAAATTTTAGGAATAATTTACCACAAACACTTCAATTGGCAAGCTGTAGTCGATACGATTTGCACAGATAAGTTTGTATATGTACTGCGTCAGCTTAGACTAACGGTATCTAAAAAAAGATTTTAAGCATTAAGTATTTCTTAAGTTGTTGTGATCTGTATTAGTTACGATGGGGTTGGTGTGTGTATCTTTACAGATAAAAATAAAAATAAGAAAATATATATATAATAATTAAGATCACAATGTACTACCATATTCTGACAATAAAGACATTATTTAACAATTCATTCATTCATTCATGATAAATAATTGAATGAAACATAATTACCAGATGTACTACTCTATTTCGAATGCTTGAATTAATTTTTTCCTCTATTTTTTTTCCACTCATGCAGACATAATGGTGGATAAAATAAACCAAGTGACATCATCATTTTTGACATAGGTGTCTTTATCATTAGATAAAATGTCTATCTATCATTTTACGATAACAGCCAGTTATTGCTTTGTAGAATTTGCGCGTTGCTATGCACTACAATATGCATTTAACGGTACCTTCAAAATAATTATATCGAATTTGAAAAGAAAAATTTATTAAAAATATATTTTATAACATTTGCTTTAACATAGCTTACACTTAAAATTTAAGTACATTAATTTAAAAATATTCCACATTGTGTAATAATATATATCACTACATAATATAAAACAAAGTCGACCCTTTGTCTGTCTGACCCTGAATATGCTTAAATCTTTAAAACTACGCAACGGATCTTGATGCAGTTTTTTTTTACTAGAGATTCAAGATGAAGGTTTATAGATATAATAACACAGGCGGGTCGCTAGTTAATATGTATTTGAATAATTGTATTCAAATTATTTATGTATCTTATTTTATTTGGCTCAGATTTCTTTCCCGTATTCTTCATCAATAATTATTTTTTTTTTTTGCGAAAAGTTGTCTCAAGCGAGCAGACCATTCTCCTGATGTTAAGTGAATACCGCCGCCTATAGACAACTGCTACACACGAGGGTTGCAGATGCGTTGACAACCTTTTGAAAATTGGGCTCCAGCCACCTCACTCACCAAACGAAACGCGAAAGTGTTATACTTCCTCTTTACGCCGGTCTTCTGTGAGGTCGTGGTACTTACCCGGACGTGCCTGCCCATTCGTGCAACAGGGAATGCTGCATGGCCCTACGACCGTACTATTTTCTACTTCATGCATTACCTGTATATTTAAATCAAATATTAAAATTTATTTGATATTATTAAAATTTATTACATCAATTAAATTTGTTTACACTTATATTTATAAGGGTGTACACATGTATTAAGTTCTAACATTAAAGGACAAAATAAATTAAATGCAGACGTCAGTTACGTACCCTCTTTATGATTTTAAGAGGTAGACCACCTATAAAACTTTCTGACACAATTGCTGTTGGATCTGGCGTTGGATTTCTCACAGTACACTCCGCTGGTTCCACGTGAAACTTCTGCAAAACTGCTGCTATGCCGGCCATAGATTGCATTTGTCCTAATCTTGCACCTTAAATGTTTTTTCTATTAAGTTTTTCCATTAACATAGAGTATAAAATGTGTATAGATCACTTATGACTAGGTAATACAGTAAAACTAGCAAAAAGCTGAGCTTTGTGAGGGCTCGCGTAATTTTTCTAAATGGTAATAATCCATAAAACAATTTTTTTAAATTATTATTTGTGACATGAGCTTCGGGCCCATATCATATTTACCGAAGTAAATAATTAATACGACCAATCATTTTAGATATTTTTTAAATTTATCAAGCATTGTTTAGTACTTATATTAATTCTGTGACATTAGGTGGATGTAGGGTGTAAATTGATGATTTAGCAATTATATTCAATCAAATTGACCACCTTTAAGTCGATATACTTTTTTTTGTTAACCTGGAACAAATGCCTACGCATACCTGCCGTGGCGGGGGCAAGAGCGGGTTATGTCGGCCTAGCACCGACTAAAACCCCAACGATTTTCCACGTAGGCACGTATCGGCAGTAGGAAGGCGCGCTGGAACATTCAGTTTCAGAACTGCTCTGTGGCTCCGCCGCTTGCCATATTTCGGCCGCGGAAGGTAGGGAGAACGGTGCACCGCAATACCGACACTATTCTCCCCCGCAACCCCTCTTCGGTAGCAGAATACTGTCCCCTGTCCCCTGCACCCTCCAGCACGCCTCCAGAGTGGGCTCAATGAGCCCACTCGAAGTGGCCCTGTCCGGCCGGCCTCAGTGTGGGTTCCACTTAGCTTCGCGCTGGATGACCAAGCCCCTCCGACCGACGGGGGCATCGATCACGGTGAGCGAACTCCCTCGAGTTCACTCACCGTGAAAATGGGGCCGCGTAGGAAGGCCCGCAGAATGTCCTCAGCGCGCCTGTAGAGGAGAGGGGAGTTGCTTCCCGGGTGGGCTGCTGAGGCAGCCAGCGCTGGCAGGGTCGCGAAAGTGTGCGAAAGCGTTCCCGTGACCCTGTCGATATGCGCCGCGGCTACTAAGCCCCACCGCCACGACAAGGCAGAAACTCGGTCGAAGGGGTTAAATCGATATAGTGTAATAACCTGGTGAGCTTGAGCAATTAATTGTTCTTAATGAAATGTAAACTTTTTTAAGACATCAGATGGTGGTCCAGGATCGGAATTTTCAATAGAAAATATTTTCAACTCATTTTTAAGTAGATTAACTACGATGTATTTGAGTATTGAGTTTAGTTCTGTTGCATCTATCGATGTTAACTCTTTAGTGTTCTAACAGATGGCGTTAGTAGTACAATAATATTCTATCTATACCAAAATTATTAATGTTCATATTTTTTATGGTTACGAAATTATTTTTTTTATACAAATAACATATATAGGTGATATGAAGTAAAATTACTATGTTAAAGAACAAATCTAAAAGCATGATAGTTTTTCAGTAAAGTGTACAAAAATCCTCAAGTTGTGGGATAATGTTATGTCTCGCTTCGCTCCTCCTAATTACTTTTGTGATATATCAAAGCTGCCTTAACATTATTACTTATATTATTGGGCAGTTACAAAGTTAATGGCAAATTCTAAAAAATTCTAATTTTCGTGATATAAATATGATTCTGCCTCTCGTTCGCTTTTCTAACGTTCTTTCGTCTGATTCATCAACAAACGGTTTTTTTCACGTTCTTCTCGGCCTTTTAATGTGAGTCTTCGCGTCATTTTACTGTACTATGTTGTGTCATGTACTGTAGTGTATTCTTTGTTTCGCTGTAACAATATCATTAATATACTTACTGTATATGGTGAAATATTTGACTGGTTTTCACAAATTTATCGTTCACGCATTCCTATATTATTTTTTGTAGGTGCTCACTAATAGTCATTTCAAAACGTGTTCAAAAAATGTCAGCCTTAGTTTTCTTTTGCAGTTGCCGATGATTAACTCTTTAGTTTTCACAATAACATTGTATCCAATAAATATAAAAAAAAAACAAATTACATTTTTTTTTGGCAGATAACACATCTAGATATGAAGTTAAATTACTGTGTTAAGGCACAAATCTATAGACCTGATAGTTTTCCGTAAAGTGTACCACAAAAGTGCTCAGATTGTCGAATAGTGTTAGGACTCGCTTCGCTCGCCCTAATGAATAAGTTAACTTTTAGCAAATGATAACTGTTCTTTTGAATATACTTTACACATTATATACTATTTCTTTTTACATATCTTTCCTTAACACGTTACCCACACATGAACACTAAAATGTTGTATCGCTGAAATTTTTTAAGTTGTGATATATTGCATACACACAGTTTTAGAACTTTAAAGTGTACATACCAGGCACGCTTTTAATCATCGCGTAAATTTAATTTAAAATGTAATTGATTTATCTACTACTCTATTTGGAATGCTTACATGTGTTTTTTCCCTTTAAAATAGACCAGATGACATCATCATAGGATCATCATCATAGGAACATTAAAAAAACTATATAATTGTACTCCAACTTATTTATATTCTTCTTTTTATTCGCCATTTCTTGTTAAGGTGCAACAGAATAAAATTATAGTGATTTTTTTATGCTTAGCTCTAGTAGAGAATTTCCTAATATTGACGAAAGAAAGTTTTAATGTCTTCTAATTGTGTGTAATACTTTAAATAAAAAGTATGAGATAAACAGTAAAACAGATTTTGTTAGTAATTAGTTTAATACTAAGCGGTTCAAGTTTTAAAATTTTGGAAGTACTTTCACACCGTTACTCTTTATCTATTTTTGCACTTATGTGCTAACCATATAATAATAAATATATGTATAAAGATTTGGATATAAATTCGAAATTGATACTTGACTTTAGAAGGTTTTTTGTTCTATTTTCTTATCTCATGTAATATTTTTTAAAAACATAGAACTTTTTCTTACCGACACACGCCCTTGGACCATCACCAAAAGGCAGGAACACCTTTTTAAAATCCTTAGTTCCATTGTTAAATCTCTCCGGAAAAAACTTCTCTGGATTTTTAAAATATTTTTTATCGTTGTGAATAGCTTGAATTGGAATCATAACCTTTACACCTTCATTTATTGTTAACCCAAGTTCAGGGAAAGTGTACTCAGGTGACGTGCACATTCTTACAATATACGCAACTGAGGGATACATTCTCATAGCCTCATAAAAAGCTTTTTCCAAGCAAGTCATTTCATTAACAGCATCATAAGTTATTTTGTTATTATATTTTTTTAAAACTCGATCAATCTCTTCTTGAACTTTTGATTGATATTCAGGATGAAATGCTAACTGATGTAACGTGTAACTAGATGCCGTCGATGATGTTTCGAAACCAGCTCCGAAGAATACAAAGACCTGAGCAATCATTATTAAATCTGTCATCTCCATCTCTGTCACTTTTGGTGTTCCATCAGGATTTTTATGTTCTATTGACTCGGCTTTTATTGTTCCTTTTTCTTTGAGTTCTAACATAAGATCAATAAAATCATTTTTACCCGATGGCTTATAACTCCTTTCTCGCATTACAGACTGTACTAAGTGAGTCATAGATTTTTCCAACTCGGGGTCCAGAAAATGCAAATACTTACAAAATTCCGGAAACAGTTTTTTAAGCACGGCATTCATTGCATCTTTAAGAGTTCGCTGAAAAATTCTTTTACCTAATCGCCTAAATTGGGAATTATCATTATTTAAAGTATCCATATTAATACCAAAACCACAAGCACCAATAAAATCTGTCGTATATCTAGCCATAAGCTCTTTTATATCATATGAATCACATTTTGATATTTCTTCTGTTGCAATTTGTAACTTCTCAGCTCTCTCGGTTATTATTGGAAACATGCCTTTTAATTTGGCCGTACTAAACGCGGGTGTAAACCGCTGCCTTATGAGACGCCATAAGTCGCCATCAGCGAAAAATAGATTTTTTAATAATGGCTCTATAACTGTTTTATGGGGATTAAAGCCTCTCGCATAAAAATGATGAAAATCCGTAATGAGGATTCGTTTTGCTATTTCCGGATCCCTTATCACTAGCTCGGGGTTGGTGCCCCTAAAAAATCCAACAACTTTTTCTTCAGGGTACTTGTTATACGTTTCTGTCGCCATCATAGCCATACTTGCTTTTTGTAAAAATTGACGACTATTATTTCCAAAAAATGGTAACGGTTTATCGTATTTGACACCTCGTTTCCTCCAGTAATTAAAAGTTCTTGTGCCATATAAATATAGCACTATCACTGTTAACACTAAATACCACATTTTAATATTCACACACACGTCTGCGCGGTTCACGACTCCGTTTACAGTAATATTATATCACGGTGTTGTGACTGCGCTTATTCGTAACGTATAAATAGCCACTTTTTTATTTTACATATATAATCTTTAGTTTTACATATATAATCCTTATGTACGTGTTTTTGTCACTGAACTCCTCTTAAACGGCTGGACCGATTTTAATATTTTTTGTGTGTCTTCAGGTAGATTCCAGAATGGTTTAGATTCACAATTCGGCCCACTACAATGTTTTTATTTTTTTATTTTATAAGTTACTGTCGGATTTAAGTCGAGTGTACAGGACAAATTCTGTCGGTGCGCTAGTACAGTATACAGCGTGTCTTTACCATCGCGACAATAAATTAACACACGTCTAACGGAACTTGCCAATAAACATAAAAAAATATTAACGTTGAACAAAATCCATAATTAAAAAAAAATATATTTTTCAAACAAACTAATTAAGTAAAAAAGAAACAAAATTTGTAACATCCTATACAAATCGCGCCACAGCGTCCCATTACAAGCCTCTCCTTCTTGTTAGAAGGATGTTTTGTCAGTAACAGATCAGTATGTATTGTCTCTTTTAAATTCATTCAACCCATTCATATGCTTTGTGACCTTTACAAATGAACTTTACGTTACAGTTTTATACGTAAGGGTGTATTAAAATTGTTTATTTTGGAAAACTATTAAGTTTTAATAACTCGGTAAATATTGATTTTTAAAGAATGTAAATGTTTAATACAATTATAAAAAGTTATCCTCTATATGCGTGTTCATTTATTGTCGCGGTGGTAACGACACGCTGTATATTAGGTACCGTCTCATATTTATACATTTTTCTCTCGATATTGATGCATCGTTTTGTTATTTGGTTACATTGATTTAATTAGTTATTACTTTCGCTGTCCGCTTTAAATAATATATTTGTCTTCTTTATAAAAACACATGATTAAAAGAGGTCACGTATACGTGTATGTGTGTGTATGTGTTTTATTTTATTAAATTAAAATATTCAATATCAAAATCTATTGTAAGTATTTGGTACACATAATTATGATTATTGATACTTGTTTATTGTACGGTACTACATTCTAATCATCGGTCACTGATAAAAGAAATGTAAACCTAAAGGGTAATCTTATTTGCTTTGGAAGGTTATTATTTTATTTTATGTAATTGCGCGTGGCAACACCTTTGGACATGTGACAATATTAATAGTAAGTGAACAGAAAGAGAACAGGACGTTTTTTATTTGTTTATTACAATGAGAATATTATAAAATTGAGAATTTTACGATCAACTAGACATTGGCGGAATTGTGATAACTCACAAAGAAAGCCATTGATAAAAAAGAAGAAGGCAAACGAAACATTGTATTTGATAACAATAATGTGTTTAATAAAGATAACGCCGATACGGTGCGGTGTTGTAAAATGTTTTCCACTTCACATTATTATATAACATATGTAAGTGAATGTGAAAGATAATTTATAACGTATCATACTGCAAGAGATATGAGTCTATGTGCAATTTTATTGAGGGAATATGGTGATTTAATACAATAAACCAACATAAAATTGAAAAACAATTTGTGTTTTCGAGAAAGTAAGCTTGCAAGTGAAGTGTTAGTATGCCACAGCTCACCAAATTATCAAAGGAGACCTGCCCCTAAACGTTTCATTGCAAACAAGAGATGCACTTAAAAGAGCTTATGTAAAATTTTCCTTGAGTACCCGATTGCGCCAGAAGGACGGTTATGTTTTTCAAGAGTTTCTATGTACGTAAGTATGTATAATTGTTTGGCACGCTCTGCAGCCTGAACGCCTTAAGGGATTTTAGATTGAGAGGTGTCGTTAGATTCGTATTTACTGTGAGAGTGACACTGGCTATATCAAAATAAAATAGTACATAGAAACGCAGTCGGGTTTTTTAGTTTTTTAAATTATATTCTACTTGTTGCTATACGAAAATAACTATACAAACACTTTAAGTAAAATCGTTAGGGCAAAACATCAGGGTCTTGATTCCGTATGACCTCAAGCCATGTAGCGCGGCGTAATCTTAATAGCGTAGAATCTTGTTAAAACGATATTCTGTACGTCAATATCAATAATGCGATTGATATATGAATACACGCTCGTTCAAATCTGTTAATCGGATCAACCTTGCGTGTTTTAATTAACATGAATCGTAAAAGAGAAAATATTAATTTTATACACTTCAGTGTACCTATATAATAAAAATGTTTGTTCAAATTTAACACTAGGGTAATTTCAATGAGATTTTTAATTGTAATTTTCATTTTTCTATTAAATATAATACATACAAAAATAAAAGTATAAAGTAGTGGACTTTTTTGGAGCTAAAAGTTCTTTTCAATTGGGTCTAAAGAAATGTGAATCCCATCTGGCGCCTCACACTTTTATGAACTCAAGACCATGAATTTTCATGAGATAAGTAAAAATAATTACGGTTATATCTTATGTACAAACACGTATGTATGTACATACATTTCACAATTCAAGTTGTAATTAATGGTTGTTCTCAATTACCGAGGACTTTACCTTTAATTATTTATTTTAATTATTTTATACAGACTTTTACAGATATTTTACTCAATTTTTTGTGTATTACTACTAGCGGACCGACAGATGTTGACCCGTACACACGACTTAAATCCGACAAAAACTTATAAACAAAAAAAATAAAAAACACATTGTAGTGAACCGAATTGTGAATCTAAACCATTCTCAAATCTACCTAAAGACCCTCAAAAAACTCGTTAAAATCGGTCAAGCTGTTTAGGAGGAGTTCAATGGCGTGCACGTGTATAGAAGAATAAATTATACCTATATATAAAGAATATAGCCAAAAGGGACCAAAGCTGATTTCAAAACCTAAATAATAGCAAGTACATAATACTGAAGTATTTAAGTTACTGAAATTGACCATTGAGTGATATAACCTGCGCAAATGATGAATAAAAAAAATTTTGCTGATTTCGTGGATAAGGACTACCAATCAAAATGAACCAGATGAAAAATTATATGAGTGTTCTCAATTCTGAACTGACCCAATTCATCTCTTACTTGCCGTAATTCTGTCTTGAAGCTCCTTTATTTAAGACTTACAATCTTACAACTCGTGTATTTGGGATCTTATAAAAATGTATAAATTCGATAGAAATATCTATAATACATGTGTCCATTAATATACGTTTCTCCAAATTAAAATTGCTGTAGAACAAAATTAACGGAAAATACTTTTTAAGTTTTCATAATCAGTTTATTTCATCACATCAAATTTAATATTACAGCATTAGATAGTTTTATATAAATTAAAACATGAACAAAACTTTGCACAGAGGCTAAAAAGTCACAATATAATCAAATTATATAAGCTATGGTTTGCTCTAAAGTACTGGACATAGCGAATTATTTTAACACTTCTTACATTAATAATTAAAGTACCTGGAGGACCGAGCTTTGCTCGACTTTTAAATCAAAAAATAAAGAAAGTAATGATCTGGTGTAGAAAAAATAAAAAAAATAAGTGTGTAAATGATAGTGACACGAATCGCGGCCTTCTGTTTCGGGGCCGCCCGATTACCGAGCTATTATAACATTTTTTTGGCGAAATTTACTGTCATATTCGAATGATTTTTTCATTCCCTGATAGATCAATTTTTCGCCAACGAATCTACGCACATACTAAATTTCATGAAAATCGCTGGAGCCGTTTATATATATATATAATCTCGGAAACGGCTCCAGCGATTTTCATGAAATTTAGTATGTGCGTAGATAGATATAGAGGCGTGCGTAGATAGGATAGATATAGAGGCTTTTAAATCAAAAAATAAAGAAAGTAATGATCTGGTGTAGAAAAATAAAAAAATGATTATACAGGGTGTTACAGAAAGATGTAGTAACATTTAAAGCCGTGTATATATATCAGACTTTGAATGAAATGGCATAATTTTAAAATACGAATCTAAGCATTTTTTGACGACAAAAATTAAAAAATTAATTAACTGTAACAACCCTGATTGTAGAAGTCACTGACCGCGCATCGGTGTTATCACTCCAAACTCACACACGCATACATCTGATCGCCCGACTTATTCCCCTCTCCCTCCACTCCCCGTTATGTCATTACCCCACCTCGGTAACCTTGACCCCACCCGTCGCTAAACTGCCATGACGACCGCATCGCGCTGCAATTCGCGGCGATGCTTAATAATAAAATCTAATTGACTTTTCTTTTGATTCCTGAATAAGTATTCACTATCGGGAAATTAAAGTAAGACACTGTTTTTATTACTTTTATTATTCTAAGTACATGTCCGCGTCGGACATAAAAACAATTTTTACATGGCATTATTAATAGTATCCTATAGACGGTCAAACATATCCACGATTTTAACAATCACTTATAACTAATTACTATTGAAATTTTGGAATAAACATTAAAGGCTTTACAATGACATTTTGAAAGGTAACAAATCCTACAACGCCGATGAGTTTATTCAACACGACATCTATGATACATAATCGGATAACAATAACAAGAATATTTTTTAATTAAGATCAGTGTAAGGTATAAAATGATGTTTATTAAATACCTAGACTTTCTAATGAGATCAGCGTTTACTGAGTCAACCGCACACCCGTGCTTATCGGTTTCAGTTAGATAGCGGGCCACTATTATTTCACTGTAATAGCATGTCAGAACATAGACATTGTCACAACTTAAAACACACCGAAGTCCGAATAAAAATTCCCATAAAACCGGAGCGCTTCTTCATTTGCAAACAAACGACGCGTTCACGGTCAGGCGCTTCGGGCAATCGCTCATTCCAGCTCCTTTTTGTTAACTCAATGATCATCAGATCTAAATTTATTTCAGCATTCTTGCTTGCTGTTCACTTGTTTCGGCTTGTGGCAAATGCTTGTGGTGCAGTTGGTGTGCGTCAAATAGTACGCGCATACGTCCGAACTCCAGAACATCTTTGCAGAAATAATTCGTAGGTAGAAGCGACAGTTGCGTCAAAAGTTGGTGTACTCGTAGTAAAGTTCAAAATAAATCGATGGTAGTTCTATCCGCAGCACTGAATAATATCATGTAGTAATTACTGAGCATATGACTATGTCTGTGACAACTTTTATCAATAATAAATCGATAATTAAAAAATAAAAATCATTAAATAGACTTCATGCCTAAATGGCTGGAGAGTAACTGATTCGACAATTTAAATAACACAAAGAAAGCGACTTATTTACCTACCAAAGCGGCTTATGTAGTTAAACACATAAGCAACGTTTGTGCAGGACTACTTTGCCGCGCCGACAATAAGGTTACCATGTCTACTGATTAAAATATTAGGACGGGGGTTTAATAGGCAATAAAGTAATAAACTTTTTTTTTCGGTTTCTTTTAATAGTATTTTACCATTGACTACTACAAGAACTAATCAAATAACACTTTAAGAAACTAATTGACCTTCTTTAAAATATCACAAAATTCAAACATAATCGTTTCGACTATTTAATCGCCTTACCTAATTTAGAAACTTTTGGACTCATTTGCAAGTATTTTATAAGTTATTTTTTATTTGTATTGTTTTAACCATTCCATTTCACTACTTCAATCAAGGCGACACACAACGCTGGAAAATAAAAAACCTTAATTTGATTATTTACAAATCCATGAGACAGTATGAAAATTTCTAATAAAAATACTAAAGTAATACTAGCTTGCAATTTAAGTATCAATTTTTCTAATTTTCTAACTCAAAGTAAAGACTAAGGAAGATCGGGATATTCCGCGAGAATCGGTACATCTGGTAACTGTACTTGAAACGAGCGCGGTAAGTACAAAGGTGGTCTTTGTTAACTGTTACACGCGCCGACAATCCACCTAACTTAGATTGATGAAAGTGACATAAAGGTCATTCAAAACACGTGTAATTGGTTCGAAGTATCACAACTGATAGTTTTGGATCTATGAAATTCTATTTTTATACTTTTATTTCTGAAGAATTTGTATACACTTATTGTGAATTAATACATGGAATTTTATACTGAAGCTAATAAATAAATTTTCAAAATATTCATTTTAAATAAGACCTGTAACATTTAGTTCACTTCTTGATTTATATTGGTTTGTAATTTTATTTTTCTTAAAAAAATTCCCTTAATTTAGGATAAAATTATCCTGTGTTGATATCCGTATCCCTATAGCCGTGATAGCTCAGTATCCGGGCACTCGCCTTTAATTCAATACACTCGAGCAACCTGAGTTCAATCCCCGGTGCCGGCACCAATGAGGTTTTTAACTTTAAGTGCTGACTTATCACGTGCTCCGCGGTGAAGGAAAACATCGTGAGGAAACCTGCATATTTTCGAAATAATAACAAAAAAATATTTCGAAGATATCTGAAGTCCGCCAATCCGCAGTGGGGCCCTTATACCCTCTGTATAGAGGCCTTTGCCTCAGCAGTGGGATATGTATAGGCTGTTACTTTACTTTTTATCCTATGTTCTAAGGACATTTTACAAACATAAATTTCACGCAGACAAACACCCAGATGCGAAAGAAATATCTGTGGGCCACATAAATAGTTGTCCCGTGTGGGAATCGACCCCAAGATGCCTGACGCCGAAGCCTTGTCAACTGCGCCACGTAGTCATTGAATTGTGAAACGAGTATTTTAAATCATATTTTCATTTTTGCTCACAAAAATAACAGCTACGATTTGTTTATAAAACCTACCAGTCGTCTGATCGAATGTCGTGGTTGTAACATGTAACCGTTACTTTACTATGCATAATATTTTTTGTATTAAAGGCTTCCTGCTCTAAAATAGTAGAATAAAGTATTGATTTGGTAAGACAATAATTATAAAAATCAATGAGACAAGACATTTATTATGTTTTAAAATTTTAGTCTACCTAATAATACAAAAAATTTAAAAATATGACAATAATATTAAATATACGGCTTCCTTCCATGAATTTATGCTAGCCAATGATCTTCAAAAAAGAAAGTCTATTTATGTAAGTACTAGAAATTTGGTCATAAACTAAAGTTAGTGTTTGGTTGATCGATTTCAGATAAAGATTACTTATAATATCATTGTCACAATAATTGTAATACATACAGTGTATGCTGTTGATAAAAATGCTCTTTTTATCAACAGCATAGACTATTTTATAAGTACATATTGAATGAAATCATTATCTTTTCATTAATCTATTTATATTATTATACCTTTACTAGCAACCCGCCCCGGCTTCGCACGGGTGCAATGTATTATACATAATTATAAACCTTCCTCTTGAATCACTCTAGCTAGTAAAAAAACCGCGTCGAGATCCATTACGTAGTTTTAAAGATCTAAGCATACATAGGGACAGACAGACAGCGAGACGACTTTGTTTTATACTATGTAGTGATAGTGATTGATGGAATTCATTATTTTTTCATTAATCTATTCATATTATTATACTATAATCATAAACCTTCCTCTTGAATCACTCTATGTATTAAAAAAACCGCATCGAGATCCGTTGTGTAGTTTTAAAGATCTAAGCATACATAGGGACAGACGGACAGCGGGACCACCTTGTTTTATACTATGTAGTGATTACTGTATTTCGAATTTCATTTCGTATGATATTTCGAAGATTAATCAATCGAGCATTTTAAAACCCAAAACACTTTATAGAAAGAAAAACCCAATACATTAGTAAATTTTGACGACAGATCATTTTATAATTTAAATTTTTATCAATTTGGTTGTCCAGGTTTTTCGAATTGTTGAATTTAGATAATTTTTTTGATGTCACGGATATCAAAAAATACGGTCAAATTAAATAAAAATTATTGAATTAAAAATGTATTCACTCTTAATTTGTCTAATACAAATAGGCACAACACGTACTATTACCATTGTTAATTAAATAACTGATAACCGTAAATAGTCATAAGTCAATCTACAAGATGGCACTGTTTCATATTTAATAATTTTGGGCAAAAAAAAAAATACGAAAAAATTTATACAAATTGACTTTACTATGTTCAATACAAATAAGTATTTAGACATAAAAATTAAAAAAAATAATAATTGTGGACTATATTTTTAAATAATTTGTAATTTTTTTTTGTTTTAAATGAAAGTATGGAGGTTCGCGCCAATATTTTTAATTGAACAATTAAAAGTTTTTGCGGAAAGTATTAAATAAATTAGCGTTCTTAACGCGACGCGTTGAGTCGATGTGAAAGACATCGACTCTCGGGCTCCGAGCTTGTTCGGTTGGTGGCAGCACGTGTAGTTATTTATCGCGCGCATTAACAAAAATTAAAAAACTCTGCAAAGAAATCATGAACTTTTTCTTTATTATGCGGAACCAAACAAATACCATTAACTTGATATTAGATGGATACCTTATTAAATGTCAATAAAAATTTTAGTCCATAATAACAGCTTAAACTTAATTTTCGGTACCTATTAAATTAATTGCATTAATTATTATTCAGTGTACAAAGCATTCTGAAAAAAGTAAAAAAAAGTAATTTCATGGATCCATAAGCATAACTATCATTTTATAGTTAGTTATGATTCTTCGATCTAATTACACGTGTTTTGAATGACCTTCTATTCAAATCCATCAGTCCACGTGGATGGTCGGCGTCAAACAAAGAACGCCTTTGTATTTACCGCACTCCCTAGAACTAGTGTTACCAGATGTACCGATCCGCGTGGAATATCCCGATATTCTGATGTTCGGTCATCCCGAATTTTTATAGACCTTAGTCTGTACTTTGTGCTACAATTTTGATAGGAAAAATAAACAAAACTGTAAGCTGCCATCACGTGAAAATAATTTTGCTCTGAAATTTTTCACATTTTCTCATGAAGTTAGTAGTCTGCATAATAGTTAAAATAACTTAAGCTTAAAATAATACTTGAAAATGAGCCAAAAGCTCTAAATAGTAGATTATTTTGTGGTATTTTAAAGAAGGTCAACTAGATTCTAAATGTTTTGTTTGATTTTTGTCTACTACAAATGAAAAATATCAATGGTAAAATACCATTAAAAGAATACCTGACCTTCCAGCAATAGTTAAATGTTGATTCACAAAAAGTTTTTGTTATAGCTATGCTGATTTGAAAATTAAATAGCCAATTATTTTCTCCCGTCCTGTAATATTACTCAGTAGACATGGTAACATTATTATGCGAGCGGCGAAATAGTCCTCAACAAACGTTTCTTATGTACTTAACGACATAAGCAGCCGAATGCCGCTTAGGTAGTCCAATACATAAAATATGCCGTCGCTTCGTTTGTGTTATTTAAACTTTTAATTAAATCACAATCAGTTACTTTTTAGACATTACGGTGTGAAGACAAGTTCGTGATTTTTATTTTTTATTCTCGATTAGTTATTGATGACAGAAATGCATATGCTAAGAAATTGCTTAATAATATTCGGTGTTGCGGAGAGAAATGCCGTCGATTTACCTTGAAACTACATTATTGGTTTTTTCGATGACAGGCAGTCTTTGACGCCATAAGTATTAAGAAGAAACGCCAAAAGACAGCTAGCAAGAATGCTGAAATAAATTTAGAACAGCTGCCAGTTGTGTTAAAAAGGAGTTGGTAGGATCGGCCCTCGTCTGCATCCGCGCCCTATATGCGTCGTCCCCTTAACCCTTGACCTTGGTGTGTTTTAAGTTAGTGACAATGACTATCCCAAGTGCTGAAGTGCTATAACAGTGAAAGAATATTATCGCGTAATGGAACCGACCGACACCGATAAGCACGAGTTTTCTTAGTAAACGCTGATCTCATTGGAATGTCTAGGTATAGGTTATTTATTTAAAATAAAGATTTTATTTTTTTATAGCCTGCAGCGCGATGCGGTCGTTGTCAGTTTGGTTGGCGAGGGGCGGGCGGAGGGGACCGATAAACTTGAGGAGCGGGAAGTGGGGTAATGACGTAACGAGGAGTGGAGGGAGAGGGGAATAAGTCGGGCGATCAGATGTATGCGTGTGTGAGTTTGGAGTGATAACACCGATGGGCGGTCAGTGACTTCTACAATCAGGGTTGTTACAGTTAATTAATTTTTTAATTTTTATCGTCAAAAAATGCTTAGATTCGTATTTTAAAATTATGCCATTTCATTCAAAGTCTGATATATATACACGGCTTTAAATGTTACTACATCTTTCTGTAACACCCTGTATATATATATATATATATATATATATATATATATATATATATATATATATATATATATAAATATTACAACGAAGTTATTTCATTGTTTCAATTTAAAACTTATTTCATCATCTTCTGCCCGTGTCTCAGTCCACTGCTGGGCACAGGCCTCCTCCATCTCGCGCCATTTACCTCTGTCATAAACGAATCGCATCCACGTATCGTCGACCTAAATTCCTTCTATTTGACCACCTCTGATTTCAAATCAAGAATTTTATGTAGTATAAGTAATGCTGCATAAGATTTTTTTATATATGTATAATGCATTTCACGTAAATTTTACTAGTTCAAGTTAACTCGTATATTTCTAATGTAGCGGTGTCCAGCAACTGACTGCACTCTATTTCATCACCCTTTTGGTAACATAATAATGATTTCTAGAAACAGTTATGTACCTAAATAGACGGCTGTGACACTAGTGTCGCTTTATTTACGTCATATAGAACGGAACGACCGGCGAAAATGATCATGGGAAGGAGTGGAACTGATGATGCATATAATATGCTAGTTTTAGTATCGATAGTTATGGAAATATGTAACATTTTATTGCTTTTATTATAAAAAAAATTTATTGAAAACATCTATGCGTATGCATTAAATTTTTGCTTTTTAATGGTTGCAAGTCCCCAGCATCATTCAAATGAAGGTTTGGTAAATCGAAATCTCCTTTTACGCAAATCGGAATGAGGATGATAATTTAAACTAGGCGTGATGTAAACAGCTGCTATCGGTTAGTTATTGTTTGTTATCCATTGCTATAACATAAACAGGCCAGTGCTGGCCCTAGCCTTTGATCAGGGTAGAGCGAGATTGTTGTTATCCATAGCTCTATTCACTCCCGTTTCTTAATAAATGAAACAACGCTCTTTGGAACGTGTTTATTGCATTTGATTTTTGCGCCCCTTGATACCTGGCGGCTAATGCGACATAAACAGGCCAGTGCTGGCCCTAGCCTTTGATCAGGGTAGAGCGAGATTGTACCCTATTATTAAAAACATTTTATTTATAAAATAAATATAAAAAAATTACAGAATATTTATTACGGCAATAGGGATATCCGCAACATTGTTGTAGCGTATTGTATATACAGCATACAATACACTACAACACCAATAAAACAAATTATAACATAGTATGATTGGGGCTTCACTGTCATGGGTAACACTATAATAATTTATAAATCCAAAGCCCTAACTCACTCCTCTCCAATTGAAATATAGGTGAGTATTGAAATCTTATTCTTTCCTGTTCTAGTAAAAAAATATGTTTACTAATTATTGCGACAAACACAACGTTTTTATTTTATATCGAAATAGAACTGTCTTTTCTCTAAAGTTTCTTCGATATTACAACACAAGTGAGGAAGAAATTTAAGAGTTTCGATGAATTTGTGGACTTGAGATTACCGATCAAAATGAACTTTTATAAATTTCAGATACTTTAATAAAGTAATTCGTTGAAAATTTATATCACAGCTTTCGGTTCTGAAGTGACCCAATTCGTCTCTTGCCTTCCGTGATTACTTCTTGAAGCTCTTTCATCTAAGAGTCTTTCAGTCTTATGAATTATCTAAGTTGACATATTAATAACCAATAAGTTAAAGAAATTTCGGTGAGAAGTAATTACGTACGGGAGATATTTTTACTTAAGATGATATAATAACTTCACGCTATATATCTATAACTTACTTATACAGTATTGAATGAAGATATAAATAAATAACATAAATTTTACGTAAGTAAAAAATATATCTATCATAATACAATGATTACTACTTGCACTAAGATAGTAAACGATACATCATCCACGTTTATGCTATATATGACTTTGTATACATAGGTTAAATGCAGTTTTTGAATTTCTACTGTTTTTAAAACCGCAACGAAAATGCTACTTTAGCAAGCACTGTGTAATTTATAATTTGAATCGTACAAATATATGAATATTAAAAGATTTTTAAAATGTCCGCCATTTTCTTTACCAATACCAATGTTAACAACTCGTTTACAAAAAAAGTTAGATAAAAAAGACGCATTAATTATATTCATTAATTCCTTTCCTTGAAGCAAAGGTTATTGCCAAAAAATCCAACGCAAATTTTGGCAATTCGTATACAAAAAGGTTTATAAAAAACAGATGCTGTAAATATGTATTTTCGTTTGCATTTCCAAGCATAGCCTGCACCTAAGCATACCAAGCATAGCCTCCAAGGCTAAAATAAGCAGGCTACCGATCACCGCGATTTTCTATAAAAATAATTGCACATTGAAATCAGTTGACTCGTTCTATTGTAATCTTAGCGCTATTATTAAAAACGTTTTATTTATAAAAAAAATACAGGTTATTTATATCTGCAGCTATACGGATATCCGCAACAGTGCTGTAGCGTATTGTATATACAGCATACAATACACTACAACACCAATGGAATAAAATAAATTATAACATCGTATGATCGGGGCTTCTCTGTCAGGGGCTCATGGGTAACACTATAAATGCGTAGTTAAACATTATAACTTGTAGATAAAGTACGAAAGGATTGTCGTAGGCGCAGTTAATTTATAAATTGAACTGACTGAGTTGTCTGACAAGTCGGTTAAAGACTGCAGCCGCATTAATATCGTCCCCCGTGCTACAATTTTCTAGGCATTGGAAGCGATTATGTAGCTCAAGCTGAAAGCTTTCGGAGTTCTGGATATGGGCACGAGATGGTTGGAGTGTGGACTTCATTAGACGAGATCTTTCCAGCCTGATGTTAATATTCAATGTGCCTCTCACCAATCGGTGATCACACCCTTGCGATCACAGAGACATCATTGAATATTTGCCGTTTATCGTCATAATGAAGTCTATCTCGTTTTTTACAGAACCATTGGGGCTAATCCAGGTGAACTTTCTTTGGGGCTGCTTTTTGAAGAAGGAGTTCATCATAAAGAGTCCCTCCTTCTCCATAAAGTCAGCCAGATGCTGCCCCATTGGGTACCGTTGCCATATTCTAAAACTACCTACTCTCAGCTCATCGTCTTCCTTTTGCCTAATTTTGCTTTGAAGTCTCCCATTAACACCATGTACTGAGTTTTGGAGGAATGCATGGCTCGTGATATATCGTATAGCGCTCGCATCGTTAAAACTTTACTGTAATATTAAAATTGGTAGAAAAAAGTAAGAAAAGTCTTTCGCCACTGTGGGAATCGAACCCACGTCTTCGGGATTCGCGCTCTGACGCTTTAGCCACTAAGCTACACGGCTGATTGTCACACCGACGGAAATCTAACGTCTTTTGTGTTTAATCAGTGTAGAGATTAATCATAACTAGTGGACGCCGAGTGGTCGAAATTCAACCATAATTAATTTAATTTATAAGTTTGAACAATAGTAATCTATTCTCAAATACAATACACAATAAACAAAAGAGTGTATATGCGTGTGTGACAAATACATGGTAGTGTGTGCAATGGTTATCTTTATTGATTTAATGTATTTTTTTAAGCATAACAATAACATTCTACACTTCTTACCTATATAAACTATAAATGTGGGAAATTTCGTACTCCTCCGCCCGCCTAATTTTCCTAAAAAGGGGTACAAAGCTTCACGTATTAATCAATACATAGTTTAAAACAAAGTCATACCGCTGTCTGTCTGTTAGGAACAGTGTATGCTTAGATCTTTAAAACTACGCAACGGATCTTGATGCGTTTTCTTTACTAGGTAGAGTGATTCAAGGGGAAGGTTTATAATGTACAATGCATTTCACCCGTGCGAAGCCGGGGCGGGTCGCTAATATATAGATAATGTGCGGGCGCACCGTTCGCCATACGATCGAATATAGTCCGTAGCGAACCATGGTTGCTGTGTGAAGCGAACGATTTTCGAAGGTATTTTTTGGTTAACTGTAGTAATAGTATTACCCACTCTCTACCTAGTAACTATGGCCCTAACGCAGATAAGTGGTAGGGCCCGCACGAATGGTCAATCCGGGGAAGTACCATGAACTCACAGAAGACCGGCATGAAGTGAAAGTATACTTCTGCGTTTCGCCTGGAGAATGACGTAGCTGGGGCCCACTACGTTAAAAGGTGGGAACGCATTTGCAACCCAACGGGTGTTTCAAATTTCCATGGGCGGTGTTTATCACTTAGCATCAGGTTAACCGCCAACTCGCTAGCCTCCGTCTCAAAAACAAAACACCCAACATGATTATTTTTTAATAGCAAAAAAGAGGATATGCGAAATTCTTCATATCATCTTAGATAAACTTAGTCCAAATAGCCTTGAGGTTTTGTACAGGATACAATTTGGAAAATGTATGCTTTAATTGCACGAGTTTTAGTTTTCCATCATTGGCAATAAAACGGTATGGCCTTTGTTCTATTATCTGAGCAGTTAATTTCGTCGTTCATTATAAGCAAAACTCCTCCCAAAGGAACTTTCTTGGTACACTTGCAAATTATGAAGATTCAACTAGAGTTCTTTGAATAAAGTTTGGCTGCAGGAAACTTTGTTGATATGGATATTAATATAACATTTAAACCTGCACAAGCAAAATGCAGTTGCATAAGATAGAAGCAAATAAAATAGTTCTATAGAGCAAATATTGAAATTAAAAGAGACGAGTATAAAACATAACTTTTTGTATATTGTACATTATAATTTCTAGATGTAGTGACGACCTGCTTTTTGCAGGTGGCTGTGGTTCATACTTCATGGCAGTCTGTGAGGAAGGCCTATGTTCAGCAGTGGGCTTGAACAGGCTGAATTGATGACGATTATGATATATTTATGACTACTGTGCCAGCGACTACGTGCGCGTGGAATTTAAAATAAAAAAAAATCTAAAATAAAACTAGCCTAAGTTACTCCTTATTACATCAGCTACCTGCCAGTGAAAGTCCCGTCGAAATCGGTCCAGCCGTTTTAGAGATTAGCCAGAACAAACAGACAGACAGACAAAAATTGTAAAAAAATTTATTTTGGTATATGTACCTTGCATATGTACATTGCTTTTTACGAAATGCATATGAACGATATGCATTTCGTAAAAAGCGGTTATTTTAATATTACAAACATACACTCTAATTGTATTTATCTGTATAGATACGGATGATTACATTTAAAACTTTGAGCCACATAATCTGTGTGAAATCAAGACAACTATTTGATCAGAAATACACTTTTATAAATTACTAGCTGCTGCCCGAAACTACGTGTGCTTAGAATAGGCTGAAGGCCTAACATTCAGACATAAGGCAAGTATACATAAAAGTATATATATATATTATAGCCTATGTATTATTCAGATATATAAGCTGTATTATTGTAAAATTTCATTAAAATCCATTCAATTGTATTTCCATGAAAGAGTAACAAATATCCATCCATACAAAATTTCGCCTTTATAATATAGTAAGGTGAGGAAGTAAGGATATATACAAATCATGTACACTATAAAGGTTAGGTATAGTTAGGTTGTAAGTACCCATACGACCGGGTTGTCTTGCTGTGACCGCCATAGTCCCCACGGCGAGGCCAAGAGGAACTCACACTGGTCCGGTTTATGGTGCTTCAAGTAGGTCATTGCGTCCAGGAGGTGCAGGGCACATGTCAAGGGTGGTAGAGGTGGAGCCACTGTCCTTGACCTCTACAACTGAGTTCGGGTCGCGGTAGAAGAGAAGTGGTGGTATTGCATTTTCCCACTCTATCTCCGCGACTCGACAGGGCTGTCGCAGTCAATCTGGAATAACAGAAGTTTTCCGTAATTTTAACTTGATTAATTTCTATATTTGACGAGTCTTCCTTTAATTTTAATTTACATAGATTTAACGTCACTTAAAAAAGGGTATTAAAAGAAAAATATCATTTTAGTAGTGTATAATTGAGGCAGAAAATTATATGAAAGCGGTTTTATGTAAATCTGTGTTTTGAGCAGAGTAGCGACCGGCAAAGGGGGAACTTTCATCTAACTTTGTCATATGAAATTTAGTTTTAAAATGAGTTCCAGGCTTTCATACATAACAATATTGTTTGCGATAGCTTGGTTCGGAAAGTTTTTGATTAAAATTAGAGTAAATAAAAACATACCAATTACAGCGTGCAATTTGTTGTCAGGTATGTGAGTCAAGAACTGTGATACGCAAAAATTAAAATCTGAGTTCCCCACCTTCACTGTCTCGATCTTTTGCTATGTTTGACAGTTTTGGATAGACAGAGGCTTACTTTTACTTTTATTTTAGAAATTTTATTTATATTATTAATTATTAATATATATGTAATACTGTCTGACTTTGTCCGCGTGAAATTTAAAATAAATAAAATTTCACAAATAAAAATAGCTTAAGTTACTCCTTATCATATCAGGTAAACGGTCCACCCGTTTCAGAGATTAACCGGAACAAACAGACAGGCAGACAGATATACAAAAATTTTGTATGTCTGTCTGCCTGTATATGTACCGTATATACATCTATAAGCATTTAGTAAAAAACGAATATTACAAACAGATAGACACCAAATTTATACATCTATATAGATTTCATATATTTTTATTAATATTAATATACATTATAATTCCACGTGGAGCAAGTCGCGGGCACAGCTAGTCGAGGAATAAGTATGGTATGCATTATCATTTGAAAACATCTCAGCGTTCGCATGACTGAAAATGTTATTGGGGGATTAAAACTTTTGACAACCTTTACCACCGTGTTACATCCCCATCGTACTGCACCTGAATCAATTATGCAATGACCGGTGCTTCATTCAATAAAATCGACCACCGGCAAAGCGCGGTGCCTTTTTTCATCCTAACTTCGGACCGATTGGATACCCCTTAGTATACTATCAAGAACTTTTTTAAAACTTTTATTAAATATTATCTTATACTAAAATTTTGACGGTGGTAGGGCCACGCAGCAGCCTCGGCTGTTGCACGAATGGTTGCCCGTCCGGCCACGACCTCACAGAAGACCGGCGTAAAGTGGAAGGAAGTATAACAAATACTTTCGCGGTTCGTCTGGTGAGTGAGGTAGCCGGAGCCCAATTTTCAAAAGGTTGTCAACGCAACTGTAACCCTCGGGTGTAGCAGATGTCTATGGGCTGCGGTATATACTTAACACAAGGTGAACCGTCTGCTAGTTTGGCAACTTTTCGCATAAAAAAATCGTTTTTTTTTTTTTAAGATCCTCCGCTGCGCAACCCGTAATTACGGCTTAAAATACAATTATTGGTAGTGAAAAAAAAATGTTATCGAGATACAATATAGATATACTTCACTATACTTATTAACTAAACTCTAGTTTAGATAAGTAATAGTAATAGTCTAACTTAGATATTTTCATTTAAAAGTAAATTTTAAAGTTTTAGTAAAATGAAAATGAAACCGTCGATTAAATATGGGGACAGAAAAATGACATGAAAAGAAATATCCAAGTTAATTTCAACACTTGCCTCGTCCAGCTTTATTCTTTTCGACTAAATAATGGCGGTATGTTCATTTCTTTAGGTGTCTTAGCGTTTTGTAATTAAGAATAAAAAGTTCGTTAGTCACATTGTTTCAGAAAATAAAAGAAAACAAAAATTTATGGTAGTACATTTATAAATAAAATCGCCGGTCCAAAATTACATTAACATAAATTTACATAACAATAATGGAATGTTGTTCTATCGTCGCACACTTAAATGAACTCTGAAATGAACTGAAGTAATTCGCTATTCGGCTTTTAGCCTTAGGGTAACTTATAATTTTAAAATTAGGTTTGTGTTATATATGCACTTTTTCATGTAAGGTAATTATGTTATTGTTATGAAGGATAAAATTTTCGTAAACCTAATTTTAGGCAAATAAAGAACAAAATTTATGAAAATATAAAATCAAATTCGACCTAAGGATATACGAGAACAAAAATATTTTAACGGAAACTTCGAGTAAAGGGATCAATTTGATAAATAAAGTGAGTATAGGATTATTGTTACAAAAAATAAAAGGACTTAAGTTCGAGAAATTTGCTTTAAGATTGTTACGTACTTAATGATATTGTA
This sequence comes from Iphiclides podalirius, assembly GCA_933534255.1. Taxonomy (NCBI): domain Eukaryota; kingdom Metazoa; phylum Arthropoda; class Insecta; order Lepidoptera; family Papilionidae; genus Iphiclides; species Iphiclides podalirius. The sequence continues at coordinate 10,191,513 of OW152823.1, read as the reverse complement.
TCCCTGAAAAATTAGCTGTATAAGAAGCGTGTGGAGCGGCTCTTTAATTAGTTATTGTATTTCTGTTGCTCTTTTTAAACGGACAAATTTACAGTGTAATTTTGGTACTAAACTAATGTTCTTTTTTTTTTTCATTTGTGTTGTGGATTATGGAAAATTTCTCAATATACATTCAGAATTCTTTCATACGTATGATCTACACTACTTTTTTATTCCCTAAATACAAGTACCACGAAATTTTTATATGTGAAATAAGGTTATGATTACATAATCGAACCTCGATCAAACGCCGTGGAAGGAAAGTCATTATTTTAACTAAACGCTTCAAATATTACAGAACAGACATTATCATACAGCCATCCAAACACATAATAGCCTTAACAGCTGCGTCCGGGCCCCCGCATTTAATTTAATATATTTGAGCATCCTGAGTTAAAATCCCGGCACCGATGCAGTTAGTAACTTTAAGTGCTGAATTATCACGTTCTCAGCGGTGAAGAAAAACATGGTGAGAAATCCTCATATTTTCGATAAATTAAAAAAATGTTCAAAGGTATGTGAAGTCCGCCAATCCACAGAAGGTTGCGTGGTGGACTTTGCCTTAACCTTTGGGACATACAAAGGCTGTTACTTTACTTTACTTATATAATAGAATAAGAACGAAGTTTCTGTTCACAGCCAACGATGCAATTTTGTAGCATTGAGTCATTAACGTGGTACGGCCACGCAACAGTCCTCTCTGTTGCACGAATGGGCAGGTCCATCCGGGGTAGTATCTTGTATCTTGTATTAACTGATGTTTTTGCTTTCAGTCCCGAGACTATTAAAGCTTCATCTGACGCAGAATCGATGGGCTAGCCAGAACCCACGGGTTTGGGCCCTCCGCTGTGGGTAGGGCCACGCATGTGCTCATGCATGCGTTTAACTATGCCCGAGGTAGTGCCACGACTGCACAGAAGACTAACGTGAAGAGGAAATGTCTTACTTCTGCGTTGCGTCTGGTGAATGCAGCTAGGGCCCACTTTATTAAAGTAGTGAAAGTGAATAGTGACCCGCCTCGGCTTGGCACGGGTGCAATGCTGATACTAGATATCGACGCTTGAAAGGCAACCCTAACTAAGCGACAAAAATCCGTAAAATGAGTTATATATACCATTCGAATCGCCAGAATTTTTCGCGTCGTTTGGTCTGAGTCTCATGGTTCTACGACGAGTTTTTTGTCGCTTAGATATTGAGAGATTTCGGTCAAAATCTACATAATGTGCTTACTAAACGACAAAAAAATATTGATTTTAAGAATATGCAGCACATCGACATTTTGAAAATTAGGAATATGAACTTAGTCGGTTTTTTATATATTGACTTTTTCATTTATTTGTATTTACGTATTTTTACTTGTTATGAAATTTCCCTTTGAAACTACTTAGTAGATCTTACCTACAAAAAGCAATTGTAATTCATGTGGTTACGTATTTTAGCTTGTTATTATATTTTGTGAATGTGTCTTTTGTATAAGTTAACCTGAAATAAAGCGGAAGAAAATTAGAGCTTAGATATTTTTAGTTGATAACGGTTAATGTTAATGATGTCGGTTATATAGTTCTACTTGATTTTCTAAATGACTAAGCATGGCGAGTAGATAAATTTACCCGTACGCAAATTTTATTTTCCCGCCGCTAAGGAACTGCGTAAGTTTCAAAAACTTTGTATAGATATACACGATACGTGAAGTGACACGCCTATACGGGTTCTCAACCAGGCGCCTGCAGTCGCTTAGGGAGGACGTATTTAACATTTTGGCGCAAATTCAATGAAGACATGGTAATCGATCAAATTATGCAAAACTCTCAAAACAGATAGTCACTTTATCTGCTGAACCAGCCGTATTTATCACTTACCTCATATCACGATCTACCGTCTACATCTGCAGGACTAAGTAGAGAATCAATCGTATCAAATCTAATCTAGCATTTTGAACGTTTTCTGGAATTTTGTTGTAGTAACGTAGGTATACATTATCCCATAAAACATTTACTTATTTTACGCTGTCTACTTGTGGGTAGGATCAATTTATTTTTGTTCCTAGTAAGGTAGTTATATCATGAACATTATTATATCTTGAATCCTTATTTGTATGGACATACAAACATTTTCAAAAATGTATTGAAATGCAACAGTCAATACCTTTATCTCTTTAAACAAGTTTCTTAATGATTCTTTGGGGCCCAGATTGTAAACTGCACGAATAGCTCTCTTTTGTGAGATGAAGATTGTATTACTGTCGGCCGCGTTACCCCAAAACAGAATACCATAAGACATTATACTGTGGAAATAACTAAAATATACCAAGCGAGCCGTATGCACATCAGTTAACTGTCTTATTTTTCTGACCGCGAAAGCTGCTGAGCTAAGTCTACTCGCCAGTCTATTAATATGGGGACCCCATTGCAGTTTGGCATCAATAGTTATGTCAAGGAATACAGTTGAGTCAATAGAGTCCAACGCTTCCCCATATAAAAGAACATCAGTTTTTACATGTTTAACATTGGAAGTTGTAAATTTAATACATTTAGTTTTTTTATTATTCAACAGTTAATTGTTAGCACTAAACCAATGTACTACAGTGGATAGAGTATTGTTTACATCGTCATAACTTAAAGAACGTCGCTTTTACTTTAAAAATTAAAGAGGTATCGTCAGCAAACAATACTATCCCATGAATATTATTAACTAGATAAGGTAGATCATTTATGTAAATGAGGAAGAGAAAAGGCCCAAGAATAGATCCCTGCGAGACCCCCATATTTACCAGGGCCCCAGGAGATCTCTTGCCATTCACGTCAACTCTCTGTATTCGATGGCTCAAGTACGATTTCAGAAGATTGAGTGCGGCATCTCTTATACCATAGTGGCGTAGTTTCCTGAACAAGGTCTGATGCTGTACACAATCGAAAGCTTTGGTTAAGTCACAGAATATACCTAAGGCATCCTGCGACTCTTCCCAGGCTTCAAAAATATTCATAACAAGCTGAACACCCGCATCCGTTGTTGAGCGACCCCTAGTAAACCCATATTGCTTGTTATGTAATAAATTATGAGAGCTAAAATGCTGTAACATTTAATTAAACATGATTTTTTCAAAAACTTTACTAAGAGTTGGCAGTACAGGGATAGGTCTAAAATTATTGGGGTCGGAAGTACTACCAGATTTAAACACCGGAATAATTTTACTATGTTTCATAAGGCCAGGAAATTCGCCACGATTGATACAAATATTAAAAATAGTTGCTAGGTAAGGCGATATAGCATCAATAATAGAACTGATCACCTTAACCGAGATCCCCCATAGATCTGCAGAGAACAGGTTGTCACTCCATCTATTGGGTGTCGTCCTATACTGCGATGGCCAGTACGAGGCTGCCACTCGAGAACCTTTCTTCCCCAACGGTTATTAGTTCTACGAGCTATATGGCCGGCCCATCGCCACTTCAGCTCACTAACCTTCTGAGCTTTGTCGGTTACGTTTGTTCTACTGCGGATGTCTTCATTGCAAACTCTATCATGCAGAGAAATACCGAGCATAGCCCGCTCCATAGTTCGCGGAGCGATTTTGAGCAACCTCATACGGCCAGCAGTGAAGGACCACGTATCAGTCCCGTATGTCATCACTGGCAGCACACACTGGTTGAAGACTTTAGTCTTCAAACATTGAGGTATATTCGGCGAGAAGATTTGCCGAAGTTTCCCGAACGCTGCCCATCCAAGTTGGATTCGCCGATTGACCTCTGCGTCGAAGTTGAACTTACCTAGCCGGACTAATTGTCCTAGATATACATATTGGTCAACAAATTCGAGCACAGTGCACCCAACAATAACATTAGACATGATCTTCGTCTTGTCCATATTCATATTATGGCCCACCCGTTGAGAGGCACTGTTTAAGGTCATTGAGCATAGTACTAAGGTCCGCCTGCGATTCTGCCGTGATGAGTATACGTCGGCATATAGAAGATGGGTGATGTATTCGCCATCGATGTTTATACCACGTTCTTTTCAGTCCAGATGCTTGAAAACATTACTATGTTTAATAGTTTATTCATGATAATTCATTTACCTAAAATTGCTAGTTATAGTTTTTTAGAAAATGAGTCATCTTCATGATAGTGTAATTTATGATTGCGACTGCAATAACAATTGTTCAATTTAAGAAAATGATCTCAAACTAAATGTTATGTTAGGTTAATTAGTTTCCTTATTTAATTTTGTACGTAGCGCATTTGTTTAATTTTTAATAAAGAATTTTATTCCACATAATTGATTTCATTTATTTTTGTGCTTGATTTACCAATACAGTTTTAAAATACAGTTTTTAATTTAATGTCAATTACGAAGCTAGGTTTGGAGTAATTTTAATAACTAGATAGAATTTCCACATTCACAAAAATCATTAAATAATGGTTAGGTAAATTTACTTGATTTATTAATTTAAACTCTGAATATTTTAGATCAATTTTTCTGTATCAAAATTTTAAACTAAGTAAATTTACCTATTTTTACATGTTACAGCATATGCTACAGTGATGACTTATATGATTTTACCTGTTTATGAAATCAGGTAAATTTTATCTACCCGACACAAACTGGTGTTTATAAAAGTGTGAGCTGTCTTATTGTGACAATTTCAATAGCCACAAAAAAAATTATTCTACCAGTGTTATCATCATTTAAATCGAACAATAGGTTGAATTTTTATGATTTTTTAAATTTATATTTGAACTTTAAATCACTCTCCTGTAAAATTTGCTAAGTGTCGCTTAGTTAGGGTTGCCTTTCAAACGTCGATATACTCTAGTATGTTTCTCTACTATATTATGCATGTATTATACATGTCGGCGACAGCGATAGATTAGCGATACGAACGTCATCGGTAGGAGCTTCTGGTGGAAGGTTCATGGCATAGGTCTCAGGCAATTAAACCACAAAGATATACTAGCATATATCTTGTATTCTATGAAGATAAACAATATAGTTACAAAGTTCCGAAGTGAACCAACTGCAACGGTCCCGTTTAGAAGGTCCGAACTGTATCGCTCTCACTAATGACTGAGTAACTCCGTAATACTGAGCTCAGACGCCGTGAATGGGTTCGGGTTGGTGACCCGATACGTTTCGATCTTCGGGGACATCCCCCACTGATCGGGCTGAAACTCGGCTGGCAAAAGGCCAGCCGGTGGTGACTCCTCCTGAAAACGGAAAAAAGCACAATCCCTGACCGCGGCTGCGGTGTTAGTAGGGCAGAAATGTTATATGAGAATACTAAACTACGTAGGAAGGGACAACAGGGACTCTACCTACGGGTCTAGGATAAGGAAGGGGAATGGGACCTAACTACTTGGGTTAGGGTTGGGTGGTGGGAGTGGGGCACGGGCCTGCCGGCGACTCAGGTTCCCCCTGAACCTGTGTCCTCAGCAGGTCTCGTGGGAGCGGGCGCTCGTCCGGTGGGCGAGCGTGTAGCGGGGCCAAATTGTGTAAGTGGGTGTGTGGCCCGTTGTCCGCACGGTTGAACATCCCGCGCGCAAGTCGGGCCACAAAGTCGGAGATGGACTCTAATTTTAAATTTTGTGCTATCACGTCGTTTCGGACGTATCGCCCGGCTCCCACGATCGCACGCAGGGTGAGATTTTGCAGCGCCTGAAGCCTATCTTCCTGCTTCGGAGAGCACAGCCCATACCACGCCGGGGCTGCGTAGGTCAAGCGCGAGCGAATATAGGACTTGTAAATGGCCAATTTTGACCGCAATGGTAGCTCGGATGCAAGAACGGGTCGTAGGACCGCCTTTGCCGCTCTCGCCTGTCGGACCACATGGTCGACTTGGGGGACCATTTGCAGCGAGCGGTCGATCCTGCATCCGAGATACGTAATATGGGACTCCGATGAAATAGCTCGACCTCGCAGCTCGAGCGTGGGCGGGCTATGCACCCTCCTAATGTAAATGGAGGACGTCTTGTCAACGTTGACAGACATCCTCCACTTGTCGAGCCAAGGTGGCAGTAGGTCTAGCTGGCGCTGCATCTTCCTAGCTGCGTGCGCCGTATTGTGTGAAGAGGTAAAGAACGCGCTGTCGTCCGCATAAAGCGCCAACAGCACGTTCTCGTCCCAACCCGGGTTGGGCTCTTCTATATTCCGGCATTCATGCTATAGGGGGACGAAAGGGCTCCGTCGACAGTGACGACAAAGCTCCGCCCCAGTAGGAATCTAGCCAAAAGTTTTACTATGAGATGTGGAGTGTCGCTGTTATTGAGAAGTTTGTGTACTAGGCCCGCATGCCACACTCGGTCGAAGGCCTTCTCCATATCGAGAAGGACCCCCAGACCGACACGGTCCCGGTTGTACTGGGCCGTGAGATAGTGTAGCACGCGGGTGAGTTGTGAAGTTGTGGAGTGTCCCCTGCGAAAGCCGAACTGCTCCCTGCGCAGTGCAATGCAGGGAACTATCCTGCCCAGCAGGAGGCGTTCAAATAATTTGGTGTGATAAAAGTGCAATGGGACGGTAGCTTGCCGGCTGCCGACGGTCCTTACCTGGTTTGGGTATTAAAATTAATTTGCCGGCTTTCCACTGAGAGGGAAAGTGTGCTGTACGTAGTGTGCCGTTGAACAAACGGCACAGCGACACAATCCCCCTCTTAGGGAGTTGCTTGATGGTGAGGGTGGTAATGCCATCAATGCCCGGTGCTTTCCGGTTTGGGAGACGCCTAACCGCCCTAAGTACCTCAGCCGGTGAGATGAACAAGTCACCCGACAGCTGAGGCACTGGCGAAGTTAAAAACTCCTGTACGCTCTCTTCTACCTGGGTGTGGAAGGGAAGTGTATCTGGAGTGGAGGGATTAGGAACGAATTGGAACGCTAAATGCTGTGCGAAGACGTCGGCCCGGTCCAGGGCTGCTACGGCCCTTCTCCCGTCGCTCCCGAGAAGCGGGCACGCGGGTTTTGGAACACGGGCGAGCTGCCGATTGAGTTGGTACAGGGAGGTTACGGAACTAGAGGCCTCGTCAATCCTCTCCTCCCACAATGTACCGCGATGGTTTTTTATCTCAATCGACAGCTCTTCCGAGAGCTTATTCAATTCGGACTTGATACGTGGGCATCTGGTGCGGGCCCAAAGCCTCCTAAGACGCCTTTTCTCCCGAATCCGGCCGAGTAGCCTACCGGGGAGCGCGTCTCTATGGCTCACATATCTCACCTCCGAAGTCGTGGCCCCCAGCACCTCCTGCATTTTGCAGCTGATGCTGTGGACGGCCGTCTCCACATCCTCCGGAGTTGAAATAGGTGCGCCGTATTTGAAATCAGACATCGCTCTCCCGTAGGCCACCCAGTCGGTTCTGAATCTAGGACGTATCGGAAACAGTGAGTCTGCACCGATACCCACGGTAATTAAAATTGGGAGGTGATTCGTCTCGGCATCGTAAATAGCGTCGACGTGAATGGGGCGCGACATCTTATAACATAACACTATGTCCAAGACGTCTGGAAGATGTAGTGGGGTGGTGGGGATATGAGTCGGCTCGTCCGGACCGAGCACTTCATACCCGACCACCCCTGCGTCATCAAACAGCGCTCTGCCAGCGGGCGAGGTGATACGCGACCCCCACGCTGGATGTTTAGCGTTAAAGTCCCCAGCGATGATAGTGGGGACTTCGGAGTTAAAAATAGTGCGGATGTCCGCCGAACAAAATTTGGAATTTGGAGGCCGGTATGCAGAGTAAACGCGCATCTCCCGCCCGCCGATGTAAATGGCTGCACCGATAGTGCACGTACTGACATAACTGCCCAGCCTCAACTCGTCATGCATTAGGTCGCACCGGACGAGAATGGCCACCCCCCTATAGGGGCGGTTGTTCGCCGGATTGACCTCGTCCCTACGATACGTGACGAAGTTGGGGATGCGCAGCGTGCCAGTCGCCGGGAGCTTGGTCTCGCCAAGCAGCACGACGTGAATGCCGTGTTGCCTAACGAGACTCTTAAGCTCGGCTATGCGCTGTCTGATGCCGCCGGGATTCCAGTAAAGGATTTTAAGGTCAGTGGAGGGGGTCTCTGCGAGCCGTAGTCAAAAATTGTATGGCGGTCGTTATCGCCTGTAATGGATCGTTGCCCGTGGCAACAGAGACCAGGATGTCACCGAGAATACCCGTGATCAGCCTGATCAGTTGAGAAATGGCCCCTTCGATCCGCTGCACAATCTCGATCTGTTCAGCAGTCCTGGAGGGGGAGTGTCCTTGAAGGATTGGAAAGTGTGGTAACGTCGGCCGCTCCGTGGGCCTCGAAGTAGGTTGGCGTTGGCTGCTTTCGGTAGCGGCCGGTGCCGGCCCACGGGGGCTTTCGTAATCTGTTGAGGGGCAGCAGGTTGGGCAATAGGCGTGGACTCAGCCGCCGCCTGCTGCTGGGCCTCGCTTTTCGCCTTCTTTTTCTTCCTCCCCCTCTTCTTCTTTGCGGCAGTGGACTGCCGAGATTGTGGCTCGTTGGCCGGAGCCATGAGGTGCGTGGGAGCTGCCTCTTCTTGCAGCTCTTGCAGTGGCGGTTGCTGAGTTGGGCGCTGTTCTTCCTCCTCCTGGCGCCTGACTTCAGCTGGCCGCGTCGTCGTGCTCGATGCGGCGGGAGGGATGGGAGGGGACAGTTTAATCCCTTTTTTCTTTGCCACCCTTTGCAGGACGGCGCAGCGTATATCATTTGCGGCGTGAGCTTTGGCGCAATTGGCGCATTTGTTGCGTTTCCCTTTATTGGGGCATTCGCCAGCGAGGTGCTCTCCTGCACACCGGACGCACCTCAGCGGTCGGTGGCAGTTAAATGAGGAGTGCCCAAAGCCCTGGCACCGATGGCATTGCGCCGGGCCCCTCTTATCGACCCACGCTTCCACCGTGATGCCCGGCATGTTGAGCACCTCACTGACTTTGTAAATGTTTGCCAACTGTTCGTGGCTTAGGTGGTCGAGTTTCAAATGAAAAAGGGCCCCCGGTCTACCGCGTCTGGGCGGTATCATCCTGGCGTAGGTGGCCGGGTAGCCCATCCTTATGAAATCCTCAACCACCTCTTCTGGTGATGTATCGGTCGGGAGGCCGCGAATTCCCACCTTAGTGGGCAGGTCTTCTGCCGGAGTGTAGCAGTACCACACGAACGTAGGGTCTCTGCTTCTCTCCGTAACCAGATATCTCTGGATCACTCTAAATTCAGAGGCTGTTTGGGGCTGGAACCTCATACCGCGCCCGAAAGATCGGGCGTTCGGGGCGTGGCCGAGCTGTTTCTTCAGTTCGGCGAAGTGCTTCGTCCAGTCTGGGAAGCACTCGACTATAATACGAGGGTAGCCCTTGGCATCCTCCTCCATCGGTTTGGGCGTGGGTGTGGGCTGCGTGAGCTGCGTGGAAGGTTCGGGTATGGCGGCGCTCGGAGATGGTGGAGCGGACGTCATGGATGCGTAACTCGGTGGCGGTACGGCAGGGCAGGGCCGTTCCCCCACCTCGGGGGCCAACGTCGCATACGACGTTGAATCGGTCGCAGCCCCGCTACTTTCCGCGCCAGAGTATTGACGCATAGACGTACCGCTCGTGCTGGGCCCCGGCTGGGGCTCGTCATCCGGGGAGAGTGGTGGTTCGTCGTGGACAAGCACCGCGGCCGGAGCGGCGGCGGCGCTGTCTATTGGTTGCGCGGGGGTAGGCCCCCGCCTGGGAATCTTTTCCTCCCGATCTGAATCGTCAGGGGAAGTGCGAGGTTTAGCGCTCTTCGGTGGGCGCGGTTGCAACGGAGTGGTGGTGATGAGCCTGGCGTGTAATCGCGCCGACTCATCAGCCGTGGTCGCAACGCGCTCCGCCTGGCGCTGAGTAACAGGTATTTTACTCACCTCGGGCTCGTGCTCGTGCTCGGGGGCTGATGTGCTGCGGACTCTCGCGGGCCGCGCCTGCGCCTTAGCCTTAACGGGCTTGGGCGCGGTCTTCGGCTTGGAAGTCGACGGACGCGGGATTTTTCCCTTGTCCGCCATGGTACACTGATTTAAAATATGCACATTTGTGCTAGTGTCCCGGTGGAATGTTTTTGTTCTTCACCTTTGCACCATATTCGGCCCCTTTTATAATAAAAGGGGCCCGAATATAAAAACTGCGACGATCACTTTACGCGCACAAACACTGAATTTAAAACTGTTCTATAAAGCGTCCTGTCGCACTGTGTCACATAGACTGTACACGCCGCTAATGTCTAACCACTCGACGTCGCGGAGCGGAGCTCAACGCAGGACGGAGGTATACATATACGATATACATATAAACCTTCCTCTTGGATCACTCTATCTAGTACAAAAATCGCATCAAGATCCATTGCGCAGTTTTAAAGATCTAAGCATACATAGGGACAGACAGAAAACAGAACGACTTTGTTTTATACTAAGTAGTGATGGCAACGCATCTGCAACCCTTCGCGTGTTGCAAATGTCAATGGGCGGCAGTTAAAAAAAAGTAGGTTGTTACTTGCGAAAATTTGGAAGTTATTTATTAATTGACTTTTTATTAAAACAAACAATGTAAACAATTCAATTGTCTTAGTTTTTAAACCCCGTACTTTAGTAATAAATTTTTAACATTAATAAGAAAATAAATGATAGCCGAAAAAAGAAATTTTTGTGACCATAGTGTGATGCTATGACACGAAAAGTGTAATTTTATTTTCTCCACCAAAATCTAAGTGACATTGATTTTCCTGTTTATTATCCTGGTTATTTCTATCAAACTTGACCAAACTAGCTGATGCCTTTGCCGAGCCGTGCGAATTATATAGTTTCTTACTATAATTGATTACCTAAGTTAGTTAATTTTTTTCATGATCTTTTATTCTAACTTCGTATTTTAGTTTAACATGTATTTTCTTTTGAAAATTCCTAAAAAAAATTTTATTTTGGTAACCGAAATTATTGGAATAACTCCGAAATAATTTCGGCTTCCATTAAATGCACATTGTAAAGAGGCGTACGTTCATTCGACATGGATTAATCGGGATTAAAATACATCGGTCCGCAAATTGAAGTCTGATTCTGACGGTAGATAGTGTAATCCGTGCTGTTAATTGATTTTGCTATCACTCTTATTATTATTTAATTTGTTTTCAATTCTTGTTAAAATTGGTGGCAATCTGATAAGTTCTTAAATATTTCCATGAGCTTACAAGACAACATTAGTTAAACCGTAAATGTTAATAAAATGTAATGTATCAACGTTGCCACATGCAGGCTAATTTGATAGGTTGAGATTTTGAAACGAATCAATTTTCTTAAGTGCAGAGATTAGCACTTTTAAAATTTAAATTACGAATAGTATCGTCTAAAAATATTAAATTAAACTGAATAATTCCACTATGTTCTCCCATTTAACTTAACACAGTACATGAATTATTCACAGGGCGCGATTGGCAATTAGATTTTGTACTTTTTTTTTTTTTTACGGGTTTATCTTGAATACTGTAAGAAGGCTACGATTCGTAGAGATATTTTATCACAGACATTCAGTCTCAATATGCCTAGGATGTATGCTAGGTTAAGATTGCAATGAAAGGTGAGGAAGAGATAAGGCGCTCGAGATTACTGTTAGCTGTTTCATGTATTAATTTATTTTCTAATGTTCATATAAACAAAGGTCGTACAGTACGCAATACATATAAAGCAAGTAAACAAGGCAATATACTCTTGACAAAACATAATTATAGTGCTTCTTTCATCACCATACATCTTTGTATACCGAAATAAAAGGAAAATTACAGCATGTTAGATGATATTAATGCTCGTGGAAAGTGTCCATGCTGTGGGCCATGTATTTATAACACCTGCCCGACAAATAGAATGCAAAAACTCCCATCCTCTTGGATAAAAAGACGTGAGATGCGGCTGTAGTCTTAACGGACATGCAAGACTATATGCAGCCTAATAGGAAGATGTCCACACATATGCGGCAAGACTTCATATTTTAAAACAGCTCGTATTGAGGGAGCTATACAGCGGAACCTCGGATCAAAGGTCTTCGCCAGAGATCTGTCTATCGTACAAAGCAAATTGACTAAGTTGAAGGCTGACTGCAGGGCTATCATCTCCAGTAGACTAAAGTTTATTAAAGAGATTAAGAGGTTCTATGTATAGTTGTACATATTATCATCGTTGGAGCTACAAACACTAGTGAGTAACGTTCCAAGAACCAAACTTGTCCGACACTATTTCGAGAATATCCCGGACGTTAGTCTGAACGAGATTAGACTGACTCTTGGCCGTCTTGAAGATTGGCAAAGCATTAGGAAAGGACGGATTATAGCAGATCTTCTGAAATCGTGTTGAGCCGGTTCTCTACTTGTGGTCCTTGAGAAGCTCTTTAATTTCGTCGTTGAGGATAATGCTATATTAGACACCTGTGAAAAATAACGGTAGTTATGTTTAGTTAGAATAGATGATACGCGGGTCACATTGAAAGTTCTACGAAAAACACAAAACGCCATAATGTAAAAAGTTGTACACTTTAGTTGTTGTACGAAGCAGTCTCCATTCCTTTCTGTATATCTTCGCATTCGATGGAATCATTGAGAAGAGCGGTGGGCTCTTTCTTCCTCAGGGGTCTCTTTTACGGCATTTTCGCACTAAGTGCATCTTCATGGCTCGTAAAGCGAATACATCGAAGCTTGCTACGCCTACGCTTAAACTCATTAAAAATTGTTAACTGTAGCATGGATTGGGGCTTCATTATATAATGTCAGTCGAAGTCTACCGTATCTTTGTTGTCACGTAAGACCATGTTCAAGCGCCTAGAATATATCTACAGCAAGATAAAATAATTGCGGTGTAACTATTATATTATTTAAGGAAAATTTTTACTGTACATAATATGTTGTAAGGTAGATTCAACTTGATGCTTTTTTCGGCTAAAACATTCTAGAAACGATTTGAATTTTATTCATCTTTTTAATAAAACTTCCCGGAATCAGGGCCCGAATTACGATCGTCTCTTTAATAGAAAGTTCCTAAATTTCCTATACACCACTAAATTAAAATAAAATCAAATACCTCATTCGATAACAGTAACGAATGTCAACATTCCGTCTTGACAGCAAGACGGAATGTTGACATTCAAAACTCAAACCCGTTATAACAACAATTGATGAGTAATTTTTGAACATCGAAATAAAAACATGAAATTTTAAGTGTTTGTTTCGACACCGAAATCTATCTCACATGAAAATCCATCACCTACACGTCAATGTAGGATGACGACTAAAATTCGTGGTTTTTACCTATGAGTTTCTAAGACATAAAGAAGAAAATTATATTAAGAGTCATTAGTTTTGTTCTACCGATCAACGACAGTTCAAAGTTCGGATCCCTATAAAAGCATACTTTCTCTAGGTTCTATTTTTTGATTGTCTAGTTCATCTCGATGATTCAATTTTTTTTATATTAGAATATGATAAGTGATAACCGCCGCCCATTGACATTTGCAATAAGAGTCTATAGTTGCAGATGCGTTGCCACCTTTTAATAAAAGCGGTACCAGCTACATCACTCACCAGACGAATCGCAGAAGTTATACTTCCACTTGAGGTCGGTCTTCTGTGAGGTCGTGTTACTTACCCTGCCCATTCGTGAAACAGTTATACAACGAACACTGTTGTGTGGCCCTACATCAATCTAGTTTTCACATTTCGTCAATAAAATAATGAAATAATTCTTGCGGTAAGTAAGACTCTCGTGAAAAAGCTAAATATTGATAGGTGAAAAAATTAGACTATTTGTAAATAATAATCATGTATAGCGAACGGTAGTATAATGTAGTATAATGAAACAGTTTACTTGAAAACTTTAAAATGTACAGAAGTTTATAGCAGTAATTAACGGAAGTGTTCGAAATTAAATAGCCAAAATGAAAGTCGCATTGATAAGTGTAAATAAGGACAAAACTCAATTGCTTCATTCTTTACAAACAGCAAGTTCATTAAGCTTTATAAGATAAATATAATCAACTTAGTCAAATATTGATTTTACACAAATGAGAACTTCAGAAACTTGGCAAAATGACGGCACCGTCATAGACAACGAATATTGAAAAGACATCGAAAATTTTTGCTATGTACTTGCAAATATAACAATGAATGTTATTTTTCAAACTTTTTATTTAAGGCATATACAGGACAAATGACTGTTTAAACCAAACATATGGAACATGTGGAATGTATGGAATGGTTTTTTTTTATTTTATTATTGTACACAACATAACTGTTATTTTACTGGGCTCTGGCATATAGGACCAGCATAATAAAGTCTGTTATTATATCTCACCTTACCGACCTGCCCACTGGTTGGACTGCGTCAGATGAAGCTTTAAGCTCGGGACTGAAAGCAAAAACATCAGTAATTTCAATCCACTGGTTGGTGCAATCCTCAACGAGCCTTCTTCAAATATTGCCATAGCTCATGTTTGTCTTATAAATACAACAAAATTAATGTGTACTTTGACCAATAACACGTCATCAAATTTATCAATAGATAGCTTATAATTACTAACGAAAGAACAGAAATGCCGTATAAATTGTAGTAAGTGGTAACGTCCTATATATACTATATTGTGAATGCGCAATCACATACTTATTAATGTTATCTATACTAAATAGTTTGAATCCTAGTGGATTGTATCAACAGCTTTATTTTACGTTTTATGGTCTGTTAAATTATTTTAAGAACTAATTTATTATTTAGGTTCGGCGGGAAGACCGAATAAATTTAACTAATTCACTTTTTATTGTATCCGATCAAAGTCAGTTGGTAAAAGGTTTACAGAAAGAAACATTAATTTATGTTGTTTATTATATTAATCTATATTGTTTATCGTGCTTAAGTATTTCAAGTATTCAATTGACTATTTTTCATGATTAAAATGGCTGACTACGAAATATGTCCTTTTATAACAGAAGAGTTTGAGAAGTGTTCTTATAAGTCTTTTCAGGAGAACAATAATAAAATTATAAAATATACACTAATCTAATAGTAAGTATAATCGTATTTACAGAAAAATTATCATTAAAAAAATGATAATCCTAGAAACTATTCACATGATACATAATTTAAATTAAAATACTCAGGTTAAATAGCACTAACCTTTATTATCCTTGCTATGATTAAATAATACCTGAGCGAGTGTTGGGTGATACTATATTTACTACCCGTCTGATCTCCACAATTAATAAAAATCCAATTTCGTCGATTTCTGATGATTCTTCATATATATTCCACAATCTGGCTCGAAGGACCAAAATTTTCGGTGATTTCCAGGGATTTTTCAAGGAAACTCAAAATTTGGGTCTCCTCAAAAACAAGGATGACATGCAATTAAATAAATGAGACCTTACAACTAATTAAAGCTAATTACGCTATAATCAACGGATTTGCTCGTCATCGACGAGCAGGCGTTGCGCTCGAACAGACGTTGTGCTCAAATCAAGAAGTGTCCATTTTCAATTTCGATTATTTTCAAAAAGTCAATCCATTTTGCTACCCTCCCTACAAATAAAAATCACGGTCGATGGTTATAAGAGATATCTGTGAAAAAAATGCTCAATTCCATCACAATTTATACTGCGGGGACTTGTGATTTCCGACCCTATAATTTTCAGAAACATTCTCACGCTCAAGACAAAAATTTCGCCCTCGTAACTCATAGCATGGTTCTGTTCTCGTATTCATGACATTTTGTAAAGGAGTGTTCATAAAAATTCCAGCGACTCTCCTGCGATCATAATTTGATTACCTCGAGGGTCGCTTCTACTTCCTCAAACGAACGGCCTCGTTTCGAATTTATTATGACGTTTGTAATGCTGAATGGATTAAGGGATAAAGATGTGTCGGTAGTAATAATGTAATATTATTGTAAGCTTTATATTAATTTTATATGGGATTAAAGAAATTTCAAAACTTTTTTTTGGATTCCGTAGACAAACGGTAAAACGGGACCTTATTTCGACTAACACTGAGTACACTTATTTATTTTATTGCTATGGTTTTTTGTATGTCCTACGTTCAACTCAGTTACCGGTAATACTTTTGATTGGATAGCGGAGTTGCGCAGGTAAATGCGAACATTTTTAATAATTTTACGTATTATGTAATATATATATTTGTACTTAATGAATTTTCGAATATACAAAGCTTTCTCTTAAAATTTTACTTCCGTGCAAATTTAATGTAAAATATCGTTTTCTAAGTTTTGAGTTATTTATTTAGTTACTTATGTTTTGTGCAATTTTAATTTAAAGTTATATCAACAGTATTTTAAATCGCTCTATTTATGTAAAAATAAATAAAACCTGCTCAAAAAGAATGAAACATCCAAACTTTGATTTCGCAGAGACGTCAAACATCACATTTAAATGCTCGTGGCATAGCTTTGAAATGATAAAGAAAAGATGTTCGCATTCCAATGATTCCAATACGATTACCATATTCTAGAGTTGTCTGAGCCGAACTGTGCCGTACATTCGGTTTTGATGGCCTTAAGCCGACGAACTGTTTTCAGTCCGATTTCCTGGCATTGCGCTAGTAAATTGTTTGATATCGTGTGTATTCATATGTGCATAAAACAGAATACCGTGTTCCCATGAAAAATCTGTCGGAGTTTGCACGCTGTGGTATTTTAAAGATTAAATGCTGCCTATAACCAATTTGTTGACTTAGATGGACCCAGAGTCAATTACTTTTTAAAATTAATGTTTCATAAATCCCGAACGGTATACTGTCAAATGCTACGTATTCAATGTTCAAACAAGGGAGATAACGTATAGCATACCGGATAAGACTTTAGACCTTTCCCGCAGTTATTTTTATAGTTCTAATTTTATGCTTTGTGACTTCAATTTGAACAACATGCCGAGCTTGTGAATCCTCTTTCGATAAAATATACATTTCTCCTTTCTGCCCTATTGACCTTCGTATACGGTAAAAATACTTTGTATTAAATCAATAAAAGAGCAAAATCTAAAAGCTTTCGTACTGCTACGATATTGCACAAACGTCTTGACCCGAATCACAATCGACTCCAATAAGAGTGAGCTACTTAGAAATTATATAGAAGTATTTCTACTTAAAGTAGACTATATTTACATCGTTCTATTTTAACAGTTAAAAATATTATAATTATACATGACCACTGCATATATATAGATATATTATGCAGTGGTCAAGTTAAAATTCTATTTAAAGATTAAATAGTTATATTAAGAAATTTTCGTGTTAATCATTATTAAAATGATGTTGTTATAATATTATAAATATCTTCCCGCATACTGGGAACTACAGTTCAAATACCTATGCTATCAACTATAAAACCCGTACATTGTATATATATTTCTATATTTTTATTTTATTACTTTTGATCTGTTTACAAACTTCTTAAACGTATAGTGCAAGATTTGACTATCACGCTTTAAATAATAATTATGATAAAACTTAAAAAATTAAAAAATAAATAAAATATTTGGGTCATTTATTTAATTTCAGCCCTCAGAGTGCCTACGCAATCTTTTCCAAATCAGGGCTTTCTCTCACAAGATGACTAATATTTTATCACAATATGTATGTTTTTAATAAAAATTGAGCAATTACTTTTACTGTCCTTAAAAGATGTGAACTATTGTTCTACTGTAACTGATCCTTTTTCCAGTTTGCCTGTTAAATCGTTATTAGCGATAAGGCCGCCTATTGTACAGATTTTTGTTTTTTGTTGTTGATTATACAATATCAGTTGTAGTGTACAATAAAGTATATATCATTCATCCATAACACTTCCATTTGATTTTCAGATTTATTCACAATGATCAGTGTTTCGGAAACCGGGCATCTAACTATAAATTTCATGTTGAATGCAGATTAGCTATAAAATTTGTGTGTGTTTTCGTTTCGACGATGTTATGCTTTCAGTCCTTAGAGTATATAAAGCTTCATCGAACGCCGAACCAGTGGGCTAGCTAGCCAGAACCCACGGGTTTGGGGCTCTTCTCAGTGGGTAGGGCCGCGCATGTACACATGCGTGCGTTATGCGGGGCACGTCGCCTACGGGCCAACGAGGTTCGGTGCGGACCGTGACCCTGATGGCTGTGGACTGTGCTTGGTTAATCGGTGGCTGGAGGCGGTGAGAACCGCCCTGGAACGCGGTCGTACCTAGTGTACGCGTTGTATTGTTTCGACGATTAAAACTGTTAAGCAATAATTAAACACTCCTGGGTTGACAAAAGAGTCACCTAAACCGATATGTTAGAGTGACGTCGATTACGTTTTGAACTCTTGTGAACAAGATCGGTCTGATTATTAAGTAGGAAACTTAGAATCACATTTTTGCTCACTTTTTTCTCTTAAAAGAGCCTGAATTTCTATTCACATATCATCATATACGCAGACTGTAAGTAAACAGTAAGACAGTAAGACATTATTACTTTCTATTCTTCAAGGTCTAAAACCTTCTTTAAATTTTAAGTCAACGTCTCGAGCCAAAGATATTCGTAATATATGACAGAAGAAATGCTTCATCTTAATACTTATTTGATGCGTGGTATTTTTTATTTTAAAGTGAATATTGCAATTGCATGAATTGATGATTGTAATTGAGTCGTAGATAGAAACGCTTAATGGCATAGAGAGTATATTTATTTATCCTTATAAACAGCCCAATAAACTGAAAAATGTTTGTTTCAGGAAATTACTGAGCATAACTCTTCATTACAAAATATTCTACAAATGGTTAAAACAAGATAATTATTATATATTTGCATTCATTTTCAATCCAATTTAAAAATGAGGATAACCTCCGCGTATATGCATGCACTCGCGATATATTGCGCCGTCTGATTTTGCTTCCACGCGCTGTGTCATGTCCACCACGGAAATAAGTCTGTGCTCAGTAAAGAGAAATGTGCTTGGCCGGAAACGCATGCACAGCTGTAGTTTCTTTGGACCTCCAAACAACAGATCACCAAGCCGCCTTTTCGAGGCCTTTTATACTGATGTTGTAAGCTAAGGTGCAAGAAAATATAATTATTTTGCTAAGGTGCAAGATTATATAATTATTTAAATGAAAGATCAAAAAAGTTTTTGGTACGGACCATCCATCAAGTCACCCTGGACGTCATCAACTATTCCACAAATAACACTATATGTAACGTATGTGGAACAATTAATGACGTCCAGCAAGAACGGATGGAGTGTGTGTCAACTGTTATAACTTCTGTTAGTTGTGTTTTAGCAGTATTTTGTTATTTTTTCATTGAACCTGTTATTAAAGCTTGAAACGGACTTGTTGACTGCTTAAAGAAAAATTAATTAAACGACTAGCTAAACTTTAAGTGTGAAATGTCTCAGCGAATGGCGCAAAGGTTTATCTCATTTCGTTCTTCTTTGTGATCCCCGCATAGGAAAAAATGTTTTGTTTTAAGCAACCGGTCCATGTTTCCCCAGCTTCTTTCGTTTGATCTTCAAATGTTGACAGATAATCCATACGGCAGTCTCAATTTAGATAAGCACATCATAATTTATATCAGGTTAACTACATTCAATATTGTTTTTAGAGTATTTTCATGTTATAATGCTGTAACACTATTCGACTACATCAAATGTTTTAAGTTTTATTTTTGTCTTTTGCACTTAAGACGAAACTTTTAATAATAAATTTTTGTTGTCATCATAAATAATTCAAAATCATAATCGCAGTTAATACGAATATTACGAAAATATACATTTTTACCAACAAAACAACTCGTATTTATATTAAGATATGAAATTTATGTACGATTCCCGAAATATTTCTGCATTTGGAATCCATTTAAGAACTAGCAATGTCTGTTTACTCGACATTGGTATTCGGTGAGCGTAGGAGCCCAAATCCAAATCAATTTCAGAGAGAGATAGTCCTCTGAGCTATTGGGTTTTTTATCCAAACGGATAGTGTTTCCTGTTAATAAATCGACCTCCATACAAATAGAAATCTACGTGCTTTTTCTTCGTCAATAAGATATTACGTTCTTGTTATTACTATTTTGTAAGGTTTTGCTAAATGTTTGATTAATTTAGGATATAAAACTGGATTGTATTATGATATATTTAATGTAATATAAACTCAGGTATTTCATATTCATCCTTTGAAGATTACTAATCTGTAGTGGTAATGTATATCTATTTTTCAACGAAATAAAGAGGATTCCACGGCTTAGCAAATTATGTATAAAGTTATATTGATATTTTATTATTTTCGACGATGAAATTTATTTTAAAAAAATCATGTCATTTCATTCCTGACTGAAATAGAGTCATTGACGTCACTGAAGAATCACAGTTATTTTGTTCCGATTGGGAACACTCCATGGGATATTATGAACTTTGTCATCATAGTTTCAGCATAAATACAGGAGATCAGAACGGCGATGATGATGATGAAATTAGTTAATAGTTTAACCGTGCAGAAGACCCCTCTCTATTTTATTATAATATAGTATTTTCGCAACAAACCATATGATTCATAAAAAAAAGTTTATGTTCTTGGACATTTTATCACAGAATGCCTAAAGGCATTAAGTCCGCCTATTGTGTTCCGTATTAAAGGAAATGCAATAAAGATTAAGTAAATAAATAAATCACTTAAAAGTTCAATTTTCACGAGATAATTGTTTTAACCGTGGAAGACGAAATATGAAATATGAGTAGGTTTCTCAAAGACGGGCAAATCATTATAAACTTCTCTGGTACTGCAAGTTCCCATGTGTGGTGGTGATTACTTACCATCAGGGAACCCCCTAGTTCCCCCCGCTAGTTTTTCCCCCCTTTTCTTAATATATTTAATATTTTTATATATTTAAAACTTTAAGAGACAGTCTAGTCCTTGGTTCCAAAGAACATATCCTATCATATACAATCAAAAGTATTAGTTATAACAATAAGGCTGGAGTGAATAAGTTTTTGACGAGCTCCCGCACTTACTGTCAATGGCTGCATCACCGCTTACCATCACCAGGTGGGATGGCAGTCAAGCGCTGCACAGTTTTTTTTAAAGTACCATAGAATCAATTGTTTTATTTAAATTTCAAATGGGTTCTTTTCGAAAACATCAAAAGTGCTAGTAATAAACAACTAAATTAATAATTGCGACAATGGTACTAAAAGTGTTAAACAATGCGTTAAATTACCAGCATGCTAGCATTGTAAAACCGGTATTTAATCAGTCTCTTTCAAGATTCTGTTTAAAGGACTGCAATAGACACAGTGTTCACGACATCTGTTACACTAGTTTATAACATTCACTCTAGGGAAATTTCAGTAAGTATACACTTTTAGTTCCGTTTTGTTTTTTTTTTTTATTTCAGCTTTCTCGGCTTTTCATGATGTTTTAGAAGAGAAATAAAAGAGTAGAAGAGTTAATTAATGATATTAAACCATTTTATGGGTATTTTATGGGTATTTTCAATTAATAAATTATTTAAAATATACTTAACAGACAACGTTTGTTTTATATTTCATATTTCTGTCTATATGAGTCTAGTGGCTGTTAAGAGGTTTTGGACTCACAATGGCGGGTAAAAGAGAAGCAAGCATAACTTTATTCACGGGGCATTTAGCCACATGCATGAACTTCAACAAGTGGGTCAAGATGTGAGTCAACAAACTTTCTTTTAGAATTTTAGATGATCAATCGAGGTTTTACTTTGTTTTGGCTACGACTTATCCGCTTGGGGTTTGTCGACGTTTGGCCTCCGTGGTGCTGCCTCTTAGGCGCGGGTCACGGGAGCTTTCATGCCTTCGTTTTCGAATGAAATCGCTCCAACATTCGATGGGGAGTGTACACATATGTATGTGACTTCAATATAAAAAGCCTAATCGTCCACATTTTAAGTGTAGGCAGGTGCTCTCTGGCTCTGGCTGCGCTCTCTTTGTCACATTAGGCGAAAGTTAGGTCACTATAGTCTGGTGTAAGAAGTATAGTTAGGTAAAGCAATACAAATGCCCTCTGATTTTAAATATGCCCTCGCGAACGGAAGTCCAAGATGTACGGGCCCCCAGTCCTGCTATCCCTGGCTATGCTACGGACATGTTAACGGCTGGGCAGAGGGTACTAAGAGTCTTCGACTAGGATGCGGCTGCCAAAGACAGTCACTGGACCTGCAATCATACAACGCAAGAATATTGAAGACTGACGAGAGGATAACAGAGCTTGAAGAAGTTATTAACAGGCTGCGTTGGGATATAATGGGATTATCCTAGGTCCGAAGACAGAATCCAGCAACCTGTTCTACGACTGGGAGGGGTGACCAGCTAGGCAAGGAGGTGACGGATTTTTTGTACACAATTTTTTTGTACCTTTACCATGAGTATGAACTCATAATATCCAAACGCTTATTCTTCGCTGAACCCGTGCAAATGTGCTTGGTGGGTCCCTGTGGCATGTTCAGCAGTGGACTCAGACAGGCAGAAATGATGATCCGGAGTTACGCTTGGAGGACTGGAGTCAAAAGCGTAACTGTTCAATTCCATTAGTACGGTTGGTGTACGAGAAAAGAAACTCCTATTTAGTCAATTACTAATAAACGTATTCTGTAATAGCCTTTCGCCCATGGCTCCACCTGCATATATTGCATTTTGTCCTTAAAAAGAAGCATATAAGCCTTCCTCAATAGATTTTATACCCTTAAACGAGCAATTCTTGTGTATATATATATATATAATCAGAATCTCGGAAACGGCTCCAGCGATTTTCATGAAATTTATTATGTGCGTAGATTCGGAGGCGAAAAATCGATTTGGCTAGGTTTCATTTTTAGAAAATGTCGTTTTATCCCAGTTTTCAGGGAATGAAAAATATCATTCGAATACGACGGTAAATTTCACCGAAAAAAATCTTATAATAGCTCGGTCGGTAATCGGGCGGCCCCGGAACAGAAAGCAGTGGTTCGTGTCACGATTATTTACACACTTATTTTTTTTTTATTCCAGATCATTGCTTTCGTTATTTTTTATTTTTTGTCGATTTCTTATTTTCTTTTTTTTCCTTTTTTTTAAAAGTTCTTTCTTTTTGTTCTTTCATATATTCTTATTTTTACGCCGGTAAGATCGAAAAATATTATGCATATTTCATTACTCAGTAATTTGTATCTAAATTCCAAAATACACGATTTACCAAAAAAAAAACAGTGCAAGAATTTTTACTGCCTTTCCCTGATTCCAGGGTCATTTCCTGTTTAGCCTTCCTTCCTTCCTGGATCCAGGGGCGAATCTAACCTATGGAAATTAGGTCAATAAAAATTTTATACATCATGTTTTTGCAAATTTTTAGCATTTTAAACTACCCGGTGCCAGGGGCTCGAGATAGTCCACGCCACGCTCTAGCGAAAATACCGTTGGGGGCGCATTTCGATCCGCCACCACATGATGGTTTCTGATTTTACGTGGCGCAAAACAGGTGTTACATATGACAGATGACAGATAATATTATAGTTCTGAGGTCAACCTACATTGGAAGTTAATTTGTAATTAATTTTTAGGGTTCCGTACCCAAAGGGTAAAACAGAACCCTATTAGTAAGACTCCGCTGTCTATCTGTCCATCGGTGGTATTGTTTTTGGACAAAAGTAAAAGAAAACCAATAAGTAAGCATAATACTTTTATATTTAATAAAGATATTTGAATTTGAACTATCATAAAACACTCATACATTTTGTAATTTATTATAAAATGTATAAAATTATCCAATTACATTTCCAAAAAGAAATATCAACGCTAATTTTATTTTACAACGCTTTTTAGATCCGGAATTTATCTGCCAAATACATTACTTGCCTGGAGAAACTATTTAAAACCTAAAAATATTTGTCTGTAAAATTGACATTTGTATTCGTTGAGCGTAGTAACCTAAATCCAAATCAATTTACGGAAGGTGGTAGTATACCGAGCTATAGTGGCTTTTTCACATGAAGGGATACTGTTTTTAACAATATAAATAAAAATCCAACTTCATGTACAAATAAAAAAATTAATACACTTCATTAATTTTTTTTTTTATTAAAACATTGCCCTTACTTTAGGATAACATTACCTATCCTGTATTGTAGGGACGTTTTAAAAACATAAATTTCACGTGGACAAACACCCAGATGCGAAACAACTATCTGTGGGTCACACAAATAGTTGTCCCGAGTGGGAATTGAACCCACGACCCCCGACGCTGAGGTCAATACATTGGCAACTGCGCCACGGAGTCATCAAATTATACATACATAAGCAAAATAGAAAAGAATATTTGATGGTTTTGAAGTTTGTATTGGATGTTACTCTACCGGCACGTCAAAGGTTAGTGAGCTGATGTTATAGGACATTGAACATTAAAACATGTAGAAAAGGTTTGAAAAGATTCGGCTAAGCTAAACGGCTAAGTGGCTAGAGCGTCAGGCCGTGAATGCAGAAGACGTGAGTTCGATTCCCACAGCGGCGACAATCTTTTCGACCTTTTTCTACATGTTTTAATGTTCAATCTTAAGTGCAAAAATTATCACAATAAATAATTTAAATTTATATAAATTACTCATTTCTAAAATACCCTAAATATAGTTCCGGTGTGATAATAACATATGAAAATTACATTTAGTGTTACAAAACGCGACTACTGACCAGCTGATGGGTTTTCTGAACACAACGGTCATATGAAACAGCACCAAATAAGAAATGTTTACATATAAATGCAAATATAAAGATTATTTTATCATAAGTTTTAATTAGCATAATCAAGTTTCGGTAACCTTATTCAATCAATTAATTGAAAGTTGAAGTGAAGTTTTATTAAAAATAGCCTATGTCCTGTCTCAGGCTCTAGACTATCTATGTACCAAAATTCATATAAATCGGTTCAGTAATTTTGGCGTGAAAGCGAGACAGACAGACAGAGTTACTTTCGCATTTATAATATTAATGTGGATGTACTCGTATAATAGAGTATAAGCAACTAAAAATCAATAATAAAAAAACGAATTGTCTTCTACACAGAGTCAATTCCTCAAAATTCCTTAACTTGTCCAAACTGACTTAGCTTCTGGTAATTTGAACTTTTTTGATCCAATTTTCGTTGATATGAAATAACAGGACTTTTCATATTGTCGTATTTATCTACCATCCCATAAAAATCCGTATATAAAGGAGATAACTGCGGCCTCCTTTCGCAAATGTCATTCTAGTTGAATTCGACAAGCATCAAATGTTAGCGGATTTTATCGCCCGCCTTGCACAAAACGACTTTCGTGATACAATTTTTGCATTTCATTTTTAAATGCTTATTTCAAAATAAGCTAAAAAGTTGATTCATATTTTGGTAACACTGAAGAATTACGTTTTGCACTCGATAGAATCGATATTATTCGATTACGACGAGTTTTGTTTTTATGTTCCAAATTACCTATTTATTACAAAATA
The DNA here is from genome assembly GCA_933534255.1 of Iphiclides podalirius. Classification (NCBI taxonomy): domain Eukaryota; kingdom Metazoa; phylum Arthropoda; class Insecta; order Lepidoptera; family Papilionidae; genus Iphiclides; species Iphiclides podalirius. The sequence continues at coordinate 10,166,019 of OW152823.1, read as the reverse complement.
GATTATCTTTATTTTTAGATCATATTTTTAAGGGATAGATCTATATTTTGGCTCATCATCTTTCGAAAAAATTTAAAGAAATAATTATAATACAAATTCATATTTTTAAATGATGAAATCGATTCGTTCGCTTTGCACGGGTGCTTTCGTAACATTAAAAAGAAATTATACATTGAATTATTAGTTTTAAAAGTATGAGTTACAATAATAACAATACTTTTATTTAGTATTGTATTCAATTGTTTCAGAAAAAAAATAAGGGAGTTTTAAATAGATTCTTAGAAAAGATTAGATAAAACTCGCAAACATTTTTTTTTTTCGCTGTCATGATATTCATCTAACAAACTCACTTAGCTTAGTACCCATACTGTGTAGACGGGTTATTCGGAAAGTGCAGGTTTGAATCCTGGCAGCATTTTTAAGTTTCAATAGCAAAGGCGACATCACTATTTTTCAAATATTTCTATGTAAAATATTATCTTAGAATGTGTCCTTGCTGTAATGGAAGCGTTAGATAACGCGGAGCATTGCTAAAACAATAAAAACAAAGTAGAGAAGACATCGAGATTTTCCCGAGGTGAGGATATCGACTGCCGACAATGACACTTTCCATATTATTACATATTTAACATCTCTTTTGTCTGATATCAATATCAATGTTCCCAAAACTGGCAGTTAAAATGCACAGTTACGAATATTTTCAAATAAAAAACTAGCTGGTGTCCGCAACTACGTCTACGTAGAATAGGCTGAAGGCGTAAAATTCAGACAGAAAGACAGATATACATAAAAATGTGTATATAAATTATAGCCGCAGTAATTATGGTAAAACAACACAATTAACATTAGCGAAGTCCGCATACAATACCAAAATGTGAGTAAATGAAATTTTTTTATATCTTTTCTCAACCAATGAACATCATTAGAAAAAAATATTCACTCACTATAAAAAATAACTTATAAAAACCATACCCTTTACTTTTTTTATATTGTTTAAATTTTGCGTTAATAAATAAATAAAAAAATTTACAACATCAAAAGTTGTACTTTTACAGTCTCCAGCCTGTTACGCTCTAACAGATTTGAATGATAGTGTTATTATATTATAAAAATAACCAATCCGGCGAAGTATGCTGGTGACTATATTCGTCGAAAATATCTCATTCCGACTGCCTTCAAGTTCTACTGCATCTAACGTGAACAATCGATCGATTCGATCTGACAGTTATATTAATTCAAATTCAATTGAATGTCCACATCTTTTTGGATTTAAATCGCGCTTGCTCTTTATTTGTGCCAACAAATGCGATAAAATTAAATAATTTCTAAAGAAAATACCTTTTTAACAGTTCATTCTATTTGTGCATATCGGGTTTTATATTCAGCAGAGCAAATTATCAATAAGCTTTTGTAAACATCGCGGTAACAGTAGTAAAATAGCTTGCAGTAATAAAATAGTGAACCCCAAAAATTAATTATTTGCTTCGAGTTGGTGTTTATATCTGCCATATAGGCAAATTATTTATTTCCTTTTTAATTTATTGATACGTAAACAATACATGAAATACTTTTTTAACAAGAACAAATATTTTTAGAATCAATTGAAGAATATTTTATTGACTCTACCTTTCATTTAACCTATTTAAAAAAATTGTAAATTGAAAGTGAAAAAGTGTATTTTTTGTTTTAAATTACGTATACAAATCGAAGAAGTGTGAAGACAGATCTAAAACAAATAAATGTTTACAAGGTACTATAGTGTATTATACTGTTACCGACCTGAAGATTTCGTAAAAAAGAAAGATGAAAATTATTTTGCATTAATGTAGAAATACGTTTGTGTAATTACACAGTGCCCTCATTCTTATATGACTCGTCAGTGATTTGGGTCAAGTCGTTTCTGCAATATCGTTACAGTACGAAAGCTTTTACGTATTGCACTTTATTGGTCCCGATTGTAGGTTTTATCCTGAAGAATTTTATTACAATCATACAACGGTTAGCAACGACGAAAGAAGTATTGTACGTTTTCTTTAAGAAGGTTTCATATCCCTGTTCCCTAAAGTTTCTGTGTGTATGTTTTTCATAAGTGGTGTGGTGTAAAAAACAAGTGGAGGTACATAAGTAAGACATAAGTTACCTCTTTCAGCTTGATTGATTAGTTGTAGAAGAAATACGACTTGTATTTCTTCCACGACAACACTGGATGGAAAGCCCGTAAAAACTGTGGTAGGACCATGCAACAGTGCTGACTGTTGGACAAATAGGCAGTTCCATCCGGGTAATTACCATGACCTCACAGAAGACCGGCCTAAATTAGAAGTGTTACACTTCTTCTTTCCTTTGGTGAGTGAGGTAGCCGGGACCCATTTTATTTAAAGGTGGCAACGCATTTTGCAAATTTCCATGAGCGGCGGTTATCACTTAACATCAGCCGTTTGCCAATTTCTCACATAAAAAAATAACACTTTAAAGAATCCATAGCTACGATTACATTACTGCTAAAAATGGTGCAACGACTGTAACTCGCCAAAAAACCTCTTCAGGTGTTTCTTGCCAACTTGCTAATCACGTATCAGACGTAGCGTATTGCAAGCTGTGAAACGCAAAGTCTTTGACACCACTACCAGTTCTCTGATATAAAATAAAACTGTTTAAAAACTTTTAAGTTAAACGGTTTTATTTTACGTTTTTTTTTTGTGCACTGAAAACTACAATATTGTATTGTCATCTAAATTAAATGTGTGTACCAAATTTCAGATCAATCTGACAACGGGAAGGTGCTTAAATTTCAATTTCCGTACACATTCCGTACGTGTCGAGCTAAATAAAACCGTTTAAAAAGAGTGTGAGTTTTTTGCGATCATCAATTGTCAACTGTGTATCGTTTTTAAATGTATCCTTTTAATTATCCATGAAAGAGCTGCATTTGTCCACCAATTAGACATCGAATAGATTAGTTTCTAATTATTGATTAAGATATATAGATAAGAAAAAAACTATCACCACATAGTATAAAACAAAGTCATCCCGCTGTCTGTCCCTATGTATGCTTAGATCTTATATAAAGACTTGCGTACTTATGTACGCAACAGATCTTCATGCGGTTTTTTTTACTAGATAGAATTATTCACGAGGAAGGTTTATATGGTTTATATGTAAAATACATTGCATCCGTGCTAATCCGGGTCGTGTCCCTAGTTTATCATAAAAATTTAAATTATTATATTTTAGGCAAGAAACTCGAAAATATTGGTATTAAGTATGATATAAAAAACAAAACTTGAATCAGTAATTTAGTGCGATGTAAATTCTATTTTTACTAGCCTAATCATAAACACGGTATAAATTTTTAGAGCGAGGTTTTTTTGTTTTTGGGCTCTAGATTGTTTGTGACAATAAAAGTGATGATAGATTATGAATATTTATTTATTTATTTAATTAAGACAAACACAGCTATGTTAACAATTAAAAGAATATATAACTAAGGCATTAAACCAAATAGTTATTTGCTCGTTACAATTTACCGATTTACATACCAAAAATTTTCATTACAAATAACAAACTAGACTAAGATTGACACCAAGCAAGATTACAGTTAAGAGTCCGTACTCAAAGGGTAAATCGGGACTCTTCTACCAAAACTCCGCTGTCTGTCAGTCACCAGACTGTATGTATCTCATGAACCGTGATAGTTATTAGATAGTTCAAACTTTCTGTTGAAGATGATGTATTTCTGTTGCAGCTATAACAATAGATACTAAAAATAGAATAAAAAAATATTTAAGTGGGGGTTCCCATACAATAGACATGATTTTTCCCCTCTTTAATAGATAATGGTACGGAACCGTTCGCACGTGCGAACTTGGCCAGTTTTTTAATAGAAATTGTATAAATCCGATAACATGGTTTGCTTGAAAACTTAAAAACATGCAGCACAATTTATGCATGTAAACATACAAGTTTATTGTCCTTTATTTTAAATTGAGTAACACATCAAGTTCTCTCATTTATTTTCATTGTCAATTTTACTTTACATTTTATAGAGTTTTTAAATACAACTGGTTAATAAAAGGCTCAAAATAATAATTTCTGACTTTTGTATCTTATTCACGTCGAAAGCCCATATCTCATATCGATTTTTTCAAAGCCTTAAAAAATGCGCGGGCTCTGATTGCATGTCATTGCGATTAGGACCTGCAACCTCATATCGCTAATCACTCGTTGAAAACCTTGTTAAGCCTCGTTAATACCTAAAAATAATAAAATTTATTCTAACAACACACAGCTTTAAAAAATAGTACAAACTTTAAAACGCTTTTACAGTAGATAAGTTATTTGGCAATTTAACTTATAAGTCGTATCATCTTAGAGTGATACTTTTGGGACCGGGGATTGAGATATCGTACATGGTTTTGCAGCTGTGCAGCGGGACGTTGCAATCGGCAACGTCTCATGAGAGAAGTTTTGTTGGGACAGTTATATTACTGAAATGACTTCCTGTAAAGCACCAAATTTCAAAGAAATTTTGTGGAAGTTTTTAATCCGATTTTTATATAATCAACTATAATGTCTCCTAAAAAAATCATGTCTTAACTTCGCTAAGAAGATACATCAATGAATATTTATTCTTTCAGTCACTCGTGAGCTTTTTGTGAATGAGTTGCTTAAGGACTGGTCCACTTTTCGGCGTCGTTTCATAACTATATTTAATTTTTTTTTAAATATGTGTGTGTAAGGTAACAAAAGAATAATTACTAAAGAGTTTACATTTACATCTGTATTGATCTTTATTTCTAAAATACATTAAATGCACCTGGGGTCGTTGATGAATATACAATAAAAATTGATATTAGAGCCATCATTTCATCGATATTGTATTCTATTAAGATTAAAGAAAATGAAATAAATGTTTATTTCTTGTTGTTTTTTTGAAGTTATACTTGTTTTGGTGTACTTGGGAAAAAGTAAAGTTTTTACAATACTCTTGATCACCAACAGACTTAAAAGTGTTCATGGGCGGCGGTCATCACTTACAATCAGGTGAGCCTCCTATTCGTTTGCCAATTTTCTCCAAAAAAAAACAGCCCACCGGCCGAAATAAATCTATTACTAGTAACAATAAAAAACTTAATATTTAATAATCGTTTAATTTCCCAAAAGAGCATGTGCTAATATAGGCTTATTTTAATTCCTAATTAGCGAAAAATTTTAATTTTATTGGCATTTTCTACATGAAAATAATGAGATGGCTCTTAGAAAAAAATATTTATAATATTTAAATGACTATGTGTTATGCAATACTGACATTAAATTTATTCACTCAGCATTACTTAAGCAATATATTATGTCAACTTACGACTACTTTTACCCATTGACATGACCATTTTTAATGTATCGTTTTCTACATACAATTGAACCAGAGCGAATTGTATATATTTAAAGACTTTATTTTCGCTTTAGGAACAACAATTTCTTGAAAGATAGATATTTGGACGAGAAAAGCCATTCCAATTTCAAATCGGGGCTCAAGTTGGGATATACCCGATGCACGAAAGGACGCCACATCTATCAAAACGGGTATAATAAGTCAGCCAGCTATTGACACTCAACACGTCTGCCAAAGCTGTAATAATATTGATAATGTATTTTACAGACACACTGAAATAACAGAGGGATTTAATTTTAAACTCACCTTAAAGAAGCTCTTTCTGGAAAAAAATAACATCTTCTTCTTTTCGTAACGATGGCAATACCTATTCACGCGGTATCGGCCCAAAATTCAGCCACATGAACTGCGTGCAGTTGGTTAGGCACGCAGAGTACGACGTCAGATGTTCCATGGTTTGGGAATTAATTAAATTAACATAGTAAGAAATAAAACTAGTTTTATTAAATGAACGAATTAATTAAATAAATTAAATACATTTACGAACAGAAGGACAGTTGTAAATAAATAAATAAATATTTTAGGACACATTTTTACACAACGTACCTACTCTAGTAATAAACTAAACAACGCTTATACTATGGGTACTAGATAACTGATAAACATATTTAAACAAACTTTTCTTTTGTAAATAAATACATATTATTCATATACTAGCAAAAAGCTTTGTGAGGGCTCGCGTAATTTTTCTAAATGGTAATGATTTTTAAAACAGTTTTTAAAAATTATTATTTCTGATATGAGCTTCGGGCCCATATCATATTTACCGAAGTAAATAATTAATACGACCAATAATTTTAGATATTTTTTTATTTATCAAACATTGTTTAGTACTTATATTAATTCTGTGTCATTAAGTTAGTAATTGGTATTTTCACTTTGAAAATTAAATCATCATTTTCTGGATTCAAATTGATGATTTAGCAATTATATTCAATTAAATTGACCACCTTTAAGTCGATATACTTTTTTTTTGTTAACCTGGAACAAATGCCTGCCCTCGCGAGGGCAAGAGCGGGTTATGTCGGCCTAGCACCGACTGAAACCCCAACCCCAATCCACGTAGGCACGTATCGGCAGTAGGAAGGCGCGCTGGAACATTTAGCGCGCCTTCCTACTCGGCTGCCAGGAGAGCCAGGAGAGCCTGTAAGGAGCTAGCCTCCCATCCCCCAACGGCGGACCTGCTCTGTGGCTCCGCCGCTTACCATATTTCGGCCGCGGAAGGTATGGAAAAAGGTACACCGCAATACTGACTCTAGTCTCCCCCCGCAACCCCTACTCGGAAGTAGAAGACAGGGAGAGTGAATCCTCTTCTATCACCCTCTACCTATCCCCTGCTCCCTCCAGCACGCCTCTAGAGTAGGCTCAAAGAGCCCACTCGAAGTGGCCCTGTCGGGCCGGCCTTGCATCACAGGCCAGCTCAGTGTGGTTTCCACTTAGCTTCGCGCTGGGTGTTCAAAAATGTCGGCCTTAGTTTTGTTGCAGTTGCCAATGATTAACTCTTTAGTTTTCTAACAGATGGCGTTAGTAGTACAATAACATTGTATCCAATAAATTAAAAAAAAAAAAACAAATTACATTTTTTTGGCAGATTACACATCTAGATATGAAGTTAAATTACTGTGTTAAGGCACAAATATATAGACCTGATAGTTTTTTCGTAAAGTGTACCACAAAAGTGCTCAGATTGTCGATTAGTGTTAGGACTCGCTTCGCTTGCCCTAATAAACACCCAGGCACTGGAAAAACACTATGTTCATCACACAATATCTTTCCACCAGCGGGCATCGAACCCACACTCTCTAAAGCAGGAGGCGAGTACAGTACGGCATTCGGGTCGTCAGTTCAGTTTATTATAAATTTAAACAAACTAACTAGATATTTACTATAGACACATACATTTAGACCGGGCCAATTTTTAAAGTACAAATATATGTAATGTAATTGCCAAACAATGCGATTTTGCACCGAGTTGTCGGATATCAAAAATATATAAATTTCGTGGAAATACGAACGCGATGCGGTGAAACTATTTTAGCTATGAACTTGCGACTATATTACGCACCCATAAACCTTTTCACTGGCATCCGCGAATACGAGAAGCGAAACTTGCGAATCCAACATACATGTCGGGAAAACTTTAAATGCGATATTATATGTTATTATTCTGAAATACGAGTATATTGTTGCCATTTACTGACAACTTTGACAGGTGTTGTGGTGCCCTAATTAATATTAAATTAAAATATTATTATTATAATATAATCTATATTATAAAGAGGAAAGATTTGATTGTTTGTATGTATTGAATAGGCTCCGAAACTACTGAACCGATTTGAAAAATCCTTTCACATTATCCCCGCTTGATATAGGCTATATTATATTTAAAAAAAATAGGGATCCTTACTAAAACTTCAATAATGTAACCCAAAGTGTACAAAAATTACCTAAAATATTCTTAACGTCGCGTGCGCTGCGAAAACTATTTATGATAGAATAAAATAATGTACTACGATTTTCCAGAACACATTATTATTTACAAAAAGTGTCCCGACAGTCTAACTATTATGTCTAACTAATATGGTTATGCCACAATAAGTGTTCATTTATTTTAAAATTTTGATCGAAATGCCGCCGTTAGAAAAGGCTCTTTATTTGTATCTTGGTATTAATCCTTATAAAAATAAATTATTTTCATAATTAAGACTGTTTCAATATCTTTATATAACTTTTTGAATTATAAAATTCGGACATTCCATTCGAGAGACATCACAAGTATAAAAATGTTAGTGTATTTAATTTAACTATCCAAACAGCTTCGTGACTGACTTAGTAGTTCTTATAATTTTTCAATCACATTTATACTGGTAATTCCTGTTCGACAGTTAGCAAATTATTAAATACAAAGGCAGTTTAATTTTTTTTATATATTTCTAGAAATAGTTCCCAGGCGAGGGCATCAAAAATACGTCGTAATGAGGAATCTTTACCGGAAACTGAAAATAGTCTTACAAATCGGAGAGAGTCAAGAGTGTTTGCAGCGGCTTGAAGAGCATAATAATATAAATGTACATATTCACACTAGGGAATCGAGTTCTGAGAGTTCCCAACGCCTATGAGATTAGAGGGAAAGACAACAAACGTCAACGATTAGAGTTCGTAATAGAGTTTTAGCTCACAGTAACAGATCAGCTTTAATGCATTAAGCTCAACAGTCTTTTGTCCAAATCGGAGCCATGAATAAAATCTGCTCTAAGTGTTCTGCCAAAAATGGGTCGATGAACCAAATGGTATGTGCTGTGCTTCTGGAAAAGTTAGTCTCCCCAATATTGAGGAGCCGCCACAGCCAATAAATCTTTTGACAAATAATCATTCACCATCTGGACATTTTTAACCAACATTCGAAAGTGCAATAGCCTCTTTCTAATGATTTCGTCTAACGCGAACTTTTAAAATAGAGGGACAAGTATACAAGTTATCATCATCCTCATGCCCCTATCCCACCTAGGTGGGATCGGCACAACATGAATCATGTTGTAAGCGGTTTTGGCTATATTTTTACAACCAGCCGCCTGCCTGACGTCAACCCCCCTTGGGAAACAAATACCCAGATTAAATTTCAACTCTGTTACTATCACGGTTTATGAGATACAGCCTGTTGACAGAGGGACAAACAGACAGCGGAGTCTTAGTAATAGGGTCCCGTTTTACCCTTTGGGTACGGAACCCAAAAAGGCCCTAGAGATATACTGTTGCACGGTAGACACGGCCAACTTAAAAGGGTCTCTGAGTTACACCGATTGTATGATCCACTAAAATATCTCTTAACAGTCGTAATAGGAGAAGACGGTTAATATTTGACTATTCCTCAGCAAGGTACTGTGTGTAACAAAACTGTGACATGCATGCAATTTTATGCATTTAGGTTGATGGTTAGAGCTACCTGTTTTAATCCATTACATTATTACTGGGATTTATTAGGGTTCCGTACCCAAAGGGTAAAACGGCACCCTATTACTACGACTCCGCTGTCCGTCTGTATGTCCGTATATCTGTCCATATGTCACCAGGCTGTATCTCATGAACCGTGATAGTTAGACAGTAATAAACGATCTATTTCGTTGTCATTTGTTGCAGCTATAACAACAAATACTAAAAAACAAAAAAATATAAATAAGAGGGGCTCCCATAAAACAGACATGATTTTTTTGCCGGTTTTATTGATAATGTTGACAGTAGTAGTGTTTTTGTCAATATGTAAGTGTAATACTTCTATATTGAATAAAGACATTAAAACGTGATTTTTTTTTTAAAGTGATAGAGTGGCAAACGAGCTGGCGGGTCACCTGATGTTAAGTAATAACCGCCGCCCATGGACATTTGCAACACCTGTAGGGTTGCAAATGAGTTGCCATCTTTAAATAAAGTGGGCCCCGGCTACCTCTCTCACCAGACGAAACGTAAAAGTATAACACTTCTATATTACCCCGGTCTTCTGTGAGGTCGGTACGGAACCCTTCATGTGCGAGTCCGACTCGCACTTGACCGGTTTTTATTCAATACATTGTCGATATGATGGCAAAAAGATATCAGAAAGATTGAAAAGATATCAGAAAAATTACATATTATATCGTAATCACCAGAGACTGAGGGCTGGTGAATCATTCATCTTAGAGACGCTTTGAATCAAGACATTGGCCCATCAAATATCGGTCTACGCGTAATCTGCAACGTCATATTCATTTACAGGTTCTCCGCATTATCTGCATTAAAAAACCAAAGATGCGATGATTTATGCCAGAAGCTATGGGAGACCAGACTTATTGTCACTTTTACATGTAACCCCGAATGTCCTGTAATTAAAGCGAAACCATTATCTGGTCAGCGATCTTTCGATCTTCATGACGTAATTTCAAGGGTATTTCATTAAAAGATTAAGAAATTCATAAAATTATTCACCACAGACGAAACATTCGGAAGGTTTTATGTGTGTGTATGATAATTTTTAATTTTAAAATTTTTTGGTATACGTATTGTTTCCCGTGCGAAGCCGGGGCGGGCCGCTAGTAATAATAATATTTTTTTACTCTCTCTCCATAAACCAAGTACAAAATTAAACTTAATCTTATGCAATGTTATAAGTAACATTTTTGCTTGTGGATCGCTGGTGCCTGTGGTAGGTAATTAAAACCTGTATTACCGGTCACCAGGCCTCAACCTCAGAGCGCTTATTCTGATAAAACAGTAGCAAATTGAAGTACCCAAACCCGTGGGTTCGGGCTAGCCCACCGGTTCTGCGTCAGATGAAGCTTTAATAGTCACGGGACTGAAAGCAAAAACATCAGTTAATACAAGATACAAGAAATTGAAGTAAGTAATAACTGAATGTCGTGAAGATGATTCTTGGTCATGGTTGACATTTTTACAATTATTTAGCGTTGTTGCAGACTATTGTATGACATATTTAATGCAAAACTTAAATAAATAAGAATGATAATATGAAAATATAGAAGAACAGAAGATGCGTGTGCGTGTGCATGTGCTTGAGCGTGTGCATGTGTGTGTGTGCGTGTGTGTGTGTGCGCGTGCGTGCGTGCAGGCTCGTCCGTGTAAGTACAACAACTTCACAGAAGACCGGCGTAAAGTGGAAGTATAATACTTTCGCGTTTCGTCTGGTGAGTGAGGTGGCTGGTGCTCAAATTTCAAAAGTTTGTCAATGTATCTGGAATCCTCGGGTGTAGCAGATGTCCATGGGCGGCGGTATTCACTTAACATCACGTGAACCGTCTGCTCGCTTGGCAGCTTTTCACATAAAAAAAATATTATATTTTAATGGAGGACGTCTAAAAGGGCTTCTGTTTCTGAGTATGTTTGTAAGATTAGCCATTTTAGTAGTGTAGTTTTATACATACGACGATTTAAATTATTTATGGATAATAATTTTTGTTGTTTATTGTATAAGTATGGCCCAAGGAAGACAAAGAATCTACGGCTAAACGATGTTCTAACTGCGGTAGAAGTAACTACAAGGTGGTTGCGATTCGCAGGATTCCGGTTATAAGGTGTTATAGAATGCTGTTTCATTGCAGTAGCAAGAAAGAAAGCCTTACGGTGGGCACTTGGCAATACTCATATAGTTGGTCTGTAGGGAAGAGACGGTGCATAAAACAGCAGACCTTAAGTACGGCTCTTTGAGCACGCTCAACCTTTATCGTGTTAGATTTAGCTGCACCGCCCCACGTGATTGTGTAGTAGCTAAGGATGCTAGAAAATAATGCTAGGTACACCATTTTCATAACATCTGTATCGGCTGAATGGCGTAATTGTTTAAAAATGAAAACGAGTCTCTTAGATAGGCTTTCAATATGTTTTTTAAATGTTAGCTGGCATCTATCAAAACACCCAAGTTTTTTACTAATTTAACACGTTCAAGGACAGTAACTTGAATCATAATCAGGTGCTTCGCTGATATTTTCAAAGAAGAATCAAAGGGATTTGATGGATTGCGTATGGAAAAGTTTATAAACAATAAGTTATATAAGTTGCAATTTAATATGGAAGTATTCATTTTTCTACCCAGCATCATAGTATTTCCTATAAACTCAACAGAACAATTATTATAAATTGTACATCTAAACAGCAGTGTTTTATTATTATTGACTTATATCAAAAATTATTATTGAAATTATATCGAGGACGGTAGGGTTTCAGAGCCATTGTTACTGGATGGGCAAAACAGTTTACAATAAATTGCCTAACTCAATAAAAAGCCAACGATATTATATGTTTATAAATAGTCCTAGCTAATGGCTTCTAGAACACAAGTTCTACTCGATTAAGGATTTTATAAACTACAAAGAGAAGTAATAAGAATTTGTTATTGACATTGATATACCTACTTAATTTGACTTTAATATGTTATTACTTTCTGCTACAGCTGTATGTGACTGATAATATTTGCATGCTATTTGAAATGGCTAAGCTTGGAGCTCGAAAGCTATAAAACACTATGTTATCGTCGTCTTATTAAATATCGATTTCAATGGCAGAAAAAGATTATTATTATTATTATTATTAAATTGTATATCTGCAAAAAGTGTGTTTTGGAAACCTGCGCCAGCGGACGTGGCTACAGCCCTGCAAAAGATCTACCAACAGAACTCCAGGTGAGTGCGCATGCAAACCTTCACACCTATCTTTACAGTCCTTAAAGAACATTTTGTGTCTTTAGTTATTATATATGCCCACGTCGCAGAATTATACAATCAATTTTAAACTACGGATGAGACCAAACCCGTGGGTTCTGGCTAGCGCACCGGTTCTGCGTCAGATGAAGATGAATGAATTAATAATCTCGCGACTGAAAGCAAAAACATCAGTTAATACAAGATACAAGACTACGGATGTTATCATCTTTGGTCGCCTCGGTCTAGATAGTATCCTCTACATTCTTAGGCGTAAAGGCCAGTAAATTTTTATTCAAAAACATAATAATAATAATATAGCTTGGGAATAGTAAAATTCACAGCAACAGAAAAAAAATATTAATATCACAAATTATAATATCATATAAAATTATAATATCAGTTACAAAACCAATTAAAAGCAAGGATTACTCTATCTTCTCTTTAGTATTACGAATTTTCAGACCAACATAATAATGATAGTTTAATCTCGATGAACCCGTATCGAATGAACGGACGGCACAAATTTACAACGTAGATTAATCGTCCTTTTGAATTCTTTATAATAACATTATATTCTAATTTCATTGATGACAACAGATATAGGTAACCGCTTAAGGATTTGATATAGTATATGCAAGTATTTATTCATGTGTTTTCTTTTTATTACATATCTGGTGAGATAATCTAAGTTTTATTATTAAATTTTAATTTTAAGTACTTATTTAACTGCCTGAATAGTTCTGATATGTCCAAAATTTAATAGAAAGTAGATGAAATATGAGAGAGCCGTGATAGTGTCTGGGCGCTCGCCTTTAATTCAATATACTCGAGCAATCGAGTTCGCCCGCCGGTACCGACGCCAATGAAATTGTTAATTTTAAGTGCCGAATTATTACGTGCTCAGCGGTGAAGGAAAACATCGTGAGGAAACCTGCATAAATAATAACAAAAAAAAATTACAAAATATGTGAAGTCCGCCAATCCGCAGTGGAGCCGCGTCTTCGACTATGCACTGATACCCTCTGAACAGAGGAGGCCTTTGCCCAGCAGTGTGACTTGTATAGGTTGATACTTTATTTTCTATAAAGAATCAATATATTTAAACATCAATATATTACGGATATATATAAAAGACCTGACTATTTCCGAACCAGATTAAGATGCCAACGTAAATGAATATGGAATTTATGAGTTAGTCTAATGACAAAAGATATATTTCTAAAAACGAAATCTTTATCCGTAAATTTTATTTTTTTGACACGTTCTTGAAAAGAGAAATAAATAATCGTTTCAAACAAGAAAAGCCGTCTTATGTTCAACGCGGCGTTCGTGTTGGGATATGTCCGTTGAACGAAAGCTAGGCGCATTTATCAAACTGGACGCAATAAGCTATTGACCAATTGACATTGCGATAGGGTTATACTTTGCCACACGTCTGCCAAAGTATGATTATATATATTGTTAGGTCGGTTCATAAGTACAATAGAATTCAACAGTAAAAGGAATTTTAAACTTATTGAAAAATGAGAAAAGGTGACACTTTGAATTTTATGTAGAATTCAAATCGTGAATAATAATTTTGTTTTATGTGAAAAGGTCGTAAGCGAGCTGTAGGTTGACCTGATGTTAAGTGATAACCGCGGCCCATGGACGACTACAAGCCTGAAGGGTTGTAAATGTAATGTAGATAACTTTTTAATAAAGTGGGCCCCGATCCTCACTCATCAGGCGAAATGCAGAAGTAAATAAGATAATTTCTTGTGTTACAAGTACTTATTCTCAACGTAACTTTTTATCCGGCAAATTTAATTTAAGCATAAAAAGTATTTTAACTAGCAAAAAGCTGACCTTTGTGAGGGCTCGCGTAATTTTTCTAAATGGTAATAAATTATAAAACATTTTTTTTAATTATTATATGTGATATGAGCTTCGGGCCCATATCATATTTACCGAAGTAAATGATTAATACGACCAATCATTTTAGATATTTTTTAATTTATCAAACATTGTTTAGTACTTATATTAATTCTGTGCCATTAGGATATTGATTAGTATTTTCACTTTGAAAATTAAATTATCATTTTCTGGATATTCAATCAAATTGACCACATTTAAGTCGATATACTTTTTTTTGTTAAACTGGAACAAATGCCTACGCATACCTGCCCTCGCGGGGGCAAGAGCGGGTTATGTCGGCCTAGCACCGACTAAAACCCCAACGATGATCCACGTAGGCACGTATCGGCAGTAGGAAGGCGCGCTGGAACATTCAGCGCGCCTTCCTACTCGGCTGTCAGGAGAGCCAGAAGAGCCAGCAAGCAACTAGCCTCCCATCCCCCAGCGGCAGACCTGCTCTGTGGCTCCGCCGCTTGCCATATTTCGGCCGCGGAAGGTAGGGAGAACGGTGCACCGCAATACCGACACTATTCTCCTCCGCAACCCCTCTTCGGTAGCAGATTACAGAGAGAGTGGTTCCTCCTCCATCACCCTCGACCTGTCCCCTGCACCCTCTAGCATGCATCATGAGAGGGCTCAATGAGCCCACTCAGACCGACAGTGGGCTCATTGAGCCCACTCTGGAGGCGGGCTGGCACTCTATTCTGCTACCGAAGAGGGATTGCAGGAGAACAGGAGTGTCGGTATTGCGGTGCGCCGTTCTCCCTACCCTCCGCGGCCGAAATGTGGAGAGCGGCTGTGCCACAGACCAGATCCGCCGCTGGGTGCTGGGAGACTTGCTGCTTATTAGCACGTCAGCGAACTCGAGGGAGTTCGCTCGCCGTGAAAATGGGGCCGAGTAGGAAGGCGCGCAGAATGTCCCAGCGCGCCAGTAGAGGGGAGGGGAGTTGCTCCCCAGGTGGGCTGCTGTGGCAGCGCTAGCAGGGTCGCGGAAGTGTGCGAAAGCGTTCCCGTGACCCTGTCGATTTGCGCCTAGGTGGAACATCGGATTTTAGTCAGTGCTCTAAAAAAAGGCTACTACACTGACCAAGCCGCGGCTACTAAGCCCCTCCGCCACGGCAAGGCAGAAACTCGGTCGAAGGGGTTAAATCGATATAGTGTAATAACCTGGTGAGCTTGAGCAATTAATTGTTCTTAAAGAAATTTTAACTTTTTAAAACATCAGAATAGAAAATATTTTCAACTCATTTTAAGTAGATTAACTACGATATATTTGAGTATTGAGTTTAGTTCTGTTGCATCTATCGATGTAAACTCTTTAGTGTTCTAACAGATGGCGTTAGTAGTACAATAATATTCTATCTATACCATAATTGTTAATGTTCATATTTTTTATGGTTTTGAAATTATATGTTTTTTACAGATAACACATCTATATTTATGAAGTTAAATTACTATGTTAAAGAACAAATATAATGTTAATTATAACAATTGATAATTTATTTTCGTATATATCACAAAATCGATTGACCCACAACTAAGGGACGCCCTGTAAGATGAATAGTAAACAATGAAAATAATATGGACACATTTAAGGGGACTGAAAATTATGGTTGTAGTAAAAGTATGTAGTAAAAGTAAAAGTATGGTTGTAGTAAACTGTTTTAAAACAAAAATCCTTTAAACGGACACGATGGGAGCAATCAAGGAGGTTTTACTGCCGACGATTAGTACAAAGTCGTTGAAAATTACACACAATTTACCAAACACGTACGTGTAAGTGATTTTATATGATTAATTTTATTTTTATAGATTTCATTTTATTTTAATAGATTCTGTGTATATATAAAATCACTTACACGTACGTGTAAGTGTTTTTATATGATTAATTTTATTTTTATAGATTTCATTTTATTTTAATAGATTCTGTGCTCAAAATAAAACTTAAAAAGTGAACTGTTGTGGGAGTTCAGACTGAAAAGATATGCACAATAGATAGCGACACGAATTGCTTAGTTGCAAAAAAGTAGATAGGTGTCAAGATTTTTGCGCCTGAAGTTAGCTTAGTTAGTAAAACGTCTGGGAGCGTTACCAGGAACACACATGTTAAAATTCCGCAGCTACGAAAATATTTTTCTAATCATCGACAAAAAATCACAGTTTAAATTTAATCTTGAGTGCAGTAAATAGGTACACATGTAATAATAATATAATACCATACTAATATTATTATTATTCATTTATTTAAATATGCAATATATTATAATTAAAAATAATTTTTATTTTTATTTATAAACCCAACTTGACGAGAAAACAAATGAATATCCCCCCAATACATATATAATAATATACATAAAATAATCATCAAAATTTTAAGAGTACGTTTAGTTACAAATATTGATCGTTAAATTTTATTTTTGTAAGGTGTTTCATACGAGTAAGTATAATACATTAGATGGCACCAAACATGCCAAAAATGCAATAAAGAAAATGAAAGGATGTCGAGAGTTTTGCACCCCGAGGACATTGGCTGCTTATGAGATACAGGAATGAATTTCTTAGCGCCGAAAACTTTTCACGTTTTATTCGCAAAAATTGTCATTTTAAGTGATAATAATTGTGGGACGAAATTTAACATAATTATGATTTAATTTATTGACATATGACTTCACTGGAGTTCACATTCGAAATCAAGCTGCATTTGATTGGAATAATACGGCTTTACAGAAGTATTTAGAAAATATAAAAACACGACCACCCCAAATAGAAATAAAGCACATGAAATGCCACTAAGCTAGGAATGAAAATTAGTACGCATTTAATTCTGAATTGCTAGGTTGATTCCGAAAGTACTGACCGTCATTACATTCCGACATAAAATTGTGTTAAAAAAGCGAGGCCAAACATTATATATATTTTGATTATTTTTTTCTCTTGCTTTTTAGCCCGTTTTGAAAAAAGTATAAAAGTTCTAGAATTGATGAGACGTCTTTTCTTTTGTTAAGTGGAGTGGATCGACGATTACATTATTTACTTTTCACTCGGTTTATTTAATCAAAAATGCAATTGATTGTTAAGTGATGACAAACGTGATAAATTTAAAAGTGATTTTCGGACTACAATTTGTTGTAGTATAAAAATTAACCGGCGTAGTATAAAATTTAATATAATTAAAAAACGGCGTATCCGTTTCGAAGCGATAGTCGCCATTGCATTTATGACTCAATTTCATGTTGACTGGTTCTTGTAATTGTGTACCATGTTTCTCTTCTCTTTCTTCTTCCCTTTCCCCAAGTGGAATGGAGAAATTAAAATGTGTTTTTTTAAAACAACAGTATAACATTGCCCCTTCCAAAAAAGCGTTCAATAATTTATTAAAAGTTTTCTCGCTTTTAAGCTCTCAAAAAAGTACTTTTCCAACACTGCAGGATATTGCTAGTAGGTAGCAGTCTTAAGGCATATTTCCGGAACTGAAATAACTTCCGCGCCGTAATAAACGTGAAATCGTAGTGCCATAGGTGGCATTGTTTTTACCGTTGCTTTGGACCCACAATAATGGTTGTACATTAATATATATTCAATTATATTTATTTAATAGTAAAAGACTCTATATACTTTCTATTTATGACGATGTTCATAAAAAAATCATTTTAATAAATAAAACCCACAAACTTTCATTGTAAACTTTAATTATAATATGTTGTTTTTAAATTTAAGGTAATAGATAGGTATTTGTTAATGGCACTACTAATGGTCTACCAAGACGAAGTCTTTTTATAACTGCTTCACTCTGGTCTTATTTTATTTTATTTCATTTTATTTATTTAGGCTTACCAACTAAATACATACAGAACAATATTAATAAAGATTTACAGGTACCAACGGAATTATAATATATATGTATTTAACTTAAAGATATGCACAACATTTCCATATGAAACTTAAAATTAACAAATGATGAAATATAATAGAAACAAAAAAAAACTACACTATTCTATGCAATACAATTAATTTTAGTTGAGAGCTTAACATTTTATAATTTAAGGTTTTTATCTCTAGTTTGAATATAATATTGATATAATTTCTTTTTTAAGGAACCCAGACCATCGCTTAAGAGATCTATATTACATTTATCGAAAATGTCGTTGTACTTTCTCATCATAAAACATACAGGAGAGTTGCTACCATACTTATTGCTATTAAAATTTACACTGAAGGGATGAAAATTACACAACCTTGCTGAAACTCTGGGCACCTTCAAGTTAATTTGTTATAGGAGGAAAGGACAATCCACTCCATTATTAAGAAGTTTATGTAAGAAAGTTATAGACAGCAGATTCCTACGCTGCTCCAATGATAACATTTTAAAATGAGCCATTCTTTCCGAGTATCCGTGAATTGTACGATGAACGCCACTTACATAAG
This sequence comes from Iphiclides podalirius, assembly GCA_933534255.1. Taxonomy (NCBI): domain Eukaryota; kingdom Metazoa; phylum Arthropoda; class Insecta; order Lepidoptera; family Papilionidae; genus Iphiclides; species Iphiclides podalirius. The sequence continues at coordinate 10,147,062 of OW152823.1, read as the reverse complement.
ATATTTTATTTAAAAATAGTTTTTGAATTCTTTCTATTCGCTGAATATTATTTTGATAAGATGGGTACCATACGACAGAACAATAATCCACATGACTACGAACCAATGCAAAATACAGAATTTTAAACGCTAAAACCGACTTAAAATCTTTGGTATGTCTGAAAACAAAAGCTAACATTCTTAATGATTTGTTTATGGTCTTGTTAATGTGGTTGGTGAATCGCATCTGAGAGTCAATAGCAATGCCTAAATCCTACTTTCGCTAAACCCACTCCATTAATATTGTAAGTGCTATCATATTTGTTAAATTTTCGAGAGAATTTAATGTGATAACATTTATTTGTATTGAGAGACATTTTATTCTGCCGGCACCATTCTGTAATTCTATCTATATCCTCTTGAAGTTGAATTCGGTCTGTGTTATTATTTACAATTTTGGATATCTTTAAGTCATCTGCGTACAATTCAAATTCGGAGTTACTACAGATGAGTTATACAGATGTTGGTATAATTTCTCTAGAAACATAACCGTTGATGACTACTCTTTGTGTTCGATCTGTGAGATATGAAGCAAACCAATCTAAAAAACATCCATGTATGCCAAATATTGTTTGTAGTTTGTTGATTAAAATTAAATGGTTTACTGTGTCAAACGCTTTACTAAAATCGTTATAAACAGCATCAACTTCATTTCCTGTGTTCATTCTAGTAAGTGTTCTATCGACAAATGTAATAAGATTAGATGTAGTAGAGCGTTTTTTGAAAAATCCGTGTTGTTGATCGGTTATAATATGTTTTATATGACAAGTCAAATAAGGACATATTAATGATTCAAAAACTTTACCTAAAACTGGAAGAATGCTAATAGGTCTGTAGTTGCAGACATTACTCTTATCACCTGATTTATGTAACGGTATAATTAAAGCATCTTTCCAGTGTTTTGGAAATATACCTTCAGATAGCGATCTATTAAAAATAATATGTAAAGGTTTAGTGAGCTCTACTGCACATTCCTTCAGAAACAAGGGGTGAATCCCATCACTTCCTGCACCCTTAGTTATATCTAGAGCCTTTAAGCACTTTTCAATACTGTCACTAGATAAATAAACATTTCCCATGGAGCGAGCAGACTCTGGTATTTCTATTTTGTTTATATGTAAATTAATATCCTTAGGTTTACACGCCGATTCAAAATTTTCGGCAAATAAGTCCGAAATTTTTTCTCCATTTCTAGCCTCTTTATCTCCAAATTTCATATTAGACGGTATACAGCCATTATTACTACATTTATTTTTTATGTAAGTCCAGAAGTACTTGGGGTCTTTAATCACGCTGTTAACAACATTTTCAATGTATCTATCATAACATTTCTTGATTAACGTTTTAGTCCTAGTTTTTAAGGTATCGTATTCAAATTTATCTAACTCATTCTTGTACTTTTTAAACCTTTGGCGTGATTTTTCCTTTTCTCGTAACAGTTTTATGAGATTTGATGTGTACCATAGAGGACATGATTTTTTGTTTTGTTTGTGACATGGAACACATTCAGTGATAACTTTTTTTATAATGCAGTAAAACTTCGATACGACTTCATCAACAGTTGAACAATTTTGGAATTCAGAAGTCCAGTTATGTTCACATAATCGGGCTCGTACAATATCATAATTCGCTAAAAAAAAACTTATATTTAGGAATTTGTCTCGGAGAGAGCATTTTTGTTTTACTCAAGAGTAATTCTACTTCAATTGGGGGATGATAGTTGTCTACTCGAGAAATCACGTTATTTGATTTTTTGACGGTAACATCACATATTGTGTTACTCAGCACTAGGTCGAGAATTTTGCCTTGGTGGTTAGAGATCTGATTGTATTGCTTAAGGTTATAACTAGATAAAAAGTCGACGAGATCATAACCGCAGACATTATCGAAATTGCTTGGTTTGAGCGATGAATCTACACTAGAATGAGTCCAAACAATGTCTCGCTGATTGAAATCTCCAAAAATGAGAACATCATTGCCTGTGTTATCAATTACATTACCTACATTATCTGTAAAATGTTTGAGATGAGTTTGATTTAGTGGAGAACGTAAGTAAACTGAACAAACATTGACTTTATAGCTACCCAATTCTAGAGTTACCCACAAATCTTCACAACGAGATTCAGAATTATAGTTTCTATATGCATTTATTGATTTTTTCACAACAATAGCAACACCGCCTCCACCGGAATTTTCATCAAAAGTGTTGGATTGTCTGTCTCTTCTAAACACTTGATACCTATTATCACAAATTTCACTATCATGTATACTATCGTTAAGCCAAGTCTCTGTTAACACCATTAAATCAAAATTGTTAGCACAAATTTTCAAAAAGATCTCAGGTAACTTGGTCCGCATACCACGGATGTTTTGGTAATAAATGTTAAGTGTGAAATTTAAAACTAAAAACAATGACCGTTCCTAGAAAGATCTAAAATCTAATCTAAAGATTTCAAGGTAAGCTGATTTATTATGACTCTTGCAGGATGTTCATCGTCTTTTCTAACAAAAATTCTTCCGTTTCTTACCCATACATATTTGTATTTTTTCTCTTTCGCCCAGATTCTTGTTGCCGCATGCAGTGATTTGTTAGCTTGAGTAAGGTGTTCACTAATGTAGACAGGTGATTCGATATCACCGAAGCCTAAAAGTTTGGTGTTCAATCTTGCTTTGGGGTGAGACTTGTTATATTTGTATACAGTCGCAAGTAAGTTGTCGCGTTTTAATTTATTGACAAACCTGCATATTACTGTTTTTGGTAATTTTGAGGCTTTGTTTTGTTTTCGGACTCAATTGCAGGCAACAATGTCAGTTTCTAAAAGAGGAAAACTAACTACTTTACAGATTTGCATAATAGTTTGAACCAAGTTCTCTTGCCTGTGCTCGGGTAGACTATGGATTTCTATATTATTTTGCTGAGAGTCCTGCTCCATAGCAGACAATTTCGATTCCAAATCATTGACTTTGCGCTGCAATGAATTGTTCTCAAACTGGATTTTTTGTTCAGTTCCAAGCAGGTTTCAACATTATTTTTCATCTCTTCAAATTTATTATTCAAGTAACTCATCGAATCTTCACAGCTACGTAATTCCTTTCTTAAAATGGAAAATTCATCACTTATTGCTTCTCGCACAATATCTCTTATTTCTTCTTGTAAAATTTTTCTGATATGTTATTTAAAGTATTTCCTCGAGTAATAGTTACATTTTGACGTTCATCGAGTGATTAATTTATAGCATCAGATCTGGAGTTCTTAACAGGTGTAACATTTTTGATCTTATTACACTGTGTTAATGAAATTTCTTGAACGCACTCAGGGCATTTCCAGTTAGTCGGCTTTTTGGCACTTGTCAGTTTAACACAAAAATAATGAAACTGTTTTTGCAGTTAACTTGAGAGCAGGAAATCTTTTCATTAGCCTTCACAGGCTTGTTGCAACCACCATTACAAACATTCATTTTCAAATAGTAAAAAAGAAAAATGTATATTATATTTGTTGACTTTATAACTCGACCGCCTGAATGTAGCACCGTGATTTTCAAGTAGCGTTGAACGCAGCACGATGGCTCGCGAAGCGAGCTCGATGCGTGTTGTCGTAGGTCAGCGTCAAAGTTCGTTAAATAAAAGTTTGAAATGTATTCGCTTATATCTTCAGATTGCCTTTGAATTTCCCAATTCTGATTTCACCATTAGAAAGAGCACTTTTTAACGCAGATAACGGTACAAACACAGGCTATAGCAACTAAAAAATTACTGCACTTTAGAAATTAAATTTACGGAGCAATAACAAACACGTCTTTTTCTTTCTTTCTACTTCACGGAATCTTACGGGTATTACTTCCTTCCAGGTCTATTTTACGTTCTATACCTATATTTTCCAAAAGTATTTATTGCAATCAGGCGGCTTTTGGCTTTTTCTATCTTTGGTCGTCTTGATCAAAGCGACATTCTCATATGATTACTTTATCTTGTCCAAAATTTATTTTTTGACGAAAATTATGCATAAATTCTTATAATAATAAAAATAAAAGAAACGTCTTACCACCGCAGAAATCAAGGTAACTAACCTTTTTATTTGCCGCAGTTTTTAAGTATTTAAAAATAATCGGTATGACGGTTTATAAAGCTTATTTCTTTTTTACTATGCCAGCAGTAAATTGTGTTTTTCGAACTATAATAAATAATGCGAATAAGAAAACATTCTTCATTTTTAAACGAATCTCTACCGAGAAATTAAAATGTTATTAGGTTTATTCAGAGTTATATTTTGACTCGATCAAATAAAACACTCAAATACATTTCCTTAAGATTCACTGAAGCTTTAATTTAAAAGTTCTAATTTAACTCTTTTTTTGTATGAAAATAGACAACCTTATTTTTATACATTGTTTTTTTTTTTAATCTTATTTATAATTGAAAACTAAAACATTTTCGCTGAAACGATCCATGCCGACTTCACTTAGTAAGCATAATGGCCGAAGAAATGAATAGTTCATTCCAGGGTTTCGAACATTTTATCGAAACCGTGGAATAAGCTATTCACATTGCTGTCTATTCACAGCTTTCAAGGACCACTTTAGCTACTAAAATCCTTACATCTCGTTTCAATTACTTTGAATACTTGAATAAGTTTTAAAGTTTTTTATAGTGCTAATCTCTGCACTTAAGATTGAATATTAAAACATGTAGAAAAAGTACGAAAATATTGTCGCCGCTGTGGAAATCTTTTCGTACTTTTTCTACATGTTTTAATACTTGTATCTTGCATCTTGTATTAACTGATGTTTTTGCTTTCAGTCCCGAGACTATTAAAGCTTTATCGGACGCAGAACCGGTGGGCTAGCCAGAACCCACGGGTTTGGACCCTCCGCTATGGGTAGGGTCGCGCATGTGCTCATGCGTGCGTTTAACTACTATGGTGTGTCATCTAAGGGCCGTCGAGGTCGCCGGTTCGGACCGAGACCCCGACGGCCGTCGACTGTGCATTTAGCTAATCGGTGGCTGGGAGCGGTGAGAACCGCCCCGGAACGCGGGTGTACCTTGTGTACGCGTTGTGTGGGTCTCGCCGTGCTCGGAGGCGAGGGCGAACTGGTGTGATTGTTGTTACACTAACTGTGGGTGTAGTGTTATCCGGCGGGACCCCCGGCGGTGGGTCCATCGTATCTAAGTCCTCTTCGTCGACCGGGTCGATGAGGACGTTGCGCGGGCGACGCTTGTTTACGTTCGCGTTTGTGTCCGGTTGGTAGTTTGCTGCGCTTACCACCAGAGGGTTGGGATGATGCTGGACTCTATCGAAGAACCGTTTTGTCAAATCTTTAAAATGTGCGCGAATCGTCGGGAGTCTGCAATCGCTGTGCAGGTCGACGTTGCGCTGATACCACTGCGCACCGGTTGCGCGGCGGATAAACTTATTTTGTACTATTTGCAACTTGTACAAGCGAGTAGGGTGCGTGTGGGCGAAGATCATGCATGCGTAGGACATAATAGGTCGTACGCAGGTCTTATATAATAATAATTTGTGCCTTAAGGGCATTACTTTTAGCATTAGTTAAATTGTGTAGCCGGCCGGAGACGAACGCGGCTCTATTACGAACGTCATTAATGTGCGTAGTAAATGACATACGCGAGTCGAAAGTGACTCCGTATTTGACCTTTTTCTCCCAGGGGAGCGGTTGGCCATAAAGGGATATTTGCCCCAACTTTCTGCATTGGCGAGGGCCATTATAAAGATGTGACGGGTAGGTACTTCGTGTGAAGTGAATCGCCACACTCTTTTCGGGATTAATATCGATTCTCCATTTGCGGAACCAATCGCCGAGGCGGTCGGCAGCGCTTTGGAGTCGAGTCGTTAATTGACTGAGGTTGCGGTCTGAGTAAAATAGCACCGTGTCATCCGCGAAAAGCGCGAGATTGACATGGGGGTCTCTAGGTATGTCGCTCGTGTAGAGCGTAAATAGCAAGGGTGAGAGGCAGGAGCCTTGTGGTACGCCGGCCGTGAGGCGGCGGCTTGTGGAGAGGGTGCCCTCGATTCGATATCGAAAAGAGCGGTTCAACAAAAAGGCCCGGATGGTGTGTACAAGCCTATCTGGCACTTTGAGTGTGTACAGCTTGTAAAGCAAGCCGTTGTGCCAGACTTTGTCGAATGCTTTTGCGACATCGAAGAAGAGAGCCCCTGTACTAATGTGTTTGGGGTGGTTAAGGCCTTTTAGGATGTGCTCCGTTAGGCGGTATAACTGATCGGGACAAGAGTGTCTAGCTCGAAAGCCGAATTGTTCCGTCGGCAGAAGGCCGTTGGAAAATACGTGCTCTTTGAGCCTGTTTAACAAGAGCCGCTCGTAGAGCTTCCCCAGGCAACTGAGGAGGCTGATGGGACGATAGCTAGAGGGCTGATTGGCTGGTTTATTTGGCTTGCGAATGCCGATAACCGTGGCTTGCTTCCAGTCGTCCGGAAAGGAGCAAGTGGAGAGAAGGGTATTGAAAATGGTCGCCAGTAAACAGATAAGCGGCCCAGGGAGAGCTTTGAGAATCTTATTACTTATGTTATCTGGGCCCGGGGCGGATTTTGGTTTTAAATTTTTAATAATATCTTGGACCTCTTCGGGGGTCACTGAATTTAAAGGTTCGCCTTCCGGTGGAAGCGCAGCCCTAGTCTCGATTACGCGGTCCACATCCGTTAGGTGGACTGAATCGGTGTGTTCGCGCGATGGCGTACATTGCTGCTCTAGGTTGTCCGCAAGGCATTCGGCTTTTTCGGAGTCATCTAGGGCTACTGAAGCGCTATTAGGTCTAACTAACGGCGGTAGAGATTCGCGGGGATCTGCTTTCAGACTGCGGGCCAACCGCCAGTAGGCGGTGTGCGATGGCTCGATGTTCTCTAGGAGAGTGTCCCACGTTGTGTGTCGGTGTTCCGATACTCGATCTTTGACTTCTAGCTGAAGGCGTCGAAGTAGGGTTCGGTTCGAATCCGATCGGTATCGGTCGAAGGCGCGTTTGGCTGCATTTTTCTGTCTAATTAGCAGTCGTAGGTCGGACGGAAAGTTAAACCGTCGGTCGCCCGACAGTTTTACCGTCCGTTCCGAGTCTGTGACTGCGGAAGTAATAGTTTCGCGGAGACTCGCTATCGCTCGATTTGCGTCATCGAACGTAGCTATCGTCTCGGGTAAGTCTACTAAGTCCTGGGGGTCCAAGGCCTTGAGTTTGACCTCAAGACGATGCCAGTCCACTACGGATTTGGTCGGAGGGACCGCGCCGGCGTTCTGGCCCAGTTTACACAGGACGGGCCTGTGGTCTGAGTCTAGTTCATGGATTGTCTCTATCGACTCGATGTCGAGCGAGACCTCCCTGAATAACATTATGTCTAAGACACTCGGTGACGCGTGCTGGTAGTTGTCCACCGTAGGATACCTAGTGGGAGTCGCGGGAGCGACTATACTAAAATTTAGGTTATCGGATAAGCTAAAGAGATGCTTTCCGTTGTTATTTGGGATGCTGTTGGTGTCCCATGAGCCGTGTTTGCAGCTTAGATCTCCTGCAATTATCACGGAAGGGCCTAAGTTAAGTAGCGTATCTAGGTCGCTTTGAAGTAAGGTTCTATTCCCCGAGAGGTAGGCTGAGACTAGTACAAGCGGCCTGTGGCCGGTGAGCGCTAACCTACACGCGGATGCCTCTATTTGACTTAGCTCTGGAATGTCGAGCGGGCAACAGTGCAAGGACCGTTTATAATAAATTAATGTGCCTCCCAGACGGTTTGCTAACCGGTCGTGGCGGACAATGTTGTAATTTGCGATTCTGGGATCGCGTACACTAGGCTTCAAGAATGTCTCTTGCACTAGAAAAATATCTACGTTATAATCGCGAAGGAATTCCGCGATTTCGTCCCTTTGACCCTTTATGCCGTTTGCGTTAAAATACGAAACAACCAGAGCCCGAGGTTTTGTTCTACCTGCGGTTGTACTTCCCATTAAGGTGTTTTTATGGGCCTAATTAACGACGCGGCGGAGCGCGGTTTTATTGCGCGGACTATTGTCTGTTACGGTTGGCTCGTAAAAGCCCAAAGGGCTTCCACAAGCGTTTTGTGTTGGCTAATTGCCCTAAGACGCTCGTGGCCAGATGTGGCGGCCGCTATTTTAGCGGACAATACGGCGAGTTCCTGCCTATTGATTCTATCTAATAAGCTGCAAATATTAGCGATTTGCGCGAATGGGTCGTCCTTGTTTTCCGCGAAAACTGACGGAGTTGGCTGCACCTGCAAACGCGGCGCCGTTTGAGAGGCGGGCAGCTGTTGTGCGATCGGTCGTGAGGCGACCGGGATTACCGGCGCGGTTACCTGCGCGGCCACCTGGGGTTTCGCCCAGGCGTTTATGACGGGTACGGGCGCGGGAATGAATTTAACGGGCGCGGGTTTGGGCAACGTCGATTTTGCGGGAGATTTCCTCGCGGGAGTTTTCGGGGCCTTAGCGCAGCCTCTGTAGCTAGCCGGGTGGCCGGTGGCGTTACAGTTTACGCAGTCCGGTGGATCTGCGCAATTTTTCGGTCGCGTGCACTCGGTAGTGCTGTGGTCACCGGTGCATTTGACGCACCTTGGGTGAGCGAAGCAGTTATTGGCCGTGTGGCCAAAATGCTGACAGTTGTGGCACTGTGCCACAACACCTGACTTACGCGGGGGCTCGATGACTAAGTCACTGAGCCCACAGACCCTCTTCAGGTTGAAGATGGCCTTACCTTCCGGGGTAGGGTCAAGTTCAACCATAACCATGTCCATAGGGACACGGGTGCGAGGGTGTCTGAGCCGACGTACGGCGTGCACAGGGTATCCCTGCGTGCGGATGTCGACCTTAGCCCTATCGACACCCGACTCTTTCGGGACGCCCTTAATTACAACCCGAAGTTTACGCTCCTCGGGTAGTGAGTAGGTGTGGAAACCTACTTTAGCTTCGCGCAAGTACTTAGTTACGCGGCGGAAATCGTCCGTAGAATCGAGGTATACGCGGACACCCATATGTGTATTCTTGGACCGGGGGTCTCGTATGTTATGGCGTTCGAACCATGAACATATCTGATGCCACTTTGCCTTCCCTTGAATTATAATTGGCGGCGATGGCTTGATTTTTCGCTCGGAGGCGAATGTTGGTTCCGACTGGGCAGTCGCGGCTGCCTTTTTGGCGGGCGTCGCGGTGGGACGTTTTGACAGGACGGCCTCGCTTTCGAGGTCGCTGTCGGTAGCGGGGCGTTTCTTGCCCTTTTTGCGCGATTTGACGACGGTGAAGCCGTCGGCGTTCGCGTTGTTAGCGGGGGTCGTTTCGACCTCCATGTCTGAGCCGCCGTCCGATTGTGAGTCGGGAACGACAGCGCGGAAGGGGGCCGAAATTGATTGCGCGGAAGGCGCGTTAGGTTCGATCGCGGCGGCGGAGGTCGACGCGACGGGCGTTTCGATTGTCGTAGAGGGCGACACAATAGCTGGCGCAGAGGGCACCGGAGATGGCGGCGAGGCGGCAGCCGGTGAAGCCGGACTGTCGCTAGAGAATTCGACGACAAGGCGCCGTTCCCTCGCGAAGCTTAAATATTTTGCCCATACTTCGGGGCATTCCTGCCGAAGGAACTCCTCTAAGAGGGAACCCATGACGACGCTTGTGCCTTTGGGGCTTGCGCCCCGCCGGCGTGTGGTTTCTAAATAGGCCTCCCCACCTTGCGGCAGGGAGGTGTGTGCCTAAAATTAACGTTTAATCGCCTGCGCTTTAGGTGCGCTAGGGTGAGTACCTAGCTGTCGCCTAATGCAACAAGCACACAGATAAAAATTACAATGCCGCCTCTGAGACGAGAAATGTGTGTAGATTCTACTTACGTACAGGAACCTGCCTACGAGCACAACACTACACTAACACTATCCGCTCGGAAGTCGAGCAAAGTTTCTTCGTTCTTCTGTAATGTTTTTTCTTTCTTCTATAATTTTTCTTCTATCTTCTTGCTTGAGACTTCCCTAACCGTAGACCGCGAAACACGACAACGATGAGGAGAACAGTGCACACCAAGAAAGATAATAAATATATCAGCAACAACGGTTGCAAGATGGCTTCCGGGTCGGCTGGCATGGGCCCTCCGGCTTAGAGTAACGTCCGTTCCGTGTGGAAGCACGAAGCGGAAAATGTGTTTTAATACTTGAATAAGCTTTGCACTTTCTATCTAAAATAGGTAGTTGCTGAAATCGCTACAAGTTTAGCGAAACATGGTTCATCTCTTGTAACTTTACAAACATAAGGACTACTAAAACTACTAACTAAAAAATGTACGTATGCATTTTTATCGGGGAAACCTTTGGTTTTTATGCCAATTGCCTTAAACTGAATAATCTATAAAGTTTATTCCAGCCGAGATGAACACCAAGTAGTTGTAACAGTCGTATGAGTAACTTGAACTTAAAGACATAAGGACGAACTGATTAAATTTAAAAGTCGGAGGTTAAAAAAATACGTAGGCACGTGATAAGTTAGCACATAAAATTTCATTGCTGCCGTCAGCAGGGAATGTACTCAGGTTGCTGCAGTATATACGAGCTATCATGGGTCGTCAATTAAAAGTCTTAACTGAATAAATCTGTTAAAACATTACACACGTAACACACAAACTCCCTTTCGTATTTAATTTTCTCAATCCTATAATGTCTGTCAACTAAGCCCCTTATAAATTAAGTTCTTTGTTTTTATCAAAGTAAGTTTCTGTTGTATACTTTCTCAGTCCATTCTTTAATTGGCAATTACGAAGTTTGATCCTTAACAGGGAAGGGAGACGTTATTATAAACGGCTTCACTCGTTTGTGCAAAAACAACTTTACTAGTAAATTTCATTTGAGCACAGCAATAAATTTTACATTCTATTTATTATTCCAAACTCACCGAGAAACAGACAATAGACAATGTAATACTTAGAACTTTTCTTTATTTAAACACTCGAGAGCCGCTTTTCTCTTTCAATCTCTAACCTTTAAAAGTGAATTGTAATTAAAATAATCATATCCAAGTTCTTTTTATTATTTTTATATTTTAATTATTTAATTTTTATTGTTTATTATTTAATTACAAAATTATTATTTAATTCTCCTAAATAATAATTTTGTTAAATGTGATAATTACTTGCACTATTCTTAGCTTATTCTTATTCTTAATTTAGCCGAAGATCAAAAGGCGGCTCGTGTAGATTGATGCCGGAATACTCCGCAACGCTTCAACGAAGGGAAATCAAATGCCGTTTATAATATCGTCTCAGTTGACGAATCGTGGATTTATTCATATGAACCTGAAAGATAACATCGATCAGCAGTTTGGGTCTTCGAAGACGAGGTCTAACCAACGAAAATGGTTCGCTCCCCCAGCGTGTCAAAGAAAATGGTCGCTACGTTTGTCTCGAAAAAGGGGCATGTTGCTACAATTCTTGTACAGGAACGCAGAACGCTTACCGCTGAGTGGAATATCACGGTTTTTTTGACCTCGTAGAACACAATTCGCCCCTAATGCGGATTGATAGACCGCACATAACTTAAAAATATATTTTTTTATTTTATTTCGAAAATATGCAGGTTTCCTGAAGATATTACCGTTAATAATTATTTAAGTTCACGTTACACATGTTAATCTTATACACTTAATTACTCTTTTCATTTCTTCAAATTTATAAATTTAGGAAAGTATTTTCATATTAATTTAATAAACGCTTATAAAAAAAACAACAAAAAACGAATCACAATGAGCGATATATGGTCATCGTGGTGATTCAATAAATTAGTAAATGCGCAAGAACATTGTAACCGTAATAAAATAAAGATGAAAATATAGTACCCATTAAAGTAGAAACACTTTTGTGCAATTACACGGCGATCTCATTCTTATATGATCCACCAGTGATTTGGGTCAAGTTGCTTGTGCAATATCGTAACAGTCGAAACGCTTTTACGTAGTGCATTTTATTATTCGCCTTTGTTGCTTTTATTCAAAAAATGTATATTCTCCTTCAAAGAAAATTCAACACTGCTAAAAGAAGCATTTAATATTTTTTCTTGCTTTTAGCTTGCTTTGCTGTTAATACCCTTAAAGGCTTTGTGAAAAAAGTCCTTTTTTTCTTTGTGATGAATTTGATTTCGTTCGTTTTGAGATAGAAAAAAAAATTTTTGTTTTGATTTGGTAAACGGACAGTCACGGGTGCCTAAACAAAGTGCAAAAGTTTAAAGCCTTCCATTTTCGTTTGGTCTCCTGATTTTTAAAGAAAAGCTAAGAAGAAAAAACCAACCAAGTACGAGTCGGACTCGCGCACCAAGGGTTCCATACCATTATCTATAAAAACGGCAAAAAAAATCATGTCTGTCATGTGAGAGCCCCAGTTCAACTGGTGACATACGGACAGACAGCCAGACAGACATCGGAGTCTCGGTAATATGGTTACATTTGTCCCTAGGGTATGGAACCCAAAAAGACTACTTTTTTCATTATAACACACCTAAATTTATGAAAAAAAGCATCTATTATATAATTTGTATTCTAATCTATTATACATTTTATATAATTTAGGATCTACAATTTTTTTATTTTACCGATATCTAAAGCTGTAAGTAAGGTCGAAATCAATATGAAATAAAATAAAATAATACAAATTAAGTTTTATACATGCGGGTTTTAATTTAAATATTGCGTATCTATTAATTAAGTTTTTTTTTATTAGTAACTTAGTGGGAGGTTTTAGCGTGTTATATTAGTGTAACTAATAAGAATTTTTCTATGAAAGTGAGGTATCATATTTCTAATTTTTAGTTACATTTCTCTATTGTTTCAAAATCGTTGAAAATGAGAAAAGACATTGTCCCTGATCTAATATTACGCTTAATTATAATCAATAAAATTATTTGTTCTCAATCCATATACTGCAACTTTTTCTGCGTTTGAAAAAAAATAAGTATTACAAAGATTATAAAAGTTTTAAGCTCGTGTGCAGAAAAAGTAGAAAGAAAAGTAGTAATAAAAACCAAAATAATTGAAATCAACTATCTCCCATTTCGGAGATATAAGTAAGGAACAAAATGGAGTAGAACATTTTTCGCCAGTTCCGCGTTGCCAAACGGATTGTTCAATGTCAAGATGTCAAGATGAAACTTGCATTTCGCGGAGGGCACGACACACTATGCATTTGAACTTGCCATGCAATAACTCAACACAGCAATACCAAGTCACAATTCTAAAGGTGCCGTTGGATTCGGCTTTCTTTATATTGGTCGCGTTTTTACGGATTTATCACGTTAATATTCAAATGCTGTAACTGTGGTACACCCACGTTACAGCCTTCGTAAGTACCACGACGTAACAGAGCACCAGCGTGAAGTGCAAGTGTTATACTTACGCGTTTCGTCTGATGAGTGAGGTAGCCGCGTCCCACTTCATTAAACTTAGCCAACGCACGCCTGAGCACATGCGTGGGTTCTGGCTAAAGACTATTAAAGTCTCGGGACTGAAAGCGTTAACATCAGTTAAAAAAAACTTCATTAAATGGTAGCAAAGCATCTGCAACCCTACGGGTGTTGCAAATGTCAATGGATAACGGTTAACTCTTAACAATAAAGCACCAGCTGTTGCCAGCGTTTCACATAAAAAAATTATCAATAAACAACATTGCTCACAGAAATGTTCACAGAACGTTTAATTGTTTATTTTATTAACGCGGACATTTTTAATTCATCTTGGTTTATTTTTGATGTTAAACTTTCGATGATTACAATATTATACAGCATTTGACGGTTACAGGCAGGACTAAGATGTTTAATAACATTAAAATAAGGACCTACACATCTGTTCTCGTTAACATATTCAGCATAACAAATGTCGTCACAAAATGGCAAAGACACCCAAAGCCAAAAAAGACCCAAAGTGAATCAAATTATGATCCCAGGCGCGTCGCTGAATATTAATGTACACTCTATACCGTTTCATTTCATAAATATGAGAACGTAATCATTACCAGTGAGGTACGCAAAATCATTATTTTCAACGCAATTATATTTTACTGATAACAACAGAGAATAGTGTGAAAAATAATAAATAAATAAATATTTTAGGACACATTTTAACACAACGTTCTCTAGTCCCAAACTAAGCAATGCTTGTACTTTGTGTACTAGATTGATGATATATTGAGATGAACATACTTAAACATAAAAGAAAAGTAATGTTTCTTGAAATAAATACAACCTATATTTAAGCCAACGCTTATTTTAAGTAACATAATAGCGCTAAAACTATGCAACAAAACCATGTAAATGAAAGTCTTGATTTCAAAAAATTTGCAATTATCTTTATTTCCTTATTTCAAGAAACATTACCAACCATCTTCTGTTCCCAACAACCGGTAAAATAAATAAAAATAGGAAAGTGGAGAGCGCTTATTTCATACGCTTGGAAATTGAACGACTTATCAATAAAAATAACTTAACTTTTATTGTTTCATCTTAAGTGCACAGACCAGCATTACAAAAATTTAAACTTCAAATAGCAATGGCGACATATCTGGTTCGAATTATCGTTGTAAAACCATATTTGAAATTGTTTCTACAGTCTGTTTTATTCAACCTTCACATTGGCAGAATCATCACACTATCCTTGATGGAGCCATTGTATTAAAAATGAATTGAATATTTTGTGTGCCGTAAAGGCAATTATTTTCCTTCCCCAAACATTGCTTCAATTTCGCATTTAAAGCAATTTAGATAAAATAGGTACCTACCTACGTGATTTTAATTTTACTCAAAGTCACATTTTCAAATAACGAGCTCGACATTCTACTATTCTCAATAACATTTATCTGCGGAGATCTGTCATATTACAAAGGTCGCAAAGTTTATTTCATTTAAGTCATTATAATATTAAATTGGCATTTGATTAAATTGGTGATGTTTATCTTGTAAGAGAATTTTAACGAGTCTTCTATTTGTGAAGAATGAATCAATTAACTTTAATTCTTCGGTAAATTAATGTTGTAAATGCAGGTTTGCAACGCTACGTATATGACTTATTTATTCCTTGATTTCTTGCTATAGAAATCTCAAGCAACAAATTATTTCAAAAAAATACGTATTCATTTAGCATGTTAATTAAAATGTAACAAAAGTTCAACTTTGATCCTTCGAAATTTCGGAAACAGAAACTTTTCCTCACTTTCATGTTTATTTCATAGTTTAATTGACGTGTATTTTTAGTTTCAATATTGAAACGAGTAACAACTAACACTACAAAATATATAAATTATCGTATATATAAAAATACGTAGAACATTAGTTAAAGAGTTTGTTCTCCATAAACTTTTATTATGATTTCTTACAAATTCGTAGGCAAAAATGCGTAAACTGATAAGCATCACCGAAATCGTCCCTTTGTAATCGTCCTTTGAAGAGTGCCCTGCACCTTAAGCGGTCGTAAAATATATTTGTTCTGTGAAACCCGAGATCCTTTAGAAACGTCCCCTCTTGGGGTTGAGCTTAGACGTAATGATTTAGAAAAGTGACCGATAGAAAATATGCGCGGTCCGTTCCTATCTTCATGTCCTTTTTCTGTTAGGTTTACTGAATTTTGAGGACATCATTAAGCTCATCTGTGGTAAGCATTCCTGTGGCTGAAAGTCCGCTACCGTCTACTCCATCACACCGAGGCCACCGACATTCAGAACCCGTCTACGTCACATAGGAGTACCTAGCCGTGGAAGCGAAGACAAAATAATCTTTAAGTCCACAACAACGACCTTATAAATGTTTAAGCCTCCTTCTGAGCTGTCATATAATTATAAGTTGTGACGGCCACAATAGTTTCATTTACTACCGCCTTAGGTTGGCTAGAAACACAAGGACCCATTATCGGCCCAATGATGGTTTGTAAATCATATAATATGTAGAAAAAATTAAAAGGCTCGAATTCAAACATGGCATTGTAAACAAAATTATACATTGATGTCAGATTCACGTCGATAGCTTAGCACTCGGAATGTAACAAACATTATAGATTAGAATATTTGATTTTACCGTAAAAAGGAATGAGTACACGTGAAGGACCTTATCATAGTTTGTACCTTAATCAAGTAAACAGACAATTACAGCTAGACTAGCTACATAAAGTAGCAAAACTTTGGTACGGCAACTTTCTTCTTCAATTGGTAGTGTTTCATCATCGAGTCAGTCATCGATATATTAAATACAAGAAAAAATAAAAACAATAATTTAAAATCTCAAAATTTTGCCGCAAGTAGACTAAACTTACGAAACTATTTCACAAAGTCGTAACACGAGTTGTTAGCCAATTTAACTGAATCGAAACATCTCAAAGTAAGACATTTGGAATAGGGAAGTGGTATATTGGACATGGTTCCGCAGCTGTTCAGCAACTTTAGGGAAAGTTGCAATTGATGCACAAATGCCTCGTGGGGGAAGTTTGTTTGAGCAGATCTGACGTGATGCAAGCAACTGTTTTATTCAATTATGCCGAATTTTATTGGTATTTAAGTATTCAGTATTTTATTGATATTTTAGTATAATTAAAGTTTGCCAAAAGTTAGGGCGTTTAATTCCTTGAGCATTCTTTCGTCAAGCATATTTAAACATAATTAATTTGACTGATTGAAAACACTCTCAACAATACACAATACTTAAACAATACACAATTTTTAAACAAATTCCGCTTATAAACCCGCTTAAAGAGCAAAACACGGGATCACAAATAGATTTGCCTAATGTAATATAAACTTTAATGTATAAGGCACCATGCAGAAACCTTGTTGATGTTTTTAACACTAATGGTGAAATGAAAGAGAGGGTGGCTAATTTTAATAAAATAATAGACAATTTAGTTTCTCTGATGAACACAGAAGACCAGCGTAAAGTGGAAGTGTGACAAATACTTTAGCGTTTCGTCTGGTGAGTGAGGTAGCCGGAGCCCAATTTTTAAAAGGTTGTCAACGCATCTAAAACCCTCGGGTATAGCAGATCTCCATGTGCGGCGGTATTCACTCACCATCAGGTGAACCGTCTGCTCGTTTGGCAACTTTTCTCATAAAAAAAAACGAACAAAAACGATAAAACTCCCTTTACTTCGTGGCTGCAAGCTGAAACATGTAATTTGTGTCTCACACGACAAGACAATATTTCAAGCACGCGTGGACGTCATACTACTAATTTATTTACAACAATGTATAAATCAGCGTCATCAAAATTAGGATACCGTGTCATCTTATTCACGACGACCCGACTGGCGTGGGGAGTAGTGCGCCTGCCTCTTGCGCCAGAAGGTGTGGGTTCGATCCCCACTATTGGAAAAATATTGTGTGACGAAAATAGCGTTTTCCAGTGTCTGGGTGTTTATATACGTATAACATGTATTTATTTACAAAAGAAAAGTATGTTTATCAGTTTTCTAGTATCGATAGTACAAGATTTGCTTAGTTTGGGACTAAAGAACGTTGCGTAAAAATGTGTCGGATTAAATTTCCTTTTGAAAAATTTTACAAGAGTTAAAGCAAAGTGTTTTGTGTCACAGTTTTAGACATATGACGAAATTGAAAAATAAGAAGAGGTAACATGTTACATACTGTTACATACAACATACTGTTAAAAGCAAAACAAGTTCAATAAAATTGATAATTTTCAAACCTAGCAACATGCGATAAACATGCACAAAGATACATATCCTCGTATGTGTGAGTATACTCGTATATACATTCAATAGAACATGTTAACATACAACACTTATATTCATGTTGTTCGGATCTTTTCTTAGAATTTAAAACCAGATTTAGGAATCTTAAAAAATTCAGACCAACAAATCTTTTAAAGGAACCCATTACTTGAAAATAGAAAAATTCAAACGATTAAAACTTAACAAAAGAGAAAAAAATCTTTTTCTACATATTTTAATGTTCAAACTTAAGTGCAAAGATTAGCACTATAAACAATTTAAATTTCTAGAAAAAAATAAATTAATCACCTTAAGAAACATTCACGGCAAAGTTATTGATATCGTATTTTGCATTAAAAATTTTATCTGGTCCGTCATGCATTTTAAAATTCAATTTTTTTAAGATATGATAAGCAATATACTGAAAACAACGTTACATATTTTTAATATTCTGTTTTTGTATATAGCCTATGTTCTATTCCCGTGTGGTTCTACTTACTTCATGAAATAACAACACACCATTTCCTTTTAGTGCTGAACTTTAATACATTTTGCCTGTGACATTGCCATGTACGAATGGCTAGGCTCGTCCGGGAAAGTTACAAAGCCTCACCCAATGCCGAAATGAAGTGAAAATTTTATACTATTGTACCTCCTCTGGTGAGTAAGGTAACCGGGCCCAAGTTTTTAGTAATTCTTCTATATGTTTTATTAGTCTTTTTTCTCAGTTTTGTTTTGATATGAATTGCCCTACCAGCTTTATGTCTCTTGTATAATTCTTAACATTATTTTCTAATCCACTTTACTACGCAGGATTTTTTAACTTTATCTGCATCATTAAAAACATTAAATTTGCTGGAACTGCGCTATATATAAATTCAGTATTTCAAGATAGTGTTTCCGGAATAATGTTGTAATTAATTATATAATAATTTAATAAAGATGACTTAATCTTGGTCAGCTATTTGGAGGACAAACGGCTGACCTAAATGTAGGATTGATTTCACAGATTTTAAATAATTGATAATTATGGAGTGGTATCTACATTAGTTTCAAATAAAACCGTATAACTGTAATCCTAACATTATTAAATATGGACTAAAGTAAAATTTGTATTTTTATGAAAATTAATTATCATGTGCATTTTTAATAACAGCTATTATATATTATTACATACATAAATGTCTGGTATATGTATTAGATAATAACCACAGTACAATTATGTATTGTATTTAAAATTTTTGGATTTAAATGTAATTAAAATTTAATTTAATAATATATTACATTATAAAGGATTGTTCCCGAAACAGAGAGTTTCATTATTACAATACATGATCAAGTCATCACCACCAGGAACTGCAGAAAGTACGTAATTGTAGATAGGGCAATGCAACCAAATTCCATGTAATTCTGCTGTCACAATAAGCTGTATACCATTCAATATATAACAGAAGATTGCATAACTTTAAACCAAAATAACAACTCCCACTGTCACAACCAAATAGCTAACACTTTACAGAAACTCTCACTCAAACACTCAAGATCCAAATACACACCATATACTACAAACACACCAATCAAGCTGAGCTGATAGCCCAACTCACCAACCGTACTTTGATTGCACCATTCTTACTGATTAATCCATTTAATTATATTTTATAATACATGTAATCATATTTGCCGACGTTAAACGTTAAAATAGAGAGTGAAGGAAGGCTTTATAAAAAGCGACCATACATAACACCCGTATTCCCAACAAGATCCAATATCGTATCGTATATTTTATCAACATAGCCGAGATAACAAATCCTGATGAACCACATCATTATTCACCAACTAACCAAATTTAGACTAACAATTCGCCAAATCTATGAAATTTTATTTAATGTATATGTAGGTACATTTCATTTGTAAACTCAATCTGACGAGAACAAAACTTATATCCCAAAATAATTCATCTGATATCGTGGTGATGGACCGGACACAGTCGCGGGTATTTTTGGTCGACATTACCATTCCATATGACGAAAACCTCGTGAAAGCGGAAACAGATAAGAAGACAAAGTATCTGGACCTGGCTCACGAGGTGACCGACATGTGGGGTGATGCGCCGACCGAAATTATCCCGATAGTCATTTCTGCCAATGGGTTAATCCCAGCCAGCCTCTCTAAACATCTGAGGCCACTGGGACTCCGGGACGGATCGCTCCAAGCTCAAATACAGAAGGCGGTGCTCCTCGATACCGCCCGCATCGTCCGCCGGTTTCTCTCCCTTTCGTCCTAACCCTCGGCCGTTTGGTCTCCCCTGCCGAGGGCTTCCGTCTGGTTGGGTCCTATATATATTTATTTTTATCCATAATATTTATTATATATATGCAATATATATATCTATATTTTTATTTTTATTTATAAACCCAACCAGACGAGAAAACAAATGAATATCCCCCCCCATAATAATGGGCCAAAATCCCCGTATTAAAAGAAATTGCTAAAGATAGTATTGAAGGCAATCAATAACTAAACAATTGATAAGATATGGGCATAGATAATGCGATTTAATCAATAACGAAACAGCTCTGTGTAGTCTATGATCGTTCGTTATAATGGTGGTTCTCTGTCCGTGCTAATTGCGAATCAACTGATAGTTTCATTTATATAATAAGTGTTCGCAAAATGGATTACGTGCGTACAGTGGAGTCAAATGGTGTTGATAAAAAATATTTCCCAAAACTACATGAAAGAATACAAAACAAATATAATGAGATGCAGAAGAAAATTGAAAAATCTAAATCGATCGATATGCTTACCTCACTCAACGATAACTTCATTTACACAGAACCTAAAAGATATTATAGTACAAATGACGTTAGTAACGGCAAGCAAGATCTTAATATCTCAAGGGGAAGGAGCCTGAAAACTGAAACGATGTCAATTGAAAATATGAACAAAATGAGCGCTACATATCAAGACATTAATTTTAATGAAGTTGTTGTCACGGAAAACAAATCAAACAATGGACAACAAGAAAAAATCGACAGCGAATATGAAGATAACCTATCTGAAACGATATTTCTTAGTGATATGAGTCATTTTTCAAAAACAAGCGTAGAATCGTAAGTTGTACAGTGTTCATTTTTTTATTAATTATACAAATTGGAACTATAGAACTTATGTACATAATTAATTAACAGATTACAAGATTTAGGAAGAGATAGTGATGAATCGATTCCACCACCTACCCCGACATCGAAATCTATTCGCGAGAAAATTGGTTCTCGAATTATAGCTGTTAAGGAAAGACGACACGCAAATAGAGAAAAAAAGAGAGAGGCACGTGAGAAGGTTCAAAAGGTATTGGTAAATATGAGAGGGGCTTAATTTTTAAATTACTGCGGTTTCTTATTACTACTGTAGAACAAATTAGTTGTAACTTTCCATGAATTTATCTTCTATGCAAATATTTCACTGGTAAATTTGACAAATGTTTAACTTTACAGTTTGTTTTCGCGAACACTCCTGATCATGATTTCGACAAAGTTATTAAGAGAAGCAAGTTCGGAACAGTTTCCATAGCACTAATTGAAGCTTCCGTCATGGAAAAAGAATCATTTGACGATAAATGGCGTTTTTTATGTTGTCGCTTAAGGTATCATATTTTTCATAAATAGCCATGTTTTAATTTAATACTGTCTTTATCATAAAAAATGGAGTAAAACACTCCGCATCTTTCAGATAGATGGAACAAATTTCATTATTGATATCCACTCCTCAGCGAGTATTAAAAATCATGAAAGTTATCTGTCTATCTAGTCTAGCACGAAGCACTAACGGAGAAAGAGACAGTGCGTAACAGTGATAAACTCGACGAAGTCGGAATAGACGATTGTCTCTTTCCAAGAGTCGATGTGCAATATTTATTGCAGATTATTTTAGTCTGTCAAAACCTGATTAATAAGCTGATCCGTGCCCGTTACTGAAATCGGAATATGCAATTTCTAATAGCAATCATACTATAAAAATGGAAATAAATAAATAATATGTTGCAGGTTAGGTACAGAGAAGAGAAAATCTAAATTGATAAAAATAAATAGTTCGGTGGTGAAATTTCAAGAGCTACTAAACATAAACATGTTCGACGATACACTTTTGGAAATATCTCTTTGGGATCGTGATGTATTCATTAGCAAGTAAGTTATTTAAGAACGTTGACAACTTTTGTATGGCGGCATGCACTAAACATGACTCAAAGCATTATTAACATTTTAACTTAGAGAATATATCAATAATTTAATGTCTTACAGATTAGATTAAGATTACGGGTGCCGATTTTAATATCAAACATTAAAAATAATATTTTCATTCCAAATACTTCATATTTTTATGTTAATACCAGTTTGACTTAATTTGTTAGCATATTAAAAGGATGTGGTTTCCACGTGATAGGAGTTAAACGAACTTTCGAATTTAAAAAAACATTCAAACACTCGAATAAGCAGTAACGATTCAGTGCGTCAACGCCCTGAGCATCACTTTCGTTCACTCTATATAAAAAATCGTCTTAAGAAGTTTTACTTTGAAAACATCCGCCTGATATAATTAATTAGTTAATTATATCTGGCACACAATTAAAAATAAATACCGACTATGTTAAAGTAAAAGTTTAAATCGTAAACTAGTTGGAAATATAGAAACCAGCTTATTGCGAGTCGGACACGCGCACGAAGGGTTTCGTACCATTATCTATAAAGAGAGCAAAAAAATCATGTAAGTTGTATGGTAGCCCCACTGAATTTTTTTTTTATTCTGTTTATTGGTATTTGTTGTTATAGCGACAACAGAATCATTCATCAGTCACGATTCATGAGATACAGCTTCGTGACAGACGGACAAACAGTCAGACAGACAGACAGTGGAGTCTAGGTCCCGTTTTACCCTTTGGGTACGACAAATATGACGAGCTACTCTAAAATATGTATTTGCTGGACATCTTTTGCGCAAAAACGGTCATCGTCGTTTAATAGTATAATATGTTTATGTTTACAATTTACTGACGTTATTCTATTACCGTGTTTTACAGACAGGTTCTCGACTTGTCTCAAGTAGAGAACGAACAGACACACAGGATGAAAATTATTTTAGAAGAAGAAAATTCTCAAACTACGTATGCGAATGTTCAATTATTTTTTCTTCTCACAATAAGTGGAACCAATCTAATCAATACAATGATTGACCTTGATGATTACCAAAAACTTCAACAAAAAATGGACATTGAAAGAAAAAATTTCGTAGCTATCTAAATATTCTTTATCTTCGTTATTTTAAAATTATTTTTATTGTTTAATTTTCACAAAAATCTTTTTTAACAAATCTTGCAGGCTTGGTACAGATTGAGAAAATTGACAGATGTAGGCTGGCTGTCTGTAATTGTCTTTGGTGCCAAAGGGATCACGTCGACTGACTGCTATTGTATACTGAAACTAAACAACGAGAGACTGTTTACACATACCGAATATAAGACACAAGTACCGAATTGGATGAAGATATTTTCTTTGTAACAAATATTATTTTAAAAACTTTTACATATATTTATTCTAGTATTATAATAATTCTAATAAAATAGTTCAATTTATTGCATTTCAGCACAGTTACTGATGTAACATCAATGTTAGAAGTTATAGTTTGGGATGAAAAAAGATCAGAGGAAGTGGGAAAGGTTTCAATACCGCTGCTGAAAATAAATACCTCGTGTAAAAAATGGTACGCACTCAAAGGAATCAATCAAAGAGAAAGGGCAAGAGGAAATAATCCAAGAATACTGTTAGAAATGGGAATTACTTGGAATCTCGTAAGTGAATTGTTTAGACGTTTCTCGTATTTAAGGCGTAACATTACAGTTATACGTTTTCAAAGATGAAATAAGGGTTAAGGATTGTTTCATCTTACTTTTCATTCAACGAAATATATAAAAGAGTGAAGAAGTGGTTACAATATTACTTGGCAACTTTTAATTTGATAATCGTATTTCTTTTATGTCGAAGAGAGAGCTAGTGTATTTTGCAAATTGTTAAAAATCTGTTATAACCCAACATTGATAAATATTGGTCTTTTTTTGTATGGAGAAAAGGGGCAAACGAGCTGGAGGCACGCCTGATGGTAAGTGATTACCGCCGTGCGTTGCCAGCCTTTTAGAAAAGAGTATGCTCTATTCTTGAAGATTCTTAGGTCGTAACCGTTCCAAAAGATTCCAGATTTCGGAAAGGTTCCACAGAGTGATTGTGCGAGGCAGGGAATGCCTAGAAAATCGCGCTGTTGTGGAATGCTGGACATCGAGGTGGTGTGGATGAAATTTTTAGTCTTCTATCTTTTATTCATACTAACATGTTTTAGGTCAAAGCATCTATACGCGTCATAAATCCAAAAGAGGTGAATCTATTGCAAACTGAAGAAAGGTTAGACAGGCAAACGTTCGCACGTAATATAACACGGGCGAAAGCAATCATATCTTGGATTGTGGACGCTTACCAGACATTTAAGTGAGATATTTACTTTATTAAAACTACATTTTACATGTTGCTTTATCACACACTGAATTGAAGACAGGTTTTATATTGTGGCATGTGCAAATTGCGAAGGGGCAGACTCGTCCAGGGAAGTGCCATGCCCTCACAGAAGACCATCATGAACTGGAAGAATTATACTTGCGGGTTTCTTCTAGTAAGTGTAATATCCCGGGCTAATTTTTAGGGTTTCGTACCCAAAGAAACCGAAACCCTATAACTAAGACTCCGCTGTCTGTCTGTTTGACTGTCACCACGCTGTATATCATGAACCGTGATAATGAGACAGTTAAAATTTTCACACAAGATGTATCCTTCGTGCGCAAGTCCGACTTGCACAAACAAAAAATTGGCAACGCCTCTGCAACCTCTAAATTTCCATTTTAATCATTTAAAATAAAAAATATTGGTATATTTTATATGTAAAGTTGGCAGTTTTGTTGATGGTGGTATCCGGCCTTTGGACTTAGCTAAATAATGTATACAAAAAAAGCAGTCCGCCACTATTGCGAAAGCTTAAGTGTTAACTTATCCTAAATGAAATAAAGTTTTATTTCAGAACAATGTTCGAGTGGGAGTCTATGAGATGTAACATGTTGGCTTTAACAATTTGGATACTTTTTTGTTGGTTTTTTAAAACGTGGATGCTGCCCCTCCTTTTACTTATACCTTTTGCATGGTACAACCCCACAAAAAGTTCGGTATTGGCAAGTAAGTTGCAGTTTTGTTATTAAAACGTGAATGGCTCTACACATTTAACAAGAAATATGTTTTGATATGATAAGTACGTTCTATTGGAATGATAAACATTTATTATTTTTTTTACACTCACAGTTAGAAGAAGATTTCAGCGAATACCGTTAGAAGCTAACGAAATATCAAAACAGGAAAAAGTAAGATCAAATACTTTCTCTGCAGTATTTTTTATTGTTTATTTTTATTAAAATAAAATTATCTCATTTCCAGGAAGAGAAGAATTTAACACTGCGACAAAAATTAAACTCCCTTCAAGATATGGTGCAAACGGTACAAAAAATAATCGGACAATTCGCCAGTCTGGGGGAGAGTATTAAAAAGTAAAAAATAAAATTTAATTAACACTTGCGATCAAAGTAACTTCATTTCGATTGTGCTAAAGAGCGCTTTTCAATTTTCAGCCTTTTTAATTTCTCGGTTCCTTTCCTGAGTTTCTTAGCGATATTTCTAATAATGCTGATAACTTTGGTAATGTACTACATTCCGCTGAATTACATACTCATGGCCTGGGGTACGTAAAAGATTGTGATATTATCGTTGTTAACAACATAAAACATATAATAATATTAAATATTAAACTATACGTAATAGTTTATATTAAATATATTATTTTTCACTACTTCTCATTTGTCTCTTTCACACCACCTTATTCTTATTTCTGCGTATTTTATTTCTTATGTAAGCGTTACCCATTATTCAAATGTAATTTTCTTTGGCTGTTTTCTATATCCTGTTTATTTCTTGTGTAAATATTATCATAGTTAACCGCGGCTTCGCCCGCGCGGCCAACAGGAACTAACAATGAGTTTTTATTATACACTAAAATATCTCCCGGATGGCTAATATTTTTCCTACAGTTGACACTTATCGTTACCTATATTTTGGACAATTCACACAATATCTTTATAAATTATAGCCTATATTTTATTCTGATGTATAAGCTATATTATTGTGAAGTTTCATTAAAATCCATTCAGTAGTTTTTGCGTGAAAGAGTAACAAGCATCCATCCATACAAAACTTTCAACTTTATTATATTACTAGCTGCTACCCGCGACTACGTCTGCGTAGAATAGGCTGAAGGCGTAAGATTCAGACAGAAAGACAGATATACATTAAATATGTACATAAAATTATAGCCTATGTCCTATTCTGATGTATAAGCTATATTATTGTTAAGTTGCATTAAAATCTATTCAGTAGTATTTGCGTGAAAGACTAACAAACATCCATCCATACATACAAACTTTCGCCTTTATAATATTAGTAAGGATAGTAGGGATTCCATGAAGAAGTTTAATGAAACTGCTTCAATATTATTGCAGGAATACACAAATTTACGAGAAAGATCCTTAAGCCTAATCGAGTGCCTAACAATGAAATTTTAGACTTACTTTCAAGAGTACCTGACGATGAAACAATGGTGGGATTTTATATGATTTCTTGTTGGATATAATTATTCCTTTCAGGGTTTAATTATTATTGGATTAACGTTTTTTTTTTTAATTTCTTCTACAGTTGAACTGCGAAGAGTTTACTTTAGCAAATTTGTCTGACGAAGATGAGCATTTGTGATCGCTGATGGACAGTTTTGTTGAAAGATCTGACTAATTTAATTAATGTGTTGTTTAATCAATGATGTTTTAATCCTTTTTTAAAGAAATTGTTTATAATATATTTTATATAAGTTCAAAATAACGAAACAAATAAAACTTTTATTTGCGCATTACATACAAACTTTTTATTTCATCATCTTGGTGACATGTTTTATTTTATTAGGCGCTATTCTTTTTCTCCAAGGCAAAATTTTATTTTTAATTTTTATACATCTTTTTAGCTGAAAATTATTTTGATGTTTTCTCCGTCGAAGTGAAAACAACCACCATTATCCATTTCGTTAATTATTGTCTATTCCATCACTGTTAGATAAGTTAAGCTTTAAATGTAATACGTGTCTTAAAGTTTGTAATTATTTTCTATCATTTAATTTTAAATAACCAACATTTAGCTTAACATCCATGTCAGCTTATAAGAAACCGCTCGAAATACTCGTTCGCTACCCATAGCTCAAACGCTTATCTCTAATTAATATAAATCACAACCGAACCTCTATTTCAATCGAATTAAATCGATAGTGATAAATGACGTGGCACTAATTGCGAACACCTCGCACTGGCTCCGGCAACATCCATTAGTCGATGCAACGCGATCCCCTATTTAATATGCAAACACCGTCCGTTCAGCTAATTTCCTAATCGGCTGATTAACATTTCCATTTTCCTATTCTATTAGGCTAGGATATTCCACATACATAGTAATTAGTATAAACACTATATGTAATGGATAATTAATGGGAAAAATCTTAGACCATATTGATATTGACGGAGGAAAATCAATGTGTATTTGATAAATTATTTTTATAAATGTCTAAAAATTGTAACATTCTTATTGTTACTAAATTTCTAAGAGGGCAAAAAAACACAAAATTTTTATTATTTATAGACAGGATAGACATATTGCGTGAAAGTCTAATTTACAAATATGATTATCATCATAATTATATTTGGGTTCCAGATTAACAGCAGAGCAACGATGCTTACGTCCGACTATCCTTCTCACTATCATGTGTATACTTTCAATAGAAGATTAAATAATATTTTACCGTCTTAGTTCGATTATCGTCATCCATTGTATCACCAATTACCTACCACCAGAATGGATTGGTGACAAATATCAGCTAGTACGTATAAAAAAGATAGGCATGATTAAAATCGTTCAAAATTCACTGATAGACATTTCAAAGCCTAAGTAGAATTTATTTAGCCAGTCACTTTAGACCGTCGATAGTAAACGTTGCTAAGAGTGTGATCATTCGCCACATTTTCTTATTGAACTTTAAAACAAAAATTAAAACGACTTAGGAGCGCGTTTTCAAAAACTTAATTAAATGTCATCTCTTTTTAAAGTAACTTGGAAAATAAGCTGGAAGTTAACTAAAAAATTAGAAGGTTTATCATAACTCTTTATTAATAAATACGATTAAATTTAACAGTTTCTACGCGTGCATAGATAACGAAATAAAACTACATCGTAAATTAAAATCACAGGTTACACAATTGGATATTCAATACAAATTACAGGGCGCAAGGCGAGGGGCGATTAATAATTAAATTTCGCTGTCACACAACAATGTTCGACCCGAGCCTTTCAAACTGGTCAGCAAAATAGACCATATCCTTGTAGTCTAGAGCGGAGTTTTGGAAAACAATGCGGAAAAAGTTAACGAGGTTACCTTGCGGCTGATACGTGACCATCATACTGCCTTCCTTGATCATTCGCTCCTTTATTTTCGGGGCGACCTTATGAAGCCTTTCTTTATAATTTGGGTCGTTCTCACGTCCGCGGAGACAATTAGGCACGTACCAGAACATGATGTTGGTACATTCCGGCTGTTCAAGCACTAGCTTAAAGCCGCTCCTTTGCTTAATGTGCTCCAGAAAGAAATTCGCGTTGTCGAAGAGTTTGTCGATGTGCTTCTCGAAGCCTTCGCTGCCCTTCGCCTTCCACATGAACCAAAACTTGAGGACGTCGGCACGCCTACCGCATTGTATATGTTTGTCCCCAGTGTCGTATGTAGTGTCGTAGAACTTGTCCTTCTGGAACAGATACTTCGCATTCGACGAGTGTCCGTCTTTTAGGACATTCTCATGCCTGACTAAGAAGGTAGAACACTGCTGCGGAGCCGCCAGCAGTTTGTGCGGATTCCATGTAACTGAGTCAGCTCTGAAACACAAAAAGCGAGATTTATTCTCTGCTGCAAAACTAATATTTGCAAACACAGGATAACAGCCACAGTATTAGGCTCCATTATTTTAACTAGCTTTTACGACAGTTTTTAAAGCTAATAAATTTAATAGGGACAAAGCGTCCTGGATATAATGAAGAAATATACACATATTCTCATTTATGATATAAGTACGATCTAATTTATTTTATCTGTACTTTGAAAACCTTATTCATTGTGAAATATGAAACCTTTTTTAATGCAAACCAATCTACGAGACCAATTATTTACAAAGACCACGTAGTTTTTTATTTATACCTAAGCTATATTGTTATTTAAAGAATTTTTTTAGATAACATAAGGCATATGCCTTGAAAGATAATTACATATTTTCAACTAATACCGTTTCTTACTCTCAACACGGCTAGCCTTAGTCATAGTTAATGACTGCCAGTTACTGAACATTATTACGCAAACCTCGAATGAATGGTATTTGGTCCAGGGTTTTTACTAATATCATATAAATTTATCTAGTAGTTGTTGTAATCTTTGGAATAGACTATGATTATTTATATATGGAATAGACTATATATATTTGAGAGCAACCTTAACTCATTACGCATTTTCTCAAATTTGCAATTTATATGTTTTTTTTAATTTGTTACATAATTTTGGAATGGTATTAATCATCATGCATACGATTTACACTTACTACAAAAGAAATATTGATCATTATAAAATAGGTGGGATCAGACTATACAGATTTGAATAGGTAATGACTTAGTTGGATAAAAACATTTCTAATCGTCGGCAAGTTTGTCATTTCGTATATTTTAAGTGAAACTTCAAATTAATATACTCCTCTTGCTCCAGAGTTAACGAATTAAACATAAAACTTAATAAGTACATTGCGTATTTTAATTGTTATAAGATATCTACTAACCTTTTTTTTGTACCACGTGATTGCGACACGTCGTGATTAAAAGTTATTTAAAAATAATATTGTATACAACGTAAAACCAATTATTATTTGATTGAGAATATAGACCACTTAGCTTAGTGGATAGAACATCTAGATGCGTAACCCGGAAGGTGTAGGTACAAATCCTGTCAGCGGCGTAAAATTTGCTACAATTTATCTTGACATTTTATGTTTTATCTTTAGAACAGGTAGGAGTTAAGATCATAGATTTATGCTTTAAGTATTCCATAGAATTTACGTTCTTTGTGAAATTTATTAGAGGAGAGTAACTAAACGTGGGCTAGTGCTTTAATATGGGCTAGTAACAATTCTCGAAAACCTACAATCGAAAGACTCAACAAACGACGATCGTCTATTGCATTCATTCGCTCTAATATCGCACTCGCTCATTCTCGTCATTCGCGCGCAAGCTGTCGCCAATGTCGGCCATACTTGTATTGCTGCTGTCGAAAAATTTTCTGCGGTACGTATCAATGTGTTATTTAATGAATGAAAATTAGGTTTAAATACTATAACTATGTGTTTTATTGCAGAATATAAGTTTAATTTTATGATTTTCGGTCGATTTATTGCTTGCTCTTATGATTTGTAAAGTACATGATTAAGTTGATTTTAGTAAAGAATTTCGAATATGGGCTATGACTATGGTCCTGAATATGGGCTATGGTCAAGGTCTGAGACTCAAACAGAAGAATCTACTTCTGGAACTGGACATGATCCAACAGATAACTATCAACCTTCGCCTTCCGGAATTCATCGTAGCATTCTAGGTTTAGTATGTCCTTATGACATAAGTCCCATGCCAAAAAAAGTCAGAAAGACAACTAATAGAGGTAGAAAAGCTGTTGTGGCCTCGCTTATAACTTCGTCTCCATATAAAAATGACCTTATTCAAACAAATAAGAAGAAAATTGAAAAAGAAAATAAAATAAAAGATAAGAAACCCAAGCAAAAGGAAAGAAGTATAGGAAATAAGAAAGCCAAGGGCGAAGTTGAAGTTGAAGAAGATATCCAATTTGATTCAGATAGTGAACCAGATGCCCCTATAGGAAGAGAGGCTCCTGACACTGCCGACGCAGCGTGTATGTTTTGTCAGGAACTTTTTTCCGAAAACGCGGCAGGAGAATTGTGGGTCAGATGTTTAATGTGTAAGCTCTGGGCACATACCTAATGACTGTGCTGGGCCAGAGTTTGTCACCTGAATATGTGGTTTTTATAAGTAATTATGTGATTTCTTCCATGTACCAAAGTAATTTGATCTCTTGTAAGAAAAATATTTATAATTGTTATTTTTGTACAAGATATTTTAAGTTTCTATTTGTAGCCCATATTTGAGTATCTGTTCCATATTTAGCGCCTATTTTGATATTTTGTTTAATGCTCAATTTAATAATATATTATAATATTAAGAATTTAAGATTGTTAATTAGTTCTTTAAAAATGTATGTGTAATTATTTTGACGTCAATAAATGATAAATTTTTTAATAGTTTTTTATTTTTGAGGCAAAAACAAAATGGTAGCCCATATTTGGTAACTCTCCTCTATTAAATTATGACGCAACAAACAATGTTGTATTCTGAATAGTTAGTTCAAACATTTTTTAAGTTATGTACAATCTATATATTTTTTTCTTGCTTTTTGTTCTTTGGGAAATCGTAGGATTTTAAAATGTACGAAATATATCATGTCTTAACCCAGCGGATCGGCAACCCCAATCACTAATTGCATTGAAGCCCGTTCATCTTTTGCGACATTAAAAGGAATAGAATGATCATCATCATAATTTCAACCTATTCAAGTCCACTGCTGAACATAGACCACCCTACATCCATCGACTTTCCGCACGTTTGAACAGGTCCTCACTCCATAGATGGTCGCCTACTAAAAGATGGCCGTCCTACACTGGGATGACAAATACGAAGTTACCACTTAAGCGTCGTTCTTCCTCATCGATGATAGCGAGCTATTATCGTGACTAATCTCCTAAGCTATGTCGGTTACGTTTCTTCTACTGCGGATATCGTCATTGCGAACTTCATCATATATCCTCATAGTTTCATTTACTGCGTATCTAACGTCATATACTTACAGTTCTATCCCATTCAATAGATGTTTGTGTTTCTTTGACATCAAAGCGCCGCCGCCCCACGCGGCGTCCACGTGTAGCCATATATTGTATTTCTTGCACAGCGTTGATATCGTCACTAAAGGGTCGAACGCACCAAACACCGTTGTGCCGGCTGTTGCTGTAACCATGAAAGGTGTAGCCCCCTCGTCCAATGCTTCGTTGATTTTGGCCTCCAAATCTTCTACATCCATCTTCCCCAGCTCGTCCGCTTTCACCAGAACACAATTATCGCTGCCGACTCCCATAAACGACGCCATCTTCTTCGTCGAGTAGTGCGCGAGCTCCGAAGTGAATAGCACTAACCTTGGTACGGCGTACACACCTTTGCTCTGCACGTAGGAAAAGAAAGAAAATGTTATAATACGTTAAAACAGTAAAAATTATAGCTACACAAAACCAACTGCAATTTCAAGAAAAACACCACATCTCAATACCGTACATTTATATATTTTGCAAAATCTTTTTGATATTTATAATTTAATATCTTATAATCATGCATATGTCAGGATTATTTTCATCATTACATATCGAAAAATATGAAGTTACGATTAAAATAAGCTGTCTACTCTTTATCTTTGTGACACAACGATTGTGGGAATCCCTTAACTAAACATAAAAATATAACTTTCCATTATAAAATAGAATCACTGATAGCAATGAAGACACAATAAATGAATAAAATTGTAGTTCTGTTGATAATGTTTTAGAAGTAAATTTTATTTCTCATACTGAGTGCGAGTCGTAACTGTATATTAACAACTAATGCCCAGTTTCCGAAAGGCCAATCAAAGCAGCAATCACATAACACTATGTCAAAAATGATCAGCTGTTAATCTCTTGTTAAACTCCCTTGGGTTTCTGGAAGGTTGTTCAAGAAAAATTAGCTAATCACTGTATAACCAATGATAATGAATGAAATGAATGATTTACTTCAACTAACTCTTTCTATTGTATAGCTGTCCCTTTTTAAACAAAACTTAAATTAACGTCACTATCCAGTCCTGTCACCGTGTGATTGCCAACGTAAAAATCCGAGCTATAATAAAATTTAATTTATATAAATACATGCAAAATGTCAAAAAAAAAAACTTTACAGAACGTGAAAAAAATGAACTTTTATCAATAATAAACAAGTAAGTATTATAAAAAGAAAGAATCCATATTATTTATTAACTTTTGAATTGCATTTTGTATTTTTTTCTAATCACATGATATGTTGGCATAATAATAAATAATAAATAGGTAATAGAACACATGAATGTCCTAACAACGTATTAGGGAATTATGTTTATTTTTTAATAAAAACTAAGATTTTTGACAAATAACATTTTAAACCAACGATTGATCGTCCATATTGACAGATTACTTAATAAAACTTTTGACAGCTCTTTGACCACCGAAAAACGCTTTCAGAAACTCGATTTTCTGTTGATTGTCCGTTAATCAGTGACTAATTGCAAATCAAAATCAATGTTGTTTAAGACGTTCTAGCAACTCAGATCATGTTAAACAGCGATTGACAAGAGATTTATCGTAAATTAAAATTGATTGCGCTTTCGGAAACTGGGTGTAACCCTAATAACAATCATTTCGGTGAACAAAATATATGTTAGAGATTTCATTGAAAAATTTGTAATAATCAGGCATTATAAGACGTGTCTAGTAAGGTTTACGTATGTATAAAAAAATGTTTAGACGCGATTCAATGAATATAGTGAACCAATCGTTAAATCAATCAATAGTTATTTTCACTTTATCTGTGGTAGCGGCAAGCTGTAGCTTTACTTTCCCTGGAAACTGGGGCCCACTCACAAAAGGCCGCCTGTATATTGTATTCTCACCTGGATACGATTTTTTTTTAACTAAGGCAAAGGCGCTAATCTAACGTGAACCTGTACTTTCAAGAAAACGGTTGCTTTAGAAACTAGGGCTAATTCACAAAGGAAAGCGTTTTCTACTCGCTAGGAATTTTGTTTATCGGGCAAAGGCCTCGAGCTCGTGTGAACCAGTAGGATGAGTAAAACGCACCTCCAAGGGCGCTAACATTTCAAGTTTAAGTTCTCGCACACAAACCGTTCTCGATATACGAGGTCCCTGCGAATTGTTGCACGCAAAATATTCACAAACATTGAAGAAACGAGGTTAAGGTGACCACCTAACTTCCTAAAAACTGGCAATAAAATCTTGTGGCTGTCTTAGTGTTAGAGGAGGGGTGCTCGCTTCAACTTGTACTGCTATTGAGGGCATCAAGCAATTTGCTCGTTCCACATTTCAATGATTACGGTGACCCGACATTGCGCGAAATTTATATTGAATTTTATAGCTCAAAAAGCGATGCCGTCGCGTGTTGCGTGTTAGCTAACTCCCATTCAGCTCAGAGTGCACTTTGACTGTAATCACTTAATTGCCATAATTGTTTATTTTAAACGCAGTTCTGTATCGGGTTTATATAATATTTTACGAAAGTGTCGCCGCCACTCGATTAAATAGATGGAAATTCAAAAGGGCGACTGGTGACGAGATTCTGAATTGGAATGTCCAGGGCGATCCACGATTTCTAGATTCCGTCTATAGGGTCATCCGATGATAAGGATGAGTTTAGTCATCCGGCAAGGGGCGACATTGTCACAAACCAGACTGTAGTTATAGCTCTACACTGACCGACCGTGAACCGGAAATCGCCTTCACATCTTTATCTTTCAATCGCCTTGTACGACAGGCAGAGGATAGCATGTTCTATTTGCCCGAAGCGAGAACAGTGATCACTTATACCTATTTATAATATACCAACCTTAACTTCCGGATAGAAGTGGTGTCTGGCGCAGCTGATGGCGTACCCGTTTGCTATGGAGCCGCCGGGGCAGAAGATACCGTCGCCCTGGCCGCCCGGCCAACCGACGATGGCCCGCATCTCCCTCAGCACCTCCTCCTCCATCAACGTGAACACCGGAGCCACTTCGTACGTGTACACGCTGGGGTTCAACGAATCCGTCAGCCACTGCCCAATCAGCCCGTAAGGGTCGACCGTGGAGAAAAGCTGGTTGACGAAGTAAGGGTGGCCGGTGTTGACCGAGTAGCGTGCGACCTGTAAGAGTAATTCGATATAACACTAGCTTTCACTCTATCGCGCTTTTTAGAAATGAAGTAGGTAATTTTCCCAGGTCTATATAAGGGCACATGGGCCCGTTCCCTGGGTCCCTGTCGTCACGGGGGC
Organism: Iphiclides podalirius; assembly: GCA_933534255.1. NCBI lineage: Eukaryota > Metazoa > Arthropoda > Insecta > Lepidoptera > Papilionidae > Iphiclides > Iphiclides podalirius. Next base: position 10,111,913 of record OW152823.1, on the reverse strand, counting down.
CCCGTACAGCCATTCGTAGATATATTACGACAGAAGTTTATAGAATACATATAAAACATAAGATAATAGAAGAAAAATGTTTTAATCATTCACTTTTTTAGTTTACATGAGGGCCCCAAGTTTGTGCGACCTAGGGCCCCGATATGGCCCTAAGACGGCATTGCTTACAATATGAACCTATTATGTGTTCTCATGTATTTCTATACCATTGTTTCGACTAAAATGTAACTTTGGTGATTTGTTGTGCCCGCGAATGTTTCAAAGTTTAAAACTTATGTTTCTAGTAGTTTACAAGGGACTCCCCCGTATCGTACGCTTTCGAGTTGAAGACTCTACTAGGTTTGGGTTATACCTACGTTTAGTTCTGTAAATTTCTATCTTACGATTAAAGAAGTGCTCCTACTTGATTAACCAAGTTCTGCTACTACTTGTATGTTGTGTTTTCAACTGTAATATCCTTTTAATAATTTTAGATCAATTTTAAATTAAGGAAAGTGTGTCAACAGTGTTAATTATTTATTTATTGTTAAAAACTAACTAACAATTTTAATATATATAGGTACTTTACATTTTATGTCCAGTGAAACTTGTTGACGATAATCATCTGAATAAACATTCTCTTAGCCTGTTTTTTATTATAACTCATAAGGGCTTCCGCCAATTACATCTATATTTGATTCCGGTGTGTTGTTGAAACAATATTAGCAATAATCTTATTAAAGAACTGTGTATGCCGTGATAAGTCCGCAAACAGAAAAAATTACCTTTTTACAATTTCTTTTCATTTTTAAACAGTTATTAACATGTTCTCATTCTCTTTGTAGTAATTTAATCAACAAAATAATTTAGGTAAACGATTTATTTACAAAGCTTATAACAAGTTCAAATGTTCAACAATATTTTTTTTTCCGTTTATTATTTTTGAAGTTATAGTTTTTTTAGCGCGTATGGAAAAAATTATCAGAGTAAAATTTTTATGATGCGCGCGCACAGTACACATGTACAGTACATACACAGTACACACAGACATGATGAATTTGGTTGCGAAGCGACCAACATCAAGGTACAAGTTTTTGAAATTTTTCTGTAATTCCAAGTTATTTATAAGCCTTTATCAATTACATATAATGTCTTTTTCACATACAAAGAGTACTGGCACAGAGGATAAAATGTTTACTTACTTTTCTTTCATTACGCTAAAGAAGTAACCATAACTTCTTACGTGCGTACTTAAGTACGTGAATACTTATTTTTATTTATAATTACGATGCCAATTGTAAATAATACAATGACGAAATTATGATTTATATATAATAATAAGTTATCTTTCCTTTCTGTTCTCTGTTCACGTTATAAAACTGTGTTATTTAATATTGGGTATTTTGCACATATAAATTCATGTTACCTATCCAAAATAACTATTTCTGGTATATAAATTACATTCGTGTAAAGCAAAAAAATATAGATTCTATATCCTTAGATATGCTAAAGGCGTTAACGTAACTAAGAGACAAAATACGCCAAAATATAGTATTATTTTGGCGTATTTTGGCTCTTACACAACACATAAACTGAGAAATAACTTGTTTTTGTATTTGTAAACAACTTAAGTTTAACGAATTATCAAGAAGTGTAAAGGTAAAGGCCAGTAAGTAAATCAATGTAAAGTCCTAATTATAACCAGGTAGAATTTAACACAATTCCGGGTAAAAGTTGTAAGGCTAGTATAACAATTATTTTTCACGTCAAAGCAATCAATATCATTGAATCGCTACTTAGATTAGAAAAACAATAATTAGACAACCTGCAACTTGGTGACAACGAGGAAATGAACAATTAATTACAAGATATTTTTTTACGTTCTTTAATTTTATTCGTTTAATTTAAACTCTCAGCACTTAACATGAAACATTAAAATTTGTAGAAAAAATGGATGAAAAGTTTTTCGCCGCAGAGGGAATCGAATCAACGTCTTCCAGATTCGTGCCCAGAGGCTTTAATCACTAATCTAAATAGCCACACCGAAGAAAATTTCAACGTATTGTATCTTGTATCACATATATCGTTTTTTCACATTTTAAGCATTACTTGGTGCATCTGTTGAAATGTCGTTTACAGCCCATAAACAATTTCAAATATCGTTTTACAGCAATAATTCGAAGGAGAGATGTCGCCATATTTAAAATAATATTTTTTATTTGAAATTTAATGCATATAACAAAACTTAACGGTGGTAGGGCCACGTAGCAGCCTCGGCTGTTGCACGAATGGGCAGGCTCGTCCGGGTAAGTACCACGACCTCACAGAAGACCGGCGTAAAGTGGAAGTATAATACTCGCGTTTCGTCTAATGAGTGAGGTGGCCGAAGCCAAATTTTCAAAAGGTTGTCACCGCATCTTGAACCCTCGGGTGTAGCAGATGTCCATGGGCGGCGATATTCACTTAACATCAGGTGAACCGTCTGCTCGCTTGGCAACTTTTCACATTAAAAAAATATACATGAAATTTAAATTTAAAAATTAAAAAATTAATTATTGGTGCTAATCTCTCCTTCAAAGTGAACAGTAAAACATTAAAGTCATAAAAATTCTCGCATCGGCGAAAAACTTTTCGTCAATTTTCTTAGATTAGTGTTTAAAGCGTCTGCGCGATTTTGGAAGACGTGTATTTAATTCCCGCAGTGGCGAAAACCTTTTCGTTTTTTTTTTTTTTTTTAATCGATTAATTTAATCAAAAAAATTGTTTATTGTGATTTATACACCTTACACACAAAATACACATTCGTAAATAGATTTTTTTTTAAATCTATTTAAAAAAAGATTTTTAAGTTTCGAATGGTCGATGATATCAATGGGCGATCCGCAAGGCACGATTCTCGGCCCATTCCTTTTTCTCGTTTATATCAATGATTTACCCTACTTAGTAGGAAAAAAACATGACAATGTTGTTTGCCGATGATACTTCATTAATCTTTAAAATTAAGCGACGTATTGTAACACTTGACGAGCTAAATCATGCTATGTCAGAAATAGTTTAATGCTAATAATTTACTGTTAAATGGCAATATAATTACTTTAAAAAACTTTTAAGTTAAACGGTTTTTTTTTGTTTTTTTTTTTTTTTTAAATTTTTTTTTGTTAATATTGTGTTGTCATCTAAATTAAATGTGTGTACCAAATTTCAGATCAATCTGACAACGGCAAGGTGCTTAAATTTCAATTTCTAATTTTGACCCAAATAAATAAACAAATTCCGTACGGGTCGAGCTAAATAAAACCGTTTAAAAACTAAATGTATAAAATTTTCGACACCTAATGTTAAACACTGGGGTGGTGTCAATGTACTTATAAATAGGGACGAGTTAAGCCTTGTGAATAACACTGATTTTCTAGGAATAACTCTTGATCCAAAACTTCAATGGGGGATATGGGGGAAACATCCAAAATTTAAATCCAAATGATTTCTATAGCATAATGTCATACGGTATTTTGCTATGGGGGCATTCAGCCGATGTTGAAACAATATTTATTTTGCAAAAAAGGGCCATAAGAGCAATTTACAATCTTAATTTGAATGCATCTCTGAGGGAGAAATTTAAAGAAATAAATATTTTAACCTTGGCCTCTCAATATATATATGAAAATGTAATGTATGTATACAGAAATATTAATAATTTTAATAAGAATACTGATGTACATAATGTAAACACTAGGAACAAACACAAGCTTGTAACGCCAGTTACTAGACTCCATAGAGTCAGTAACTCGTTCATGGGACGGTGTATACGCTTCTACGACAAAATCCCAGTTAATGTGCAAAACCTATCTATTAACTACAGGTTTAAGAAATTTATTAAAGAAAAGGTTTATACAAAGGGTTATTATAATATAAATCAATACATTAACGATAATAACCCCTGGGAATGAGATGATCGCTCAAGCTTCTAAAAAAAATATATGTACTGTATAACAATGTATTAGTTTGAGAAAAAAAAAGAGGATACCTACGGAGTTTCTTTCGCCTGTATCTTCTCCGTTAGAGGAACCTCATTACGAAACGGTGGTAGATTTAAAAAATGACTATCGATAAATGAAATGTATATTTCTTATTGCGATGAATAAATGATTTGATTTTGATTGTCATTCCTGTTTATAAACGGAACTTTTTACCTGTTCTGTTGTACACCGCTGAAATACATAGCTAGTTTTTACTCACGTCCGCCATTATTGCCAAGAGTTCATCATGAGTGACGGGCCCTTCTCTCGGTTTCAAATCGATAACGGATTTTATTTCCTCGGGAGCTGCCCACTCCACAACCTTCGACGATCTCTGCGACCTTCCGAACACCACTCTCTCCACCAACAAATCCACCGCCCGGCGTATGAAGTCCTCATGTTTAGATCTCTCCGGGAGACTTTGGAACAGACTCTTCTTCGCCGCCTCCCCCGCTACTATCAGATTCGAATCCGCGGGCATGTCTTTTATTTACTTTTCAAACTTATATTCAATTGAAAATCGTTTGTGCTTTTCTTTGGATTTTCTTATTGTTGGTTAGAAATTAATTGATCGTTCGCGTTTGGCCGCAGCCATCAGTAATACGGTTTTGGCCCCACTCTCAATGCGTAGCCTTCTTAAATACCTCGCTCCGACGTCAATTCACTTCGTAAGGTTACGCGGTGCAATGTTATAAATGGCACAGAATTATGAACTGATAGACACGCTCACCCGTTCGCTATGCGTATACTTCGACCCCAGAGTTATTAGCTAAAACTAATAATTTTAAATAAATGTAAAACTTGGTAAAAATCAATCAGATCTTATGCAAACAAAATAAAATCAGGTTCTATTTTGTAAATTACATATTACTTAAACTAAGAAGTGTATATATAGCCAAACGTATCGTTGTTTTTTCCGTTTTAAAAATAAATATCGGCTTAGTAAAAAAAAACCTCATGCCCTATTCACTCCTGAATTTATTTAAATATATAATGCATTATAGGATCCAAGCTTAAGAATCAAGTTATGTGTATCACATTCACATAAGCACAGCAACAACTTTTATATTAATACCTAACTCACAATTCACGTGAAATGCATTACCCATCGCCTTGACATTTAGTTTTTGCTCCCTTAATTATCAACATTACGATTACCGTGCGGCCTTTTTTACTTGATTAATCAACTGCGAAGAAAAACGACCGTTAGCTGAAACGTAATTAGTCACAGCTCGAAATTACACTGCTACAAACCCAGCCGCGTCTCATCGTTCAGAAGTCTACAATACTTTTTTGAAAAACTGCAACTGGTTGGGGATAGGATGCTTTTGATGGAATACCTCTGAAAACGTACTAATATGGCCTATTGACTGGCTCCCATCAGTAACAACAGATTCATAGATTCCCAAACTCCTGTCCAATTGTTTTCCTTGGTGTTAAACAAAATTATGTTAAGCATTCTGTATCGTTCTTATATCTTAACAATAACAGCCGTAAGTATAAATTTCGTAGTGTCTAAATCGTTTGCATAATTTTTTTCTTGATAATAAACTGTTATTAACCTATATTCGTTAATTATATCTCAGAAATAGTGGTATTGTTGAATAAAACTCGTTAATTCTGCGAATCTTTCAGATAGTTCCCCAAGCATGATTTATGCCATTTTTTTTACTGAAAGCACATATAGTTATAAATTATTTACAAACTAAACTTAGTTTAATGGTTTTACATGTTAACAATTGTATTGAATATTCTGCTAAAATTCGACACTCGGCCTATTAGCCGAATAGGCCATTATTCTATACAGTCGAAAACCAACTACTCGGCCGAATATTTAGATACTATCAGCCTAATACCGAATACTTAAATTTGATCTGATCTTGTAGACAAATAGTTGATAAAATCCTTAAAGTAATCATTAATCAATAGTTTTATGATGATTAAAGATTGCTTCATTAATTAGTAATAAATGTCTTTGTAGTACCTTTAATATCACAATTAAAATATAGAAGTGGAAGATTATAGTGCAATATGACTAATTCTCCACATATTTATTTCGGAATTTACTCCTTTTCTTTCCATACAACACTTTTATTGGGCGATTTCTTTTGCGATCCCAAATAACGTAAAGTGTATAGAATGTATAAAACAAAAACAATGTATAAAACAAAATTTAAAGCTATCTCAATTTACAAAGGGTACAAATAAACAATGCTTACGTATTTGCGGTACTAGCTAACTAAACTTATCACAACATACGCAACGTAGAGGAGAAATTTACGTAAGTACATTGGAAGAAAAGAAAAACGATCACATACAAATCGTCAAACGAATACTTTTGCCTAATATTCGGCTATTTGGCCAGGAAACCGAGTGGCTGTGTATGCTATTCATTGCAAGTTTAGTTCACATTTACTTACTACCTGAATACAGAATACAGGCAAAAGATGAAATCATTATAAATGTGTCATCAGCTTTTATTCTAAAATATAATCTAAGACTAAAAGGAAATTCCCATCTTTTTCTACAGATTACTTAAAGCAAAGGAGCTTAATATTTTTCGACGACTCAACGGGAACTTCCTTAAAAATTTAATTTTATTGTTTATTTTTAAGAATACTGTTATCTTTGATAATAATAATAATAATAGAATAATTATGCACATGTTATTATTTTTCATAAACCATATGAAGCATTTTATAATTACTACAAATTTATATTAATTATTATTATTATGGGGGATATTTACTTGTTTTCTCGTTTCGTCCTTATTATATTTACATATATTTTATTGCACACCACAAAAAAATTAATACAATTAATATAAAATAAATCTTATAAGTTTAATAAATAAATATATTACTCATATAAATAACATAAATAAATACACGAGAGAAGAATTAAATACGAATGTTGACAATGGAAACTATTGATTACACAGGGACGGACAATGATTTTTTGGGTTCCACACCCAAAGTGTAAAACGGGACCCTATTACTAAGACTCCGCTATCTGTCTGTCCGTCTGTCACCAGGCTGTATCTCATAAAACGTGATAGTTACATAGTTAGTTGAAATTTTCACAGATGATGTATTTCTGTTGCCACTATAACAACAAATACTAAAAAAACAGAGTAAAAAATATGTAAACGGGGCTCCTATACTTAAATATTCGACGAATTTGCTGAAGAAGTTTACCCCACAACCAGATCGCGTTGATTGTAAAGGAGAATTATTCTTGTAATATTTAGTTTAATACGCGTGTGATACTAGAATTAGTTCTTCAGCGGATCGCAGAACTCTTTCTGGACGGTTATAGCCAAGAAACTTAAAGTATACAACGTTAAATAAATTAGAGTCCTATGGTTAAATAATACACAGTATCTACAGAAGAGACACAGTGTGTAGTACCCATCGATGAAGTAGTAGTTTACCTATTCGTTTTCACAGAAAGATTCCTATGAAAACGAATGAGTAACCACTTGAGCTTTGAACGAAATTCGGATATGTGATGATATTTGCAACTTATAGCTAAATTTGGTATACGCTCAAGCTTGCATCCGCATAATTGAGAATGAATCAATTATTAATGATTAGGTAATTAACGTAAATGCAATGATATTAATAGACGTGTATCATAAAATTTTAAATAATAAACTAGACACTTGTTCAAGTTACCGGGCAGAGGTTTTATGAAATTAATATATTTTTCATGATTACTTGAATAAATTGTATTGCTGTAATTAACAGGACTTATCTCAGAGAAAAAAAATGAGGTAAAAAATACGTTAACATGTTGTTGCATCATGCCCGTTATTTCCCTGACACGAATTCATACCTTTAAGCGGAATGTGAATATGTTTTCTTAGGTACCTTCCTTATAAAGTTATAACATGACTAAGACCGCCATTGTGAAGTTTATTCCCAACTGCAAATAATTAATATATTTCCGGTATTGAAACTATCATACTAGTATGGAAAAACGTAAGTCATGAATGTGTCGGAACAATCGGGGAAGTACCGCAGCGTGTAAGAAAACCAACAGAAGTTAGTAGTATATTGGGTTTCGTCTTGTGTGTTGGTTAGTTTTAGTACGTACAGAAAATTTAAAATTAACTGACCCGTTCATGACGGTGGTAATCGCTTAGTGTTATATATATTTATCCCTTATAACAGTACGTTAAATGAGTAAACAAAATGAAATAAGGCAATAGCAGTTTAATAAACTACTTTCAATTTTAATTACTTTTAGTTAATTTTTATGATGAGATTTGAGATGCAAGTTCTTATGACTGATCTAATAAAGATGCAGCATCGCCTGGGGTATCCTCTTAATTTTATACCCCACCACAGTGTGTTTAAAGGAGTAACTCAAGTCATTACTTAGTGAAAATATAAACAAATTTCATTTTACATGTCTCAAAATGCCTGGTGTTATGTGAAACAATACAAATCCATTATAGTAGGAAGGAACATAAACATCTAACATAGTAGTGGACAGTTTCAATTGACATTGAATTGGTTGATTCCTCAATTGAGCGCCCCTTCTCTAATTCTTCACATTTATTTAATTAACGATGTTATGACTGCTAACGTTGACAACATAAATCGTACTAATTTCTACAGTTAATTATCAATATCAGTTTGCGTTTAAGGCTTAGTTAAGAGAATATTATATTAGAAAGGCAGCGGTCCACAGTCGCAAGTTCTAATCGCCATCACAATTCGGTTGGGTGTATTTAAATGGCTGCTTAAAATTAAATTATTACGAGTACATCTGTTTTACCTACATAATACAATAAGTAGATATAATTTACAAAACAAATTAGCGTCTTCTTTTTGTACTTACTAATTACTAACTTAATAATAATAAATGTGAAAATTAAACAAAAATTAAGAAAAAAATCATACATTAATGTTACAATTTCATGTAGATGTAACTATTTAAAAAATACCCTCTTTTAATTTCATTATTATTTTACAGATACATATAAAACTATTTATAATGATGAAATAATTTCATTACAAAGAGATAAATATTATTATTATTTATTTTAGACAACATACTAGATATAAAACTTATTTTAGCAAAAGTATTTAAAGTCTCATAATAATTATTTAAGGATTAATCATCAAACAGAAAGACATATTCGTGTGTCGCTATGTTGCCATCCTTGATTATATACTTGTCTAGATGAAACATTTAACCTAAACAAACGGCGAAAAGAACTAAAACTTGGTACACTCGTTTATCATCTATGTTAGTGTCATTTGAATCACTTATGGATAACAAGCTCACGAAAAATAATTAATTATGCCGGTTTGTGCTATTGAATTGTGTCACTATTATTTGGGAAATCCGAATAATAACACCAAAAACACTTTTCATAGGTAATTTTTTTTTATTCAAACATTATTAATTTAAGGAAAAAGGATTTTTTTATTCGTTATTTCGTAGGTCAGTCTGGTTAGCCGGTGATGTTTATTTCTACCTTTCTTTACCTTTATTTTCTACCTACCTATATCATCTTACGATCAGAACATTATTATTTTAAAAATTACATTATTTATTTCTTTGTAGTTTTTGTTGTTATTAAAATATTAAATCTACAAATTAAATACTTTATTCAACCTATTTTCTTTAACTTTCAACTTACTAAATAATGAAGAAAACTTAGGGGAATAATTTGAAGCAGGCATCCACAAAAGACGCACACAAGCGGAACTTCTTTTTTTTTTTTAAACAAAACTGTCCAGCACTTAACTGACATCCTCACATTGCATCATAGATAAGACATATATACTGCATTGCATATTGATGGTAAGTGCATTGTAGCCTTTGATGGTAAGCGCGCTATAAGTCAATATTTTAATACGTGCTGGTATTAAACCACGTCCTGCATGACCAGCGAGATCATTTCACTATGTCAATGATAAATACGCAGTTGACTGAGGAAATTTAAACCAATCTTTTTGAAACTCCTTGAGTAGATTCTTATGTATTTTTGAAGTTTTCAAGTCAAAAGATTTTCAACCTCATTTATATCATCTATAACCCTGAAATCATCAATAAAGTAATCTTTATCTTCTTCTTCTTTTCTTTTTTGGCGGTTTTCAATGAATACGCCAATGAACACTTCTGGTTGTTTATTTTTGCCTAACTTTTATAATGAAATGATGAAGAGAATGATTTTATGAATGTTAAATATGTATGTTTTTATATATAGAATATCTAAAAAAATTTACATAATTATAGCAATTACTTAGAACAAAGAAAATAAGATTGTAATTATTATGCTAAGTTCACAACTTAATATTACAACTATTAATAAAACTACATAAGATATAAACAAATGAAGAATTTACATATGTTAAAAGGTTATTGATGTTAGATGGACGAGGGATGTTAGAAGGAAGATGATCATAGAAGGGACCTGGAATTCTGGGACAGTTGAAAAATATATGATAATCTTTATCCATCATTTTAACACAAAAGACACATAACGGTCACTAGCGTAGTATGGAGGGTAGACGTTAGGAGGACCATCTCAATGTATTAAAAAGTGTCCGTTGAAACGGAGCAAATTAAGGTGGCGCTATAGTAGCAAGTGGAAGAATTTTAAATAGAGCGCCACAAATTATTAGAGTAGGATACTAAATTAAAAAAGGAAAGAAACATTTCCGCTAATAAAAAACAAATCACTATGCACGTTATTTCAGGTTTCAGGAGTTTCATAAGTTATTATTTACTAAATTACAGTTGACTACGTAAATAGTTGACATTTTAAATACTGCATATTTCTTAACTAGAGAAGTCAAGAGAAATATTAAATTTTTCAACCCAGCACACTTCACTCTGCTTGTAACTGCTAAGTTCATATCATTTCCACTTGCTACACTAGCGCTATTTCGGTGAGAGTTCGAACAATAATTTGCTGTTTAAGTGGACACCTTTTCGACTAATCCCCCATACGAGACGGTCCAAACGTAGCAAAGAATCTAATCAGATTGATTTTGAGTTTGGTTCCCAAGATACTTTCTTTAAAACTACATAGTAAATTGACTTATGAAATACGTACTTTTTCTAGTTTTAGTTTGTTATCTTAATTTAAGGCGCTGTACGCAGTGAATTTTTAATTGGTGGTGAGGTATGAGAAAGCGGAGGAGGGGTAACCCCGCTTAGCGGGGCGCAGCGCGCGAGTCTCGTCGACGCGCCGCGTGACCAAGTCATTCATTACCTACTAGTGGTGCGCCGTAGGATACTATCGATATTATCATGGAAGGCTTTCGAAAATGTACACTTGACACTACAATGATCCCTGTAATATCTTTTATAGCCAATGATTGTATTTTACTTTTATATTATTATAATAATAATAAACAAACAAATATAAAGTATGAGAAAGTAATTAACAATTTTAGAAAAACTTCCTATTAATTAACAGGAAACGGATTAGAATTGATTAAAAATACATCTTAAGGTCAAATAAATTAATAAAGGCAAATGACATTTCTTACAACAAAACAATAAATAAACGAATAATTACTTATTTTGATTTAAAGTAATAGCTCACAAAGCAATTCGTAGTCTCCACGACAGAAATTACAAATACGACTTTTTTATTACATATTTTCTTAAACTATTTATCTTTAATTTATTCTTTAAATGATAAAGACTTACTACTTTATATAAGATATATAAGAGTTACTAATTTATTTATTACATAAATTCCTCATGAAATGATATTTAAAAAATTATCGATAAAATTCCTTATATCGATAAACGACAACAATTATAAATAGAATCGAAATTTTGTCACCGACCACAGACATCGTGTAGCATAGTGGTCCGAACGTCATGGTAGGTGAACTATTACGTTGGACCCAAGTTCAAACCCTAGTGAGTGGTATATCTTTTTTCAATTTTAATTTGTTAATCAATCAATTATTTTGTTTTATTTCATAAAATGTGGAAAATAAACAAATTAATGAAAAAAATATAAAACAATTATTTTTCGTGTTCCTAAAAGATTAATTTTCATTTTAGGTTGAAAAATTAAATATTTTAATAAAACATATTAAAAACAATATACAATATGACTTGTTAAAAATTTTAAATAATGAAAAGTTGGTTTATTATCTGATAGATTGTTCTCCAACTGTTGCCTTCTACGTTCAAAAAATACAATAATATTTCGTTATCACTATTTATAAAAATAAAAAAATCCAAAAATATTAAATGGTAAATAAAAAATATATTTACAAAAAAGAAAATCACCAAAAAATATAACAAAGAAATGTAGGGATTTGAACCCAATCCCTATAGAATGATGGTCCACTGGTTTACACTATATGCATAGGACTGATAAACTTATCAATCACAAGATTGAATTCAAATTACCCTCTAGTTGTTAATATATACAAATAATTAAAAAAACGAAATATGTGAATATACATTTTTAGTTTCGTGTTTCCGAAAGATCTAATAAAATTAAATAAATAAGGAACATATTTCGTAACAGTGAGCGGAGGACGAGCATAGACCCATCTAGCAACGCGCCTCAGCGCCTCAGCGCTCTCTGTGTGGAATTGGAAGAGAACCGAAACAACGGCGCGGTCGCGCGGTTTTGGTCGTCGTGTTCGAACTAATTTTAATGAATTAAATTAATATTTACAATTATATTACTCAATCAACAAATTAAGACAACAATCCTTGTTATAAAATACTCTACACCACTGATATTAATTTCATTAAAATTTGTTGAAGTATTACGTTCATTTTTGGATTTGAATTTCTCTTTTAGAGGTAGTATCATGACTTTTTTCTATCGAGCAAATATATCGGAATATGTTATAAAAACAATGCTCCATTAGAATGTAAAATCAAAATTAACATAATTTTTTTTGCTGCTATAAAATGTATAGATTTTGCTAAAAATTCTTTTGAAAAACCTATTTTTACTGCATACAGCGCCTTAATCGAAAATGCGTATCGATGGCTCTTTTCAAAATAACGAAACTCACATTTTTGTTACCAACGGGTTTTACAGAAGATGGGATACCGATGGCTCCAAAGTGAACTGCCCTAAGTGAAAAAAATAAAATTTTACAAGAGAGCAGTTTAAGGTATTCAGAAAGGTATTTTACGTCAAATCTTCTAAACTACTGAAGCAATTTTTTAAAAATTATTAAGTATTAACATATCGTGTTAAAATATATTTGGAGATTTTGCACTTTCGATTTTTTACATCATTGATTTTCTTTTATTCATCTTTTATTATTCCACGTAAAAAGGCTTTTGTCCGCCCATATACGAGAATCAGTATTAATATATGTCTTTATACTAAAATATGTTATTAAGTCAATAGTAACACCTAAGTAATGAGGGCGTTATCTTAGTAAGCCAGACACATAGTAATATTCGCTAAGCAACCTTGCCAACTTAGTGCTTTTAGACCCTAGAGATCTTATACTTACGAACGTCAGTAAGTTTAAGGTCTTTGTTTAGACCCAAATTTAGGGCCCAATATGCATATTGGGCTATTTCTCGGTCCAAAAAGTTTGGGCATTTTTAGGGCGTAATAATATTTCATGAATAATAATTTCACTGACTAAATGAGTAAAAAATGGGAAATGTCTATTTATGAATGTAAGTAATGAAATTTTACTTAATATTGTATTATTTGATCAATTATTTCAACTATTTGTAATGAACAGTAATTAAAACTAATTTATATTAACCTCAACAAAACGTAAAACGCATTTAAACAATATCTTAGAATTCAATACAAGGCTTTTTACGGCTTTTGAAAATGGCGTTTAGGGTTTTAGGGATATATTTTTTTTGTAGTTGGCAACACTGTGTTAAGTTTAATTATCATTAATGATACTGCTGTCATGCTGTCACATTGTCACAACTCAAACTCACATTGATATTTTCAAAGATTAAGTAGTAAATGGTTATTTTCTGCAATTTGTAATGTGTATCATATGTATATTTTAAGGAATATTGTTAAAAAAAAATAAGTATTGAAAATGGCAGATGGTCAGTTTAGTGATTATGAAGAAGACTTATCAGTAAAAGTTAAGTCAGTGCGAGTAAGTTTATAATATACCTATAAATTTACCCATATTGTCTCCCATCCCATTTCTTTTACATTAAAATGAGTCTGATCTATTTTATTGAAAACTTTTTAACTTTTAACTCTATTTTACTTTTACCAATATTTTTATACTTGTTGTTTATTATAAAATCTAAGAAACTAAAACTGAAAATGGTCCTAACCTTAAATTATTCCATCGTTAATTTAAATATAGGTCACAAACATTTTAAAAGATTTTTTTTAGTCCGCACTGTTACTGTACAGAAGTTCTTTCAAAAAAATTACTTATATCAGATCAGTTTTGAAATATTTGGTTCATTCATTATGATGATATACTTTCTGCACATTTTCAGTTTGCTGATCCTCCTGTGATTGCTAGAGACATTAGTGATGATGATGATGTCGACTCTGATGACTACTTTTATGACTCCGATGATCCAACTCAGACAAAAAATAAAAAAGACAATGTCAATCCACAAACACCATCTAATAAAGTTAGCACCTACCAACCAAGCGAAAAGCTTTTTAAAAAATATGTCCACAAAATAAACATAGATAAATATGAACCAAGCTTTTCTGAAAACACACAAAAATTTATGGATATGAATGATAGAAAGGTAGATAATGAGAGAATTAGAACAAAAGATAAACATGACAGGGCAACAGCAGAACAAGTAATGGACCCTCGTACAAAAATGATACTATTCAAACTGCTTAACAGAGGTATTATTAATGAAATAAATGGATGCATTTCTACAGGTAAAGAAGCAAATGTTTATCATGCAACATCCAAAGAAGGAAAAGATTATGCTGTTAAAATTTATAAAACCTCCATTTTAGTTTTTAAAGACAGAGATAAATATGTATCAGGAGAGTATCGTTTTAGGAATGGATATTGTAGATCAAACCCACGCAAAATGGTCAGAACTTGGGCTGAAAAAGAAATGAGAAATCTTGTGCGTATGCACAATGCCCAGTTAAATGTCCCGGAGCCTGTAATACTTCGCAGTCATGTGTTGGTCATGACATTCATGGGTGAAAAGGGCTGGCCTTCACCGAAACTAAAAGATGTGGAAATATCACAATCAACTGCAAGATTGCTTTACAGAGATTGTATTACCATGATGTGGAAAATGTTTAATATTTGCAAATTAGTTCATGCTGACTTGTCTGAATTCAATCTTTTGTATCATAATGGTAATATTGTTGTTATTGATGTGTCGCAGTCAGTAGAACATGATCATCCCCATGCCTTTGAGTTCTTAAGAAAAGATTGTACAAATATATCAGATTTCTTCAGAAAAAAGGGTGTTGCAACATTAACTGTTAAGGAATTGTTTGACTTTATTACTGACACTTCTATAAATGAAAGTAATCTAGAAGAATGTTTGGAGCGACTATCAGAGAAGGTAGCCTCAAGAAATTTTGAAGAAATGACGGCTCAAGAACAAGTAGAAGAGGAAGCATTTAAGAATGTCTATATTCCTAAAAGACTAACTGAGGTACTCTAACTTGGGTTTATGCATGCAACTCCACAAAAATAAATGTCCCACTGTTGGATCAAGGCCTGTGCACAGCCTTGATAGCTCATTGTCCAGGCACTCACTCATGATATATTTATGCAAGATATATTTGAATTTTCCGTACTGAATGAGATTTATTTTATATTCATTCATATGTTAATAGTAAAATAAAGGGCAATTAAATAAGTCTTAAAAGTATTTAAAATTGACTGATTCAGAACTGGACAATTCCAAAACTAAAATGGCGATGATTAAATTTATACAACCTGAATGTATCCTGCATAAAAGAAATTGTACATCTAGATTGTAGATGTTCTTTATGTATATCATCTATAATATATTAATTTCATATATTAAACTTTCTTTTTTAGGTCATAAACTATGAAAGAGATATCAGCAAAGCAAAAAAAGGTGATACTGAGGACCTGACATACAAAAAGATTGCAGGATTTAATGAAGATCTTTCAGGTACAGTTGACAAGCCTGAGATTTTACAAGAAGATGAAATTAATGAAGATGATGACATTAGTGATGGATCGGAGTCCGGATCTGGGAGCAGCTCCATTGAGAATGGAAATGATGCAAGTAAGTTGTTGTTTTACAAAATTTATTTTTGTTTGTTTAAATTGAGGCATTTTAATCTTTTATTTTAATAGTTATTGAGACCTAATTATGTTTTTTTATTGTAATATACTTTGATGTGCTCTTAACACCAAAGTACAATCAAATAATTTATTAAACACAACTAAAGAATTTTTTATAATCTCACATAGGCTGGCAGCAGGTGCAACCCAGGCACCAGCCCTTCAGCAACTTCTAGACCCATTAAGAAACATGGCAGGGACTATCTATACACTATTAACTATTTTAGAAAAGAAAAACTAAATATTAATGGTCCAACTTTGTGCAGTTTAAGTTCATTTTTTACCTGCCTGTTCCATGCAGAATGCCCCAAGTGCCTTTTCAAGTACCGGTATCAAAATAAAGTCTTGACTATATCTAACCTTTAATATTTAGTAGAGAATTGAGATTTCCAAAAAATGAAACTACACTAATTATAAAAACTACACTAGTTTATTAAATGTACAGCCAAGTTTTTGTAACTTGTCACCATGATTTTTTAGTTGATTTTTAGTTAGAAATGTTACATTAAGTATTCCTTCATTGCTGTAATATGACAACACACATTAATTATTTTCAATCATCTCGGAAATCAAAAGGAAATCCCCACAATTTTTACTAATAATTATACTTTCGTGCAACTTGTATGAAACTTTTAGACGAGTAGGTAGATTTTGTTGATAATTCATTCAGGCAGCCATTAAATAATATAGGAACACCACATTAAAACTTAAAATGGCCAAAGGGTCTTGATGATTCTTCACAGAAATTCCTAACAACAACCTGAATTTTCACTGCAACAATTTTAACTTTTCACTTTCAAGCATATACTGGAGAATTTTTGTGTGCTAATTAAACTAAAACCAATGTTATCTTCGAAATAGTGACACACATTCCAAAACTCTTTTTCTCTTTTTACTTCTAGTGTTAGAACATTTGTATATTCTATTTTGAGTGGAATGGGTTGCATAGTAAGTATTGACAACAACTGCGACCTAGAAAAATATATTGTAGTCTTCCCTTCAAAAAAATTGGCCTCTTATTGTAGGACAACATTATCCTGTGTTGTAAGGATGTTTTACATACAAAATTTCACATGGACAAACACCCAAATCGGAAACAATCATCTGTGGAGCCAATATCTTGGCAACTTCACTACAAGATCTTTGTACACTTATTTCAGAAACGAAATTTAAAACCAGTTCTCGCCCACGAGATGAGTCGCCTGAAAGCAAAAAGGCGAGAAAAAAAGCAGTTAAAGAAGAAAAAGCTGAGAAGAGAAAAACAAAAACAAAGAAACATATTAAGAAAAGAAGGGATAAAGGGAGTGGCCGAAAGTAAAAAGGATTATTTTGTACATTGTATGTACCTAATAGACTTAAACAAAAAATATAAAATTAAGTGGTTTTATTAGAAAAGTAATAAAAAAACCTTTTTTGTATTTCAATTACATGATTTATATCGCATCATACCTATGTGAATCACATTTTTATAAAAAAATTACTCCACTAATTCCATAAACGCAAAAACAAATTGTGTTGTAAGTTGTAATAACCTTTGAGACAACAACATGTTAATTGTCAAATATTTTTCTTTTTAGCTTTCAGCGAAGAACACATGTCATAAATTTAAAATTATTCAACAGATTAATTTCGTCACTCTATATTTCTATAAATTGAAAGTATAAGTTTTTTTAAGCAACATGGTACCGAAGGGCGAAAATTTACATTTATTCACTTATGGGATGGCAATTAAACAGTCGGTTCACCAAATACAGATGTCGAAATAATATCGATATTTTCAGCCGGTATATTTGGTTCCGATATGTTGATACAGAATATACAATATCGAAAATCGTATCAAAAACGATAATTTTTCGAATTCCAGTCCGGCACGGAGTCCGTAGGTATCAAATATTTAATACTTGACGTACCTTTTTTTACAAATGCGTTTCAAGGACCTATATAGATGTTTTCTCTTCGATATATCGAGGCTGATATTTATATTTTTATAAATATCGATAAATATCTTCACTTTCGACATCCCTGTCACGGAATGTTCGAACCGTTCGTCCAATTGACACAGCACTAAAATGTTGCTCACCGCTGAGAATGTAGGCCTCGGGGCTACCTCGCTCATTGAAAAAATGTTAATTTTAAAATATCATTCCTCAATAATATCGATGATTTAATATATAACATGATATATTTTTATACCTAACTCTACTCTAATCGAGTATCTTTTTTCTAGTTTGAATAGATAAAAAAACAACCATGATATACGATATCAGCGTTTCCTAAGGAGATTTTTTGCCAATCAGCATATAATCGTCACATAGCTGTAGGGGCACTTAATAAATTCTTAACTTATTTATTGTCCAACAAGGTTATTTCTACGTCATAAATACACGCTCCCTAAATTAAGTCATATTCAAATGTATTAATAATACCTACATATTAGGTATTGAGAAGTCTGTTAAACGTAATTTCTACTATGAAATCAGTTTTATAAACGTCAAAAATTATATGCATTTTGAAGATTTATAGAATTATTTTGGAATATTCATTTATATAACTATTTTCTTGTAATGTAACTCTTTACATAAACGAAAAAAATACTTAGAATTATCTCTAGAAAAAAAGTGTGACATGATTCATATTCTGTTAAAGTTATTAAAAAACATACCATTCACCTCATGATAGTATTTTAACATATCTATAAGCGTTTTTTATATTACGCTACTGGTGCATTTGTATAATTTCGGGCTTAATAAAAACATTTTCACGAATAGTACCTAATCTTCATTTGCATGATATCTAGCTTAACACTTGACAAATCCACTTTAAGCAAATATGAATGCATTCAACTAATGAAATTACTTTTGCTTACATAATTCTATGCCTATGCTACATGCACCACCAGTTGCGATAATCAATTTCGATACTTTAAATTGTATCTTTGGCTTACAATATAATAATTAATATCTATACAAATTTATTATAACAACTAAAAACCATAGGACCAATTTTGGGTTTGAAGGTATTATCTTTTTATCACATATCACTTTGTACCGCCCGGAGGCTTTCTATCATTCATTTATCACAATTTTGTGCGCTTTGATTGTCATAATCATGTAGCAAATCGCCATTTTAAACCGAGATAGCATAGTGAACGAAACATGACCATAATTGCTACTATGATACTGAGCTCGAACCAAACAGAGTTCTTCTCGATGTCCAGATACTTTAACAGTACGTCGGGCTTAGCGAAGTGGCAGTAAACATCTTTACAATCAAGCGGAGTCCTGCCGAAACCGAATATGGTGAGAACCATGGCGACGACACCACACCGGATGAAGGAGGTCTTCATGATGATGTTCATTAGAAGAGGGATACGGTGGGCAAAGTCGAAGCCGTAGATTGCCAAGCCAAGGAAAGGTGCGATGGCCGCGGGGCCGATGGCGCAACCGTTCTGAAATGTCGAAGATTAAATTCTGTTAAAATCAATTGATATTAAAAACAAGGTTGAATGCGAAAATTTTGAAAGAAATTATGTTATATACAGAACTAAAGTTCCGGCATCATTAAAAAAAACCGTTCATCCTATCGCTATTTATTATCTTATTGCTTAAATTTGTCATCAAAATCGATCTTGTCGTTTTGCTTTCCATATATAGAACATGCATATAAGAACAAATCAATTTTTATATATGTAGCTTTTATAGCATATATATCGAACTATATCTTAAAATAACGATATCCAGGACATTTTCCATAGTCTTGTGCCTGCTCGGTCATCTAAAAGAGCCCTCTGAACTATTTCATTTCGGACTGAACTAATTCATTCCATTAGTACTATTAGCTCTACTCGGTCTTGGATTTGGTCGGTGGTACTATAAGAAATGTGTTACCAGTAATTAAAAAGCGTAAAAAGTACAAAAACTACTATATTAACTTTAAATATCTTACATTTTAAAAGTTTGACTTGTTTGTGGTATAATATGTAGGTACTTATTACATAGACATTAGACTCGAGTCATAGCATTGATATACAACATAAATTTCTATAGTCTCAGTTTAACCGCTTCGTCCGGTCGATAAAATCGTGATTCTTCGGCTCTTCTCCGATATACTCATTTTACTCAGTCACCTGTCACCAATCGACTCTCTCTCTCTCTCTCTTTCGCTTGCGTTCGATTCATTCGGTATGACTGTTGTAGGTAGATGTATGAAAAGAATGAAAGAGCTATTAGACCGATTAACAGTTAACATTCGGAAACGTTCCTTGTAGTACAGTACAAAGATAAATTTCCTATTCGTTCATCGTTCGCGAATTACACGAGATTGATTTTCAAAGCATCCCCAATAAAAAAGAAAGAAAGATCTGATGAATGCTTGGAATAAATACTAAAGACATTTAAACTCACCCTAACGCTGAAGATGGATCCAATGGCCATCCCCATGCCCTCTGACGCCAGAGAGACAACGTTCGCTATGAGGCAGAAACAGATGAACCTCATAGCGCTGAATGGAATCCCGACCATGAAGTATACGATGGTACAGAACACGATGTTTAGCGTAACCTGTACCGGCAGCTTGGATACTGTCAACGCGGCGTAGTACGGCGACAGACTGTACCAGCCGTTGAAATGCTCTTTCTTCACTAGCTTCACTTCTTGCGGATCTGGAACGGGGTTGCGGAAATAGCTTGTGGCTAATGAGCCAATGGTCAAATCACATTACAAAAGAAAAATGTCGATTGTCATATGAACGCAACACGAAGAACGTGAATAGTCAACCCTGTTTTATGAAACCCATGGGATAAATCAGTACTTAAAATAAACAATTTCATTAGCGCCGTCACCCGGACTCCAACTCAGCTGCCTCGAGTAATTTGTTTTTATTGCATTGTAAGCAATGCTTGGTAGGTACTATCTAATGCTTCCTTTACAACAAGCACTCTTTTTCAATTAGCCAATTTTTTTTTCAATGAATAATAAATAAGTAAATAAATAAAAACTAGAAATGTCGCCTTTGATTTTGAAATTTAATTTTAAATTTTAGAACTAGTCTCTGCACTCAAGACAAAACTTAATTAAAAACAAATAGATAAACTGCCGCATTATTCATTCGCCGCTAGTAGCATTTTCCACGGTTATTTGCTCTTGGAGAGATATTGA
The DNA here is from genome assembly GCA_933534255.1 of Iphiclides podalirius. Lineage (NCBI taxonomy): Eukaryota > Metazoa > Arthropoda > Insecta > Lepidoptera > Papilionidae > Iphiclides > Iphiclides podalirius. The sequence continues at coordinate 10,090,493 of OW152823.1, read as the reverse complement.
CTTTCTACCTTGATATTTAAGTTATTGCTGTTCATCGATTTTTATGGAGCGTGCCCTTTGGGACATTCATCTTAAAGTATAGATGATTTTGTTCTATTCCACCTATGGTCAAACTACGGCCCGCGGGCAGAATGCTTCGGACTTTTGTGGTTTGCCCATCTGGTGTTACTTTTTTAAAAAATTGCGCTGAGAGTGCGCTGTCATTTCCGTCATTTTATTATTTTCGTAAATACGACAATTCGACAATTTTTCTAAAAAAAAGCCTTTTTAAGCAAAACAAACCATCTGGAAAAAACCTATAACCGCAAAATAAATTATTTTACCGGGTCAATAAATGGAGTTGATACTAAAACAGGTCAATAAATGGACCTGATTCAAATGTTTTTCAGTACAGTAAATAGTTCATTCATTTTGAATTTGGTTTTTATTAACAACTAAATAACTTCTTGTGATCAAGGACACTGCACCGTGTTTGGAACGACCCACAAAATAACAAAAATGTTATGTAAATATATCCGATAAATCCATTCATAGCTGTCGTTTATTCAATTGTAATTCCTTAGGAATCATTACCTAATTTTTTTATTTATGTTTTTGCGGCCCGCAATACATCGAGTAACATGTATGGTGGTTGTGGACCCTATGAAAAAATGGTTTAGTAAAAAAGTATGAAAAAAAAACCCCTATGAAAAAAGTAGTATAGAATACTACTTGTAATAATATCTTCGAATACATTTTCCAATTCAGTTTGTAATCGGACATAGTACTTAATTACTATTGGCTGAAATTTGAGCATTCCTTGCTCAAAGAACAAGCAAGCGAGATGTAACCGGTTTAACTCAGGCCTTGAACAGCGAGCGATTCAGATCGGGTTCAACCGTACAAAAAGCATTATTTAAAATCGCATCTCCATTAAAAACTCATTCCATAGATCTATTAGCGTATGGCTGTTGAGAACTCACGCTTTTTTTTTTCACATTGAGAGAGTTGTTTTTATGGTTGGTTAATTTATACGTAAACAAGCGACCTGCCCCGGCTTCGCACGGGTGCAATGTATTATACGTATAAACCTTCCTCTTGAGTCACTCTATCTAGTAAAAAAACCGCATCAAGATCCGTTGGTTAGTTTTAAAGATCTAAGCATACATAGGGACAGACAGACAGACAGCGGGACGACTTTATTTTATACTCTGTAGTGATACAACTTCGACTGGAGTAATAGATGACTTGGTAGCGCAGTTGCTAAGCTATTGTCTTCGGGGCTGGTCCTGGATTCGATTCCGTCACGGGACAAGTATTTGTGTGACCTACAGATAACAGATCTTGCACACTGATATGCACCATACCAGTTTAAAGAAAACAAAGTTTCACATTGCACGGTTCTATCCAGTTGAAAACTAAATTTAAAGATCCCTTTACCCGTATTGTCGCGTATATGACAAAAATAATAATAAGTTGAAAACTCACAAACTAGTACCGGGACCATTATTTGCGTGTAGGCGAAGAATATCACGAGGCCAACGCACATCTTCAAGTGATTGAACATCTGCGTGCCGTCGTTCGCCATGTTGAAAAAGCACAGCCCAATCAACGCGCCGCACATGGTGTGGTGTACCGTTTGGATCCACAGGGCTGTAAATTGCGGTTAACGTAAGAATAATCCATAAGCCTACTTACATTACACTTACAGACATAGGTGCTTTCTACAGGAGGCCTCTTAAATCTAATTTCGAGTAATGATTATGATCCCCGAATATATAACACCGGCACCTTATTTTCAAGTCGCTTGTCGCTTGAACGATGTAGGTGCCAATATATAAAATTTAACAATAACGCTTCTCGTTAATTAATGAACTCCCAAAAAGTAAATTTTTCTGTCAGTTTAAGAACTTTGTCCCTGAAAAATAACTTTTAAAAAGAAAGTAAAAGTAATAACTTATACATGTCCCACTCCTGGCCAAAGGCCTCCTCTATACAGAGGGTATTACAGCAAAGTCCACCACACGGCCCCACTCTGGATTGGCGGACTACACATATCTTCGAAATATTTTTTTTTATTATTTCGAAAATATGTCACGTGATATGTCAGCACACTTAAGATTAACAAATTCATTGGTGTCGGCACCGGGGATCGAATCAGGTTCCTCGAGTACATTTAATTAAAGGCGAGCGCATGGACACTGAGCTATCACGGCTAAATTTTAAAAGCGCCGTAAATATTATCAAAAATCTCAATCACATTTTTATTACCTATTTGTTGAAGGCTCAATTGCATATTACGTTTTTAGTTTTGAATTATCGCACTGTTAATTGCTAAATAATTACTTGACTCAAAACTCTCCAATTATAAATTATTGTTGGACCAAGAGGCAAATTATTTAAAGATTTGAATCGTACCTATTTATTTAAAAAATCACAATTTTTTTTATCTTGTTTTAAATCTTGCTCAAGTCGATTTTAAGCAAACCCGAATTAGGTTAGATAGTATTGTAGACCTACCCAGAAATCGTAAATTAAATCATAGTATATTTATTTTAAGGTATTACCTTAAGGTATTAGAATTATTTCAAGGCTAAGGTAATACGTATTAGCAAAAAAAATCTAACTTTTCGTTAAAATAAAATACACGTTTAAAATAGTTGTTTCTCTTTAGTTAATTTTAATCTTTTGTGGCATAAAAGGTTAACAAACATTTTAACTTGGAAAATTTAACTAAAATGGAACATAAAGTTCTTTCGATTTACGTGCATGGTTTAACCATGATTATCTCACTCGGCGCGAGAATTATTTAATAAACGAATGCTAATAGTAAATTGAAGTCTGTGAAAGCGACAGAGCCCACAATCGAAATATCTTCATCTGAAAGTTAAAGTTATGGTCGGTCTGACTGCGATAGGGCCACGCAACAGTCTTCGCTATTGCACGAATGGGCAAATCCGTCCGGGTACGTACCACGACCTCACAAGAGACTGGCGTGAAGTATTATACTTTTGCGTATCACATCTCTAAACCTTCGGGTCTTGCAGATGTCAATGGGTGGCGGTTTTCACATAACATCAGGTGAAACGCCAGCTAGTGCCACCTTCTCACATTAAAAAATAAAGTTTATCTGACATTAAAAAAAATAAATAAGATAAACTCACCTTGGCGATTCCGGCTTATTTGTTTTAACATTCGCCGGAGTAATATAGAGAATTGTTCAAAATATGTTGTGGGGTACATTTTCGGGTCAGAGTTTTGCACTTTCATCCACGCTAGAGAGGAGTTGTCCCGTGAATCGTGACTAGATATTGATATCATTGAACCTCTCACACCATCGTATTGTTTTCCTTTATAAGTACGGTTCTCATTGGATAGTACGATTTGTGTCTCGCCCATTTCGTCTTCGGCTTGATAGCAAACTTTGAGTTCCAAGCTATTAACAGGCTCAATTGGAGGGATTTCTAATTTTGAAGACTTATACAACTTTCCGTTGTTGATTTCTTGGCACAGCACGTTTATGTTTTGTTGATTTTCGGTAACTTCAATAACTGTAATATAAAAACATATTTTTTTATGCAAGGAGTTGCCAACGATGATTCTGCTACCTTCACCTCCAATACACACAACTTATTTAATTTTAATCTCAGAATGAGCGTTCCCATTTGTGCAACAGTAGGTTAATTGACTTTTAATAAATTTTTTCAAAGCAATTTAAATCTGCATTCGATTGTTTGTTACATTTGTGATTTGATTTCATTCAGTGTGTGTTTTTTTATATATATATATAATGAATGCCAGTTTTTTTAATTATTTATATTTTTATATTAGATTAACTTTACCTAGGCTTCATCCATTATCTGTCAGTTATATCTACCCAATATAATTATCAGTTACTGAGTTTTCAAGTGCAAAAACATAAAATTAGGCACTGTAAAAGAGGAACTTCTTACTAACTTAACTATTCGCATCCCACCCGATCATACCTAGGGTATTGTGGTGCTTACTTTAGCTTTTTTTAGCTACTTACTTTAGTTTTATATTGAATATTTTATAGTCTCATAGAATGGCAGGCATAAGTAGTCACTGAAACTAGAATGCATACGCCATCTACATGTTTTTTTGTAAATAAATTAATCATCAAAAATTTTCTTCACTGCCGTGATTTGAACCAAAGGGGTTATGAACTGACTCTAACCAAATGAACTATATTATGCCAATTTAGTGGTTGGTGGTTAGCTATTCAAAGTTCCGGCAATTCACTATTATCTTTTGTCTGAGTGCAGAGACTATCAGTAAAAAATGAAATTAAATATAAATGTTTTTTTTAAATCTTTTCTTTTAGAAAGGGGTTTTGTAATTATAAATGTTAACAGCAAAGGCGATATCTCTCGTTCAATTTAAATGTTCAAATTTTATGTTAAAGTACCTATTATTTTAAAGGAGTATATACTGTGGTAGGGCCATGCAGCAGCCTCGGCTGTTGCACGAATGGGCAGGCTCGTCTAGGTAAGTACCACGACCTCACAGAAGACCAGCGTGAAGTGGAAGTATAATACTTTCGCTTTTCGTCTTTCGCAAAAGGTTGGTCAACACTCCTGCAACCCTACGGGTGTTGCAAATGTCCATGGGCGGCAGTTATCACTTAACATCAGATGAACCGCAAGCTCGTTTGACACTTTATTAAAAAAAAAACTTTAAAGAATCCATAGTTACGAAAAATCTGAGAATGATATACGTCCTAATGTCCCCAAATTCCTAATGTACCCACAACTTACTAAAATCAGCGGGGTTGTGATGTCTTGGGCAAGGCAACCCAACGCTTTGTAGATACGGCACCATGGCGTCTGTGTCGCCTTGGTATATGCACCGACCGTCAGCAATCACGTATACCTGAAGAGTTACAGAAAGTTTATTAGAGAAGATAAATAACCTTTTTTTAACAACGAAAAACGGAACCGACTTCAAATATCTCGCTCTGTATTCATTTTATAATTGTTTTTCAAGAGTTCCATAAGTATCTCCGGAGCCCAATATCCAATATCAATTAAATTAATATGGGACCACATGGGAAGCACCATCTTTCAAATAAAAGAAAATCATCAAAATCCGTTCACTCTGTCAAAAGTTCTGAGGTAACAAATATACAAAAATACAGTCGAATTGAGAACCTCCTCCTTTTGAAGTCGGTTAAAAAGGATTTCCAAAATAATCCGTTTCCAAAACGAATGTAAATTCTATGAGTTCATATACAATGAAAGTAAATTGGCGTATAATGTTCTTCGTAATGAGCCAGAAGGTATCAGGGCATAGTCCACCACGCGGCCCCACTGCGGATTGGCGGACTTCACATATCTTCGAAATATTTTTTTTATTATTATTTCGGTTAAAATATGCAGGTTTTTTTTTTAAGATTTCCTGCTATTTGATACAGGCTAAATATGCAGGTTTCCTCACAATGTTTTCCTTCACCGCTGAGCACGTGATAATTCAGCACTTAAAATTAACAATTTCATTGGTGTTGGCACCGGGGATAGAACTCAGGATGCTCGACTCAACTCACTGAGCTATCACGGCTCTTCAAGGCTAGGTACATGTAATGCTACATAATAAAACTTGTAGTAGAAATATGTAATGAAGTGCTTTCATTAAAAACACTTCGTAAATTATTCGTTCGAGTATGCACATTTTCCACGTATCTTTTACCATGGCTATTAAATAATGTTCAAATCCATCCCATACACATCTAGATGAACATAATTACGTTTATATAGGACCCGTGAGTAATAGATGAAACACAATGCATAATCGGCCGAGTGCATGCGCTATGCAAATTGCTTTCAAGTGATGTTTTATTTTATAAACGTATGATCCCGAGCCACATTGATGGTACTCCAGTTGCGACATCAAAATCAAATTTTTAATAATTGAAAATCTTTCACGTGTTACATAATAAAACCTACCTAATAAAACCTTCGTTTGTCCATATTGATAATGATGATGATTGATATGATTGTCCATGGGATAAATGTAACATAAGTATTATTTATAAAATGTATCCCTAGTATGGTTTATTATATAATAATAGAAGTGGATTACTGAAAAAATACAGAAAACAGTGCCAAATATATCGACATAGAATGCGTAGACGGTTAACAAGCCTATTCCATATAATATCTGTATCCAGCCAACCTTCATATGTGGACAAACACCAACTTACTACATATACTGAACCCTGTCCTGTATATCCAATATGCCTGAGGAAGCCGGAGCAGCACAACACAAACGACACTAAATAACCAAATAACATGATCTGCCATTTCTAATGTCGCAATGTTGGCCATGTGCATAAACATATCGTAAATATTAATCAAACAATACATTCCTGGCCGTGACTGTCGAGTAAACAGTCTGAATGTTATCAAAACATAGACAGTGATTGTTTATCAGCTTGTATGTTTATTTTCCAATTATTTGTAACAGATTTCTGATCAGATTGAAAGTCGATAAGGTGAAATGGTTTCCGATTAAGGTTTATAAGATTTTTATTTGGATTGTCAATTAGAACTGTCTGGACATAATAAAACGGACACTTTGGTCACAAAAAACAATAAAATGTACATATTACGGAGGTTCAGCGGTGCGTTCTAAAGATAGATCCCGCAGGTGGAGAGTTTTTGTGAGGAGATTGATGTGTAAAACATAAAATTAAAATTTCTGTATTGCGAGAATACTGTACCCACAATACAGGAACCCCACATTACTGTTTTCTTCAGAAACATGGTATCTTTCGAAGTTTCCCTCTTTTTTTTTTGCTATCGGGGCGCGAAATCTTCAAGGATAACCCTGTTACCTTACACGACAGAGTTAAATGTGGTTCGTAACCATTAAAACCTCCTCGGTGGCCAAGTTCTGTATGTTTGGGGGGACTCCGGGTTCTCCTACGGAACGCAACGTAGTCCCTCGGCACTGGTTGTAAGACGCCTCGGAGAAGAATAAACCTTCCCCCATTCCCTCACCATCTTTCAGCAGCTCAAGACTACTTGGTACTGCTGACAGTCCGTGTCCCCTTTTAATGACCTTTTACGACAGGCAGGGGATACCTTGGCTCTATTCCTTGAGCCCGAGACTACAAGGCTGACGGGGCGGTGGGTCAACGCTCTCCCCTTCCCGCTCAGCGTATTACTTCTGGAGAATAACAGCTTTGCCGAGGGAGACCAGTGTCATCCAAGGAGATTTCTCAAGGAGTAAGGTCCTGCCCCATAATTTGGACCCAGATCCGATGCTCTGACTCCCACGCGACTTACGACCCCAACAAAGTTTAAAGTCTTTTCGCCTTTGCTATTCAGATGTTTTTATATTTATAGTTATGCACAAAGAGGAGCATTTATGTAAATACTTTTAATGTTATTCTAGAAACCAAAATCAGAATCTTTCAAAGTTTTTGAATTAAAAATTTTGAAAGATTTTATTTGGAAAAACCCCGTAAAATAATTTTATTTAATAATTAATATTATTCGCGTTTGTAGAAATAAATATTATACAGAGTAAAAGTAATAAAAAGCTTTGTGGCGTAATTGTGGCGTCCTTTAGAAAATTGTGTCGCAATTACTATGAATTTAACTTAGGTGAAAAATTTGGTGACTGCATCGGTGATCCAGTATACTACGGTGTACCTTAAGGAGGTATTCTCGGTCCGACATTGTTTCTTGTGTTTATAAATGACTCATGTAATTTAAAATAAATAGCGCATAAATAATCACATTTGTAATATGTCCTTGTCAATGCCCACAAATTTCTCTTAGTGAGAACTTAAAGTACCTCGACAATTATGTCGAGGTACTTTAAGTTAATATATAAGTTATTATTAAATAGACAGAAATTTTAATTTTATGTTTTACACATCAATCTCCTCACATCCAGACTTCGCAAAATTAAATATATATTTAAAACTCTACGACATGTTGTAAATCCCTTTATTGTTCATAAACATAATACTACTACTACTGCAACATCGTAAGACTCCTTTCATTGAAATAACAAAACATCGTAAAGATAAGATTTTCTCTATCCCGAAAATAAATTTCTCTTTTACAAACAGATTTTTCTACTTCCTTGGACATTTCCTATATAATAAATAATAATTGAGTTTCCTAAACATAGGTCAAGAAATGACCTATTTAGGTCTGTTTAGTTCGTAGATTATTTTGTACGTTTAAGTACGTTATTTACCACAAATGTGCTTGTAACTTTTTTTTAAATCTTTGTCATTTGTAATAAAGATTATTCTCATTCTTAACTTGCATTACATTATCGCTTAGTGATTTTGTACGATTTTCGCTATGGCTCAGTCAACAAGACAGTAACCAGGAAATTCAATAAATGTCATTTAGAGAATTAACTAATGTTGCAGATCTGTATATTAGAGGTTCGAAGAATTTCGACGTGGACGTGATCATATAAAGACAGCGGTTACCGAATTTACTATTAACATAGTACGACAACTGATTGAAACTAACTAAACTCAACTAAAGCCAAGGGCATTTACTGCAAATCAGTGCGTATGCAATTTTTCCACGAAGCCCTTGTAGCGGTATCCAGTTGAGACTGAAGAAGAGATGAACTGCTTCTCATTATGGTTCCGACGAATGCAATTACGTGAAAATAGTGACCATTTGCTTTGAAAAATCATGTAATGTGACTTGAATATAACATATATAACATTTGGTCTTATTTCATTATCAAAATCCAAACTTTCAGTTTAGTACTCCTGGTTTTCTTTGAATCTTGAATATTTGTACTAAGTAGTAAGAGGTTTATTTGTTCAATTCCTATAATTTATGCGTAAACCGTTTTATTACAATGTTCTTTGATATAACATTGTAAGTAATAAATATTAGTCCTATTAACCTTCTCATAATTCATTTTACAATGAATGCCGTTTAATGCAACATTTCAAGATTTATTATACATGTTAAAGTTTATTGTTTAATCAATTTTACTTTATATTGAATGTCTCAAAGTAACAATATGTCTTTGAGATAACATACTTCTCAGTTCCCTGTCAAAATAAGATAATAATTCAATGCTAAAAAAATCATTAATACAAGAATTCTTTGCGCAACTTGAAGAAAATCGATAATTCGCTTTAGGTAAAAACATTATCAAGTTAAGTTTTATCGACCTTTTGCGTATGCGAGATCATTATATGGAATACATCTTATATCATCTAAGTGCCTGTTTATATTGAATTAATCCTGCAAAATGGTGAATGACTAAAGTCGAAATCATTTTTAAATTAAAAAAATCTTTTTAATTTAAATAACTCAAATTTTCACGTCAGACTACATTCCAATTTTTTATTGTTATTTTACAGTTGTGGTAAATGATACATGAATTTCCCTAAAATATCTCTTTAATTGTTGATAATTTTTTACTGTAGCAGTTGGTTTTTTCTTCAGCTTTCAACATATCATACTGCGTACAGCGCCTTAAATACAGAAAACAGGGTCTGTGTTATTTAGATATATAGATATTAGATAGATTATAACAATTCAATTTAATATAGTATAATCTAACTCATATTTCTTTTTCATCATTTTTAGCGATCATAAGAGCTGTTTTGGTCGCGTACATTTAACTAAGATTTTTTTAAATGTTGCCAATCTTATTCATCGTTGCATTTTAATTGCATAGATCGAATGCCCTTAAGCATTACGATGCGTGTGATTCATATAGATGACATGCTTACATTACTCACTTAGCTCATAATCAATAGCATAATAGAATTGATTTCATGAGTAGAACACCCGGCGACCTGGGTTCATAATATGGATAACGTTTTCGTATAGCCTTTGCAATAACTTAATATCGAATGTTCAATCTTCTTATCCTTTAAACGAGCAATTCTTGTATATATATATAATCGGAATCTCGGAAACGGCTCCAGCGATTTTCATGACATTTAGTATGTGCGTAGATTCGGTTGCGAAAAATCGATCTAGCTAGGTTTCATTTTTAGAAAATGCCCTTTTATCCCTGTTTTCAGGGAATGAAAAATGTAATTCGAATATGCCGGTAAATTTCGCCGCAAGAGAAAATGTCATAATAGCTCGGTCGGTAATCGGGCGGCCCCAAAACAGACGGCCGTGGTTCGCGTCACGTCACGATTTACACATTTATTTTTTACTTTTTTTTCGATTCCAGATCATTGCTTTCTTTATTTTTAATTTTTTGTCGATTTGTTATTTTGTTATTTTTTCCCTATTTTTTAATGTTCTTTCTTTTGTGAAAAACATCAGTTCATATTTTCTTATTATTACGTCGGTAAGATCGAAAAATGTAATTTCCAAAATACACGATTTACCAAAAAAAAAACCGAGCAAAGCTCGGTGCTCCGGGTACTAGTTATTTTATATTAATAATATTTAAGTAATTGTATTGTCAATTATTCAGGGTAGCTATTTTGTATTTTAGCCGGATTAATGAATGCGGTAAAATTTAGACAGTCCTACTTCAAATTAAGAAACTTTTTGTTACACTATTTCCAATGCTTTTCTCATAATAGTTGTCTACATGGTCTTTTACGACTTAATGCACAGATTTATTATTAACTTTTCCAATATAATAATGAATCTTACTACTTGCTTATAAGTGAAACGTGGGTTCCAAAGAAATATTTAATTACGGACGAAATACAAACAAAGGTTGTAAAATTTTACAAAGTTATATTATGTTCAATATCTTAAAAGGTTGTACTTTACATCTCGAATACTAGAGCACTATTATTTGACAGATACTGGGACAATAATTTCTAATTTAAAACATAAGTCACTGGAAACTATTACAATATCGGTATTTTTTTGCAATTAGCTCTGTTTCTAATTGTCATTTGTTATTTACAACTTCCATTGTTTATGGTATTCAGTTAACGTTCAAGGCACTAGTGATAAAACCTTGAGTTATTAAAATGCAGTCTTATTTTCCAAACAACGAGGACTCTTCGATAACTAACCTACTTATCTAAGTCAGTGACACGCAAGTTCTTTATACTTAAATCTGTTTTCTTCATATTTTTTTGTTTTATTTGTCTCAATATGTAATGAATATATTTGATTACTGTGTATATTTCATATACCCGTCTGTTATTTTAATATCTTTTGGTTTAAGTGTATTGTATATACTGAATTTTGAAGATTTCTCCCGTTGACAGATATAAAAAATTATATAACTGTACCTCACAGGTAATCAGCATTATGTGTCAAAACACAAATTTTATAGGAGAGCCAAAATGCGTGAATGAATCCTTGAATGCACTATTGTTTGTTATGTCATATAAGATTGGATATTTTATTAATTAGGCGTCGTAGTACTCAATGCTTTAAACTATTGTGTTGAATTTGTTCTAGCAATTTTAATGGTGTAAGAAATATAATTTAAAAAAATGTGGAGTTACTATTGTATGCCTCTGAGGTACAGATAAATTTTGAACTTAGAAAATATTTTAGAAACATAAATCGTGTGACTATTGAATTAATTCAGTGATATTTTTACGTTCAGTTGTTCTGACTATAAAGGGCTTTATCGTTTAAAGATTGACAAAGTCATTATTTAAGGGCGTGATGAGAAACTTTATCAAAGCCCGACAGTGTCGCCTCAAACAATTTTATTATTATTTTTAATTACAGTTTTCTCTTCACATTTTTAAATTTTTGGATTGCTTATATCGTTACCGGTATATCTATATGCGGTTTGCTGTCTTTGCAACCGATAATATCAGTACTTCTGGAAAGACATCGGCCATCCGTGTAGTCTAACAGCATTGCGATACACAAAACGTGGCCTTGTAACTTTAATTTGGTGCGGACAAAACGTAGTTCTGACTAATGGCTCCGATCTGTGATTTCATGTTTATTTTTATTCAATCTTAATACTGTACCTGGTCAAACATTTCAAGGAGAGAAGCAGCTGGTTGATGGATGGTGCAGACCACCGTTCTGCCTTGTCTCGCCAGTTGTCTCAAGAGTTTGACGCACTGAGCTGTCGTGACGGTGTCAAGACCACTAGTTGGCTCGTCCAAAAAGAATACCGGTGGATTGTTCACCAACTCTAGAGCTATTGACAACCTGAAACAATAATTATTAAATAAAACTATTTTACAGATTTAACGCGAGAAAAATATAAAACTAAAATTTTTACATAATAATTTCTTGTATTTACGCGATTACACATTATAAATGAAACTAATTTTACGGATTTATCGCGTTTATTTTTAACTTTGACAATCAGACGTCTAACCCCTCAGTCTGTCCCGTGACCATGAACGCTGTAAAGGGTTCGAAACGTCGGGAACTAAAATTAAAAATAAACGCGATAAATCCGTAAAATTAGTATCATTTTAATTTTTTACACTTAAATTCCTGATCATGCTTTATAGCATTTCGTTGTAAAGACTAATAAGTAATGTAAAAAATAATAAAAAAAAAAAACTACTCGCAGAATCTTAATATTGAGCATGTACTGTTTACTGCAAATATTCAATTTCGAGTTATATCGAGTTTTGGAAATTGGAAAGTATATCACAAAATACTTATTTTAAAAAATATATTAGAAAGAAGTATACAAGTGTTACTTAATAAGTAAACTTGTGAATAAATCTCACATCATAAATCTTCCCAGGTCGGCGTGATTTTTGGGGCTTTAACTTTACGGTAATTTTAAAAAAATAGTGTACGCTGCGTGATTTAAAAAAGTAATTAAGATTTTCTTTATTATGCAGCCGTTGATGGTATTAGTATCGAGCTCTGTTAATGTACTGTTGCGTCTACTAATAATGCTTAGGAAATATAACGTTGCAAATGACGGACAAGAAGCAAAGTGGGCCGCTTTTTCATCAATACGATCATAACGAGAAAATGCAATAGGAATAGCGTTGGGAAAAAGTCATTTTGTAGTTGAGAAATTGAAATTTTTGGTCTCTCAACTTTGTTTAATTCTTTTAAGCAATTAATCAAACCAGCGTTCAGTTTATATTGCTTATCTTTATTTACTTTCGTTATCTTTATTGATCCAAATTTTTGATTTTAGACAGATTAGCTTTTTACGTTTCCATTATCATAAATTAAGCAAATTACAAAAATTAAGTCGGAGATCGGGCGCTGAATGATAATTCAAATCATTGAAGTAAAATATGCGATATAATAAATATCCGTCAAAGAGACTTCAGTTATTCAGTAAATATCAAATTAATCTGTAACATATCGCCAAATGTTGTAGCCTATTTTGACAAATAACTTCATTGCCTTATTACCTTCATATTTTATTTGATTCAAAAGTAAGAAACGAAAACTTAGAATGACAGTTAGCCTCGACGTTCCACCGATGGAACATTTGGTCTCAATTAATACATTCAACGTTTCGTATTTGACTCATTGGTTCTGAATAGTGTGTATTTTAGCTATGAAAAATGACGATATTTTTGTAATTTTGAATGAATTACATGGAAATTTTATTACTGGATCGGATGAGGATCAATCATGTCAACTAAATGTACCAACAAAATTGGTTCAACTTCAGTAGTTTTTATTCTGTTCCGCTCCCTGTACTGTCTTTTGTTGTTAGTATCATAGAGCACAGTAGTAACAGAAGTGACAGAGGGTTTCAAGAAGGGTATATGGACGAGCAAGGAACAATAGAAGAAAGAAATGTATAATAGTAAGGTTACAGGAAACGCTTAAGTCAGGACAATAAGCATGTAATACGTCAAAACTAAATTCCGTAGATGATTTTAAGCCACCTGCGGCATATTTGTTGTGTCCATATTACATTTCAAAATACTAAAACATACAACACGTATGTGATGGTGATGGTGAGTTTTGAGATGTAGGTAATGAAATTTTTAATGAAATGTTTAAGGTGGCAAATTAAACTTATGTTTTACTCGACAAGAAACACAACATGTGATGTTGACCGTTTGTAAGTTAAATTCATTTTTGGTATAAATATGGTTATACCAAGCAGCAAAAATGTACCGGGAAAGGTCTTGGCGAATTCCTCTGATATGAATGTATATCAAGTTGAGACCCCATTCCTTCTGAATGGATTATAAAGATCAGGGCTATAGCTGTTTTACAAATGACGGATACTTCTCTATTATTAAAGAGGAAGAAGCTGCAGTGTAAACTGACGTCTAGGAAAAGGTCACGGTGCATCGTAGGGAACCTGACCGTTTCTTCTGTCCTCCCGATAGCTGGTCCGTCTTCGTGTGCTGGTGCTCCAGCAGACCCAGCTCCTGAAGAATTTGCTCGGAGTGCGCGGCCGAGCCCTTCGACAGCTTAAGACTAGCCGCGACGTCCAACGCCTCCCGCACCGTGAGGTAGGGCTGCAGGAGGTCTTCTTGCGTGATGTAGCACGACGACCTCTGGAACAGCTGCTCGTCACGTGGCTGCCCGTTAACAAGCAGTTCCCCAGTGACGCCCGCTGATCTGTTAAGGCAGAACATCAGTGATTCGCAATTTCCACAGCTGATAGCAATGAATAACGAAACGAGATAGAAGTTGAAATAGATGTACGCACGCTTTTACATTATGTCTTAATACGATATTATGTTAATGCAATAAAACTATTTTTTGCCAAGTAAATTAAAATTATAATTAAATTAATTAATATGTCCAAGTGACCACTCTTCGTATTTTTTAAGAACAGTGGTCGAAATTTCAATTAGCGTAATTTCAAAATTAAAAGTCATACTTAGGTAGTATAATTTTTAATGCTTGATAAATGTTTAATGCTAATTCATTGATAATAAGAAAATGATAAATTTTGATTCATAAAAAAAATTAGCTTCACATTTTGATGTCAGCATAAAATTAGGTTGTAAATATAAAAGGTTGTAAATGTAAATGTAATTTATCTTACTTCTTTCCTTAACCATGAATAGTGCAATTTATTCGAACCAATACATCAAATACACCAAAATTAAATTAAACATGAATTTCTTTTATTTATTTACCTATATCCAGAAATAGCGTTGAGCAGTGAACTTTTACCGGCACCCGAGGGACCCATGATGGCAACAAGCTGCCCCGACAAAAATCTCCCATTGACACCTTTGACCACTTGTCTTGGCTCTCCTGCAACGAACAAAAACTTATTTTTTTTTTTAATTTTATTTTTAAGGGACTTTTGGCTTGTCTTTTTAAAACCTCGGTAAGTTCTCCGTACGGGAGTTATCATTCGTGCAACAGCGGAAGATGTTGCGTGGCCCTACCACAGTAAAAGTGGCAATTGCACTGAAAGATTTTTTTTTGTGATAAGGTGGCAAGCGAAAAGGCGGTTTATCTAATGTTAAACAATTATCGCCGCGGGATTTTCACGTTAAATATTTCTTTTAATTTAAGTAGCTTAGCTAGTCACATTATAGCTTATAATTTGTAACTTAACATTACTATAATTTTATGGAATATCGCCTGCGCGAAGAAACGAAGGGGGGAACGGCGAAGCTATTAATTTGCCGTCCTGTAAGTTTTGCCGTCCGTAGGGCTCCGCAACAACAGGTAATGCAACCGACCATTCCGTGAGGGTTTGCAGTAGCAGGCTCTGCGCCGCACAGTAGTAGCTCAGGTAGGTTTGGTGAAGTCTCCATAGCCTGCTCTAGGCCCGGGCCAACTCGCCCTTTAGGGAAATCCACCACTGTCCCTGACAACTAACGAAATTGCAAAGAAAAATCAAGAGCATTCGTTTGACGATCTAAAATCGTACCTATCGTAAATCTCAAGCGAAGAAATTTGCAGTATTATTATTAAAATGCAAATGGTTGGCGCTTGTCCCTTAATTAACGCGTATAAATATATTTATAGCGGATTTTAGGAATATAACAACGCCATCTAGTTTTTGCACTGGAACTAATTTCTTGTCCGTGTCCTAGGCTGGATTTTAGTTCCATTAATTGAAGAATTTCTTAAATAAAACTTTTTTTATTATGAAACTGAAAATTCAAGTTAACGTAGTTAAAATTTTATCGCTGATAGCACATTTTCTATGAAAGGTATTTTTTTTTGTATCGGGAGCTATGGTCCTTTGAAAAATTAAAAACTGTTCCAATTGATCCAGTAGTTTATTTATAACGTATACGAGTATTTTTTGTTCGATTAAACTGATTGCGATCAAATGAAACTTCGAGAAAGTTTGTAGTCCAGTAGTTGTTTAACTGTGACAACTGTTTGCAGTTGCACTGCTTGGATCTTCGAACTCCCATATCTCCCGTTTAAGTGAACCGATTGAAATGAAACAAATAAACAATACAGTAACAAAAACAGCCTACATGCTGCCCCAAGCATAGCTCAAGTAACCAGTGAAAACTACATCAAAATCCGTATTTATATTATAAGTCTTTTTTTAGTTAAAGGGAACAGACAGACAGACAAACAAAAATTCCAAAAATGGGTTTTATGTTTCCTATAACTCTTTTTATGATACCCTATACCATTTGTTCGTAAATATTTTCAATGTATACAACGCCGATTTTACTCTTTTATTATATCAACAACACAACATACATATATACAGTTTGTAGTGGACTACACAACATAATATTGATTTATTTTTGTTGATTATTATATAATATGCTACTACGTTTGTTCCCACGATGAGTACATCCATTTGAGTGTATAAATAATTAATCATTATTTTGTTATTCATAGTACAGCTATAATTATCGCCTTTAAAACTAATTATTTTATATACACATTCATCAGGAATACTGTCGTTTCTTATCAATGTTTTTAAAATATTTAAAGTGTTTTTATAAAATGCTCCAAATGGTAATTCCAATTCAAATAATCCAAATGGTTTCTTAAGAGATCCTCAGGAACATAAACTGTTACCGTTCCATTCAAATGCTACCAAAAACATTTCGAATACATACATTCAGCGTTTTACGTACTAATAACTTACCGTGAAGCACTATTAATCTTATTCGTAATAAAATAATTTGATGGACATTCATTCAAATACCGAGCGTCGGTGTAACACAACTACAAAACTTTAGAATACTAATTTTAAACATTCATTTATAATATAATGTTTTTCATTACATCAATATTAAAATAAAGCAATCATTCTGTTATTTATAACGTTACGAGATTAGGGATCATGTCGACGGCAAAAATAATGATGTCTGATGAATGGGAGCCCCGCTTAAATATTTCTTTATTCTGGTTTTTAGTATTTGTTGTTACAGCGGCAACGGAAATACATGATCTGTGAAAATTTCAACTGTCTACCTATCACGGTTCATAAGACAGCCTGGTGACAGACCGACAGACGCACAGGAAGACAAACAGACAGCGGAGTCTTAGTAATAGGGTCCCGTTTTACCCTTTGGGTACGGAACCCTAAAAAACGCGAAATTATTTTGACAGACACTGAAGCTTGTCAAACAGTTTATACAAGCACATATTTCAGAATTTCCATACAATTTTATTTACGTGTTATAAAATACAGAAATTATTTTTTTTTTTAATGTGAAATGTTGCCAAGCGAGCAGGTGGTTCACCTGATGTTAAGTGAATACCGTCGCCCATGGACATCTGCTACACCCGAGGATTGCAGATGCGTTGACAACCTTTTGAAAATTGGGCTCCGGCTACCTCATTCACCAGACGAAACGCAAAAGTATTTATTATACTTCCACTTCATGCCGATCTTGAAGGTCTCTAGGTCGTGGTACTTACCCGGAAGAGCCCATTCGTGCAATAGCCGAGGCTGCTGCGTGGCCCTACCATACAGTTTTTATTATTAATATTTCTAATTATGTTAGAGTTTTGAGGAGTGAACAAAAGTGAGCCCGGCTAGGCCGTCACACTCGGCTCGCTGACGCACTAAATCGAATCACGTGATCATTCGCCACGCGTATCATTTTGTTATGAGAGCATCGTTCAGATAACAAAGCCTTTATTTTAATATTATAATCAGGGCCGGATTTAGAGGTCTGGAGGCCTCGGGGCAACAAAAGAGTGGAGGCCCCTTGACCCCCATTTTCCAAATAAAATGAACAATTTTTTTCAGTCGAGTTTTCCAATAAATAATTTATTGTGAAATCAAGTATAGAGTCTATTATTTAACGAACACATAAATATAATCGTAAACAAGAATTATCTAAAGTTACATTTTAGCGTTAACGAACGCAACTTGTACTATATATAGCCTTTGTCTTTTTCCGAAGTCTCTTTTTTGGAGGCCCCTAAATCCGGCCCTGATTTTAATATGCAATAATAAAAACTTTATTAAAATTATATTATAATTTAATGAATGTTATGCTTAATAAGTTATTGTAATCAGTACCGTTTTTCAAGGATATAATTATAAATATACTGTGTATATACAATTAGTGCTGATTACTATTATAAAGGCTAATCTAATATAGTACCCGTATGTATTATATTCAAAGCATATTTATTCACGATGTAGCTTAGATGGTAAAAGTAAAACTTAAGAATCATCATTGAACTTGGGCATAGCGTTATGTTTAAGAAAGAAAGATACGTTTATTTGTTAAAATATGATACAATACAGGTTTTAAAAGTTGTAACGTCCCATAGGTTCTAGCATTTCTGGAGTATAAATATTACTAATATTATTTATGAAGAACGCATAATTTAGGAAACAAATTTTTGTCATGGAGATAATCACTTGTGGAGTATTTATTCATAATTAATTAAGATTAAAATACAAGTTACATTACCATCTTCAAATTACAGTACCTAGATCTTGATACTATAAACAAAGTAATTAAAATTTTAGAGTTCATTTTAATTTTTAGTGCTAATCTAGAGATGAAACTTTAAATTGTAAATTTTTGTAGAAAAATGAACGGTTCGAATGCCGCAGCGCCTAATGTTTTTCCTTAATTTATCTACAAAAATTTACATTTCAAAATAATTAAATATAGTCGAGTGTTGTTACCGAATTGAGTATTTTCTGAAATCAAGATTTCTATTTTATCATTTTTAGTTGTCAAATTTCCGTTGCTTTTTATGTTATAATGTTGTAAGCATGCAGACGATCACCTGATGGTTTCATTTATTCGCAAGGGTCAAAGATAAACTTCGAGTTTTCGCTTAACAAGCACTGAAGATGTGATGAGTGCGTTCGAAAAATAAATGTCGTTGAAGTCATCCCTAAGGACGGGCCCACTGCTTTTCTCAGTGATTCCATCGAATGCGAAGATGTATACAGGGAAACGGAGACTACTTCGAACAATATTAAAAGTATTGGAAACTTTCTACATTGGGCCGTTTTATGTTTTATGTTTATTTGTTCTTTCAGTGTGACCCACGTATTAACATGCGTACAGATTATTTCTTAATATTATGTAATAAGTAATTTGATATAACAATATTAATATTACCTTGTTTTTGATCCACCGTACTAATCCAGTATGTTAAATAATTTTAATCTATTTATGTTTTAAATCATATTTTTTAAAGTTGGAAAAGAATTAACGTTTTAATCGTGTGATAAAATTTCGAAAAGAAAAGTAATTATAATATATATCAGGATAAAATAAGGTTAAATATGCCAAATAACTTAATAAAACATGCGAATCTGACAATAATGGCCGTTTTCCAAGTTGTGAATGACAATAAGCAACAGCCGTGGTGCAAATAATATATTAACCCGATTGGAAACAATTCCAATTGAATTCACGATCCTATACTAACGTGCAATGAGGTCTGACGTGTGATTGAAGACTGAATAATAACTCAATAATTTCTACTTTGTTTTAATGTGTATTTCCTTCTTCTTTTTTAACACTGGATCGTTATAATTAAAATTTTGATAAAACTAGTGAGAACTAAGAGTTTTATTGTTTGTGATTGAGTTGTGAAGTTGCATTGTTTATACGATTAAAAATATAATCTTCTTGTATCTTGTATTAACTGATGTTTTTGCTTTCAGTCCGGAGACTATTAAAGCTTCATCTGACGCAGAACCGGTGGGCTAGCCAGAACCCACGGGTTTGGGCCCTCCGCTGTGGGTAGGGCCGCGCATGTGCTCATACGTGCGTTTAACTACGACATGTCATCTAAGGGCCATCGAAGTTGCGGTGCGGACCGAGACCCCGATGGCCGTCGACTGTGTTTTTAGCTAATCGGTGGCTGGGGGCGGTGAGAACCGCCCTGGAACGCGGGTGTACCTTGTGTACGCGTTGTGTTGGTCTCGCCGTGCTCGGAGGCGAGGGCGAACTAGTGTGTTTGTTGTTGCACTAACTGTGGGTGTAGTGTTGTCCGGCGGGACCCCCGGCGGTGGGTCCGGCGTATCTAAGTCCCCTTCCTCGACCGGGTCGATGAGGACGTTTCGCGGGCGACGCTTGTTGACGTTCGCGTTTGTGTCGGGTTGGTAATTTGCTGCGCTTACCACCAGAGGGTTGGGATGATCGTTTGGTCAGGTCTTTAAAATATTCGCGAATCGTCGGGAGTCTGCAATCGCTGTGCAGATCGACGTTGCGTTGATACCACTGCGCACCAGTTGCACGGCGGATGAACTTATTTTGTACCATTTGCAGCTTTTACAAGCGAGTAGGGTGCGTGTGGGCGAAGATCATGCATGCGTAGGACATAATAGGTCGTACGCAGGTCTTATATAATAATAATTTGTGCCTTAAGGGCATTTTACTTTTAGCGTTAGTTAAATTGTGTAGCCGGCCGGAGACGAACGCGGCTCTATTACGAACGTTATTAACGTGCGTAGTAAATGACATACGCGAGTGAGCGAAAGTGACTCCTAAGTACTTGACCTTTTTCTCCCAGGGGAGCGATTGGCCATAAAGGGATATTTGCCCCAACTTTCTGCATTGGCGAGGACCATTATAAAGATGTGACGGGTAAGTACTTCGTGTGAAGTGAATCGCTACACTCTTTTCGGGATTTATTTCTATTCTCCATTTGCGGAACCAGTCGCCGAGGCGGTCGGCGGCGCTTTGGAGTCGAGTGGTTAGTTGTCTAAGGTTGCGGTCTGAATAAAAGAGCGCCGTGTCATCCGCGAAAAGCGCGAGATTGACGTGGGGGTCTTTAGGTATATCGCTCGTGTAGAGCGTAAAGAGCAAAGGAATATAATCTTATTTAGTCAATGGACCGATCCCGATAATCACTTAACATGCCAAGATTCACCTCCATTTAAAAAAATAAGAGTAATAAATACTAATAAAGCAACAAAGTAATAAAAAATAATAAGAGTAATAAATACCTTATGATTCCCTTTGCAAACACACTTATTGCGGTGACATCTCCGTGCTCATCGCTCGTCATTTTAATTCTACGCAAATATACTGAGTCTAATCCAATAGCACTATTGTGACGCGGTTGATTGAAATTTCAATACGCTTCCGTCATTTGCATGTGTATTCTCACACAAGAATCCCTTGATAGTCTTAAAAACTACATTGGACCGCAACGAAAAAGGGTCGGTTAGAAAAGCGTCATGCATTTTATAGTCTGTACTGAAAGTCATCTCGAGTAGAATATGTCGCCAAAGAGTTTTAAAATTTCAGAATAACTTAATAAATTCCGGGGAAAAACTACAATTTAAATTTAATGCGGTAAAAATTTAACCACTGGGTGATCCATATTTTATAATTAATTAGCGTACTCAATATACAATTGTTCCGAGACTGCTGTTTTTGTTCGTGTTTTGATATTTGCAAAACCTCCGTGACGAAGGGAGTTATTTCCTATTGTATGAGTCATTTTTATTTTTCAAATAGAAGTGTTACATAGTAGATACGGTAATAAAGTGAGCCCTATTACCGGTGTGTGAGGACGAAACGCAGAACTGTATCCCTTCTACCTCACGTCTTCTGGGGTACTTACGAGCCTGCCCATTCGTGCAACAGCAAAGACTGCCATGTGACCCGTATTGACACGCGTAGTCAATTCAATTCTATTTTCAATTTTCAATAAGCGTAACGATTTAAATTACAAGTACTTCTGTCGTGTGCGCCGCTATCGTGCTGCGTCTTTGCAAATAGATCAAGACCCTGCGTCGTTATCACACGTCATGTCATTCTTACGTGACATCTTTATTTATGTGTATTACATCGGAAAGAATAGGGAACTGGATATATGCAACTATATTATCAATACATATAACGCTTTCAGAATGCGTTGGTTAAAACTTCCAAAGTGGACTGAATTACCATCGCCAGTACTTAAATGATTCATGATTATTCATGTCATTCTGATTGGTTGTTGGTTATCATGAGTGGGGTTGAGCGCTCACAGGTCTAGGGGCTCTTTCAATTTTAACGTTTGTCCTCGACCTGCGGCAGTTTCGGAGCAATACGGTATTCGTCCTGCGTTTGGACGATCTTTTTTTCTTTTGATACTAAATGGGCAGAGGCAGAGGTGCGGCGCCGGTGCCGCACACACACGACAACAGGAAGGCACCGCCGGGGGTCCTGCCGGATAACACTACACCCACAGCTAGTGTAACAACAAACACAATAGTTCGCCCTCGCCTCCGAGCACGGCGAGACCTACACAACGCGTACACAAGGTACACCCGCGTTCCAGGGCGGTTCTCACCGCCCCCAGACACCGATTAGCTAAAAACACAGTCGACGGCCATCGGGGTCTCGGTCCGCACCGCAACTTCGATGGCCCTTAGATGACATGTCGTAGTTAAACGCATGCATGAGCACATGCGTGGCCCTACCAACAGCGGAGGGCCCAAACCCGTGGGCTCTCAAGTTTGCTCATTTGTGTTGTGTTGTGCGAAGAATAGAAGGCTTTTTTCATTTAAAATTTCCATTTACTTAGTTGCTTTTAACATGGATGACATTAACATGGAAGAATTTATAAGCGAAGCAGAGCTAGAAATAAATCTCGCTGTGTGGAATTGAAAATATGAAATTTGCTGTAATCATTTGGAGAAAAAAAAATGCTTGCGATATGTGGCGTGTAAGAAATTTACTTTAAAGTATTAATTTTATGCAACTTTACCACGTTTCTTCGTTCGAGTCCATGGTTGGACTTATGTTAAATATAGACATCACGAATATATAAACGCACTGCTGTCTTATACGTTTGTGTTTTAGACGGTTGATGGCGGACTGCTGCCATCCTAGGCGTGCATTCTCACGACACGAAAGGTCTAAATTGAAAGAGTCCTAGACATCTCCGGCGTATTAGCGACCTTAGGGGGTGTGCGCTTCGGGTAATCCCGGACGAGTTTACCGCCGTGGTGTTGCAATCGCTAAATATATGGAGGGTGCTCCGGTTACCTGGCCTAGTGGGCGAAACTATAAGTTCGTTTACTTCACAGCTGAACTCTGTTAAGCCGTGGCAATTTCACGAGCCAGTCTGTTCTTATAGCATGAGCTGTTATTTAAGCCATGTTCTCTACCGTATCTATTCAGTTAGAAAGCATGTCATTAATTATATAATATTGCCATGTAGTTTTAGACATTTCTATCAACGGTGTTAGAATGAAACTAAGTAACGTTTTCATTTTTGTACAGTTTCATCGTCAAAATTTTGTGAAATTGAATATTTTATTAAATTTTTCATCACCCCTGGGCAATCTTTTAAAAAATGGATCAGTTTCATTGCGATTAAATAGAGAATGGTGAATGTCTACACGATACAATATATTTTTCTGTCAGTGAGCTCGGGGGGCACCCAAATATGAGTTTTTTTGTCTATTGCTTTTCAAATGGGTCAAAACTGTTTGGTGGATTTCTTCAGCTACGTTGTAGCTACTAATATAACGATCTTGCTTTTCTTTTTCAGAAATTGCATTAGATAATCAGAGGAATCGATATTTAATTGCAAAAAACAAATTTACCCAAACAGATCATTGATCATCCTACATTGCTTAAAAAATATGAATATATTATTTATTTATCACTTCATTGTTTCGAAATCCACTTACGTTTGAAAACGTCGAAAACGACCACAACAAGATATCATTGTTGTGGATATAAGCGTTTGAGTCGTAAAAATATTCTCATAGTTATATAGAAGTCAATAATATAATTATTCTTTACGTAGAGTAATTTAAATAAAACCCGTTAATATAAAACGGGTTAACGGTTCATTGTAATCAACTGACGTAAATAAAATAATATGTTTCATCCATTTTAGCACAGCTTACTTTTAATTTAACCGACCTTTAGAGCGATGATTGAATTTAAAAACACATTAAACCAAATGTACCATTTACGCATTGTAAATTTATAACAGTGCTTTAACATATTTAAAAGAAGGTTTACTACACTAATAAAGAAATTGGGGTATTACTTACCGCAAATTGGTACAGGATCCACGTTCTTGTATGGAAAATAAAGAACTAACACAAAAAAACTTTTACGAAAACCCAAAAAAATAATTTCCAATAGGAATCAAACAGTTTTATATCCGAAACACTGCTTCGCAACTGATCATAACTTATTCATAATACAAATGACGTTTTCTAGTTTGCACTATACTCATTATACGTCATTCAAACAAAAAAAAAAGAAAAAACATATAACAGGATCATGTTTAGTAATCAATACGAAATTTTTAAACTAGTTAAGTAAAGTAATATAATAGCCTATAATAGAAGTATATGTCTTACTGCTGGGCAAAGGCCTCCTCTGTTCAGAGCTGAGATTATGAGGGCATAGTTCACCACGCGACCTCAGTGCGGATTAACAGACTTCACAATATTATGTCTTCGAAATATTTTTGAAGTAAAGCTTCTTTAGGCGACTAAGGGATAACTGAATACTTTGGACGACGACAGTGCAACGGAAAGGCGTTACGGCGATCACGCGTGTAATAAATACCCCTTCAATTTGAAAAGGGTGAATCGCGCGTGGAACTATATACTGAGGAATAATTAATAGCCAATACGCCTGTAAGTCTGCATTCTTGGGATTGCAGTTTGTTTTAAGAATCTCTCAACGAAGCCTACGATAGGAATATTCGTTTAAGACAAACCCTTCGTTAACGATAATAATTACGTCAATATCAAGCATCGATCACTTAAGTATCGATCACTGAAAATAATTCCAATAGATGAGATTTTATCACAGGTTGTTTACAAGACTCTACTCGATAGAAATAGATGCCAATCACCTTTAAAATAAATAAAACGGTACTTATTCAACACTAATATTTCATTTAGTTGATTTAGAATTATCAAACTCAAATTTAAGAGCAAATGCCACTTAATGAAGATTAATGTTGTATGCTTTCTTGAAAACTCATATTCTGCATGGTTGAACACGTTATATCCATCAACAACAGTGGGTTGCTGATAGCCATCTTACAGAAAGAGCAAATGGTATCAAAAACAAAACAAATGTGTATGAAAATAACACGTGGAAAATTATGGTCTCGGAAATAATACAGCTTTTAGATCGTAAAATCTTAACGATTTAAGAACGCTAACGAGGAGTGTGAAAAGAGAACAAAACCGTGTTCCATTCTCACCAATCACGCGAGACACACGGCTCTGACCTTCGCTTCGAGTAAATGTCCGATTTATTTTCTGTTTTGAAGGGAAAACTAGTATGTTATCTTCAGTACCGGATTAACCACGCAGCAAGAGTAGCAATTGTTACGCGCCATTTAAATATTTAAACCCACTCATCTCTGCTTGAGCCTTAATTATTATTATTTGAATGAAACTTATTAAATAAGTAAGAGTATCAAAAGTTTCTTTTACCACTTTATACTTAAGAACCCGTAGCAGATCAAAGGCTGTTTGAAAGAATTCGCTACCAGCCCCGCGCTTGCATGATCCGGCACTGGTTATCTTTCTCACAAAAGACACAAATCGTCTAGCACAGTAAAGTGACATTTGTGCCCGCATCAGATGTATAGGGTTGTTAATGGATGTAGGTTCAGATAAGGAAATCCTACAAAAAAAGACCAGCAGAGCATTTGTAACTCCCCAGGTATCGTGAATATATCGTGAATACCTACCTGCTTGTTCTTTTAGCTCAATTTCCATTAAAAAAATCTTATTTAATGTTGTCGGGGAAGACAGTAGTTGAACACATCATTAAATTTGTTTAACCCATTGAATTAAGACATGAAAAGTAATAATATTAACCGAAACTATACCTTTATTATATCACAAAAATAACAGGAAATAAAAAAATATATTCTTTAGAAAAAAAAACAAAGAAAACCTAGATAAAAACATATAATGCTTCATTGGCGGGACGCCATTTATTCGATGATATATGGAACACTAATTTTGTCCAAATTTTTTCCAAACTATACAATCTATATAAAAGAAGATATATAGTTTTTGAATGGTGGCAAGTTCAGAAACAAAACATAAGGTTTAAATCTAGACTTACTGGGTGTTCCGACAAAAATACTGGTTTTGATTCCTACCTACATGTATTAACTTGTTGGTATGCAAATTTTATTCATAAGATATAAATCATTGTATTATCGTTCACATTATTTATTGGAATAGAACATGTTTTTATTAGAATTTCAAATTGTAACATCTATTGTATTACCGTAAAAATATCTAATCCTTCGTGGACTAGTTATATAATTAGTATAAAAAATGCATTTAAATTAAGGAAATGAACACATACTCACGATACATTTAAATATTTTCACTGGAAAATAATTACGTCATAAATAATAAAAACTTTATTTGTGCGTACAAAAGTAATGATAAAAATATGACCCATAATGGATGATAATATTTTAAATAATGTCACTGTTGTCATTTTTTATGTATGCATGCAACATGACTCTCTCGATTATTTTGTTGGGCATTACGTTTGACCTTATTTTGTCAGTCAGTTGTAGGTTTATTGTTTTAAACAGAGTTATCTTCAAATACGCAATTATTATGAATATGAAGGACAATACATATATTAATCATACTACAAATCGTCAATTGGCTAGTTATGGACCAGTCTGATTTACAGAACGTGAAAGGAGAAACCGGAAATACTACAATAAATTATGACATTAATGTGATCGCTATCAATTACAAACTTCGTAGACGGTGAAAATTTAAACTAATATGTCTTCAAAATCTTTTCTTTAGCGCTGTAAGAAAAGTTCATTCAACTGTAAAACTGTTTTTTAAAACAAGAACAGTCATTGAGGACCAGGTATATACAGCGTGTCGTTACCACCGCGACAATAAATGAACACACATATAAAGGATAACTTTTTAAAATTGTATTAAACATTTACATTCTTTAAACATCAATTTTAGAACACCCTTACGTATAAAACTGTAACGTAAAGTTCATTTGTAAAGGTCACAAAGCATATGAATGGGTTGAATGAATTTAAAAGAGACAAAACATACTGTTAGAAGGAGAGGCTTGTAATGCGACGCTGTGGCGCGAGTTGTATAGGATGTTAGAAATTTTGTTTCTTTTTTACTTAATTAGTTTGTTTGAAAAATATTTTTTTTAATTATGGATTTTGTTTAACGATAATATTTTTTATGATTATTGGCAAGTAGCGTTAGACGTGTGTTCATTTATTGTCGCGATGGTAACGACACGCTGTATAATCAAAACAAATAATTTCTTTCTTTACTTAATTTCCTTTAGCCTTAATGAACCCTTTGAAGGTAAATTGTACTAAAATTTATCATTACCTTTTAATTACGCTTTAAATGCTTACATACAGAGTGACCGACTGTATTTCTTTTTGTCCTAACGTAATGTAATTTATATTTTACCACAATTGCAAATGCATGGGGTTCTGCTTAGTCAAGCCTATTTACAACTTACTGATCGTTCATTTAATTTAAACATATACAAATAAAGATTCACAATAAACTAATCGATAAATAGACACAGATGTTCAATTTTATGGATAACAAGTCTACGACGCAGCTGATTAGTTGACCCATATAGAAATAATACTTTGTACATGACCCTGGACCAATTGATAACGCATCGTTTAATCTTTGCTTCGTAATAAAATAATCGTTAAATGTGGAAGTGATTCATTTGCGTGCATACGCATGTTATTTAGTTTTTGATGGTTGTATTATATTTCATAACGAATATTGGAATCAATTAAACAACCACTAGTATACCTAGCCATAGTTAACGTCATTTAAAGTTATATCGCTTTTGTTTTTGATACGTTATAGTTTAATTTTGGCATGTGTGTTGAATATTTCGTTAATTTTAAATAAAGATAACCATTTCTGTTCTAAAAATTTTAATAGTCATACATATAGGGCCACTATAAAGGCCCTTTTTATTGGAAAATTATGATTTTAGTTATAACTTATATTAGGTTAAAGCTGCAATATAGGTAATTACTATTGAATAATAATTTATTTGTGAATTTGAAGTTACACATAACTTTCAAATTTTTCATTCTAGTCGTATGTACGTGTATCATACAGAACCTTGTTTAATTTGTATCAAAAGCTATAATATTATACAAAGATAATTGATCACACTCGATTCTGACAATTGAAAACGACAGGCATAACTAATATTGAATAAACAAACACAGTCAATTAAATAAGCGTATAAATTCATCTTGTAACAAGAATGACATTGCGGCTTGTAAGCAATTGCACAGTGACCTATTGACTAGATTAAAACTGCTGTATAAATAATACTTATCTATTGGAATAGTTACAGTCGTCTGGCTCTTGACACTATTTTTAGATAAAAGGCCAAAGTATGGGATCGATCATCTTTTAATCAGACTTTATCTCATTAGATTCAGCGAAATATCATAATAAGTCTTAGAACTTAAAACTTAGAACTTAGGGAATCATCGGAATATTGTTTCAATGTCTGGAATAAGAAACTGCGGATGTCTAATAATGCATATTGAAACAAAATTTTCTGAATTCTAATATTCTTCTGTCTACAGTATAACATCTTAAGTCTTTTATAGTTTCCAACAAAACACAATATGCGATACAAAAATAGTTGAAACATTAATTAACTAATTATAACGTAGACGTCATCAAGTCCCTGTAAACTGTCCCTTTTTCTTGGCTGTCGTTGAGGCTACAGCTCACATATCCTTGATGGAATTTTGAAATTCGAAAAGAGAACATACATTATAAATCAAGCAATTTGAATCGAAAAGTGCTTGGCGGTTCAATTAAAATACAGCACAAGTTTCTTTAACAATAAAATGATTTCATTGATTCAACAACAATCACATAAGCCGTTTAGAAATTAGATTAACATTGACAGATTTTTAAATACAGACAGATTATTCTCGACATTGAATGAAGGATAAGGGTGAAAAAATTTAAATAAGGTGGTAATTGGGTATGCATTTTAAAGATTATTATTCGTCAGTTATAAACTTTTTATATACTTACTATTTTGAGAAAAACCTTTACAAAACTAAAATTTATATAACTTTAATACTACTGTATATCTATATTTGATATACATTATATAATCTGTTCGATCACTGTAAATAGATACTAAGAATATGATAAGGTAACATAATATTGTGAAGGCTTGAACGAGCTTTAAGCGCTCGCCGTGCCGAGGTCCGCATTTGTCTTTATATTCTAGATAATATCACAGAGATATAGGCGTTCAGATAGTAGTCATTTCTTCTTTTTCACCTAAACATTTTGTAAAACAAACTTATAACCAGAATACTACTGGGCAAAGATTTTACCCAATATTTTTTGCCAATACTTGTTCGATTTTTAAGACAAACATGACCCATAAACACGTTGCCAGCTCTGGTTGTTTGTCCATAGACAAATTTGGGGTGTCTGGTCATAAGTTCTGTCGCATGTTTATTGTACAATAATTGACACATGTTCGTTCAGCAGTAGCCATTTAGATACCAAAAGGAACTTACTAAAATATAGATTCTTATGCTAAGCTTATTCAAAATAATCCCCGCGATTTTGAATACAAGCCTTCTACCAGCGCGGCCAATCGACTGTAGCAGCACGAACAAGATCCATATTAATAACGGCCGCTGTTTTGATCAGAAATGTCTGGATTGACTACAAATCAGGATGATGCGTTGAGCAAGCATTTTACCAAGTATTGTCATATTTTATAACTCCACAAATTTAAGTATGGACAGGAGGAGGACCAGATTTGTGTCGGATAAACTCAATTTCGCGCGCCATCACATGTCACGACAATTTGTCAGCATTTCGCTCTATAGAATACCGAGTGTCTGTTAATGAACATGGTATGAGAATAAGGTACCACAAGGTATATAGGACTGCTGGAGTCCTAACAGTGCGAGAGCGGCCACTTCTCGTAATATCGTTTGATGGAGCGATAAACGAATCTTTTGGTTAAATTAAAATTTTTCATTAATTCCAAAATCTAATTTGATGCCTATACTCTATTACAGTATACGATAACTGCAACTAGGTCTTCTTTAAGCTTCTGCTCCTTATTTAAAAATTAATGCAATTCGAAATAATGCACATTTTTATTTTAGTAAGACATTCGAAATCCAATAAATATTTTTGTGGTCGGCATTCAAAATTCAAAAGTTTATTATGACATCATGATTACCGACCGAGCTATTACAACATTTTTTTTCGGATATTTACCGTCATATTCGAATGATACTTTTCATTCCCTGAAAACAGGGATAAAAGGACATTATCTAAAAATGAAACCTAGCCAGATCGATTTTTCGCCCCCGAATCTACGCACATACTTGTTTCCGAGATTCCGATTATAATTATTTTATATATGTATATACAAGAATTGCTCGTTTAAAGGTATTAAATGAACACATTGCTTATAGGACATTGGAGTGTATGCATTCAAAGACATATTTTGAAAACCTTTCACTAATCGCGGAAAAATCAATCATAATCGAATGATATAAGTTCTAATGGCAACCATGACAGAGGCGGATTTGAGCGTTCATAGAATAATTACAATCAAGGAATACTGCTTATTCATGCTGGAAAACAGAATTTAATTTATTCTGCGAACGTAAATAGGAGGGTTATTGATTTTATTACAAAGTAAAAAAAAGTGCATTGCATTGTAAAGAATTCAAGCTGTCCTTTATTCGTTTTTCTCTTTTATTCTTGGGTCAGGTATACCTAAAAGGAATGTTCAACCTTACTTTACTTAGATCGAAGTTTTTACTTCCAGTCCGAAGACTATTAAAGCTTCACGCTGAATTCGTGACACAGACATGGTCCAACCCCCCCCCCCCCGTTGGATAGGATCAGTCTCATGGATCCGTTATATATGAGAAGGAATATCAGCTACGGGCCATCGAGATTCGGTACGGACCGTGAACCCGATGACCCTTGACTGTATTAATCGTTCGCTGGAACCCAGGTGTGCGCATTGTATTTGTTTTTTATTAGTCATGTGAGTTAGGACTATATTTTTTTTATTCTCTTAAATACTCGAGGTCTGTACCCTTATTTTTTTATTATAACCTGAGGTTTGCAAACAAGTTTAGGATGGACGTGTGCAAAAGACATACAAGCTTAGGGCATTATAGTTGTACGCGAGCCTCGTAAAAAGATTATGCGTTACGGGCATTCGAGGCTGCCTTCTTTTCCAACTATGAAGGGCCAACAGTAGAAGGTTTTCATGAGGAGCTTAAGCTCTTCGTACCTATGGTAATCCATAAGGACCCTTCATGCATTAAAGATTATATTATATCACATTTGTGTTTTAGCAATAGATAATGAATTTAGTTACCTACGGACTATCGATAAACAAACAACTCCTGAAGTCTGTTCGCATGAGGTGATATGACTGAGATGGCTAAGGCTGAATACGTTTTACTGAAACCATTATTTCTCTAGTGTGTTTCCCCACAATAGGTATTTAACGATCTACGAAAAACGTATTAACTACCATGGGGCGACTCGAACCCAAAACATCAAATCACGATAAAATCCATATTCCAGCCAATCTGCCGTAAGTTCATTATCTTCGGCAGAACCGTAATTTAAAATTATGAAGCGATATTTATAATGTGATATATATAATGACAATATCGTCCTAATTTTCGCTTTCTAAATAAAGTTTTTACAAACAGCGACCCGATTTCACCGTTTCACTTTGCCAAGTTTCTATATAAATAGCAACAAAACAAAGTAAGCACGACCGAATACGTCCTAATATAGAATTTTGACAACGTAATGGTTGACGCAGTTCCGATGTTCTCGAAATGAGGTGCACTAATTAGAAAATTAAAAAAAGAAAAGATAGCAATGAAAAACGTTTACAATTATTACCGATAAAACGTGGTCGACTTTGCCAACGATTAAGTAAATAATGAAATAAGTTAAAAGTATATTAATGATGTGTGACCCAAACGTACTCTATTGTTTTGTTACTAGCATTGCAAATAGGCGATCGAGCAAGAAAATAAGAACATACATATTATATAATAAGGCGTACGTAACAATGTAGCATATTTTTTTCATCGTGTTGTCCTAAAGCTTCGTCTGTAAGTATTTTTTATTCCTTATTTCTTTGTTTCTAACCAATATCTACAGAAAGATACCTATCAGTTGAATTTAACAAACACATTTTATGTAAATGTTTCTTCGTATGTTTTTATTATCAAATACACGTGTTATTGTTCATTTAATTGGTTAAACGAAGAGTTCCCCGTGTGGTAAGGGTAAATTCAGATGTGTCTTATTCTTCTATACGTCTTGATATCTAATATATCTCCCATAATTGTACAAATATTTTGATACTTTAGTTTTTTATCATCTCTAATAAAATAAACAAAGGATAAGAAATATGCTGAAGCGCATTGAATTCAATTGATTCCTAGTGCTTTTACCAAGAGACTGATTTATGCACTCATACAAGTAGAAAAACGACCCTAGGTAATAATACATACGTTCGCTACCGTAGAACGCCGTTCACTCCTCTGTATTGTCCTAGAGATCGGCAATAATCATAATAAGAATAAAAACGCTGGATCGTTGAGACTAACATCGCCAGCAATAAGCTACGATTTATTAGACGAAACAGTAAATTCATTCATCATCCTCCTGCCCTTGTCCCACCTAGGTAGGTCGGGAGAACATGTGAATCATGTTGTAAGTGGTTTTGGCTAGGTTTTTTTACTACCGGCCGCCAGCCTGACGTCAACCCTCCTTCAAAACAGACACCCAGATGCGGAATAATTATCTTTGGATCACAAGCAACTGCGCCACTGATTCAAAACCTGTCATTTCATTATTTAATTAATATTATGAATGAATTATTTTTTTAATTAATCAATTTATTACATTCTTGCATTATAATTAATATCAACTACACTTTGACTATGAAGAGTTACTTAATTACTTTTCACGACTTTACAACCATCGATACCAGACCACATATATTAACGCATTTGTAAGCCCTCTGGTGTTGCAGGTGTCCATGGACGGCGGTGATCATTTACCATCAGGTAAGCCTCCAGTTCCCATAAAAAAAATACAGGACCCGCGTTCCGCGTTTCTCACGGCTTCCTGCAGACGATATAATCTTTGCAATCGTGATTCGAATATGCTTACTTTGACGGCACCTATTGGACAATAAAATTCAAAAAGTTTCTTTTATGAAATAATCGACATCTACAGCAAACGTATTGTGGCACGATTATAACTCGCCAGAGGAAATACAAAATTGCGAGCACTTCTACTTCAAATCTGCGAGATTGTAGTACTTTGAAAGATGACCTTGCAACTGGTTTAAAAACAGGAGCGTCTGCATGACCTACACGAAGACATCTCAACATGCATTTGCTTTAACAAATTAAAATCTATTAGGCTCGTGGTATGAATTGTGACAAGGCACCGACAAAGCTTTACGTAACTTCTGCTCCGAGAGTAAAATAAAGTTAAAGATAAATTATCCGATAAAATAATGATAAAGGAACTTAATGTGATAAAGAACAATACCATTTACCTTTTGTTATGCGACTGTACACTGTATAAGTGAGATTGCGGAACTCCAGATCCATTTTGGACAGGCTGAAACAAAAGAAACATAAACATAAATGTGTGTCATATTCAATAATACCTATATTGAAATAAATTATTGTTAATTAATTTTAAACGACGTGTGAATTTCCTACATTAACCTAACATTCCCCTTTGATCAAACTCGAAATTCTCGCAATGAATTCATAAATTACTGTTTGGTTTATATGAATAAATAACACATATCCAACTCTTTTAACAGAGCAACAATGAACGTGTCTTTTTACCCAAAAGGATATGCGGTTGTAAATGTGAAATTTTATATTATATTTTTATTCTATACATGATCAGATCATTACTGGCCTTTTTTCCAAATCGGTAGTAGTGTTTTAACAATTAATAAGTTGGTGTAATGCTTCTATTTGAATATACTTTTATTGTTTCGAAACTCAGCAATGTTTCTTTAAGTTCCATTTAGGACTTCCCTTATTCTCAGATTTGAGTAACGATGCCAGTACTTGTAATCACACCTATCGAGTAAAGTAACAATAGCAAACACCCAAAGCATTTGATTACTAGCTGGAACATAATCAAAAGGAAAACTCCTGGTATTTTGCATATTTACGCGACCCATAATCATTGTTTGTTATACAAATTAGCATAATACAATCTATGTAAATGAACAAAGTTGCATCGATAACACGTGTAGTTTTTTGCAAAAGATAAAAAAGATGAAGTAGACTCGCTAACTCGACTCGACTGACCTTTAACTACAAATAACAATGTTTATGAAATAAAATAAACAAATGCGATGTAATACATATTACTCAGTAAATGGAAATAGGTACTACGTGTAAAATTATTCGAAAAGGTTTATCACTCTATGAAGAATAGCATCCACCCCATAGTTCACCCCGCTTTCGTTATGAAACCCGCACGTGTTAGATTACAAAGGCGGGCCCGCCTTTGTAATCTAACACGTGCGTTACAAGACTTGCGTATAACCTCTTTCGCTTCCAAAACACCTTCATCATCATCATCATCATCATTTCAGCCTGCCCGAACCCACTGCTGAACATAGATAGGCTGCCACGAAGCAGGATCCTGAAGCCAACCAACCGCATTCATTGATCTCCCACATATTTGCCCAGGTCATCACCATCGGCGTATCTACGGTTATTTTTCAGGGTGGGCCTGGGCCCTTACTACAAAAAATTCTAACACTATGCGTCATATTATTGCATGATGCATCAAATCATGCTTATTCATTTATAAGAATTGTATTAACTAATTAATACTATTATAATAAATAACACTGCAAGAACATTTAAAACATTTTCTGGCGTAACGTATTCCTTATTTTCTACATGATGAAGAGTAGTGCTTGAGAATCTGTCTTCTCTCATAGCCACTTCTTAATTATCTGCCATGACCCCCGCCCAAGCTCCGCTCGCATCCGTCTGATATAAGAAGGATCACATTTGCGGTTCAAATTAATTTACAAAAGTTTTGAGGAAAGGCATTGTTTAGCGTGTTCCAAGAGGAATTAAATGGTAAATATTCTTTTTTTTTTATTAGGCTTTTATAATTAAGCATTCTGGTTCTGAAAATTTTAGATTTTCTTGAGATGGGCATGATTATCAGAGTGTGAAAAGTGGATATATAATGCTTCCAAATTTTTTTAAAAAAGCTTATTTATTGGTGAAACATTAGCGCATGAGTTCACAAGAGCAAAATTAAGCTTATGCGCCAGTCCACGTGAGTGACATGGGGACCATTTCTCTCCTTGATAATCGCTTGCAAACCTTGTGATTTACTCGACATTACACTTGCGCCATCATATGATTGCGCTATTATGGGAACATTATCCAAATGACATTTGTTTAAAAAATGAACGACTCTTCAGGTTCTAATTCTGCTACGTCTCAAACCTATCGATATTTTTTCTTCGTTATAACATCTGCCATGTATCATTTTATTTACGATCCCTTCTATTTTGTAATGAATCAGATTATGTTGATTAAATTCATCGTATTTAGCGAAAAGTTGAATTATTTCTAAAAATTTTCCCTTATTTTTTGGTTCAGATATTTCACGGTGACTCCTTAAAGGCAATCCTTGACATACTAGATATAGCACTGGTCTCTTTTATTTTTAGTATATTTTCTTTATTTTACTCAAGTTCCTTTTCATGTTGACTGACGATTTACTCATGAAAATTTGATTGTTGATGTAAATGTGTACAATGCATTTTCTTAATTTGGTGATGTGCAGCAGACTGCGTGTGTTTTTGAATTTCGAATAGGTAACCCAAACTCCTGGGGTGGGCACTAGACGATACTGGGATGGGCACGGTCCACCCGGCCCCCCTGCTATATACGCCTATGGTCATTACTCTATTTAAGGGGGGGTGGGATCGTCTAACACTGCGATGACCCATACGATGCTCATACTCGAGAATCTTTCTTTCCCAACAGGATTCGGTTATATATAGGTGAGCAACTTTGAAATACCTGCTTTCAATGCGTAAACTGCACCCACATAAAATCCTCATCGCATCGGACAAGGAATTATTGCCAGCCTCAACGAGAGTCTCTCTTAACAACAATACGTGATGCAAAACACTGATACGCTGGTTCATCGTCCCCTATAGGCACCGTAAGACCACCTTTTTTTATGTGACAAAGTGGCAAACGAGCTGGCGGTACAACTGATGTAAAGTGATAACCACTGCCCATGAACATGTAACACCCGTAGGGTTGCAACTTTACATAAAGCGGGAGCGGGTTCATGCTCCAGCAAGGTTAATACGTTCTATAGCCACCGGGGCCGTTTGTCTGTAAAGCGGAACCACGAGCCCTGCACAGGAAAAGAAAAGACTCATCGAACGTGATAATGATTTCTAATAATATTCTGATTTCTGCTACCAAATTATAGCCTATGTGTTATTCTGATGGATAAGCTATATTATTGTAACGCTTGATTAAAATCCTTTTAGTAGTTTTTGCGTAAAATTGTAACAAACATCTATACACCCACGATCTATACAACATCTATACTACATAAAAACTTTAGACTAGTAAGGGTAAGGATTTGTTTTTGATTTTTATTGATATATAAATATTATTATAGCATATGAAAATATGAGTCAAAAACGAAAAATCTTCCTTTTTTTTTAAAACCAAAAAATCCTTCCACCCGTTAAATATATATTGTGTATAAGCTCATTACGTAAGAAGAAATAGCAATATAAAACAATACAAATATAAACTAAGTAATAATTATGTTTGAAAATAAGTTCTCATCTTTTTTTTTATGCAAAAAGGAGGCAAATGAGCATGGGTCACCCGACGATAAGCGATCACCGCCGCATGTATGGTTAACAAATTTTAATACCAATTTCCGTTTATTCATCGATTGTTTGCTTATTCATTGATGTATAACCAAAATCGGTCCTACTAAATTATGCCTTACTCGTTAAGGAAATGAAGTAGAGATAATCAAATGCCCTGCTATAATTACAAAAGCTTAGCACAATAATTGCGAAATTTTTAGAGTAAATCGAATATGGCTTATCGTACGAAATAGCATTTTTTTTGCTGTAATGCAAAATTCCCCCATAACCTACCTCAAGCGCATTCATCATGCGCAATCAACTGAGTTTCTCTCGCGGTAGTTACTCAACTGCTTTCACGGCGCATTTTGTGATTTCCTTTTTCCACTTTTTTATACTTTTGTTTTGTATTTGATTTTCTTACCATTTATTATTATAATCTTATATTTTGTGATGGCGTTCTTTCATTGTTAAAAATCAATATTTTGTTTTTCTGCTTGAAGATAGACCCAAGTGTTAATGGTTCTATTTACATCGTTATTTTTAAGCACTGCGAGAGTTGACATATATTAAGCATAAAAGTATTTATAATAATATTTCAAGCATAATAATATTTTGTACAATTGGTATCATTTCTATAAAGAATATAAGATTGGTGATAAAACATGCAAATATATTAATGATTATACGATCCGAAATGAGGAAGTTTGATAGGGAACCATGAATCGACATAGCATAGGAAAAGTAAAGTGGCTGTAGGATGTACGCATTGCACCTAGAAACCACAGCTGATGGAGCAGACGAGTTCTTGAGTGGAGACCGCCTTTAATTGAGGGCTCAAGCCAAGTGGAGTCACGACTTCGTAAGATCGATGACAACAGCTGCATTTTATTTTATTTTATTCGGAAACTTATAAAAATGCAAATATTTATACAAATATTAGCATTTTTATTTTATTTATACAAATATTTGCATTTTTAACAGAGTTCAAAAATGAGGAGGTTTCTCAATTGGACTATATATTTTTTAAGTGTGTTCGCGGATAACTTCGTCGTTTATGAAACGATTTTGATGATTCTTTTTTTGTTGGAAAGGATATATACCATGATAAGGAAACCCAGATCTGATGATGGCATCCCAGAGACGGGCATCGAGCGCAATCCTCAAATGTTATAAGTATCAACAATGTTTTTTAATTTCGGTTTGAAGTCGTTTTTTTTTTTTTTGTTAAAAATTATTTATGTTATAGTACAACGGGAGGAATAACTTAAATATAATTTAGCATTTAATTGGAGGGGCTCACGTGGGGTAAATTAATCACCAATAAATATTGTTGATTAATTTGAATTAATAACTAACACACCCCACACATTATTCACTTAATATACAACAATCAAAATCTCAATTATCTTTATTCACGACTTCGCCAATGTGAATTTCGGAACGACTTTCAGGGTGAAATTCTCATGTAATTCTAATTCGAGTATAACTTATACGTAGCGCATAATGTCAAATATATTTTTTTATATTTTTAAATAAAAAAAGATAAAATATAGAAGTACTTGGTTATATTAATACTATGTGGAATGAATTTCTGTTAAATTTACAATATGCTTTACATTTATAAAGAAGGACCGCTATATATGAAATGCATTATTTTGTAATTCTGTAAATTTAATCAATAACGTTTTTTTAAATGGTTCTCGTTGTAATGTTACTAAATAGTAAGCTTTAATAATCTTTAATGTACGTTGTTTTTTGCGCGAATTCCTTTCACTTTTCAAACTTTCGACGCAACGTGTTGAATTTCGAACTCGACGTTCATGGTCACGGAAACCGAGAGTATTGGCTTCATCATACTGTTAATAATGTGCCTCTCAGAGTTATCTTATCTAAATAAGTTATAATGCTATAATATAACAAGTTGTAAAATAAGTAATGCCTTGAGAAAATTTATGCATTTATATGTAGAGAAACTGATTTCCAAGAAAATCGGAAAACTATGCAAACACGAATAAAGGGATCGGCCGATACCTACTACACGCTTCGATCTTTCTCGAATGATGCACTTTCACAAAACGAGCTTGATGTGGAAACGCGGCCGCATCGATTGCCTCAAACGCAACGCACTAAATCATTCCCACCCGTCGATGAAGCCTTGAGAGCAAATCTAATATTGTCACGGGCGCGCATTGCGCGATGCAGTTTGGCAATACTACAAGAAATATCGGAATTTATTTATTTACATGGTAAGCAATTTGCGGTTAGTCAAAGTTGTCTGTATTGTAATATAATATTTAATAATATGGTAAGATCCAAAAATTTCAGGCAAAATTAGTTTTGAAAAATATCGATGATTTTTATCGTTATACGACATTTTTATGGAATTGCGATAATCTCAATCTAACAAGTAACGGTAATTTCGAGATTTTAATTATAAGAGTAACAACTAAATACCAAAATCTTGTAAAATAAAGGATCTATTTTCATTATTTCATTATTTACAAAGTTATCA
Organism: Iphiclides podalirius; assembly: GCA_933534255.1. Taxonomy (NCBI): domain Eukaryota; kingdom Metazoa; phylum Arthropoda; class Insecta; order Lepidoptera; family Papilionidae; genus Iphiclides; species Iphiclides podalirius. The sequence goes on along the minus strand of OW152823.1, from coordinate 10,050,744 downwards.
GTTAACAGTTATGTATGTCTGGTTCAGATATTGCATGTCTCGGTGGCCTATTATTAGCGAGTCAGGGCAAAGGCCTTTCTCATTCATACTGTATACATAATCCAACTTAATTCTCACTTCCGTTTTTGAGGAAAGTCTAATATTATACCTGTATCAATTACAATAAGTTATTCCTCCTATGGGGTCGTCACCTAAATTGTTTCTTTACAGAACAATAAATTATCCTGTATGTAGGTTACGAAATCTTATTTCTTACACTTAACGAATCTTAGTAACCTATTCTTCTTTTCGAACATCTATGGATTGTAAATGATATATATTCGTATTGCAGAATTACGCTTTTTATTCACCTCAGAATGATTTAAATAATGACTTTTATAAAGATTGTGGTTTTCTGCAGCGAATCCGAACGTGTTTCAACCACCACCCAACCTATTTTATCCTGTCAACGAATTCGTATGATAAAAAACTGATCTCAAGAGATTAGCTGCAGCAATACGGTCTACAATTCTGGTGCTAATTCTAGTAGCTTTGATATCTCTTTTTTCCCTCTCTCTCTATAAGGAATACACAGGTTCATCGGTATCAAAATAGTGTAATAATTTGCTACCGCCAGTTTTTCAGATCTGGTAGAGAGCAAGACTAGCAGACAAGCTGATAAGGCTGGAGTGAAGTGATTTTGAGACATCGTCCACTGCACTATAGATCCAAGACTTCTATTAAAGCATAAAAAGAAACACCACGAACTGAATTCGAGCCATAGCCCCTCAGAAGTAATTCGATCTTCACCTTGAACTAAATGAGAATCCAATCTAATCAGAGTTTTTGACCTTTTGATATGATACTTTTGTTTTAACTTACGTTTACGGTGGTAGGGCCACGCAGCAGCCTCGGCTGTTGCACGAATGGGCAGGCCCGTCCGGGTAAGTACCACGACCTCACAGAAGACCAGCGTAAAGTGGAAGTATGACAAATACTTTCGCGTTTCGACTGGTGAGTGAGGTAGCCGGAGCCCAATTTTCAAAAGGTTGTTAACGCATCTGTAACCCTCGGGTGTGGCAGATGTCCATGGGCGGCGGTTTTCACTTAACATCACGTGAACCGTCTGCTCGTTTGACAACTTTTCGCACAAAATAAAATAAAATAATAAAATACGTTAATAAACAAAATAATCTCATTTGTTATTAAAATAATACATGTTTTAAAATGAGAGAACTTAGATAAAACTATTAGTCACTGAAGTCCGCAAGACAAGCTTTATACAAGTATTACAGAAAGTATTACGATAAGTGTCGATAGTGTCAACGACCGAACGAACCAAAAGTCCTGTTCGGTACCGCAATGTCACAAATTTTAATACGTTCAATGCACCTTGACAACCTACAAGAGCCGTGATAGCTCAGTGTCCAGGCGCTCGCCTTTAATTACATTTACTCGAGCAACGTGAGTTCGATCCTCGTTGCCAGCACCAATGAAATTGTTAATTTTAAGTGCTGAATTATCACGTGCTCGGCGGTGAAGGAAAACATTCGTGAGGAAACCAGAATATTTTCGAAATAATAATAAAAAAAATATATCGAAAATATGTGAAGTCCGCCAATCCGCAATGGGGTAGCGTGGTGGACTATGCCCTGATACCCTCTTTACACAGGCCGCCTTTGTTCTGCCGTGGGACATTTATAGGCTGTTAATTTACTTTTTACCTTGATAACAAAAATGACTCAATCTTTCACATTAGTCTGATGTATGAAATTTCGCTACATTTTACTGAGAACCCTATAATTAAAAGTCGACATTCTGTCATACTACTCTATGAAAACAAAAGAAAAAATGTTCTCTGTAATAAGTACAAAAGAACAAAACCAATCTGTGGACAGGAAGTTTACTAATCACTTATATTTTTTATATAATTCGCAATATTCACAAGGCCGCGGAAGTGATAAAATGCAATTAATAATATTTCCCGCTCAAAAGCTTTATTTGTAAATACGTAATAATCAACGCCAAACTCAGTTATCAATAAACTACTGCAAAATACTTTAACTGTTCCGATAAAGTATAAGTATGTACAAACAAATTACAAATATCATGTTAGTAAAATGTAAACGAGCGCTAGGTTTAGCTGATGGTTAGTTATGGACAACAAAAACTGTGTTATTATAATTGAGCCATATACGGTAACAAATGAGCAGACGCTTTACAAGATGCAAAAATGTTAAGGCACAACACACAACAGACAGAAGATGTAAAATTAGTAGTCAGCCATAGATATCTACGATAACAAAACCTATTGGATAACAGATACGTTGAAAACCTCCAAAAGAATGGGGCCCGGTTATTGAATTCATCAGATGAAACGCATAAGTAAGATTCTCTAAGTTCACTATTTTAGTGCAGCTGTATTGCTTCCCGGACCCTACCCATTCGCGAAACAATAGGAGCTCATGCACGTTCATGGTTCGTTCGCAGTAAATATAACTCAATCTAAAATATTCCAACGTAAAGATAATAATAATACATTTATATATTTCACAAAATACTTATATTTCAAAGTTTACGATAATGAATTTTAAATCACTTTGCGTCTTTTCAAAATTGCTGTCCTAACACAGCGGGAAAGGTTTCTTATAATATTTCTATTATATAGCGATTGTGAGAATCCTTTCCCGGTACCCTCAATGCTTCACATCAACCAATGGCCACCCCTCAACAGTTACTAGTCAGACTATCATAGCTCCCGTTCCAATAGTCCGTGAACCCAGTGTAAGGGACTCAGTGTAAGTCGCCTTTTAAAACAAGCATCAGATAAATTAGAACAATTCAAGGAGACTACAGGATTGACAGGGCAACATTTCCTTTTCCGCTGCTCCTTCGACATGCGAGACCCCCATCCCATCCCACTTGACGATCTCTTTCGGGATCAAGAAGAAATATTATATCAGCATACGAAACTTGTTAAGATAAAATAGATTCTGTTTCAAAACAATTGTCATCTCATCTCAACATACAATTTCAATTGATTCTAACAAATCTAGTCCTCCATTAGCGATATTGTCAAGAACAAATTATTTTATATCGTTCTATCTTCCATTATTGAATTTGCATGAACCGTTCGCCATGATTATCTCCGAGTCGGTTTAACTCTAAGTAAAACGGTAAAAACAGGTACGTTATCGGTTGTCACTAAAAGAAATTGTGAGCAAAAAGTGAACTAAGTAAAAAAAACCTCAAATTGTATCTAAATTTAGTTTTGTTTCCTCAATTTTAATTCTGGTATTCGTTAAAAAAACGCTTGAATATAAATATAAAACAGGATGTTTTGCGCTCCTTCTTTCTCATCCTTTTCCTGTCCTTATCCAACCTAGGTGGGGGTCGCCACAACATGTTAATCACGTTTTTAGCATTCAAAGTCAAAGTTCAAATTTCTCTATTTAACATAGACTTATTTCTGCTTCATTTTAAGCTCTTATTGAACGTCAAAAACTACCACCGGTTCACTAAACTAGACCTGCAAGAGAAGAACCGGCAAGAAACTCTGAGGTCATATATATATTTTTTTAAATTATTTAAGTATACAAATAATTATTTAATTATGAAAGTATTTAAATATAAAATTATCAGGAGTGAGGGGACTTGCAAGTACAGAGCAAGAGTCATTTCCACACATCCTTGTCATCAATGTATTCCTCGACATTATAATAGACCCTTTCCATTAAGGTGGCTTTTACAAAATGTTTTAAATTGTTTACACTTAATTGTTTGTGGAAGTCGCTTATTTCATTATATAAATTAATACACCTACCAAGAAACGATTTCCTGGTTTTAGGTAGTCTAAACCTCGGTATATCCAGTCACCACGGCCCCGACGCGATTATAGGCTAGGTTTTGTTTACGACCGGTCACCTGCTTAACATCAACTGCCCTTGAAAACAAAAACTCCTGGAAACAAATCCTCAACAATTATTTGCGGTTCACACATTATACTTGTCCCATGTGGAAATCATACCCACGACCCCCGTTGCCGAAACAAATGGCTTAGCAACTACACCACCGAGTCATCTTTTGCGTTTCAAATAATATGATAGCTACCCGAAAGGGACAGACGGCAAAAATGCAATCGATGACCACGCTGAAGAGATGAATACGCTGAAGCCGGTCCGAAACTTATTAGTAATCATACACGATGAGGCCTAAAATAGTTAAATTTCACACATATGTAGTTCGTGAATAAAAATGATTGTAGTTCACTTTAAAAAATAAAAATTTCTCGTAAAGATCATGCACAGGTTTATCCGGCCGACAGATCTGGATAATTTACAAGTGCAATAATTACCTCGTAAGCAACAACAAGTGCAACATAATAACCAGTATACTGATGTCAATTATCCACATGTTTTTGCACCAAATGGCACGGCTTCGTCGATTATTTGCTGGCATTTTATTAACACACAGTATAGGTACTGTATACTCGACCGAGAACAGTTCGAATGTCGATAAAACTTACAGCTAGAACAGCCATTGTTTCATCAAATTTAACAACATTAAAGGACAATTAAAACTTTTCACAATTAGAGAATTTGGTATAGAATTATGTGTTCGGAAGAGAAACGTTAAACAATAAAAAGAAAAGTTATAAACTTAGTAGTTATACACAATTAAAAATGAATTAAATTAGGTAACAAGGAAGTAAGAGACTACTCAATATGGTTAATTGCTTTTAAAGAAATTATTGCACATGCATTTTTTTAAACTAGCCACACTTGTGTTGAAAATGTCGATGTCAGCCACCTGGGATGTCTCATTGTATAAACGGCAAGCCCTCAACAGGCTTGTTTTAGGGACGTGTAGGAGACGGTATCTGCGCAAGTTCGCAGAAGGTACGCGTAATCCTATTTTGTTCACAAGTTCAGCAATATTGGTCAAACCATTTATGATGTGAGATAGAAGAGCCAGATCAGCAATTTTTCTTCTTTCGTGTAAAGGGAGTATATGGAACTTCTTGCAGCATTCTAAATAAGTTGGCTGGTAACATTGTGAGCGATATTGAATGTACCTCATAAATTTCCTTTGTATGCTCTCCAAACGTTTGTGTAAGTATTGCAGTTTGGGTTCCAAATTTGTGAGGCATATTCTAAGTGACTACGAACGAACGAGCAATACAATATTTTCATTGTTTTGATTGTTTTAAAATGTTATGAAATTCTTATTATAAAACCTAACGCTTTGGAGGCCTTATTGACTATGTTATTGATGTGCGCATCAAACAGAAGCTTTGAGTCAAATATGACTCCCAGATCCCTTATTGAATTTACCCTCGTGATAGTGTTGCCTGAGAGTGTGTAAGCGAATTTGAAGAAATTAGATTTGCGTGTAAATGAGCATACGTAACATTTGGACAAATTCAAATCTAGTGTATTTGATCTGCAGTAATCCTGACATCTATTAAGGTCCTCCTGTAAAAGTACTGCATCTTCATGGCAATTCACCTGCTTCATAATTTTCATATCATCCGCATATAAAAGGATCTTTAAATGCAGAAAACATGATTCTATGTCGTTGACGAAGATGTTAAATAATAGAGGCCCTAATAAAGATCCTTGTGGAACACCAGATGGAATGTTCATGGCTCTAGATGTGTAACCATTCAGTACCACAGTCTGACACCTGTTCTCCACATACGATGTGAACCATTTATAGAAATTACCGCTGATTCCTATGTACTGCAACTTATACAAGAGAGTGGAATGATCAATTCTGTCAAAACATTTACGGTAGTCGGTATATGTAACATCAACCTGGGACCGTTGTGACATAGAGTCTGAAAGAAAATCGCTACAGAGAATAAGATTTGTGGTAGTAGACCGACCTTTTATAAACCCGTGTTTAAAGTCGCTAAAATTATGTTTGAGTGCAGAATAAACTTGTCTGTACACAATTTTTTTCTAAAATCTTAGCAAACACACACAACTTTGATATCGGTCTATAGTTCTCAATGCACATTTTAGGTCCTTTTTTATGTATTGGTGTTACATACACCGATTTCCAGATGGGGGGAACTACACCAGTGTCCAATGATCGCCTAAATAGGATGGAGATTGGGATGATGAGACTTTTAGCACAGTTCAATATAAATACCGGTGGAATGCCATCTGGGCCTGCTGATTTTTTGAGATCGACACGTTGCAATAACTTTAATACTTCTTCATCGAGTACTTCAATTTGGTTGATGCCTAGAACTGAGGTGCCCAGTTCGTCAACATGATGTGAGTTAGTAAGGGGCGCAAGGTTAGATGAAGCACTGACGTCTGCTAGAAAGTTGGAATAGAAAAAGTTACTGAACATGTCACAAATTTTATCACCGTTACTTGAAGAGACTTGCCCAAACTGTAGTACTGATGGGTATGCATTTGATTGCTTTCGTGACTTTATGTAACTCCAAAAAGCCTGAGGATTGTTACCTATGTTTGGTTCAATTTTGGTTATGTAGTCGTTATACATATTTTTTTCCAAGACTTTGTCCCTTTCACGTAACAGACAAAAGGATTAGTGGTCCGCGATATTCCTGTATTTTTTGAATTTCTTGTGGTATTTTGCTTTTTCTCTAAATATTTTCATGAGTTTTTATACCAAGGGGGGTACGTTTTGAGAAACGACTTTTTTGTTGGAATATGTTCCTCTCGTAATTTGTATAATATTTCATAGAAGTATGAAGTGGCATCATCAAGTAATCTGCAGCTCAGCTGAAGTTGCCAGTTAATGTTATTAAGTTTATTTTTAATTGTCGTATAATCAGCTAAGTGATACAGATATTTGATATATGGACGAATAGGTGTGCTTTGATGCGGACTTTATCCAACCGATAAAGTCCGCGGAGATGCATAAGGCTTTGTGATGCAGATCGGCGAGTACTAACAGATCAGTGCAGCAAGTGACTGTAAGTTCGTTGTTGGATAAAACCAGATCAAGAATTCTATTATTAATGTTGGTGAAACTGTTATACTGTAATAGGCTACAAATGTGGAAGTTGTCAATGTCTCCGGAAATTTTAATTGCGTTAAAGGAACTACCGTCGTTTGCTGGCTGCCAGTTTATATTTGGTTGATTGAAGTCACCCACTATGACAATGTTGTCCGATGGATGTTTAAGGACAATGTCTGTTAGCGAATTAGGAAAAATATTTAACTGAGCTGCTAAAGAGTTGCCACGAGTCTGGGTGCATATATAAGCAACACATATTATATGTATAATATATATTTTTTGGGTTTTTTTGTGATGAAGTTTCAGTGTGACCCACAAATCCGACTTCAAATATCTCGCTCAGTATTCATTTTATAATTGATTTTCAGGAGTTCCTTAAGTATGTCTAGAGCCCAAGATCCAGTACCAATGGACCTAATATGCGACCACATGGGAGGCACCAGCTTTCAAATAAATAAGAACCATAAAAGTCTGTTCACTCAGTCGAAAGTTCTGCGGTAAATAAACATAAGAAAACCTCCTTTTTTGAAGTCGGTTGAGAAAGGAGAATTATTTACAGTCAAAATTGTTTCATAGACCGTCATCGCACCCTGCCCATGAATAGAATAGTCGTCGGCGGCAGATATATGTATATACCTATACATAGTCAGCATACCAGACCTGGACGGCCCAAGCGAATTCCAACTTTTTTGTTGTTCTTTTGCATGCGGGCTTTTCCACGAGCTCTATGTTCGAGTTATATATAGTCTACGGATTTAAAAAAAATGTAGCCACAAAAAAAATTAATAAACCATTATAACGAATTCTATTGCGCTTAATAAGATAAGATTTAGAGAAGATTTTAATTTCGAGAATATATCGCAATACTTCTCATTAAAAATATGAGGATAATAACATTGTGCTAAAATCCGTTATTAATGATACTTAATAGTTAAGAGTTCGCATTATTTTCATGGTCATTGAACTTATTACTACTTGCTATGCAAGTTTTTTTTATATGTTCAATTGGTTAGAGCTCGTCTGTCTTTAAACCTGAGAGGTAATCTCAAAGTACATGTGCTGAAGATGATAAAACGTATATTATCACTCTGGAGACCCTAATCAACGCAATTTCTTTTCATCAAACGCCAACGTTGTTAAAAATTTAATAACACTAAAATAAAAATAATTATTTGTTTAATTGATGACTTGCATGCTTCGGCATCGGGGGTCGTGCGTTCGATTCCCACACGGGACAACTATTTGCGCGTATGTTCACGTGAAATGTATGTTTAAAACGCTCTTACAACACAAGATATTGTTATCCTAAAGCTTACTTTTGTGCCCTTAGGCAATGTTAAAAAAATAATACAAAAAATAAGATAAGATTTGTCTGTGAATAAATTACTTCACTAAAATTGAATATGCATCAACCGGTCGCTATACTTGTTTATTGGGAAAATAATGGTTAAAATATTATTTGACTAACGCAAGATGGTCGTTTTAAACATAGTACATATATCGCTCACGCTAGTTCACGCATATTATGTTCTAAATATTCTTACTTCTATTAACTGTATCAGTTAATAGAACTTTGAATCTGTAGACAGTAAAACTCACAGAAGACCGGCATAAAGTAAAAGTATTTATTGTTTATAGTTCGTTTAATTTTTTCTTAAAGATTGTTTACGCAGCCGATAAGTCATTGGCGTGTGCTTGGATGGCGATACTCACGTACCATCGTAAAGAGGTTTACCACCTACTCTTTAGCCACCTTCTCACAAAAAAAATATGACGCTCTAGGTCGAATTGTAGGTTAATCATAAGTTTTACTTTCTCCGTCGACGTTACACAAAGGTGCATGCTATTCTGGTAGAATATTTCCCGTATAAATACCTGTTTCGTTGTTTTTACTCGAGTTAAAAAAAGGCTTACCAGCTTAATGTACCTTTTAATTAAGTGCAGACGGAAAATCATTTACAATCATGTCGTGGAAATGACATTGTTTTGAGAACACAATGGTATAATTGTGAAATTCCTATTATAAACCTATTTGTCTGGTTAATGATGTATGTAAATAGTAATTATCTTAATTAGTCGGTATAAGCACATGGTGATAACGATTTAATCGTTTTTCATATAATGTAATAAAATCTAATCAAAAACTCAATTCAAATAGCTTGGAATCTATTCCAAGCTATTGATTAGGAGCTCTAGCTCCGGTAACATCGGTAACATCACAATTTATTACGTATAACAACATAACGGTAATATCACAATTTATTACATATCTCTATACCTCTTGAACTTAATGCTCTTTGCTTCAAAGATTATACTTGCCGCGTTTTGAAAAAATTGTGAAAGTAAAATTTTTACGATTGGCGCGCACACCGACACGGACATTAAGTTGGTTGTAAAGCGACAGCTTTGCCTTTCAACTCCTCGGTGTTGCCACTCCACAAAGTTATTTTATTATAACGTTATCATTTGATGTCCTTTTCACAAACAAAGACTAGCACAGCACAGGGATAAATTTAATTTTTAGTTATTTTTACTTTGTTACGCTAAAGAAGTGTAAATCCTTACGCGCGTACATAAGTATACACATACTTTTTTTTCTTTGAGTGTGTTTTTCTCACGTTATTAACGCCCTCGAGAACGTCTTAAACCAGCACTTATAATTTCAATTAACAGTATAAAATTCGTTAGTCAGGATCAGAATTTGAACGCCCATCCAGGATACTTTTGTTAACTTTCCTGACCGGGTTCACAAATGGCTATGGTCGCGTTAGGATCCAGTTGATGATTAACTTCTTTATACATCAATGATATCCCTCTGCTCAGAGAATAAAATATTAATTGAACATTAAGTTCAAAGCGTCGAATCATAAATCTAAAAGTGAATTTAAAAATTAATTAAAAAAAATTACACTAGTTATTGTAATAGTTATATTAAAAATAGTACATATAGTAGTAGTTAAATTAAAAACAGATTTTCAAATATTTTAGTGAAAGCACCTAAATATTCTTTATTTATTTATTTAATTTTTTTTTCAAGGAAAACAAACAGCTATATAATAAACTAACAAATAATAAAAATATAGTATAAATCTCTGAGCCAGTAAAGTTTCCACCAAAATTAACTTCATATAATAGACAACACGGTAGAACTTGTTGTACTTAAATGAATACATTACAATGAATCTAATTATTACAAAAGCTCTGAAGAACTTTTGATCTAAAACTACCTAAACTTAAATGAAATATATCTATATGATTAAAATTATTATTAAAATTTTGACAAACATGGTTAACAAACGTATTGGAAGCATATTTAGTTTTAGTCATGGATACATGAAAAAGTTTCTTATTGCGAGAATGGGGTCTGTTACACATATAATTTAATTTAGAGACGAGACATAAAGAATCAACATCATTGTGTATAATTTTGTAAAGAAATAATTGATCTCTTACAACACGACGACGATAAAGAGAGACAGTGGGCTTATTGGATAAAGTAGGAAATTTATATTTTAAGTATTTTACGAATTTATTTTGAATCGTTTCGATAGAATCTATATATTTGTTATAACATGAGTTCCAGACAGTAGAGCAGTACTCCAACACCGACCTAACAAATGAGTTTTAAAGCATAATAATAGTAGTAATATTTTAGAAATCTTTCGTGATCCGAAGTATAAATCCTAACATTTTATACGCTTTACTGAGAATATTAGTGATGTGATCCGTAAATAACAGCTTGCTATCTAATAAAACACCTAAATCTATAATTAAATCTACTCGATTTATTAGCACATCATTAGTAGTAATTATGATGAATTTGACTTTTTCTTGAGAAAGTAATGACGTGACACTTTTTAACATTAATTATTATATAATTTGCTTTGCAGTAATTATAAAGCCTATTAAAGTCGTCCTGTAGTAACACACAATCATCTTCGTTTTTTATTATCCTAAATATCTTTTTATCATCAGCATAGAGCAGAACATTACTGTTTTTAAATACTGTTAGGACGTCATCAATGTATATATTAAAGAGCAGGGGACCTAAATGAGAACCCTGCGGGACACGTGATGATACAGTAAATAGCTAGAGCAATAGCCCTTAACCGATACAGCTTGAGAGCGATTTCTTAAGTAAAATGTTAGCCACCTAAGAAGTACAGTTATATATACAGTTATACTATAATTTATTAACACAACATCATACATTTAGTACTTATATAAGCAGCTTCAACGTAAATTATCGTAGACAAGTAGGTTTTAAATTATAAAATAAGTGCGTGCCCTACATATGTATTGATTTATAAGCGGAATTTCCAAAGTGTGCATACCATTTGCAATAGAACTCAATGGATTTTACGTAACATTACCAAGTTACCCATTTCTGTTATTTTATTATTTTTATGTTAATCAACACGAACGCTATTTTCCATAAAGAAATTTGTCTCCGATCATAAAAGGGACTCTTTTATTGGAAACCATTACTTGGAAAGTTATTTTTTTAGACATAAGGCATGTCTCTTTGGGTTAGAACAGGGTTTTGTGTGGTTCTTACCCTCTAAAACGATGGGAAAAATCGGTACTTTGCGATCTTGTACGTAATGCACTGGTGCCTAGACCTTAACCTGAGTTCAAATCACCGGTGAGATAGAAGGAGCATTAGCTTCAAAAATCTGTATCCTTATATGAATTACTAGCTTTTCACCCGCGGCTTCGCTCTTGCTGAAGTCCTTAAATGAATATGTCTCTTTAAAATTTATATATATATTTTAAATAAAGATATTTTCAACCCTTTACAACACTTCTTTCCAATTAAAAAATAGCCTATATCCTTTCTCAGACTCTAGACTATCTGTGTACCAAACATTTAAATCGGTTGAGTAGTTTTAGCATGGAAGCGTAACAAACAAACTTATATTCACATTCATATTACCATATTAACCGCGGCTTCGCCCGCGCGGCCGCTGAATTTTTTCCTACTTAGTTGACACTTATCGTTACCTATATTTTGGACAATTCACACAATATCTTTATAAATATGTGTTATTCTGATGTATAATCTATATTATTGTAAAGTTTCATTAAAATCTATTCAGTAGTTTTTGCGTGTAACAAACATCCATTGAAACATACAAACTTTCGCGTTTATAAAGTTAGTAAGGACTAGCGACCCGCCCCGGCTTCGCACGGGTGCAATGTATCATACATATAAATCTTCCTCTTGAATCACTCTATCTACCTAATAAAAAAACCCGCATCAAGATCCGTTGCATAGTTTTAAAGATCTAAGCATACATAGGGACAGACAGACAGCAGGACGCCTTTGTTTTATACTATGTAATGATAATTAGGGATAAGGTATATATGCGTTTCTTTATGTTTTTAAAATTAGATGTCATCTCATTTCACATACATAGAGAAACAAGTACACGAACGAAATAAATTCAAAGGTTCTGCAAATAAACATAAATAAACAGTAACTTATTCAATAACACATTATTACAGAAATAAATAAATAATAAATTGCCTTAAAACAATATTTTTTGTAAGGCTTAATTCAGCACGTTACGGACAGCAAAAAACTTACTTGTTTTATTTTTTATTACCTTACTGATCTCATCTCGGTGTGATGGATCAGGATGTGTTGCCATCACAAGAATCAAAAAGGATCAATTAGTAAATTAATTTCGTAAATCACTAAGCACGGGCACTTGCCCAACAAATAATTTCAGCAACACCAATTATTTTAGCAACACTTTAATCCGGAAATGTTTGTTATTCAAAACGATTGCCGTGTTTTGCGTTTGTTAATTCTACGTTTCAAAAGAATACTACTAATTTACAAACTCGAGTCTTAAAATAAAGCTAGTTTGAAATTTTATGATTATAATTCAACGAGTATCGACGAATACGTCATAACGTGCGATGTTTAGGTAGGTGAATATTAAATAATATTGTAAAGACTATTTTTGTTTCATATCATTGATATGATATCATGAGCATAGTGATAAGTGATACGAGGTGAAAATCTTGCTGGAAAATCAAAATCAAAATGTATTCATAAAACATTTAATTTTGGAACGAAGTTCCTTACGGCAGGCTTGGAGGGGATAGGGATTTTGCTTCGCGACCGAACTGAAAAAAATGTGATAGTAAAACCGTAAGAAATAATCCGTGGAAAAAAGTGCGTGGAATAAAACCGTTAACTTCCCACTTAAAATTCAATCATAAAAAAGTTATTACTAAAACTATTGCACAACGCACAATTGTTGCAGTTATTGTTTCTACGTAACAAAAATATTCTGGTTAAAAGCAAATTATTGTAGTTTTATTTTGTAATATTGCTATTATTATCATTCTGGAAAAAAAAATATGTATGTATAAAACACTAATTGGTAAGAAATAAATTGATAAAGCATATATATAAAGAAAGCATCATCAATTTTCCAGTTGAAAAATATATTTCATAGGAGGAAAAGAAAAGTCGTCCTTCAACGCATCGATTTATATTTATATCTTTATATATCTAATTCTTCTGTATGTACACTTCTCCTAAACGGCTGGACCAATTTTAATGAATTTTTTTGTGAATTCGGGTGGATTCGAGAATGCTTTAAATTCACAAAATTATTCAAAAAAAAAAAGGTATGAAATTTCCGAATTTAAGACGTGTGTACAGGACAACGTCTGTCCGGTCCGCTAGTTACGCTATAACTCGGCGATTATCTCCGCCTTGACCGACGGGAAGGCAACGACCTCTACAGCACATGGATTGGCGATATATCGTTGGGGAATAACAGCCCAGAGGACCGACAACGCCGTGTATTCTCTGCCTTCGCGTTTCAAATTACGGAAAAACTGACGTAATGTATTCTGTTTATGTTATGTTCTCGTGTTTCACATGGAGGAAAAACTTTCATCGCGCTTACAGTTACAATGACCGTCGTTACGTATGTATGTTACGATCTAGTAAGTTGGATTCCAATCATGATGTGTATTTGTTTTAACACTTTTTCATTATTCGCATTTTATTTTTAATATTTTTAATCTAAAATTGAAAATACCTTGAATACTTCTATTTAGCGTGCGATTTTAAGGGTTCGGTTTTTTACCTAAAAATTATAGTTTAAGCTAGCGTGTATACATCTCTCACGTCTTTATTATTATCAAGTAGAGCATTAAATCGGCACTGTACTGTAACTTGTTCTTTCACTTAACTTTCACCGACCTTTCGAAACTACCATGCTATAATGCAATATGATGACAATATAAAATAACATATCCCGAATCACTGAAGCATCATCTTTAAAGAATTTGATTATGTTATTTATATGTATGTTTCCATTTTCTTAAAAGCAAACAAATTATTTACGAACATTACCGCGTTTATAGAATACTAGCTGCTGCCCGCGACTACGTCTGCGTAGAGGGGTGAAAATTGACGATTGTATATATTTTTGTATGTTGTATCATAAAAAAATAGAAATTAAAAATTTTGTCTAAAAAATAAAAAAAAAATTTTCGGGTGGACTACCCATAACATTTAGGGGGATGAAAAATAGATGTTGGCCGATTCTCATAGATACCGGATAAGCACAAAAAATTTCATCAAAATCGGTCAAGCCGTTTCGGAGGAGTATGGCAACGAAAACTGTGACACGAGAATTTTATATATTAGACTAGCGACCCGCTGCGGCTCGCACGGGTGCAATGTATTATCCTTACTAATATTATAAGGAGAGAGTTTGTATGTATGGATGGATGTTTGTTACTCTTTCACGCAAATACTACTGAATGGATTTTAATGAAACTTTATAATAATACAGCTTACATCAGAATAAAACATAGGCTATAATTTATACAGGGTGGCTTTTCTAAAGGTGCCCAAATTCACACAGGAGGTTCAGACTCGATAGTATAATCGCTTATTGAAATAAAAACAAACTTCTTTTTTTCGAAAAAATTGCCATTCCATTCCCTAAAAAAACAGAACTTATTGACAATGACAATGCGATAGTCATTCATAAATGCGTCGTATACTTTTGAAACGCGTGTGACGAACGGTCTTGTGTGGGTGTTAGTTATGAATGATCGCGCGTAAAATAAATGAGTTGTCCATAAATCACGCACTTTTTGAGATAAGTTCAAATGAATGTATTTAATTAATTACGAGTGATTTTTAATATTTATCAATTTTTATTTATATAACATTATTTATGTCTAGAATTTAATAAAAAAATTGATACCCTTAGAAAAACCTTCCTGTATACATATTTTTATGTATAACTGTCTTAATGTTACGCCTTCAGCCTATTCTACGCAGACGTAGTCGCGGGCAGCAGCTAGTACATAATAAACCTTCCTCTTGAATCACTCTATCTAGTAAATAAAACCGCATCAAGATCCGTTGCGTAGTTTTAAAGATCTAAGCATACATAGGGACAGACAGACAGCGGGACGACTTTGTTTTATACTATATACTAGCCACCCGCCCCGGCTTTTCACGGGTGCAATGTATTATACATATAAACCTGCGTCTTCAATCACTCTATCTAGTAAATAAAACCGCATCAAGATCTGTTGCGTAGTTTTAAAGATCTAAGCATACATAGACAACGACTTTGTTTTATACTATGTAGTGGCACAGCCATGCAAGGATTAAGGTCCACCCACATCTGACGCAAAGGGCGGCTAAAGAGGACACCGGACTAACGGGTAAACGGGATGGACCCGTCTTCTTTAGTGAACTGGTAAGAACGGCAACGCCTGTCTCAGGTGCGATCTTTCCCCGTTTTCCACAAACCAGTCAGGAAACTGGAGAAGGTTTTTCGTTTCGAAAGAGACAAAATTAGCACAGTGGACAGTGAATCTGTTTCTTTCGCCAGGAGCTCTGGGCCACCACTAATGGAAAAATATTGTGTGACGCACATAGTGTTTATCTAGTTTCTGTCTGTTTATATTTCTCCTCTACTACTACTGCATCTACTTATTTACAAAAGAAAATTGTGATTATAAGTTATCTAGTACCTTAAGTACTGGCTTCATCTACTTTGTGACTAGTGGAACGTAGTGGAAAAATGTACCCCTGAGGATGGCCAAGAGCGTTTTAGTGTTAATGACACCTGAAGGTAGATACATCAGGACGGCCAGATAATACCTCAAGTGCGTAGGTAACTAACACATATAAAAACATTATGACGACCCGAATGGCGTAGTGGTTAGTGTGCCTCCTGCACCAGAGGGTGTGGGTTCGATCCCGACTACTAGAAAAATATTGTGTGATGAACATGGTGTTTTTCTAGTGTCTGGGTGCTTATAACAATAATAATAACATTAATAATTTATTTATAATAGAAAAGTATGTTTAAGTATGTTTATCAGTTATCTAGTACCCATAGTATTATGTAAAAAAGTATTGTGTAAAAATGTGTCCTAAAATATTTATTATTTATTTATTATAAAAGGTTATATTTAACCTATTAGTAGACATAAGTAAGCGCACACCGATGCATCAATTATTGTAGTCTTTCATGAAATTGTATTAAAAATGTCATAGTGCTTAAATAATGTTATTATGCCGACATCAAAAAATGAATCGAGAACTCTTACTTATTTACGCTATATTCAATGATATTATATACAAATACAAGGTCGAAACTGAGGCACTTCAATTACACCAGTTGGTGTAATTAGATTGCAATTCTATAGACAGCTATCTCTTTCCATGTCTTCATTGTATATCATCTGTCACATTCACTTATGTAATACTGTCATCTAATGTAAAGCAGAACAATTTTTAAACAACATGCGCCATCTATATTATTAAACATCATTGCGCTAATTAATATATAAATTATTCACTCTTAACGTTGAAAGGATTCATGTATGTACATACATATATGATGACCTGAATGGCGTAGTCGGTAGTGTACCTGCCTTCTGCGCCAGAGGGTGTGGGTTCGATCCCCACTACTGGAAAATATTGTGTGATGAGCATAGTGTTTTTATAGTGTCTGGGTGTTTATATATGTATAATGTGTATTTATTTACAAAAAAAAATGTTTAAGTATGATAAAAAAAAATCTCTCAGTTTTCTATTACCCATAGTACAAGCGTTGCTTAGTGTGGGAATAGAGAATGTTGTGTAAAAAATGTGTCCTAAAATATTTATTTATATTTATATTTACATTTGTATAAAATTTATGTACATGTATGTACATCATCAGTATGTATTAAATGTATGTACATTTAGCAAAATATTTAACTTTTAATTCCGCTGTTCTTACTTATCAGAAATTTCCGGTCATTGCTATTTGCCTTTTGGTAAATATCATATGCTTTTTTGTCGTGATAAAGTCCAGAATGCCACAATGCAATTAGCGTGTTTGAGATTTACTAGTTATCAACTACGTATAATCAGGTCATTGCGAAATTTTATCTTTAACCTATTTAAACAAATTACGTGTGATGTTAATTTAGGCTCCGATAACGCTTAAATAAAATGTAAAACAAGTTTCAAAATTTAATTAATGGCCAAATGTAGGTAGCAGAAAATGTATGCGATTACCATAAACATTACATAGCGTATTATATTGTTACTTAGTTTGCAGTTTTTTTTTTGCCAAGTCGAAAACTCCGTTTAGTTTTCTGTGTTGCGAATAAAGTTCAAGGATTTTAAAATAATTTATTTTTGATTTAAACAAGACAATAAATAATATATTTGAATTTATACTTTAACATTTGGGTATTGCAATGCAAAAGGAATAACGAATCCTCTTGTATCTTGTATTAACTGATGTTTTTGCTTTCAGTCCCGAGACTATTAAAGCTGCATCTGACGCAGAACCGGTGGGCTAGCTAGAACCCACGAGTTTGGGCCCTCCGCTGTGGGTAGGGCCGTGCACTTGCTTATGCGTGCGTTTAACTATGCTATGTCATCTAAGGACCATCGAGGTTGCGGTTCGGACCGGGACCCCGATGGCCGTCGACTCTGTAACGGCTGTGAATAACGAATCCGTGTGACTCAGTATTCTATAACATCATTCCTTTCGTCTTCGAAGTTGCAAAATAGATAACAGCAGCTTAGACATTATGCTTGCATCTTTACAAGAAATGTATTACTATACTGGCGGACCCGACAGACATTGTCCTGTACGCAAATCGTTAGAAAAAAAATAGTTTGTAGTGGACCAAATTGTGAATCTAAACCATTCTCGAATCGATCTAGACACACAAAAAAATTTCATTAAAATCGGTCCAACCTTTAGGAGGAGTTCAGTGACATACACACTAACAGTAGAATTATATATATATATATATATATATATATATATATATATAGATATATATAGGTTTCGCAACATTTTGAAAAGTTTTATAATAAAATCAATAATGACACTGACAATATAGAAATTACTGTCGTTTAAATGTACTTTACTAACACGACTTGATATCGCTGTGCCGTTTTTTGCACCAATACGCACGCAAATAACACCAAAGTACATTTTAATGATACACCCAGGTGGAAACGCTTCGTTAATTTAGCACGATAACATAATTAACGTGAACTTACTGAACAACCGTGAATAAACTGGGGCAATGAAAACATAGGACCCGCGGCCTTCGAGCTCCTGAGCTTGAACTGTCGATGACCGCAAACGACCGTAGTCCTAAGACGGTGCATATACAACCCAGCGTGCTTACCCAGCTATTTTTAGCCCGCAATACATGCTGCATAAATACAGGATTTCAGCATAGATGTAGCAGCTCAAAGCGCACAAAGTTGAACAACAGTTTATGATGATCCTATGGTGTGAGATGGCGAAAAAGCCGCTTAAGAAAATCGCTTCAACTCTTCTAAACATTTGCGTGAACCACTTGAATTATAAAAAATACCAAGGGTATACAGAAGAAGACCAGCTTATACAAGTACAGTATTTTACTTATATTAGTATTACATTGATGCGTGAGGTAATCGGAGCCTGCTTTTAGTGCTATTCCTGACTGTTCATAACTGCAACCCCAATGTTGTGCATGTCGACGGGCGGTTATAAATTGAAACAGTAATACTTATCTTCACAATCTCCGTAAAATCAATGTTAAAATATGTTTTTGCTCATTTTTGTATTCTTTTTACGGCGTAGAAACACTCTAAACAAACCGTAATAACGTTAACAATACTATAAAGATCAATTGCTTTATACGACTATCATTTTATTCGTATCGCATATTCTCTTAAACTCAAACGGCATATAGATTAATGCGTCACTATTTTATGCACTGTGGACTCATCATCGAAAAGTAAAGTGACGCATTTTAAGTCATATTCCTGGTAATATTTCAAGGCTCCGGTATTTATTTTAAACGCATTTGTCATCTATTTTCAATGCAACTGCTTTATTTTATTTTATAATAAAAGTTTTTACCTCGTAAATTTGTTATAATCTCTATTAAAGAATATATCTCTGTTTTATCGATCAATCTAATTGTATTTCTGTATACCTATGAAGTAAATTTGTGCAAAAAAATTATAAGTTGTTTAGCAGTTTTATAATCATCATCGGCGTTTCGCAATTTGACTTTACTAACGATTATGAATTTTTTTTTGCTGCTCTGTATTCAAAATTTTTTACGGTCCTAACTTTTAGTTTCCTACAGATTTTTTTTTTATTGCGAAATTACGTAATATGCCTACTGATGAGTTTTTAATGGTCCTTAGGTGATGAAAAAATTTGCAATTTATTTTTAGACAAGAAAGAGAAGTTGACGCTGTTGTTTTTTATACCAATAATAACATTAAGTGTTTTGAGGCAAATATCGACAAAAATTAATCACGTTTTTTGCTAGGATTATTGTATTTTTATTTAATCTGTTTAATGATTGAACGAATGTATTGTTATTGGCCTAAAGGTCCTTGATACCGGGCCATAAACTCCAATAAACTCCAAAAAAAATGTATTGTTATCACTAGAAGCCGCTAGTCCGCGGTGATGATTAAACGAACCGTATACCTGCCATTTAAATTTAGAAAATGTAATAATTGCTAATGATTACATCAATCATAAATTATTCACGGTATTAGGGCCATGCAGCTGCCTCAGCTGTTGCACGAATGGGCAGGCTTTTCCGGGTAAGTACCACGACCTCACAGAAAACCGGCGTAAAGTGGAAGTATAATACTTTCGCGTTTCGTTTGGTGAGTGTAGTGGCCGGAATCCAATTATCAAAAGGTTGTCAACGCATCTGCAACCCTCTGGTGTAGTAGATGTCCATGGGCAGCGGTATTCACTTAACATTAGGTGAACCGTCTGCTCGCTTGGCAACTTTTTCACATAAAAAAAATTTCCAAAGTTCAAAAGTACCCAATGAATATAAATTTTAACCAGAATATAATTAATAATAATAAAAATTAAATATTACTTGCGTATTTTTTATACTGTATTTTAACTGATAACAGTCCTAAATTTTCTTCCATATTATACCAGACAAACAGGAAAAGTTATATTCTTTTAGTCAGTCCTACTAATTAAATTTGATACAATTTTCTAGGTATTGATTGTCATTATTAAATACCAATTTTATTATAATATAAGTGAGCATATTGAGTGTTCTGATATGATAGTCTTAGGAAAACACAGTTTAAAAAGATTAATCACCCTTAAACGTGAAATATATTGAATTGAAAACAGACGTGACAGTTATTGGTATAGGTATTTGAAACCAGCGTTAAGTCCAGTAACTTGTTAGTAAAGTTAGAAGTTATGGACTGTAGTGAAATATTTTGGGATAAAACAACCACATTAAAGCATAACTCAATAAAAGCAATACATAGTATAAAACAAAGTCGTCCCGCTGTCTGCCTGTCCTGTATGCTTAGATCTTGAAAAGTACGCAACGGATCTTAATGCTTTTTGTTTTTTTGCTAGATAGTGGTGATTCAAGAGGAAGGTTTATACGTATAATTGCACCAGCACGAAGCCGGGGCGGGTCGCTAGTGGAAAATAAATGGCCGAGATTTGAATGGTGTTTAACACCGTTGATTGAAATTCTATAAAGTATCCGAATGGGAGGATCATGAACGCCCGCGCAGTAAAAAGCCGTTGCATAGGTCAAGGAATGGGACGCAGCCGAGTGCCCGACCAGGCATGCAATCCGGTTGTTTTCGGTGTAATTTAAATAGAACCAAAACCCAGCGCCTGCATTAAGGCCGATCCACGTTAGACTCTAAGTAAAATCGTTAAAAAACATTGCTATCGAAAAAAGCAATTAAAATTCTTACTTTTTTTTTTCAAATATGGTATTAAAAATTCGATTTTTTAAAGTTTGCTTTTTCTTTTTGAATTTTTTTAATATTATTGTCCTAGTTAATAGCCTTAATTAGGTCACTGATAATAAAAAAATAACTTAAAATTGTATACTACACAATATAAGTTTAAAATAAAATTTATTTTAATTATTTAGATGTACTATAGAGATATACTATATAAAAACATACTTATATATTATGATGATGGTGTAGCAACTATATGTTTAGTTATTTATAATTGAAAAATAAATCATATTATTAATATTTTTTTATTTCCTCCTCGATCCTACTCGCTTTTTATTAAATGAAATACTAATTTTTATTATTGATTTAATTTTATAAATATTGATTTTATATGACACAGCGTTCTCTAATCCCAAACTAAGCAACGCTTGTACTATGAGTTTATTAAATAAATATAAGATAATTAAATAAATATCAAACTAAAGTAATATAAATATTTTTACGTAAAATACACGTCGCATGCGTCCGCGTAACATATAAATAATTAAAAAAAGTACTATTACTATAACAATGGAAGGAAATGGGCGGCCGTTCCAATAAATTAAGCCGTAGATATAACTACGCGTAACTCATATAGTGCACTGCACACGAATGAGTAAAACTGCACGCAATTTAAAAATAATGAATTTCACACACTAACGAAAAATACACTTTTAATAAATTGATGCAAATAATAAAATAGGTTTAAAAATATTTTCTACCCGACTTATACAAATTTTAATACGCATCATTAATAAATTAAAATGAAGGAATAAAAGAGTAAACTTTGCTTACAAATAAACCAAGTGACAAGCGATTACTTCTTTTTGTCGCTTTCGCGAAAGAAACGGTATCATGAGGTCATGGAGGTTTGTTTTTGTTTTCCCGCGTATTAATCAAAACGAAATTTCATAAATAAAATCTACTAGTAGTAGGTTCGTTGTAAAAAATATTTTCAATACAAATATTATAATTAATGAAATTATTTTCTTACCTTCTTCTTCTCGAATCAAAGTTTTCAAAGAAAAACGATAACTATCTCAAAAAAAAAACTATCAAGAAATTTTGCATAGATGTGTATTATGCACAATTTTCCACTAGTTCTAGTTTCCGAACGATATCAAAAATATGCAACGTTTCGAAAGTCGCGATGTTCTTCAGATTTTCTTTTTTTTTTTTAAATATTTTTCTTTTCGGTGCCGTGCTGAAAATTTCGAGTGCCAGTATTTCGTTTTCGCGCACAGCCAGCACTGGATGGCGCGCAGCGGTATACTGGCGGTTTCGGGCTCGGGATTTGCAGCCGTGCCAACATCGGCGTCAGATGTCAACACACATGCGCGCGAATGTAACTCACACGGGCTGTAGTGCACCAAATTGTACTCAAGCTATTTTTAATAAGCGATATAAGGCTGATATATTTTCTATTTCTTCATATGGAAAAATAAATTCCACTTTCCTAAAATGGATAATAAATAAAGTAAAAAATAATAAAAGAAGGTTAAAATTATCACCAACTAATATTAGATCCTATAATGGGTTAATAGAAATTGAATAATGTGAAATGTCTTCGAAATAAATTCTGTAAGTATTAAGTCCTCACATATGTCCCTATGTCCCTAAATTGGCATTTACAAAAAATTATTTATTTCGTCAACCGAAGTTTGTACCATTATTATCTATGCAGTTTCGCCAATTTATGGCTAGTCCATAGATTCCATTCTTGAAATAAAATGTAGCAGTGATCAATCACTACATAGTATAAAACAAAGTAGTACCGTTTTCTGTCTGTCCCTATATATGCTTAGATCTTTAAAACTACGCAAAGGATCTTGATGCGTTTTTGTTCTACTAGACAGAGTGATTCAAGAGAAAGGTTTATATTACGTATAATACATTGCACTCGTGCGAATGAGAGGTGGGTTGCTAGTAATCAATAAAATATTTGATAGTCTACCCTATTGGAATTAAATTCTTTTTCTTGCAATAAATTATTTCAAATAAAAAAATAAAAATCTGAATTGGAGTAATCTGCTGGAGAATGTTCTGGACGGTAAGTATAGTGGGTGTCGGAGAACATCACATCGCATCCCCTAATTTGTTATATAACCGTTTGTAGTGAAGAGTGAGGTCTAGCGTTATCCAGAAGGAGCCATCGGGTAGCTTCTTTTCATCATGGCTTGCAATTGCTCACAATACAGAACTGCTTCTGGCCAGGTCTTAAAAAGCTGTTACTTGTGATACCAGCACTGATTCACCAAACACTCCACAGTACATTTTTCTGAGTCAACTTTCGCTTGGGACAGGAATTAACCGTGTATTTTTCGAGCCACTAAACTTTCGAGCAGTTTCTGCAGCGTTGATGCCACACTGGAACTCGTATTTGTAAATAAGGCGATATTTTAAGTTTTCATATATTGTGAAAAGACCGATCTCAAAGGAAAATAAAATGACGTAAAAATAAATTAATCACTAAATTCAAAACCACAACAGGTAAACATTTGAAACAAAACTGAATTTGGAATTCCGAGTCAAACGCCAATTAATAGAAAAGATAGTATATATATATATAAATATATATATATATATATATATATTAGTTATAAATAATAGTATAGATATAAATAGTAAGGACCTAATATATCTTGTATTTAAAAAGAACAAAAAACAAACCTCAAAAAATATGTGGTACTGAATTACAGGAACAAAAGACTGCATTTGAAAAATGTTCACATTTTTAGGATAAAACATGCATAAATTTAATAAATATCTTGAAAAATATAAGAACAAAAGTTAGAGGCGCCTGAGTCATGGCAATGTTGTGAAATCAAAAGCAGTGCTATAAAATATTATAAAACTGTTTTTTATCAAAATCTTGAAACAATAAATAGACAATAAATCTTTCATTTCCAGATTTAATACTAATTTCCCTTTATTAATTTATTTATTTATAAAATTAATAATGTTATTTTTCCTTATCCGTCTAAACATTCATCAGTTAACTAGGAACGCCTTCATAGAACAGGATATTAAGAAAGAAATATGGACAGATGTATATGTGTAATAAAACTTAGAACTATCGAATTTAGAACGACTTACATCGCAATCTTGTTCGAATAGTGAACGACCGGACGAACTTAAATTACATTTTTTAAGTGGAAACTTGTTTAGGCGCGTTAAGCACTTCGTGGTGAACAAAAACGTGAAACTCGCTTCATCGTCACCGAACATTTTCCATGAACTATTTTTATAAAAGGAACACGTAAAAATAATTTGGATATGATAAAAATACTGTTATTATCGTTCGGAGTGCCTATAAAATATGTAGAATATAATATTATACAATTTTAATTTTGATATTGCTGTATGTTTTCACTTCTGTCGGCAGTCCCCATGATACTGCTTAGGTTTTTTTTTATCATTAGCTTTCTCCACGTGGCATATGAGATTGCAACGTCGAAAAAGAAACAATAAACCTTGTAACTTAGTTCGCGATTAACGCAATTTTACATACGTACTTAATGCTTATTGAAAGTCTGTAATCAGTAACTTTTACAAGAGTCATTTGTAGTACGTTTTCTGAATTGTTTTAATGACAAATAACAACAGAAAAAATAACAGTATATATGTATATCTCGATTAGAGATTAATAAATCAGAGAATCTATAGAATTTATAATGTTGAAAAAATATTTTAAACCGGTACAGCCCGGAACCAACCTGAGATTCGTTACAATGAAATACTATGTATGTATGTACATAAAAACCTGTACTGAGGCGTGCGTCGGCAATATAACACATAAACATTTAAATTTGAAACATTACTGCCATAGACAAAGTTCTAGGCGGTCTTCGTTACTTAGAAGGAGTTTTTGCACTCGATTGTGATCCATAGGAGAGGCATCACGGGAAGCGATTCACTGTCACTACGATTAGGTGTTGTGTGATGCCTATCTCGGGGGTTCCGACGCTCTTGGCACCCGCGGCGAAGTGAGGAATTCGGTGTCTGTGAGGTAGTACTGAGTAAACTGTCGGTACGCTGTTCATGACGTTGTTCGTAACCGAATTCGTGCGATCCTAAGCCCTGTACGGACCTCGAGACATTTCTGTATTGATCATACATGAGGTATCTATTCCACGTAGCGAGGAGAGAGACGGGCAAACGCGCTTCAAATTCCACCCCGAACATAGCAGCGCTTCTTTCTGTGTTAGTGGGAAATGCACATATGCTACGCATAACCGCCCTCGCGTGGGCAAGGACGTGTTATGACGCACCCGAGCACCGACTAAAACCCCCACGTTGTTCCACCTAGGCGCATATCGACAGGGTCACGGGAACGCTTTCGCACACTTCCACGCTGGAACATTCAGCGCGCCTACCCTCTCAGCCCCATTTTCACGGCCAAAAAACTCCCTCGAGCTTGCTGACGGGAGGTCATGGGACCCTGGAGAGCCAGTGCTAATAAACAGCAAGCCTCCCAGTGGCGGACCTGGTCTCCGCCTCTCACAACGATTCGGCCGCGGAGGGTAGGGAATACCAACACTCCTCTTCCCCCGCGACCCCTCCTCAGTAGCAGAAAACAGTGAGTGGCTCATCTTTTACCACCCTCCCCCTGCCCCCTGCATGTTAAATGATAAATGATAACCATGCCCATGGACATTTGCAACACCCGCAGGGTTGCGGTTGAAAGTCCTTAAGCATATCGCCATATGATAGCTATATAGATAGAAAAATTAAATTATAAATAATATTTAAAAGGGGATTTCCCTTTTGGTAAAACCAATTTCTCGAGTAGCAGGAATAAAAAGTTGCGGACACGGAAAACTCTACTCCGAACAATTTAAATCTCATTATCTCAAAATCAGGCACTTTGATGAACAATCAATACATACATTTGGAAGTTTAATTAAAGATAAAGGTAAAATACAAAAGGTTATTAATACATTCTCAAAACAATCAATTGCCTATTGTTGATTAAATTGATACTTGTTTATTTTTTTGTCAGAACTGAATACAATTCAAATATTTCAAATGGTGTATTTGTCAACATTCACATATAAAGCGCATGTTGATAATTTATATATCCGTTTAATTTTTTGTTTGTTTAATATATGCAGAAGCAGTAAATATGCGGGGAAAGAAGTTAAATGCTTTGAACATAAAAGATAACATGTAAAATTTTATAGAATTACTGCGAATACTACACACATTATAACTACCGTGGTCTCTCTTATACTAATGAAAGGAGCAATTAATATTCGTATATATTAACATACGTATACAGCGTGTCGTTACCAACGCGACAATAAATAAATACACATTTAGAGGACAAATTTTTAAAATTGTATCAAAAATTTACATTCTTTAAACATCAATATTTACAGAGTTATTTAATTTTCCAAAACAAAGAATTTTAGAACAGCCTTACCTATAAAAGCGTAACGTAAAGTTCATTTGTAAAGGTCACAAAGCATATGAATGGGTTGAATGAATTTAAAAGAGACAAAACATACTGTTAGAAGGAGAGGCTTATAATACGACGCTGTGGCGCGAGTTGTTTAGGATGTTACAAATTTTGTTTCTTTTTTACCTAATTAGTTTGTTTGAAAAATATTTTTGTTAATTATGGATTTTGTTTAACGTTAATATTTTTTATGATTATTGGCAAGTAGCGTTAGACGTGTGTTCATTTATTGTCGCGATGGTAACGACACGCTGTATAGCTGACGTAATAATTAAAATTTATAGAAAACCAACATAATAACAACGAAATAATAAACCAAATATCAAATAGCTCTGTAGTCTTGTTACTCACTATAATTCACACTAATTAAATGTATCATTTAATGTGCTTCCTTTAAGACAATTATATGAGTATAATTATATAAATACTTTGAGAGAAGCACGTAAGATGGCGCTAGGCATTGCTATAAATGTAATAAAAACAAAGTTGATGAGATGTCGAAGTCGCGACATTAGTTTATCGACTGCGTATCGTATCTTTCATGAAATTCATGCAATCATTTCAAATTACATCAGATTTGAAATACTAATAATCCACACTAGCTATAATGTGCGATTCGTGAGGCTACTGAAACAAAAACCTACCAAGCGCGAGTCGGTACTCGCGCACGGGTTCTGTAGCATTATCTATAAAAATAGCAAAAAAACACATGTTTGTTGCATGGGAGTCACTTAAATATTTTTTTATTCTGTTTTTAATTTGTTGTTATAGCCGCAACAGAAATACATCATCTGTGAAAATTTCAACAGTCTAACTATCGCGGTTCATGAGATACAGCCTGGTGACAGAAGGAAGGACTGACAGGCAGACAAACAGACAACCCGGACGGACGAACGAACGGACGGACGGAGACAGACAGACTTAGTACAGAGAGAGTCTTAGTACTAGATCCCGTTTTACCCTTTGGGTACAGAACCCTAAAAAGACTAAAGAATTATGGGTGCTAGTAGGCAGTACTACAAAATTAAATATAGTCATTCTAATACCAACCAACGCATAACTTCTATATATATAAATAGACTAATATATAAATAAAGATAAATTTAATGTTTTAAAACTGAACACATACTTCCGCATGGGACATCAGGTTGTCAGTGACAACTCACAAACATAAAAAAATTGGTAGGACTGGTGTGTATAACAACTTGGCCCAGACACCAGTTCTACCATCGTCGCCGGAAGATGAAACCAATATTTAAATGCGGTTAAATCTCTGTTTTTTATAAAATAATGTAAAGGCATATCTGAGTTGATCTGCGTTCTATGTGATCTACGTTAATTGTGACATGTGAAAGATCGAATTGGCTCGGTATCGTCTCTCTCTCGTTTTCCTTTTTGTCATTGTTTACATGAAAGATTTCCTTGGATCAGCTTTAATCGGAATACTGTAACGTCTCTAGAACTCTATTTTAAGATACCATTAGAAAAAAATAGATACATATACATCTAAGCAAATATTCGAATGAAACGAAAACATCATATGTTTTCTATTTGAACGTAAAAGTTTACAAAGAGTTCATAATTTATACAATATATATTTTTTAAGACAAGAATTAAAAAGAAACTTTGTGCTAAAGTGCTTTTTTAAAAATTAAAAAGAATGAAGTATTAAAAGAGTTTAAAATGTACAATAGATGCAAGAGAAGAATAAATTAATAAATCGTTGCCATCAAACGAATAAATAAATCGTTGCCATCAAACGTAACACAAATACGGAATTTACGAACTCAAAGTACATCCAGATACCCAGACAGTACAGAATTATCATCGGGGAAGTAACTACAATGTTCTATCTTTCTTACTATTTATATCTTCCGTATAACCTCTGTGGCGGTAGGTTTCACAAATACGGAATTTACGAACTCAAAGTACATCCAGATACCCAGACAGTACTGAATTATCATCGGGGAAGTACCACGAACTCACAAAAGACCGGCGTGAAGTGGAAATTTTTTACTTTGGCGTTTTGAGTGGTGACTGGGGTAACCCACCGTAGCCCGCTTTATGTTTCCGCGGCGGTAATCCCTTAACATCTGAAGAACAGCCTACTCGCTTACCAACTTTTCTCATAAAAAAAGTATCGGAACAACTATTTATAAATTTATCAGTTATCCGGCGTGGGACGAACCCACAAACCGGCGTGCAATGGTGGTTTTCTAATTTTTTTTTTCATTGACCTTTTTTTTCATTCGTGATGTCAAACTGTACAAGACGAAAGCTGATGGAGTCCTTATATACATATTTCAAAAAATATGTAGGTAAGGACTTGCAAATTCACATCGTGCAATTAAGAATTACAAGATGTGAATCCTGCTTGTACTTAGTAATGTGTCAGTACCTAGTTCTGCTCGAAGCCAAAGAAATTGTCGAGAAAAATGAATCGAATGGAAACAAAAATACAGACGAAGTCAAAAACATACTGTATATTAATAACATTAATTTAAATAAATTTAAAACCTGTGTTGTTGAGACAGCCTTTTAAACAAAAAGAATTACCCGATATAAAGTTTTTATGTAGCTAATTACACTTTATATAAGCAATTGTAACTTTTTTAAAATTTCAGTAAATAATGTTATTACATATCATATCTCTGAGTCAATGACTTTATTAGGTCACAACTTAGTTAATTAGTATCTCTATTATCTATTATCTATTTGATATACCAGGTACAAAGCTGAAGCTGTATGTAAATCACCGTAAATATAATTTAATAAATAATTATAATGAGATCCAAAGCCAATCATAAAACTTAGCAATGGGAAAATGTCTGATTGTTTATTCATTAATAATGACCAAAAATGTTATACCTGTTATAAACATAAACGAATGATAAAAAATTGTTGACTGAGAACGATTGTTGAGTACCGATCGCACTTTGTTACCTTATATCACTTTGTTCTTTTGACCTTATTGTTGTACATAATATTAATAACACGAGTTTTATTAAAATAATCCCGAAAAATATTCGTGTCAATAAATTACGGAATCATATTATGTTTATCGTTTTATTCTAAAAGTGCCCGACAGGTGCAAGAGTGCATCACTACATAGTATAAAACAAAGTCTTTCCATTTTAAAACGACGCAACGAATCTTAATGCGGTTTTATTTTACTAGATAGAGTAATTCAAGAGGAAGGTTTATATTTATAGGTAATAAATACATTGCACCCTTGCGAAGCCGGGGCGGGTCGCTAGTTTTAAAATATGTATTAAAATGTACAAAGTACGCGGGAAAGCGAGAACGTCAAAGTAAGACTAACTTATTTATTACTTCATAGACATGGTAAGATGTACCAGGCATGTTACCGCCCATTATATATTATAGAAAAAAAAAAGGATTTCGTCGACAATATTCATTGTAGAGTTCACGTCTTCCAGTTGTTTACAGTTGTGTTAAAAATCCTTTCCTACATTAAAAAAAATTGATCTATTTCTTCTAGTATTTCAAAAAGGCTAAAAATACACGGGTGGAATTTTAGTGAACCCATTAACGTTCAACACGATTAACATAACTGACATCTTCCCGTACATCGACGGTCAGTAGCTTGTTTTTAATAACCCCTCGCTTTACTCCAATCGTAATTATGATTTCGAACGATTTTTAAAAGATTTAATCGGAGGTGATAATTGAAAACCCCAAGGCAAATTTGAACAGTGCAGTTACGCGGTCTCCTGTACAATCGCGTCGTTTAATGTCACGGATCTCTTTACGGAACAATCATACTCGATTTACGAAAACATTCGAGATAATTAAACGAAGAGGAAGAGAATGTTTTTTAAGTCCGCATTTTCTTTGCAAGACACAGAGTATTTTTTTAAATAAACATATTGCATTTTGACATTACACTTATATTTCTTAATTTCCTCTCTGCAATATTTGTCATTATTAGATATATGAGATTAAAATCCAAACGTGAATATATAAAACCAGGTGGTATATGAACATATATGTCAAACAAATCTTCTAATAATCTCTGATCGTCTCTTTTTTATTCCAAAGACACGCAGGTTCCTCTTGGTGTTTCCTATAATCAGCACTTAAGAATGCAATAGATTCGATGCCATCGGTAACGGGACTTGAATTCAGATTGAGGGAATATAGTCAATTTAGTAGTAAAAAGCGCGCCCGTGACGTCAGTGGTTCTGGTGTTTAACTATTTTTTTACATCGGAACATTCTGATTTAATAACTTGGAATCCCTCGTGATTAAAGGCAGTCGAAGAAAGCTAGTTGTGTGAAAGAAGACTAAAATTTGTAATAATAACTCAACCACTATTTAATGTAAATTATAATTTATGCACAAGTCACTTCATAATTATTATAATCAAATGCTACCGTGTAGCTTCTATAATAAAGTGACGATCAATAGGTATGATTGAAGTTCAGTTTTCAGGCTCAGATATTTTCCTGATTTATATCAATAAATAAATATAAATAAATAAATATTTTAGGACACATTTTTACACAACATTTTCTAGTACCAAACTAAGCAACGCTTGTACTATGGATGCTAGAAAACTGATAAACATACTTAAACATACTTTTCTTTTGTAAATAAATACATATTATAGATATATAAACACCCAGACACTAGAAAAACACTATGTTCATCACACAATATTTTTCCAGTAGTGGGGATCGAACCCACACCCTCGGGCGCAGGAGGCAGGTACACTAACCACTACGCCATTCAGGTCGTTTAGGTGGTTTATCTTCGATTTTAAGTTTTCTTCGCATTTACTTCTTTTAACATACAGCACGTGGTAATTAGCATTTAAAGCAAAAAAAATGTCATTGGTACCGGGATTAAAACTCAAATTGTTGCAGTATAGCAAATTTTAGGCAAGTGGTCATGTACTGAGATATCAAAGCTCTTACCTTAACGAGACTTAGAGACTTAGAGACAACAAACTCTTGAAGCTTTATAACTGATGGAAACTTCGTAGAAAAATCGTATTATAAGTGGTATACTCATAATACTAATAACTGGAGAACAATTATCATACTTAAATAATTTTGATTTGAATAATGCAAAAAACGCTAGAAAAAAAACCTCCGCAAAAACTGAGCAACATTATTTGCAAACGATTTCATTGTGCGAACGTTTCAACTCACATTACATAACATTTTGTCTATCCGGAATCATAGGCCAGGTGTCTTTTTGCAGATAAGTCTGTTTAGTTAAGTTTCATAGTTTCAATATCGCTAGTGTAATAGCGATATTGAAACTATGCTATGAATAAAGGTAAATAGGTATACTGGTGATGAAATTTCTTGTTTTTATCGATATGATCTTTACTAAAAAAAAAAAAAAGAAAAAAAGTGAAAAGGCTGTTGAAGCAACTAAGACCAAGGAAAAAAGCAGACAAAATAAATTGGTATGTCTGATTGGATGACTACTAAAAATGCCCTTCTTTTATTTTCTCATGCATCAATTCAAAGTAGTATACTCCAAGAAATATATGGTCGTGACAAGAATGTCCGTTATTCACATTCGCAAATTTGACTCGCACCATATTTCATCCTTGAATATTATTTTATTAAGACTTGCCTTATTTGCAACCTTGAGTTAAATATAGATTTCATATTCATATGACGTGATATACATATCATAATAAATAATAACTTATACCCTTATATGTTAAAGATCAAGCAATAAAATGATTCCATCAATTATCTATTCGAACTAGCAGGTTTAGAGATTTTACAATAATTTATGGTTTAGGACAGGGAACTTTTACGACGTTTGATTTTATGAAACGCTATCTGAGAATTTCGCTACTGGAGATAGAATTTTGACATAAGTGCCTGTTGTGAAGCAAATGTCAAATACTTATCGCTAGTAATCAAATCTACAGATAGAATATTGAAACCGACCGTTAATAGATCAGCACATACATCATATTTGTTCTCAAATCATATTTTTTCTTATTATAATTTATTACCTATTGTTAAATTTTAAATAAAGTAAATGAAAAGTCGTACATTATACGTTTTTATATGGGCGAAGGCCTCCTCTGAACAGAGGGTATTAGCATTAGGTCATAGGTTTTCTCACAGTACAAGAAAAAAAAAGGAAACCAGCTGAAAATCATAAGTTCTGGACACAATTAATTTAATCTGTTTGTTTATTTATCCTTTACTTTTACACCTATAGGAATTTATGCCTATTGACATTTTCTACTGATGAAACCGTAACACTGAATACCAAGTCATTTCGAAATAATGAAATTAAATAAATTCAATCTTCCTTTAAATTGTGAATTTTTGTAGATAAATTAACAAAAACTTCGGCGCTGCGGGATTCAAAGTCTTCCGATTTCGCGTTTGGACGGTTTCACAAACAAGCGAAAATCTCGACATCTCTTTACGTTATTTCTATTGCATTTATACCGATTCTTGGCACCTTCCAAAGAACATTTAACGATAATATAATATTAGTCGTACGACAAATGTCGCCTTTGCTCTTAAAATTGTTTTCACTCAGGATGAACTTTGAATTTAGTTTCATCTTCAAAAAAACATCCTCAAAGACAATTAGCAATTTGAGCAAATTGACAATTAAGTTAAGCCTATAGTCTTGAGGGTTCCACGAGCTACGTTAGGAAGCTATCGCACTACATGTTTACTTACTACCAACCAGAAGCACGCTACAAGGTATAATACTCATACAATACAAGCAAGCAGATTTTTAATGCAGCAACTACCTAAATTGAACAACGTCGACTTTTTTCTATGTGAAAAGTTGCCAAGCGAGCAGATGGTTCACCTAATGTTAAGTGAATACCGCCGCCCATGGACATCTGCTACACCCGAGAGTTCCAGATGCATTGACAACCTTTTGAAAATTGGGCTCCGGCCACCTCACTCACCAGACAGAAGAAACGCGAAAGTATTATACTTCCACTTTACACCGGTCTTTTTTTTTTAATCATAGTTCTTAATTTAGTACAAGTTTCCTGTAAGTGGTAATTTAAATTACGCAAAGGGCAAATTTAGTTCTCTTTCACCTCGATGTGTCACTATGTAAGTTTATTTATTCTTCATTGTTACAACTTAGGCTAAAGGCTACAATGGACGGACTTAATGCCTAATGGTATTCTCTACCAGTCAACCCTTGTCATGGTGAGAAGTAGATGGCAGGTGCTAAACCGAAAAGTGAATTTAAGAAATAAATGAATTTCCTTTAAAGTTAATAACAGTAGTTCCAGTTTTTATAAAAGCCGCATTTCAATAAAACGACCAATACTGTAAGTATTTTATTAGGTGTCTAGAAAATGTAACTTGTGACGAAATTTCCCCAAGTAAGTCAACTTGGCTTACCTTACCTGATATCATATTACATGACTTTAAAAGATGTTCTCGGATATGTTAAATTTGTACCTTATTGTTCCCTTGATTTCTAAGTACAAAACAATAAACCGCTGTAATACACAGTGTTCATAATAAATATAATTCATAGTGTGCATTAATTTAGAAGATTAATTTAATAAATCTTTACGCCACAAATGCGATGGTGTTCAAGCAAACGCCACAAAAGACTTGTGCGCAATGCACATTTCAGTGTGCTGGATTGGTAAAGAAACAAGAATGTCGTGAAGACAGAAAGAACACTGTTTATTTTCAGACGTTTGTACAAGTTTTTTCTTATGCAATAAAACGTTCTTCTAATGGCTGCAGGCTCCTCCTCTTCCAGGCTGCAGGGCTTCTTTCTTGCTGACTTCTTCTAGTAGCTTGTTCCACTGGTAGATCTTGATGCTCGTCGACTGCGATGATGCCCCGAAATGCCGCTATATTTATACGATCCTGCGGAAATTAATTTCTGATGGTTTGTCGTATTGGTATCCAATCAGAGAGCTTACATTTTTTATTTGGCACCCTCTTGGTGCGTTACCTTAAAGAATTCGAGGTCTTATGACTAGATTACAAATGATTAAATTTAATTAATTACGATGACACTATGAAAATACACTTTTTCCCTAATAATTTTATCGCACTAATTTCACAACATATGCGTTAATAGTCATATAAAAACAGTTATACAATTAAAATCTTATAGTATTTCGTTATACAGACATTTTTATAGACAATCTAAAATAGGCAAGTTTTAAGCAAAGTTTTAAGCAATTATTGCGACTTACGTTACAAGAATTAAATAGTAAATTACTTATACAAACACTATTCTACTTATCTTAATTTACTTTTCATGATTCACTATTAAACTAAGTTATCCCGCACAAGACTGAAATACATCTTTTACTTAAGGAATATTCAGGTACCTTTAGATTAGTACTTCGATCAGCTTATTTTCTTCTCCTAGGTCCTCTTTCTTTATATCTATCTTTATACCAAAACTCGACAAAATTAGTTCTGCGGCTTAGTCGTGAAGGCGTAACAAACAGACAAGATTTACTTTGAGAGACCGTTGTATCTTTTAAATTATAGCCTATATGTTATTCTGATTATACGTCAGAATAACACATAGGCATTCCGTAGTTTTTGCGTGAAAGAGTAACAAACATGCATACATACAAACTGTGCGTTTATAATTTTAAGTAAAGTAACAAAACAATAGTAACAAAATTAGTCTCTTGTTTCAATCTCACAATGCAGAAGAATCAAATTTTTGCACTCGATGCATGTCGACACACCTGCATCATATCAAACGTATTGAATATAATGAATCCTTATGATGACGCTATTGTTCTCAGTAGCATTGAGTTACCCACATCAATAAGGCTATCTATACGTACATTAACGGCATTGTTTATATCAATAAAGATAGCTCTTTAGAAAAA
Organism: Iphiclides podalirius; assembly: GCA_933534255.1. NCBI lineage: Eukaryota > Metazoa > Arthropoda > Insecta > Lepidoptera > Papilionidae > Iphiclides > Iphiclides podalirius. The sequence goes on along the minus strand of OW152823.1, from coordinate 10,015,134 downwards.
CACACTGCTCAGCAAAGGCATCCTAGTAAAGGAATTAGGGTTGACTAGTCCACCGCGCGGCCACATTGGATTGGCGAACTCCACATATCTTCAAAATATTTTTTTGTTATTATTTCGAAAGTTTGCAGGTTTTCTCACGATATTTTCTTTCACCGCTGAGCACGTGATAAATCTGCACTTAAAATTAACAATTTCATTGGTGCCGGACCCGAGGATCGTACTCAGGTTGCTGGAGTATATTGAACTAAAAGCGAGCGCGCGAAAAGAGATACCACGGCTTGTCATCTAAGCTGTACCTATAAGCTAATAAATAAGCCTCTTTTGATGTCCTAAGGTACGAAAAAGTAGTTAAGGCGCTGTACGCAGTGAATTTTTAAACATTTGGGTGGTGAAGTATGAGGAAGCGGAGGAGGGGTAACCCCGATTACCGGGCGCAGCGCGCGAGTTTCGTCGACGCGCCGCGTGACCAAGTAATTCATTAGTGGTGCGCCGTAGGATACTATCGATAGTATCATGGAAGGCTTTCGAAAATGTACACAGTATTTTACTTTTATATTATTATAGAAATAATAATAAACAAACAAATATAAAGTATGAGAAAGTAATCAAAAATTTTAGAAAAACTTCCTATTACTTAATTATAAGGAAACGTATTAGAATTGATTAAAAATACATCTTAAGTTCAAATAAATTAATAAAGGCAAATGACATTTCTTACAACAAAACAATAAATAAACGAATAATTATTTATTTTGATTTAAAGTATCTAATAGCTCACAAATCATTTCCATAGTCTCCACGGCAGAAATTACAAATACGACTTTTTTATTATCTTTAATTTTACTCTTTAAATGATAAAGACTTACTACTTTATATAAGATACATAAGACTTACTAATTTATTTATTACATAAAGTCCTCAATGAAATGATATTTAAAAAATTATCGATAAAACCCTTATCGATAAACGACAACAATTATAACTAGAATCGACATTTTGTCACCAAACACAGATATCGTGTAGCCTATTGGTCCGCGCGTCATGGTAAATTTTTTAATCAATCAATTATTTTGTTTTTATTTCATAAAATGTGGAAAATAAACAAATTATGAAAATTTTTTAATAAAACAAATTAAAAACAATATACAATATAAGACTTGTTCAAAATTTTAAATAATGAAAAGTTAGTTTCTACGTTAAAAAAATAAAATAATATTTCGTTATAACGAAATACTATTGTATTTATAAAAATAAAAAAAACAACAAATATTAAAAGGTAAATAAAAAATATATTTACAAAAAAGAAAATCACCAAAAAATATAACAAAGAAATGTAGGGATTTGAACCCAATCCCTATAGAATGATGGTCTACTGGTTTACACTATATGCATAGGACTGATAAGCTTATCAATCACAAGATAAGATATTGAAATTACGCTTTAGTTGTTAATATATACAAATAATTAAAATACGAAATATGTGAATATACATTTTTTAGTTTCGTGTTTTCGAAAGATCTAATAAAATTTAATAAATAAGGAACATATTTCGTAACTATGAGCGGAGGATGAGCGGCATAGATCCATCTAGCAAAGCGCCTCAGCGATATTTTATTTCAGATATATAAAATTACTCATTGGCCTCAGCGCTCTGTTCAACGTGTGGAATTGCAAGAGAACCGAAATAACGGCACGGTCGCGCAGTTTTGGTCGCCGTGTTCGAATTAATTTTAATGAATTAAATTAATATTTACAATTATCTTACTTCAATCAACAAATTAAGACAACAATCCTTGTTATTAAAATATACTACTCATATTAATTTCATTAAGATTTGTTGATGTATTACGTTCACTTTTGGATTTGAATTTCTCTTTTAGAGGTACTTTCATGATTTTTTTCGATCGAGAAAACATATCCAAAATATGTTTTGAAAACAATGTTCCATTAGAATGTAAGATGAAGATAAACATTTTTTTTGCTGCTATAAAATGTATAGATTATGCTAAAAAATCTTTTGAAAAACCTATTTTTACTGCATACAGCGCCTTAATACCATGACTGGGGCGAGTGGCCAACGCATAAAACCTTACAATGTATAAATTATGCTAATTTGAGATTGAACTCGTGAAAGTCAACAGGAAATGCATTAAAACATTTCTTATGCGTAACAGCATCGCGCATAAGTTCAACGTATAATTGTCGACATACCTACGAACGTTATTGACAGGTGGGGCCATGGTCCTGAACTTAGGTTCTCGGTTCGTAAAAACGACAATACAATTACGGCTAAGGTTAACAAATATATAAAGTCAGTTCGTTACTCTTGACATTAAAGACCCCTTGAAACCATTTAAAAATTACTACTATTAATTATTAGGATCGGTGTACAAGTTTAAGTTTTAATAATTCTTCATGTTTTAAAATTTTACATTTAATTTAAATGATGTGTGAGACGTTAAGATACTTTCGTTGTTCCATATTTATTAACATATCCAGCTGCTGCCCGCGATTACGTCTGCTTAGAATAGGCTGAAGGCGTAACATTCAGACAGAAAGACATATATACATAAAATATGTATATAAATTATAGCCTATGTCTTATTCTGATGTATAAGCTATATTATTGTAAAGTTTCATTAAAATCCATTCAGTAGTATTTGCGTGAAAGAGTAATAAACATCCATCTATACATACAAACTTTCGCCTTTATAATATTAGTAAGGATAAGGATATTATTCCTCATTTAACTTCATTAAGATTTATTATTAAGATTCTCGACATTAATCATATTATATAATGATTAATAATTAATTTTATCTTTAAAAAGGATAACTATTATTAATAATATGATACATTGAAATATCATCCACAACAGTACCATATAAGTGGGTTGTAAATATTACCGTATTAGGTACTAAAAGCTTCTAAAATAATTTTAGCTAGAAAATACAACGTACTGTAATCTAATGTAAAATAAATAAAAAATATGTTTTTAATTATGTTCCCACGTAAGTAGTTGTAGCTACTTACTTGGTAACAAAAGAAAAGTAATTGCAGTTGATAACGATTTAATTAAATAACTTGGAAATACAGATAAATGTCAAAAAGTTGTTATTGGTTGCCATGGTATAGGCATGAAGTTGATCATTTTGCAACCAATTTCATAATGTCGCTTTTTGGCAGTCGGTGTGCGGGCGCATCGTAAAAGTTATGAATGAACATCGCATTAGATATCTGTGTATCTGTTTATTGATTGTCAATGGTTTATTGATACTCTATTTATCATGCTTTCTGTTTCTAATCTGATTACGAATGTTAATTTCCACCAATGAAAAAATAAATTTATCACTTTAAAATAATATCAACTCACGTGTATTGTAGTATAAAGGTACTGACCACAAAAAAAGTATATTCAATTCTGCATATGAATCAGAAAACACCTATAACATTTAGCCTTTTCCACTGGCGTGACCCTTCTTGTGAAAGAACCTTTAAAGGAAACATGCAATTCTGGCTACTACATGAGGAAATTTATCGAACTAAACTTCTTTTTTAAGTCATTGTTCTTTTTTGCTTAGCACCCTTCATCTTTATTTATACAAGAAATGCGTATACGTACGAATATAGTTCTCTTCGACAAATGTCAGTACTTTAAATAAATGCCTGTCTTATTAAGGCGGTGACAATGGATCCATCACAAGACTATATATGTATTAATGTACTATTTTTAAGTTACCATTCTTCTTTAATGAATCCATAAATATATATGACTACTTAAGAATCCATTAAAAAAGCAGGAAGTTTATGGTGATTAAGTTCAAAATTAATTTAGTTCCTTTTTATTAATTTATAGTAAGTCGTTGTAACCTTTAATTATTTTACTTAGGTACTGCGTGTTATATATTTTTTTTATTACAAATTATATAGGAAATACCTTTTCAGTATACAGTTACGAACTTGACTATTTTAGATAAAGTAAATTAAAATTAAAATATCAGCCTATACATGTCCCACTGCTGCGGTTAAGGTCTCCTCTATATAGAGGGCATAGTCCACCACTGGACCCCACTGATTGAACTGACGGATTGGCAGACTTCACACATTTTCGAAATATTGTTCATAATTATTACGAAAATACTTCTTCTTTTTTCCTCACAACGTTTTCTTCAACGCTGAGCACGTGATAAGTAAGCACCTTGCCGCCACCGGGCTTGAAGTCAGGTAACTCGAGTATAATGAGTTAAAAGTCGTCGAGCGCCCGGACATAGAGCTATGTACTTTTACGAGGTCATATAAAAATACGGTATATTTATACCAGGACCAGATGATTCTACATGTATGTATTTAAAGTCATACGTTAAACTGTTAAATTAGTTGAGATAATCAGTGTCAAGTTGTAATTTGTATATTGGCCTATTAATATCAAATGCAAGATTTAATGTCCAATAATTATAAGCGGAGATGAAAGTTGTGTGGAAGTATGTTGGCTCTCCTCGATCTAACATGTTGTTTTTAAGCTATTGCATAGCTTTTATCGCTACACGCTTAATTTGGTACACGCATCGAGCGCGGCGACCGAATCAAGAAATTCCGTAACGAAAATAACCTAAGGCCTCCCACTCTGCCTACCATGTAGCTCGGCCGAGCATTCGCTTAACAGGATGGATATTATAATATTATATTATCATATGATAATATGATATCAAGTCTTATATTTCAATGATAATAAATTCTGAATAAAACGATAGTAACTTCTCTTTTATTCAATAAAAGAAAAAAAATTGTTTTCTTATCGGTCATAAGAAAACAATTTTTTTTTCTTATCGGTCCAAAAAGTGTAACTTAAATTAATATCAAAGAAAAAAATGCATAAATCTGTATACAGCGTGTCGTTACCATCGCGACAATAAATGAACACACGTCTAACGCTACTTACCAATAATCAAAAAAAAATGTTAACGTTAAACAAAATCCATAATTAAAAAAAAATATTTTTCAAACAAACTAATTAAGTAAAAAAGAAACAAAATTTGTAACATATCCTATACAACTCGCGCCACAACGTCGCATTACAAGCCTCTCCTTCTAACAGTATGTTTTGTCTCTTTAAATTCATTCAACCCATTCATATGCTTTGTGACCTTTACAAATGAACTTTATGTTAAAGTTTTATACGTAAGGGTGTTCTAAAATTCTTTGTTTTGGAAAATTTAATAAATCAGGTAAATATTGATGTTTAAAGAATGTAAATGTTTAATACAATTTTTAAAAGTTATCCTCTATATATGTGTGTTCATTTATTGTTGCGATGGTAACGACACGCTGTATATAAAAGCGGAACGTGATTCGTGTTTGTTACAACACTTATAACTTGAGAACTGCTGGACCGATTTTCATGGTTTTTGATTTATTTGCTTTGTCTCTGCCGGGAATAGCAGAATAAAAATAATGAAAAGATGACTTAAAAAAATATAATGAGAAATCATATTTCCGAAATACTATCACTGATGACATAAGACTGACATATAAACTATTATTTATGTGGCGCAAGGTATATTTCTTTTTCATTTTGTCTGTGATTTTTTTCAAAATCTATTACAAAAATTAAAAAATACAAAGTAAAAACTATTATTTATGTTGGGAAGATTAAGCGTTTATATACTGCACTTTTCCTTTTCATGTTGTGTGTGAATTTTTCTAAGATCAAATATAAAGCTTGAAAAGTGCAGTATATAAACTATTGCCTACTTCGCGAAACTATGAACTTCTTTTTCGTGATGTCTGTCATTTTTTAAAAGGGGTGTTGATGCTGAACATGATGTTTGTATACTGTTAAATTAAATCTTTATGCAAAATATTTAAGTACTTTCTTATTTAAATAACCAGCTTAAAACGCCCTTACTCGAATAAAGAGTACTGGAGATTTGTTTGTTTTATGCGAGTAATAATATTAATAACAATGCCACGGCCTAGACGATCAAATCTTTTCCAACGAATCTGCATCAGTTTACAGTAAATCTGTAGTAATCAGGCAACGGAATATTGTGAATCTATTAACTAATGAAGAACAAGAAATCGCACGAGAAGAACATCGCGTTAGTATGGCACGAAATAAGGCTCAAATTCGTGTTTTTCAAATACAAGAGAACCGTGAAACTGTTAGTTTACAGGGAGATAATTTTCGAAGTGCACGAAGAAATGCTTCAAATGTAAATTTGAATCGAGCAATGCGTCTTTACGATTGCACCATTGACTACAAGTCGCATCCTTTTGTTTGCATTGGTCCAATGAACGTTGTTTGCGAGCATTGATGTTTGCTGGTGAAACGCCTGAATTGTGCTGGCCTTGCTCTTCCTTACCGAGACGCAGATATCTTCTCCAACTGACACCTCAGTCCTCTCCTACCCGGGGTACAAATTGGAACATTCCTTTGTGCCGCGGACTGGGGTGTGCGTGTACGTCAGAGAGGATATATGCTCTCGTCGTCTCCACACTCTTGAAGGGCGGGGCCTATCCATCCTCTGGCTACGCATAGGCTACGACGACCATCCGCGAATCTACGCGTGCCTGTATAGGTCCCATAGCGGTAATGCCGAAACTGATCGACTCTTTGAGCACTTACAAATGGCTACAGATTCCGTGTTGCAGCAGATACCATCTGCGGAGATCGTAATTCTCGGCGACTTTAACGCTCATCACGCCGAGTTGCTTAGATCTCGTACCACCCACCACGCGAAGAGATCTGCTCACGATTTCGCATTAGCATATGATCTGACACAACTGGTCACCTTGCCAACGCGAATTCCAGGTGTGGAGGATCATACACCTTCCATGTTGTACCTTTTGTTGACCTCTCATCCAGACGGATACTTGGTTTCCGTCGATCCTCCCCTCAGCTCATCGGACCACTGTCTTTTCCGGAGTACAGTGCCAATAACGCACTTAACACGGCCTCACTTTGTGGGCTGCCGCCGCGTATGGCATTATAGGTCAGCAGAGAGCGGTCATTCTTTTCGTCCTACCCATGGGGGCAGATTTGTTTATCGCCGGATGATCCAGACGTCGTAGCTGACTCAGTGACTGATGTGGTGCTTCAGGGTATGGAACTCTTTATTCCGTTCTCTGCATTGCCCATTGGTGGCAAGTCGCAGCCTTGGTTTGGTCGCTCCTGTAAGTTGGCATTACGCCGAAAGCGGGAATGCTACCAGGCTTGGGCTGACGCTTCGACCTCAAGTGATGTAAAACCAGCGCTTTAAAAATGAAGTATAACTCTGCCTCTAGGTCCTTCAACAGTGTTATTGATAAAGCGAAATCGGAACACATTTGCAGAATTGACGACAGATGGCGCGTCTCCCAACGGGAACACGTGCGTTTTGGTCTTTCGCCAAAGCTGTCGTGGGAAACTTCTGTAAGCCTTAAGGATGATTCGCTGGCCCATGCCGCGAAAGTGAGAGCCGATTTTCTGGGCTCTCTCTTCGCGTCGAACTCGACTTTGGATGCGAGCAGCGCGATTTTCAAGGCATTTCTTGCCTCGCACAGCCACTCTGTGGAACCAGCTGCCGCCGGCGTAATCCCAGGTCAAACGGTTCTTTCCGAACCGTTACGACCTGGGAACCTTCAAGAAGAGAGCATACTCTTTTGTAAGCCTTCTGGTATTGCAGATGCCCATGGGCGGCGGTGATCACTTACAATCAGGTGAGACTCCTGCTCGTTTGCCGCTTTTATCCCATAAAAAAAACTTATTTGCAAAACATTTAAGGCACATTGCAACGTAGAATATTGAAATTCGGTGAATATATGCACGGTATGCATTTATTCAAATTTATTCGCTGTGTAACAAACGAAGAAGACGAAGCTACTAATTATCCAAATGAATTTTTAAACTCGTTGGATGAGCCTGGTTTACCACCGCTAAATTTACAACAGAAGGTTGGGAGTCATCAAAGTATGATGACTCCCAACCTTCTGTTGTAAAACCTATACCAACAAAAACTATGCAATGGAACGCGTTTGGAAATAAGAAAACTGAAATTGAACGTGGCATGTTCACGTGTTGGCATACCATCCGCTTTATTTGATCTTGCGCTCGATAACAAAACAAAAAGCCACAAGGAATGAAGAGAATTAACTCGAATACATCCCATGTTGCACACAATGCCGTCTTAGGCCATATCGGGGCCCTAGGGCACATAAAAATTTGGGGACCCGATGGAAAGTAAAAAAAGTGACAAAAATATTTTTCTGCTAATATCTTCTATTTTTTATTTATTCTATAAACTTCTGTCGAAGTATATCTACCAATAATAGAGATTTTTTTTAGTTTAAGCGAATACGGGCCCCCTGAGACGACAGGGGCAGGGCCACGGGCCCCGTGTACCCTTATGGTAAAGACGGTTCTGTAAATGCACAATATATATGTTAATTCAATCATGTCAGCAAACACGCGTTTTTTTTTTGTATTTATATTGATTTTTATTATCTTTCTGTAATATATATAGTAACAAATTTAACATTTCTTTTCTAATTATTTTGTTTCTTTCATAAAAGCCTAAATTAAGTTCAGCTTAAAGGTAACACAACATTTATTGTCTGTTAGGCGATGCGAAGTTCGCAGGGTCAGCTAGTATAAAATAAATAAATAATTATTGCATAAGTTGATAAAAAATGCTATGCAATAGCGTAACCGCGGCAGTCTCCGAGTGCCACAGTTATTTTTTGTTATGGGATGGCACGGTGAGATCGTGGTTCGTTCCAAGAGGACCAACTGTAAATTACAAGAAGAAGGTTTTGCGATGTTAGAGAGGTGATACATGAAGAAACAAACAACAAAACTGGGCCAACAGCTTTTTGCTTCAAGACGATATCGGGACATGTCGCATCCCGCTTTTGATTGGTAGGAATTGAATAAAATTCCATGTTAGCTTGTTACTATGTGCATCGTGAAATGTATCCGTTTTCCAGGGCTCCTAAGATAGGGTAAGGTATCCCTTAATAGAGCTAAAGACTGCTTTTCGGATTAGGTTACTAAAAAGCGCAATGGGTTCGCGGGCAATAAGGATGGAAGCTAATCGTCCACATCCGTAACAAAGCAACAGAACTAGAGAAGGTGGTCCTTGGTACGTAAATATTTTATTTTGGTTGAAGTTCAGAGGGGTATTGGTAACCTTGTTAGTATATCCTTACTATATTATTTTTATTTCCTTACTAATATTATAAAGGCGAAAGTTTGTATGTATGGATGCATGTTTGTTACTCTTTCACGCAAATACTACTGAATGGATATTAATGAAACTTTACAATAACATAACTTATACATCAGAATAAGATATAGGCTATAATTTATATACACATTTTATGTATATCTGTCTTTCTGTCTGAATGTTACGCCTTCAGCCTTTTCTACGCAGACGTAGTCGCGGGCAGCAGCTAGTTAATTATAAATAGAACGTCAATTCGCACATTACGCTTTGTCCCAAACTTGTAAGTTCATAGTACAAAAAGCCTAATTTTACATGAATTCATGGCAAATATTAATGAATGCTATAATGTTTACTAAGTGTATCAGAATAACAAATATGTTTACATCATTCATAACATTATAACTGACTTCTGATATAATTGTTACAATGACACATTAACAATGTAAGTTATCGCTTACAGGACGAGCGGTGAAGTAATTTTAACCTCAATAATGGAATTATTTATGAGGACCTATGGACTTTATTTTCTGTTCATATATTGCTTTTAAATAATTACACGTCTGCGCCAGGAGGGTTATGTTTTTCTAAAGTATGTATGAATGTATAATTGTTTAGCACGCTCTGTAGCCTGAACAGTTTGATGGATTTTAGCTTGAGAGGTGTCGTTATATTCATATTTACTGCGAGAGTGGCATTGGGTATATCAAAAGCCTTTTCAAATTACAGAGAAATGCTGTCGGGTTTAATATTTTTTTTAATTATATCTACTTCTATATTTGATACTTTTTGTCATTTACAGACAGCTTTAAATTCGTCGTACGTTCTGGGCAAAATAAATGATAACTTACACAATATCATCGATGGACTCATTCTCCCACATGAACAAAATAAAGTCATACACGAGTTTTGATCATGTTTGCGGAATAATGGCCAGATGTAATGTTAAAATTAATTTAGCATGTAATCTAACTTTAACACGCCGTTATTGTGTATCTGTAAATTTCATATCCATTTTACGTTTACTATATTAAAAGTAAAGTAAAGTACAAATTATGCATGTCCCACTGCTTGGCAAAGGCCTTCTCTGTACAGAGGGTATCAAGGGCACAGTCCAACACGCGGCCCCATTACGGATTGGCGGACTTCACAAATCTTCGAAATATTTTTTGTCTAATTATTTCGAAAATATATAGATTTCCTCACGCAGAGCACGTAATAATTCAGCACTTAAAATTGTCAATTTTATTGGTTCTGGCACCGGGGATCAAACTCCGGTTGCTCGAGTAAGTATATTAAATTAAAAACGAGCGCCCGGACACTGAACTATTACGGCTCTTACTATATAAAGGTTCTATTTAAAAAGTTAAAAATTAATAAATAATTTTAGCCCCACAATTCAAAACAAAGTTGTTAACTTGGTTTGTTAGCGCAGTTGGAGAAAAATATTGTTATAAATTAAAAAAGCTCAATTTCTGGCGATTATTTCTGATACAGTAAAACATGTCGAAAATGAATATTAGAAATGTCATAACGGATCATTTGGAATATAGGAACTTTTTAATAATAATATTAAAGCGCTGGTCAATATTGAGTAACATATTAATTTGAGTAATATTTGAAAAAAAAAATTAGGTAACCTTCAAAAAGTTTGCCCTGCTAGATGTTCAAGAAAGACGTTTTAAGGACGTTAAAAATGAATAATCAATAATAATGACAATTTTGTAGCAACTAAATTAATTTCTATAAAAAAGGCGAACGTATCGATTGTAAAAATATAATTAATACGCAATTCATTAACTTGTCTTCTTTTTTATAATATTAGAAATCATCAATAGTACAGCTCTCCAGCAAAACGTGATTTAATGATCTTCCTAACTGAATTTTTGGATATTAAAAAAATAGTGTTAGTACTAAGAGATAACGGGTTCGAAGTAGCGCATACCTGTAGGTTAGTTAAATCTGAAAGCTCTTTAATCGCAAACTACATTTTATACTGTAAACAAATTTAAAATCTCGATTGAGGACATATGTAGGTATAGGTAACATAATCCAATATTACTAAAATTGGAAACATCACACTTTTTACCTGTCCGCATCAAGTGGAAATTGGATACCCCACAATTTGTCATACGCTGTATTTCAAACAAGAGTCAGCTGAAATTAGGGTTGCCAACTGCTTTTGAGAAAAATAAAGTATCATATATTTCAAGTAGAGAAAAATAACGAGAAAAAAATATTTTTCAGTCTTATTTATTTATTATTTTGAAAATAATTTGTCGCTGGAAGGGCAAAATTACTTAATCGCCAAATAGATGTTTAAGTAATTTTGGCTTTCCAGTGCCGAATTATATTTTTATACGCTTCTCACAAACTCAGTTTTTCACTATACTAAAATTTTTGGAAGCTATCTTTGCATTCCCAATTTAAATAAAAAAGTAATAATTTTCTAGGGAAAAAATGTTTTTGTTAAATTATAATTAACAGCAAAAGCTTCTTATTTGAAAGCGTTCCCTTTCAACTTAAAAGTATCAATAAAAGTTCAGTAATTATTCATACAGGTACCATGGAAGTGTTTTATTTTATGCATCACAGTAAATCTTGAAAATAAAGTATTTTCATATACTTTATTTTTATACAAAAGGACAAAGTATCTTTACCAAAAATAAAGTAAAATACGTTATTATACAGTATGGTTGACAACCCTAGCCGAGATGTGTTGCGTTCAAATCAAAGGCCAAGTGTAGTACAGATTAGGCTCATTGCTGCAAATTTATTTTATTTTATTCGGTACACAAAACAGCAAACAGTAATATACACATCACAATAAAGTTCAATAAGGTAAACAATTACATACTGTCAGCCAAAACTATGCGTACACAACATGCAAATGCCAAACGAACCACATACTTTTTAACAAATGTACATCCCGGGGGTTTTAGAATAGGGCTCCGTTTTGCCCTTTGGGTACGGACCCAAAGGGCAAAACGGAGCCCTATTCTAAGACTCCGCTAACTGTCTGCGTGTCCGTCCACGTATTTAAGTGGGCATAGAGAAGACGTATTTTTTTCGCCGTCTTTGTAGATAATGGTATATGAACCCTCCGTGCGCGACTCCCATTCACACATTAATCCACACTAGCTATTAGTGTGGATTATTGCTCTTTCAAATCTGATGTAGTTTGAAGTGTTTAGTTAGATAAAATTGTGGCGAAATTTGGCTTCATCGGCGTATATGATATGTAAGCAGTCCGCCTTAGGTTAAGTTATTACCACCACTCACAAACATCCACTACTTCTAAGGGTTAGTAGATGCATTGTCAACCTTTAAAAAAGTTAGCCCTTGTGTACTCACTCCTATTCACCAAACCAACAAACACAATTAATGCTTCCACTACATTCCGGTTTTCTTCTGTGGTACATATGTACGACTGCAATGCGTTCGTAAATTTATTTCGTATATTTATGGAAGAGCTAAATTAGTAAACACGGTACGAGCGTACTTATTGACTTTTTTATGTGAGATGGTGGCCTGGCATTTGCAATACCCGTAATGTTGCAGATGCATTGCCACCTTATAACTAAGTGCGCCCTGGCTACCTCACTCACTCAACACGAAACGCAGAAATGCAAAGTATAACACTTCCACTTCGCTCCGGTCTTCTGTGAGGTTGTGGTTGTGGATGTCCCGGGACGGACCTACCCATTCGTGCAACAGCGAAAACTGGCCCTACCACAGGTGACGTTTTATTACTAAACTTAAAAAAAAACGAAAAACAGTATTTCAAGTTACTATTTTTATTGGAGAGACATTGTTGAAAGATTTTCGTTTAACAAAGCACAATTAACGTAAAAAACTATTTTTTTTATTCAATACAAATTCATAAGAACTTCCTTTTCCTATATCGTAGAGATAATTGGAAAATCCCCATAGAGGAATCTCTTTATGTCAAACACTAAGGTCTATCCCCAAAGGTTGTTTAAAATTAAACAGACACTGTAATGTAAGAAAAAATTCTAATGCGATTAGTGACATTACGGAAAGCATTGGTCATCGTATAAAATTAATTCATATCGGTTGGTATGCTTTATCACAGTTCAAAAATTCTGTCTTTCTCTATATTTACTTGTACATTAGCAAGATTCCCTTAGTGTTGAAAATTTGATACTACTACAACTATTATTGTAGAAAAATATGGATATAACCATTCTTTCAGAAATTCTTATTTGCCTATATTCTAAAACTATACAACTATTCTAGCATTACACTATTTAATAAGATTGATTTTTCTAAAATTTTATAAAAATTACTTTTGAAGTTCGCTCACTGTTAGGTTTCTTTCAATTATGTAAGTAACACTGAAAAGTGACAAAAATCGGGTTCGAAATAAAAACACGACAGATTTATAATTGAACAACTATCTTTCGCTGGACGACCTTAACATCGCAATGACAACATATCAAACTTTATGCGTATAGTGTGGTAGGGCCACAAACTTCCACAACAGAAGACCAACAAGTGGAAGTATTATACTATCGCCTTTCGTCTGCCGAGTGATGTGAGTGGGGCCCGCTTTTTTATCGATTAGCAGCGCATCGAACCTTCAGAAATGTAAATGCAGCCAGTACTTTTTCTTTTATGTGAATGAGTCAAGCGAGCAGGCGGACAATCTGCAACACCGGAGGGATGGCGACACGTCGACCATCTTGCCAACCTTCCCGCGCGAACTACTCGGACCGAAGACTATAAGAGGCCCTCCATCTCCTTCATGAACTGCATGTAGGCGTCGTCCTTGGTGGGCAGCTGCTTGGGCGGGTCGGCCGGCCGGTGCGGGGCGCTCCTCTGGCCCGCCTTGCCCCTCTTGTCCTCCCTCTTCACGCGCAGGGCGGACGGCACGAAGCGGGTCACGTCCGCGGACAGATTCCTGATCTGCGGCTTCGCGCTGATAGTCGCGCCTGCGTCGAAATACATTAATAATGATAAACATAAGCAAACAAACAAACATAATGCGTTATAAACGTAATGCGTGAATAGGAACGCTGAAGAAAGAGTGCAGATGTTTGCATTACATTTTGTGCAAATATTTTTTCGTTGGTGTGCAATGTGGTGTTCGGCCTCTTCTCTAGCGTAGTGGTTAAAACGTATGGGCGCGAATCCGGAAGACGTGGCTCCGATTCTGGTAGCGGCGATAAACTTTTCATCCAACAAATTTTAATTTCTTTTTTTTTTGGAAAAGCAGATAAAGAGCAGTCGACCACACAAGAAATACTAATGCGTTGCCAGCCTTTGAGGAAAGAATAGGCTCTTTTCTTGAAGGCCCCTAAGTCGTATCGGTCTGGAAATACCGCTGGCGACAACTGGTTCCATAACTTGGTTGTACGTGGCGAAAAGTTACGTGAAAGCGAGAAGTGGTAGCGATGGTCTTTGGCAGTTTGACGCGCCGTACGGTGGCCAAATTCAGAAGCAGGTGTTAATTGCAACAACTCATCAGAGCATTCCTCGTGATAGATTGGAAAGAAAACTTAGTCGCCGACAATTCGAGCAGCCCTACGTTGGATGCGGTCAAATAGAAGGAGCCGCCCCAGCCTAGAGATGAGATCAGCTCTCCATGTGTTGCCGAATCGAGCTGTTGCCAATCCGTGTCCCCTTCTAGGCGCCTTCTACCTCAGGCAGGGGATACCTTAACGCTGTTCCATGAGCCCGAGACTAGAGAGCTGTGGGATTGTCGCTCACCCTGCACGCCGTCCTTCTTCTGCACGAGCTGCGGGGCGGCCGTGAGCACGGACACGTGGGGCGGCGGCGGCGGCACCAGCGGCCGCAGCAGGCGGGGCGGCGCCCCGGGCGGCGGGCCCGGCGGCCGTAGGGCTGCGCCGCGCGCCGGCAGCCCCGGCGGCGGCCCGGGCACGCCCAGCGGCGCGCCCATCGCCACCGGCGGCGCCCCGGGCGGAGCGCCCGGCGGCAGCCCCGGCGGCGCCCCGGGCGGCATCGCGCCCCCGGACACCGGCATCCGCAGCGCCGGCGGCCGCAGCCCTGCGCGGGCGAACATTTAACGACTTCAGCTATAGACCTATTACTATATATATAGTGTGATCAACATAGGGTTTTTCCGGTGTTTAAATATGTATTTGTTTACAAAACCAAAGTATGATTAAGTGTGCTTATCAGTTATCTAGTACCCATAGTACAAGCGTTGCTCAGTTTGGGACTAGAGAAAGTTGTGTAAAAATGTGTCCTAAAATATTTATATATTTATTTATAGAGTAAGTAACTCTCTCATAGGGCTGTGTATACGCTTCAACGGGCGGGTGGAAACTGATCATTAATTTCTTTCCAGTGATACCTTAAGTCGAGAACACGTCCCCCTGCCAGGTGGACGGAGACCCGACATAGGCCGCTGGTTGTGACTGGACGGGGAAAGCGGAAGGGGAGGCCTATGTTCAGCAGTGGACAGCATTAGGCTGGTTGAGAGGTACCTGGCGGGAGGAGGGGCGGCGGCATCTGCCTCACTTCGGCGCCAGGGGGTTCGATGCTGAAGTCCGCGTGCATCAAATGGTGACCCTCCGTGTCGCTGTCTGAGTCACTGTCCCGCCCACCGGTCCGCTTCAGCGCGCTCAATCTAAAAACAAATAAACAGTATACACCTCGACAATACAACTTAATGCCTTATTCTCGGTGAAGCTTTAAGTGTATCTTCTGATAAAGTTCTTTTTTTTAAAGATAAAGTAGCACAGCATGTATTCCATAAAGATATCGGAGTCAATAACCCTAATGACTGTTATAGATAATCATATTTTTAAACCTCGCACAATTGTTAAAATATCAAAATTAAATTTTAGTGACTGGGCAACAGTGGGTATATATAAAAGTAGGGATTCACTGTATGAATTATATAATATGAGGCAGTGGAATCACGACCCTAATTTCCATAAACGGGTACAATATAATCCCCGTTTTCAAAAGTGGGGATAAAAATGATCCAGGAAATTACAGACCTATCTCCATATTGCCATCTCTGAGTAAAATTTTTGAAAAACTAATTTTAAATCAACTCTTAGTACATTTTAATATGAACAAAATTTTCCACAATGAGCAATATGGATTCACTAAAGGCAGATCGACAACGGATGCGGGTGTCGCACTTGTCAAGCATATTTATAACGCCTGGGAAAGGTCACAAGATGCAATAGGTGTCTTTTGCGACCTTTCAAAGGCTTTCGACTGACCACTGTGTAGACCACGAAACCCTCCTTCAAAAGCTAGATTATTATGGCATTCGTGACATCGCCCTCAATCTCATTGCCTCTTACCTTAGTAATAGAACTCAAAAAGTATCTATAAATTATGTAAGTTCCGCAGGGTCCCCTATGAAAATGGGTATCCCACAAGGATCAATCTTGGGTCCATTATTATTCTTAAAGTATATACATGATCTCCCCTTTTATGCCAGTGAGTTATGTGATGTTGTACTGTTTGCTGACGACACATCGCTCATTTTTAAGGTTGACCGAAACGTGTCGGATTATGACGACGTGAATAGTGCACTTTCGCGTATCCTCCACTGGTTTACCGTTAATAACATGGTGTTAAATGCTAAAAAAACTAAATGCCTTCTTTTTACCCTTCCCAGCGTAAAAAGGCAAAGTTTTAGCCTAACATTAAATAGCGTAACCCTTAATCCTGTTGAGTCCGCTGTATTCTTGGGAATTACAGTGGATTCAAAGCTCTAATGGGGTCCCCATTTATCATCTCTTGCGAACAGGTTAAGCTCCGTTGTTTTTGCAATTAGGAAGGTTAGGTAGCTATCAGACATCGACACTGCCAGACTTGTTTATTTCAGTTATTTCCACAGCATCTTATCTTACGGCATTTTGTTGTGGGGTAGTGCATCTGATATAAATTCTGTATTTATTCTTCAAAAAAGAGCTGTCCGAGCAATCTATAACATCAGAGCCCGGAATACACTCAGAGACCTTTTTAAAGACATTAATATACTCACTGTTGCGTCTCAATATATTTTTTGTAATATTTTGTATGTTAAACATAATTTTAATAGTTATCTAAAGAATAGTGACAGACATAAACTAAATACTAGAAATAAGGTCAAAATAACTACGCCATTGTTTCGTCTACAAAAAGTAAACAGGTCGTTCATGGGGCAAATGTGCGCATGTATAATAAAATCCCACAGCCGATATTAAGTCTGCCACTTGATGAATTTAAACGAAAAATTAAAAGTAAACTTATGGCTAAAGCCTATTATTCTATTGCCGAATATCTTGACGACGCCAATGTGTGGGGTTAACACCGTTGATACTCACGTAGGCTAAAACAAGACTATTGTGCCTGTACTATTATATTGTAAACTGATTTTTTAAAAAAGAGCAACTGTTGAGTTTCTTACCGGTTTCTACTCAACAGAAACTGCTTTCCGAACCGGTGGTAACTTACGAACGTGTTAATTTCTTGTAAAATTTTGACGTTTCATAAGAACGCGCAAGCGTCTATGTGAATAAAGATATTTTATTATTTATTATTTAGCCCCCCACGTAAAAAGAGTATTATAAGCTTGAAGTGTCTGTCTGTTGCATCTTATCTTCTAAGCGAATGGACCGACTATGGTGGGGTTTTTCGTGTTTGAAAGCTGACCTGAACAAGATGGTTCTCAGCTATAGTTCGAGTTTTTTTTTTTGTGTCGGGGTTATTTAAAATTTACAATAAACATATTATTAAAGTGTTTTTTTTTTCTATCGCCTCTAATTTTTTTGTCCATCTATATCCTGGTCAAGTAGTTACAATAATTTATAATGTAGCATACAATTTGTATGCAGAATATACCTCGCATTTAAATCGGCAGCCCTGTCCCTCTCCCTCTTTCGGTGCACCTCCTCCATCTCTTTCATGAAGTCGTCGATGTTCTGGCCGGACAGTGCCAACATCCTTTGCTGCAGCGAAGTGGGCTTAGGCGTGGGAACTGCCATCGGCGGTGACGACGGCTGCTCCCCATCATCAAGCATCTCACCGTCTAAGTCCTCGAGAGCCGACTGTTTCTGCCCAGGCACTTGGGGTATGTGATTCTGAAAGAAGGACATTTCATACAATACTTGCTGAACCCTGCAAAACTTGCTGTGGCTCCTTTTTATATTATTTGATTGAGACCCATGATAAATTAAAAAAAAAGTACCATAAATTTTACATTTTCATACAAATCATTTGGAATACAACAATAAATCGAATGAGTCATTAGAAATTTAAAATGCTAAAATGCTAATCTCTGCACTTAAGATCAAACATTAAAATTTTTTGAAAAAATTACGAAAATTTTTTCGCTCTTGTTTCTGTGTTGGGAATCGAACCCACGTCTTGGAGATTAGCGCCCTGAAGCTTTTGCCAATAAGCTAACGTCCCATGTGTTTCTAAAAGGTATTTTAGAAACATATGGGGAAACAAATCTATTTACATATTCTCCTGGTGGGCCTTCATCAGGAAAATCGGAGAAACGTAGGCTCTTCTTCTCCTTATGTATTTCTGTTTTCATTGCCTCTGATATTAAGGTTGCATAGTTCGGTGGTGGACCGGGCGGTACTCCTGGAGGTTCCACTCCAACTGGTTTTTCCTGCAAGCATCAAAGCAATTACAACAATTACATTATAAAATCATGAGAGCATTCAATGTAAGACTGCCAGTTTTATGTATATATTTTTTTACTTAGTAACTAATCAAATAATAAGGTGGATGATAAGATATTATACATTCATAACTATATGCAAGCACATCGCTTATAGTCATGAGAGTATGATAAAGTAATTCAAAGGATATTCAAAACAAGTTTTAATACATAAGCTCTCATCTTAAAGTTAATAAAAGTGTGTGTGCTTCGGAATATCTATAAGATATAAAATCTAAAAAGTTAAATAAAAAATATGGAATTTTTATAAACGGGTTTCCACAGATAACATTCCATAACGATTAGTATAACGTCGACCTGCATTGCGATTACAGACACCCAGTGTTACGCATTAATAATCTATGAACTGAAAGCAAAAACATTAATCAAAGTAAATTAATTTTATAATGTAAAGGGTCTTACTCGATAAACAGAGTCTTTCTTCAAAATGGGTTTTGGCAATATGGGATGCATGCTATCCAGGGGCAAAGGAATTTGAGATGGTACATTTCCATATATTAAGTTGTCAGGAACCTGAAATATGACAAACATTGTAAGTATTAAGATTTTTTAAGACACAGTAATAATAACCTGACTAATAAAATTTAATAAAATATAAAAAATTGCTGGAAATAGGAAAATTTGTATGACTTTTTTCTGATGAAGAATTAAAAAAAAAAAAACAGAAAACAAAACATGTATAAAAAAACATGGAATACAGGGAAATTTTTAAAAAAATAAATAATTGTAAAAGTAAACAGAGCATAAGATTTTAACCGACTCACTGCCATTGTGAACACTCACACAACTCCTTTATGAACATAATCTAAATTTCAAAATTGCTTATATGAAAACCATGTCCATACAACTTTTCATAAATAATTATCAGTATCAGTTCAAGTAATAGAATATACATAGCAACAAAGTACTCATAAAAATTTCATAAGTTAATTATTGTTACCTGCAAAGTAGGTAACGGAATGTCATCCACTTGGACAGATTGTGCATGTTTCACAGATTCATAATAAGATATTAAATGTGCTCGCCTCTTTTCATATTCCATTTCCTGACGTTTTAGTTCCACCCATTTCTCCGGGTCATCTTTGTCCTGAAAATTAACAAGACAATGAAACAGCAATAGTTTTTAAATACTTTTTGTTGTGTAAAACAATTGTTTTTTTTAAAAAGTAAGTAACCATTACAATACTTTTTCTTTAATTTTTTCCTTTTTATGCAACAAATTGTGTTGACATATTTATATTTTTTTTAATTCCAAAGTAATATATTTTCTAACTATACATAATCTAAGTTTATTACCAAATATATTCATTAAATGCAAATTAAAAACCTACCTTATGCTCTTTGTATGATGAAAAATGCTACAGAGTTCTCTTAAAAAAAGCACTATGGATGATGTTAGGGGAAACTTACCAGACAAAACCACATCTATGGAAATAATATTTGATTATTTTTTAACTAAGTATAAATTTGATACTCACATACATCTTGAGTACTCTGTCAAATGTTTCTCTTAACTTCTTTCTTTTTTCTTTTAATACTTTTTCATTTAAAGGAGACGGTTGGAGCACATTATATTCTGGAAAATAATAAATAATTAGCTTCATGGTATCTCCATAGTTTGATGCAAACATGTAATAAATATATACAAAAAAATTACCCATTTCATCAATTTTCTGTAATTCTTCAAGAATTTGAGTTGGATCTTTCATTTTGAGAACTGCTGCCCTCACCATTTGTCGTTGTCTTTTATTTTTCTTCAACTCCTTTTTTCGGGCTTCTTTCCCTGATAAAAAAATATTTAAGAGAGATATAAGCAAGAAATATAAATAATATGTGTGAAATAAATATAGAAACAACCTATACTTACTGGCTTGATCAGTGGGATTCATATATTTACCACTCTTGGTGGTATTAATCGAACGTCGCCCCATCCTAAATCCTTTAAATTATTTCGATTAAATTTATATGTAGTAAGACAATTACAGGTTCTAATTGATATATTACATAGGCTCATAACTCCTTCATATTCTCTAATTCTCTGCTTATTTCAACCACACCGCACAGATAATATCATAATAATATTGTCAGACAGACAGAATTTCATACTTCAATGACTGAAATAAAATGACAAATTGACAATGAGACAGATAAAAACAAAAGTAGTATTATAAAGAAATAGCTAATAATTAAACTAAATAAAATATACAACTGAATCGTAATTCTTTGATTTGTTCATCTCACCTCACACTTACTATTGACCACATTGGCAAATAAAATGGATACTCTTTTGAAAAATATTAATTTTATTACTTCTTTTAAAGCTTAAACTATGCTATAATAGCCTATGATTATTTTCGACAACTTTTCAAATTCTGATAAAAGTAAGTTGTTCATTACCTATTATTTAAAAATGAAAATTTATTTTTTATTTTTATTCCTTCGTAATGTTACTGCGACGTTATTGTCGTCGGAGGGTTGCTAGTAGATAATTCTTAATCCATTTTTGGTAAACTAGTTAACACATTAGAAATTAATTATGTTAAAATTTTATATTATGAAGAAAATAATTTGTGTTTATCTTTCTGGAAATTCATTTTTTCTTATGATATGTTATACTTTTACCAAACAAATATTGCACATTTGGTACAAATATTTATTTAATATTGTTTTCATTTAAATCAAAATATAACAGAGTGAGAAAAAATTTTAACTATTCCTTTACTTTCGCAATAACCATCAAACACTAATTACATTTTGTTAACTTTTTTTGTTAATTACTCAATTAGTTAAAGCCGTTTATCTGTGTTCCGTCATAATTATTTTTATTCCAATTGTACATATATTTAATTTAAATTAACTCTGCTATACTTATCCGATCGATTTTTATGTTTTATATATGTATAGTATTTAGGTCTGAGAATCGGTCATAATGTATTTTTCATGCACTTAGGATATAAGCTAAGGATGATCTACCCTATTTTTTTTATTTTTGGAAATATTATAGCTAAAGAAACGGGTCAGCTAGTAATGTTATATAAATTAAAATCCAAACGATTGTACAATAATAGAATATATATTTATTGTACACAAGAAAACACACAAAAGGAAGATGCAGGAAATAGTTTACGTATAGGCGGCCTTATTGCTAAGGTACCGGTGCAGTATTTTCCAGGCAACTTATCCAGGTTATTATTTATAAAAAAACTAAAATCTCAATTTTCACATGCCTTTTAACGTGTCAGATTTATGATAGCTATCTATAAACAATAATATATTGAAACATTATCAAGTTTCAAAACATATTTATTATAGATCAGGTTACTCGTATTAAAGATGAAGCGTTGAGTTAGGTATTGGTAGATGGATATCCAGTCTTAAGAATACATAATAAATGTCTACATAGTACATATTTACACGAGACGGCGACGACCGGCGGCGCTTGTATTACGCCGTATCACGTACTACGCCATACGCACACATAAAAGTTTTACGAGTCAGTCACTATACAATCTGCAGAAATACCTATATCGTACATTTTACTACTCACAGATTTCATTCATGTACCGAAACTAGACCTCTCTTTCTATCTCATTCATCCTAATTGTTTTCGAACGTGTGTGGGTGAAACAGCAAAGATTTCACCTACGTTGGCGCTTGTTGAACCAAATAGTCGCGTCGGTCGAAGTCTCGCTCGCTCCCTCGCGCAGTGGTAGAGATCGCGTTCAAGGCGTGCGTTCGACTTTCGGGCGGCGACGCGACGTACGCTAGTAGCGTGTGTCTTCATTATTGATGCAAAAGTTCCACGATGGTAGATCATAACGAGAAATTGTTACAGGAGTTGCTAAAGAAAAGTGGAAATAATGTTTGTGCCGATTGTGGAAGCGAGGGTATGTTATCGTGCTTTTACTAGTGATTAATCGTGCTTAATAAAACGTGGTATTTCTATGGGGTGGTGAACAGGCGGGGGGGCGTAAGTGCGTCCATGCTCTTGAGTTCAATGACCTCAACGTAAAATGCATTCAATCAAAACAAATAATCGGAATTGAGCTTAATAACATTTCATTTAATTAAACAATCGGACTTTAAGTAAATAAAATTGAATCTAATTGCAGTGTCCCCAGTATCGAAAGGGGTTATTTAAAATCTTTTGTAAATTCGAAGATGTGATTTAAACGAATATATTTTGGTCAATAATCTAATTTATATATTCATTATAAATAATAAAATAACAAAATTCTGCTCCGTAAATAATAATATTAAACTTGTTTGCTCTATCATTTATTTGTCCCCTCGTGAAGAGGACTACGGTGAAAACTGAAGCAAATGAAGATGATTATTTTTTTATAAGAAATGCTGTACATTCAAATAAAATGAAGACCATAGTATAGTTATGCCTACTTTTAAGAGGTTCAGATCAGAGCAATCAATGTCGGTACACCAGATGACTCATAACGTAAGTTCTTCGACTCAGCGTCCTATAGTACTTCCAGGCGTCTGTTCAGTGCAAAAATTATCGAGTGTTCTTTATTTATAGTTTTGCGTTTGTTCTAAATTTAATTTGTAGGCACTAAATATTTGTTTAATGCCAGTTTTATGTCATCAATTATTTGTACGTTTGAATATTACACAAGGATAAAAGTAAAGCTTTTTTGTGTTTGCACATATGCTTTTTATACTAAAAGATATTATACCGAAGCTGTATCTAAGACTTCCTAATAATTAAAAGTTTAATTTAATTGGGTGTTACGAAGGGATTTGAAAGCCATTTTTGCATGTACAGATTGAGATTTTATGCTACACGAAACCGCGCCTATTCATGTTTAATCAATTATAATTCAACAACAATCGATCGGTCTTCGCTGCTAATGTGTTATTAGTCAAATTAATATTCATAGTGTATTTTGTATAAAAGAATTAAATAAAAAATTAAAAATGTATTTCTATTAAGTTTGTTAATTATACAACTTAAAGCTTGCAATAATTATGTGATATCAACTTACAAACACAAATACGAAAAAATGGATATTAACTTTTTCTACTATTTATTTTGTTTTTGAGGACTTAAAGTTTTAACTGAAATTTATACAAGTGAAAGTTCGATGATTGAAAATTAATTACTATTATTTATGCTTATTACCATATACTTTTTTTTTAAATTTATTACTACGCGCATTATTAATTTGAAATTTTAAAGTAAATTTGAAGCAGTGAAACTAAAAATTTATGGTTTTCATTACATTTTTATTATACTAATACTAGCTGCTGCCCGCAACTACGCCTGCGTAGAATAGGCTGAAGGCGTAACATTCAGACAGAAAGACAGATATAATTTATATATATAAATTATGTATATAAATTATAGCCTATGTCTTATTCTGATGTATAAGCTATGTTATTGTAAAGTTTCATTAATATCCATTCAGTAGTATTTGCGTGAAAGAGTAACAAACATGCATCCATACATACAAACTTTCGTCTTTATAATATTAGTAAGGATTGATATTAATTTTGATAAGTAAGGAAGTAAGGATATGAAGATACCTACTTAGTTTTCATTTCAGTGTATAGTGTAGAAAGTAACCAGTTATTATAAGGTTATTAGGGTTATATAGGAGAATTGATTTTGTCTGTTGAAGTTTTTTGTAATATGATAATGAATATAGAACAGAAAATTACTAGAAGCGTATTGTCTTCCAAAATCCGAATTCTTTTTTTGATTTATTTTAAAAATTAACACAGACTAAGCTGAAAAGTAAATGGATATGTTTTGATATGCTAGGAGTCCTACCTTCTTTTATCTATACAGATACTCGGTCCTAAAAGAAGCGTCTGGGCGCGAAACAGGAAGACGCAAGTTCGAATCTTGCAGCGCCAATAGTTTTTGTACATTTATCTACATAAATTCATAATTTTAACTCGGTCTTCTTTTCCTGAGTGATTATTATGAACAACGTGAAAAACGTTTGTACATTCATAGAATTTTGTGAGGAAATAAAGCTCATGAATATTAGGTGGGACCTAGTTGCTGTTTTATATTTAAAAAATATCAACGTGTATTAATGACTTTGTAATATTTTTTTTATTATTCGCTACAGGTTAATGAACCTGTAGTGAATAATAAAAAAAATCACATCGGCAATATCTTTGCACTAGATGCAATTTTACCATAATAGTGTCAAGTTTTAAACGTCCTGTTCAATTCGTGTAAAATGTATATAAAACAAACTAGTGTTCCCCAAGCGGTTGAAAGTCGTCGATAATCATTATTGAATAATTAACGAAAATACAAATTATTTTTTTTGATAACAGTAAAACACCAACAATTAAATTCGGACTAAAAAAAGTTTGTGTGTATTACTGAACCTATTTCGCGAATGAGAACAAAATTTAAATTTCAGACAAACGTAGAATTATGCAAAGTCGATATAACGCGGTTACTAGGAAATTTAATGATCAGTTTATGACAGCTAGAATTATTTTGTATTTTTTTTTATCGTTTCAAGATAATGAGTGTCTCCGCATTATTACGCGTTCGAGGTATATTGAACGTTTTTCAACATGTAATTTTTGAGTAACAGGATCCGTTGTCCGCTCCGTTGCTTCCGAATTTAATTTAACGCCGACGCACGCCACTAGCACTGAAGTCGTTTTAATCGGCCGAGTGAGGTATTAATTGATTCTTTACGACGAGACTTGAATGAATCAATGAAATGACAAGTGAATGAATCTAATGCTAGGTAAAGCTAATTGAAGGTCTGTAAGAGTGACCGTCAGTTACGTCGATCGCCAAATGAGTTGCGATCATACGAAATGACTTGAGTAATTACCAGCTTTTGGTAATTCATTACTGTATTCTTACGAGGCCACCAAAGTCGTTTTCGAACCGTTATATTTTTTTTTGAAACGCCGTGAGCAGCAACACAACAGCTAATTAAGAGACAACTAATTAGCGAAATGCCGATAGCGGCGGGTTTTATCTCGCATCCATCATACGACGTAGTTATAAAAGCTTAGGCACCAGTTTATGGAATATTAGAAGAAACGATCCTAAAAGTAACACCAAAGATTTAACAGTAAACGTAGGTACGTCTCTACGTAGAGCCGCGACGCTCCAACGCTTCCAGGGAAGCAGTCGCAGACCAATGAATAAAATAGAAGTATAGAGTAGACGCTTTGGCGATTGAGGTACTCTTGGTACGAGTTACACACTAATTTAAAAAATGCGAGTCGGACCCGCGCACAGAGCGTTCCATACCCTTTATCTACTGAACCTATATATTTTTTATACTGTTTTTTTAGTATTTGTTTTTATAGCGGCACCAGAAATACATCATCTGTGAAAATTTCAACTAACTATCGAGGTTCCTAGATACAGCCTGGTGGCAGACGGACAGACAGACAGCGGAGTCTTAACAACATGGTACCGTTTTACCCTTTACGTACGGAACCCTTAAGATGAACAGTTTTGACACTTCCAAAGTACGTTGACCTCAGAACTATGTCATCAGTCTTATTATGTAATAATAACTTGGCTGCGGTACATAAAGTCATAAACTTCAGTGGTTCCGTGAATTTATGAACCTTGGTACGTAACCCTAAAAAGTGCAAACAATGGGCAATGGTAATTACGAACTGTTGGTACGCTTTTACAAAAATATCTTTATATACTCACACCCGACACGATTATTTCACCGACTCTACTCATTGAATAGAGTCATGGAGTAGAGTCGTGCCAAACTTGTGAGGCTTACGGAACTGCAATATTTCGTGTACACGACAACCTGCGGTTGAAACCGGAACATGGAGGTGTCAAACTACCAAGGTCATTAGTCACTCTTTTGTTTTGTGTACATCGTATTTTGATGTATTGTCGATGGACACTACATCGTCACGAATGACACTAACCCATTTGTTTAATAATAAATAACGTTATTTTTGAACTTACACTTCTTTTGGCGCGTTTGAGAAAAAATTACAGCCAAAAAGCCACATTATGAAGTTGGTTACAAAGCGATCGCTTTACAACAACCTTTTGACATTTAACTTTAATTCCAAGTTATTAAATTAAACCTTTATATTATACCTTTTTCACAAACTAATGAGCACTTTGGTATACTATACTTATGGTACAAATCATGCTAAAAATATGTCCAATATTTTTGGACCATTGATTGCTGTCTCGTAAAACAGAATTTTTAATTGCCTACTTGAGATTGATTCATATAAGTAAACACTTGCCCCTTGGTACAACTTGGAAAAGCTTAGAACAAAAACAAAGGATATACTTAACTTACTACATATTATTTGTTGGTTTTCAGTATATTTTCTGTGGCTTCGATGTAAGTGTTGTAATATTAAAAATCGACCGAAATGGCGTGGGGACTAGTGAACATGCCTTTTGCGCCAGAGGGTGTAGGTTCGACCCCCACTAATGAAAAAATATTGTGTGATGAAAATCGTGTTTTTCCAGGGTCTGGGTGTATAATATGTATTTATTTACAAAAAAAAGTACGTTTATCAGTTTTCTAGTACCCAGAATACAAGCGTGCGTAGTTTGGGACCCGAAAACGTTGTGTAAAAATGTGTCCGAAAATATTTATTATTATTATTAAGATTTTCTTTTAGTTTTAAAAACTTTGACTCTCACATGTCGTATAACGCGCTTACAGACATAAACTTCGCATACACTAACAACCGCCATTGTCTGTAAGTCATACAGACATTTGTTCCGTGCGTGGATTGAACCCGGGACAAGATACGCAGCAGCCTATACGTTCAGACACTTCGCTATACGTGCCGTCAAATATACTCATTGAAAAGACATGATCGATCTTAATCATTTTGTAGTACTCTATGAATTTCACTAAACAAAAAGACATCTTATCTCATTGAATAATGTTAGTCATAAGGCGGATGAAGGTCACGCCGGATAGCGTAACGGCTGATATCTGAAGCACAAAAAAATACGGTCCCGTTATATACTCATTCTTTGTCTAGGTACATATTATTTTGCAAACGATCTAGCTAATAGTGACCAAATGTTTTTTTTTTTGGAAACGCTCGCTTTTATTCAGTATATACGTTGCGATGTCAAGTGATTTGCCACGCGCTAAGCGAAGGACGACATTGTTAGAAAACCTGAGAGATTAAAAGCAAAGCAATATAAAGTTTGTGAAAATTTTATAGAAATATCAGCGGGCCGTTTCCACCATCAGGCATTTTAATTTTAACTGTGGTGGCCCCATCACGCGATGGTCTTCGCTGTTGCACGAATGGGCGGATACGTCCAGAGAAGTAGTATAAATAAGGAAGAAGTATGACCTCACAGAAGACCAGCGTGAAGTAGAAGTGTCATATTTCTGTTTATTCTGGTGGGAGGAGTGCGGAGCTGCCGACTTTTTAAATATGTGGCAACGCATCTGCAACCCTGCGGGGTTGAAATGTCCATGGGCGGCGGTTATATCTTAAAATCAGGTGAACATAAAAAATCCACTGCCTCTAATTTATAATATTCGAAATACACGTTTCAAAAAATTACGCGCTATAGTTTTCAACCTATTACACTGCTATAGTGCATATTATCAAAAATCCTTTTTTCTTAAGGCAATAAATCGATCTAGTCTTGGACGTGCTCATGTCATAACAAAAGATTTTTTTTTCTATTACTTTTCATAACGCGCCAGGCAATCGCATGTAATTAAAAGAAACATATCGACTTTCTTTTTTATAGCCACTAGTCTAAAGACAATGAGACTGGCAACGTGCGATGTTTAAAAATATAAACTCAACATCGGAATGGGAATGTGTTGCCAGACTTTTAGCAAGCAATGTATTCGTTTTTATTCTTATATTTGGTTGGAACTTTGACTTGTAGTTAATTAGCATGTTGTTTGTATTTTTACGCATCCTGTTTGTACCCGAGCTTAGTTGTTATTCACTAATTTTACGGCCTTTTTCCTGATTTTAACTCTGGTGCAGCGGCACCAAATTAACAATCATTTTAGATAGATAATTGTTTGTTACATATAATATTTTTACAATAAACATTTTTCTGTTCTCACTTTATTTATTTTCAAAACGAAACCAATAAAATAACTGATTACTAATCTCGCGTAGACTGGGATAAAAACACGCATGAGGTAGTATACTTCCCATTTGACAACGACGACAGTCCTCTTGAAACGTTCTTTCCCGAGGTTTTCACAAATAAAAAAATAAAAATCTGAATAAGCAAATACCCTAAGTTCAATAGAGATAATGATTGTATATCAAACAGCTATTATATGTTATTATTTATAAAATTAAATCGAAGCATACTAATACTACAAGGCTTTTGGACACTATAAACTCTTTACTAAGATCAAACCAAGACGAATTGTATAAAATGGTAATCATGCCCGGGAACTATTCCTACAATGTAACCGCACTGTGTCCCATGACAGACCCGTTAATTGTACGAAACGTCGAGAATAAAGCCTAAATTAAATGCGCGTAAATCAAATAAAAATTGTTTATTTTATCAATGAAGCATTACTATTTCGTTCTAGATGCGTCTTTGAAAAAAGCCTAGATAAATAAATATAAACCATATTAGAATTTTTACCAAAGCACAAACATGGGACAAATTGATGTGTGATTTAACTTACGTCATTCGTAGCCTTTGATTGATTTGTTTAAAATTCAACAAAAAAAATAACCAAACACATTTTCCAAGTGACGCAATTGAACCTACGCTCAAATCTGACGTGCGTGGTGTATAATAACGTCATACTGTTCATTCTTTTATTATCAGTTAAACGGATGCGCCTATTTTAACAGTAGTTGAACCTGTCCTCAATATAACACGGAAAAAATCTTTAAATCCGTTCACAGGCTCGATAAAGGGAAGAAGCTACGACGCTTATTATTTGAAAGTCTATTACACGCTTTTGCTTGGCGGTGCCGCGTCTTCGGTTGGTCATCGGTACGCTGTCAATGTCGTGGAAACGTAAGGAGCGTCGTAAAAGCCTCGTCTGCTCGACTTGATGTCATTGTTCCCATATCTTAAACATTTTGTTCAGTATTAAAGGAAACTTCATGAAAGTAACAGCAAATTATGGCGTCCTTTAAAATCTACGCAAGTAATTTAATTTAGAATATTATATAAATAGACGATTAGTAATTCTATTATTCATTTATTTATGACGGGGAAACCTTAACAATGACGCTTGCACTTCTCATACCGTCTGACAGTCACATTTTTATGCGTATCATGTACAATAATTAATCTTGATAATCTCAAATTGAAGCAAAACAAGCTGTCAACACGTCAGAATAGTTTATTATTTTTGTTTTGAAATCACGAAACATATAGAAGGTGGATCGTTCGTGTGTATTCTAGAAGAAAACTATCTTAATCATATCAAACTATCATCATATTGCATGTATCATAAAACGACACGGTTGTGGCTCTTGATAAGTTCCATATTTTGCAAGCAGTCCAATACTGTTTTTAACGCTGATAAGATCCCTGAACCAATAGAATATAGATCACTCGTTCGCCGTGGCTGTCGATGAAAATTGATAAATGCGAGGTGTGTTGAATTACGTTTGATTATATTTTTAGTTCTACGCAACTAGGCGATCCGGTTTCCAATAAAATTGAACTTTATTGGACTGCTTCCATCGTGATCTTATTCAGAAATTGTACTTTTTAATATGACGCCATGAACTTTCAACGTAAATCAGACCTGATTTTAATAATTACATTCGGGCAGCTCAACCTCTCACGTGCAGGTGTTTTAAACTCGAACCAAAAAGGGGATGCGGTACTAACTGAAATCGTGCATTTAGTCTCAATCAAAACGGCGACTAACGTCGTTTCGATTGAGACCTTCCCACCGAAACTCGTTTCGGAACACGCTAAAAGACTCACCCGCAACTGTTATGACCAAAACATATCGTGTGTTATTTACGATCGCCGAGAGGCCAGCTCTACATGTGTGCGCGCATGACGTCGTGTCGGTGTGATCTCCCACACATATAGCGTGCTTGTAAACATGAAACGCAAGTGATGTAAGTGCCTATATTTTCTTCAGGTATAAGGACATTCTGTCTGTCTGGTTTTTTTTCTGATGCTCGACTCGCCGCGGCATACATTCGTGGGCAAATTCGGCCTGTCTCACGCATAATAACTTTAACGTTTCGTGTGAAAAAATGTCGGCCATTCTGATAAGATATGTACAACTTGCGTCACAAGGTGAACTGAAGTGCGAACTCTTCACGAGACCGTTGTATGTGATTCGCATCAATTGTTGTTGTTAGCGTTTTACGATCGTTTATTCTTAACAGATTTAGGTAGCCCTAAAGGAACTTCGTGGGGGCTAAGCACTGATTCTATTTCGAGTGGACCATCGCGTTGTACATTTTTACAATACGCTCCGAGTGGGCGTCTCAACGAATCGGTCCATCGAGCTGTGGTCTCTCTCTCTTAATGTCTCACTAATAACAGTTTGACCAATTGTTCGATTTATTTACTATTTCCTAACGGGGTAACGTTGCGGCCATTGTCATCTACAATAGGAGTGGGCTTGCTCATGTATTGCCAACTATTAAAAGGGTAGGGTCTACTGAGTGCAAATACCAGATCAAACGCAAAAGTATTACACTTCTACCTATGCAAGGCGGGGCACTTTTTTGAATATTAAAATTATGGAAAAAAAGCATGACGCTCGCCTGATGGTAAACGATCACCGCCGCCCATGAACATCTGCAACACTTCAGGCTTGTAAATGCGTTTCCGGCCTTTTAGAAAAGGATATGATGAAAAGATCTCGAAGGTTCCCAGGTCATAACGGTTTGGAAAGACCGCCGGCGGCAGCTGGTTCCACAGAGTGATTGTGCTAATTGGACATTGGCGCTTCAGCTGAAGCTGCTACGTGTCTACAGTTCATCATTTGTGGTTTCGAATAAGCTATAAAATTCATATTAACTTTGTACCACAATATTCTACTGCGTGTCTGTTTCTCGATGCCACATTAAGCCGTAGTATGGTTGATTACGTCATCGAGATTTCCTCGTATGTTGACAAAATGCGGCTCACTTATCACGCACCGATAAGGATACTTGAAGCCTATATTAGCTCCATAAACAATCTGCACGCTATCCTTAATGAATGTGCGACTTTGGAATGGTTCGTCGCTCTATTTGACGAACGTCGATCATGGACTAGAAATAAATAGGGTTTCTATATGCAATTACGTTTATGATTACTTCGACATTGACGGTGTCTTCTAATAACCATTATACTTATATACATATCCGACCACTCTTCTCAATTTGCGATCAGATCAAATGTCCAATTTTGGAGACATATCTATCTATATTTATATGTGAAATTAACGACGTGTGAAATGTATGGATTTGCTTAAACTATAAATCTTATAAATCTCTTGAATCCTAATTGTATGTATCCTAATTGTGTAAGTGGATTGAGGTATTCCTCATTCGACACGTTGAGACAAAACTTTAGACATACTCGTACGATTAAGTGTGAATGGATTGATTCATGTTAGACATTGGGGTACGAATTGCTTTAAGAAACAAAAACATACCTATAATTATCCTAGTTCGATAGGAAATTCTACGCGATTGTCTTTTTTCCTGTCGTATTTGTCTTACGATAACAAGAGAAACATAATATCGTTATCATAATTTTAAATGTGTTACAACTCTATATCATTAATTTATTGTTGTGCTAAGATTACTTGAATGGGACCATAAAACTTCGATTCTGTGTTGTAATTCATAGCGTCTTTACGCATTCGTTGAGATATAATTCACCGTCCCGTTGATGCGAAGCTAGTTACACGCGATTTTTCTGGCCTGGTCTAACGTCTATTCATCTATTCTAACGAAGAGGCAGAACATCGTACTCGTTTCGAGCATACAACGTAAAAACGTGACGCAAACCGCATGTGGCATAATCAGTGCAGTCTGTTTTGACGTTTACTGTAATACCAAAACAAAAGATATTGTTTTTATTTTTTCTCAAATCGTTACATTTTTCATTAATTTAATAAATAAATTGTAAGTAAGAAAAAAACATGTTTTTCTACATTACAAATTTCGAGTCTTATGTAAAATCTCCCATTGAGATGATGGTTATCTAAGCTTAATGGTGTTATTGAATCAATAACATGAAAATCCTATTTTTTGTCTATTAATGTGATGAAATACTCGTTTTATGAAGTATTTCTAATATTGTTAGATGATAATAATAATAATAATATACTTTATTGTACACCAAAAAAATCAAAATGAAAAAGTACAAAAAACAAAATATTTAACAAAATATTGGTCATCAAAAGGCGGCCTTATTGCTACACAGCAATTTCTTCCAGGCAACCTCAAAAATTTACCAAAAGGAATTGTTGATGGGTAGGATGTACATGAAGGAAAAAAAATAATAATAGTAAAAAGAAAGTATCAATTAAAATAATAAGAAAAACATACTTCAAGTGAGTGATCATAGAGTAAAAAGGTGAAATTAAAAGGGGTAGAGAGGGACGTTGAAAGATAGAGAGGAGCTAGACAGACAGATAATGCTCCTTAACCTGTTTTTTAAAAGAGTCTAGGGTTTTAGCACGTTTTATAGCCA
This sequence comes from Iphiclides podalirius, assembly GCA_933534255.1. Taxonomy (NCBI): domain Eukaryota; kingdom Metazoa; phylum Arthropoda; class Insecta; order Lepidoptera; family Papilionidae; genus Iphiclides; species Iphiclides podalirius. The sequence goes on along the minus strand of OW152823.1, from coordinate 9,981,611 downwards.
GAGGTAAAGAGTTCCAGAGTTTAACAGCAATAGCAGAGAAGGATTTATGGTAAAAACTAGAGGATTGCATAGGATGTTTAAGGAAAAGGTTTTCATTTGAACGTAAAGGAAGATTATGAGAGGAGCAAAGAAATTGAAAACGTTCCTTCAAATATTGCGGACTTGATACGTTAAATAGGACGCAGTAAAGAGCAGAAAGAATGTGATTATTTCGGCGAAAACGAATCGGGAGCCACTTGAGCTTAATGCGATATTCTGATACATGGTCGTATTTACGAAGCCCAAATATGAACCGTATACATAGGTTTTGGAGTCGCTCAAGTTTATTAAGCTGCTCCTCAGTGATGTCGAGATAGCATATGTCAGCATAATCAAGGATTGGGAGCAGCAAAGAATGACCGAGCGTAATTTTGGTGGAAATGGGTAAAAAGTAGTTCAGTCGTCTGAGCGAACTACATGCTGCAAACATTTTACGGGCGACTGCATTAATTCGAGGTGTCCAAGAGAAACTGGAGTCCATCAGTATACCCAAATTTTTTACACTGTCCTTATAAGGGATTACCGTGCCATTAAAAATAACTGGATCTATTTGGTTCTTATTTAATTTTGTGATTAATCTTGAACTTCCAATTATTATGGCTTGAGATTTTATAGGGTTAACAGTCAAACCATATCGTCAACTCCAGTTTAGAATACAAGCCAAATCCCTATTAATATTATCCACAGCTTTTGGAAGATCCTCTACAGTGGTTTGAGTGTAAATCTGGAGATCATCTGCATACAAGTGGTAGAGAGAAGATATTTGGGAGGTAATGGTATTAATGAAAATTGCAAATAGCAGTGGGGATAACACGCCACCTTGTGGAACACCAGCTACAGTATCAAGCCATGAAGAAAACCTGTCCTGAACTCGAATACGCTGCTGGCGTCCATACAAGTAACTATGAAACCAGGAAATTGCAGTTGGAGATATGTTACGAGAACGCAGTACACCTAACAGAATGTCATGATCTACAGTATTAAAGGCGTTGCTGAAATCCAACAAGACCAATACTGTGACTAGAGGACTGTCCATTCCGAAGCGAATGTCATCAGTGATTTTCAATAATGCTGTAGTCTTACTATGACCAGATCTAAAACCAGACTGAAGCGGATCGAGGATATTGCTTTTAGTGCAAAAGGAATAAATTTGTTCTTGGACAAGGCGTTCAAGGACTTTAGAAAGGAATGGGAGAATAGAAATAGGACGATATTCGGTTTTCGATATATATGATCACATGTTTAGATAAACGCTCTATCAGATAATATAATTCAATTTCAGCGGTTTGTTCTAACCGAGTACTTAAAGCATTTTCCACTTATATGTGCATAATATCGTTTCTTAAAAACATGCGGTAATGCTATTAAAGCTAATACAAATCCCAACCAAAACAGACATATCGATATTCAAATTACTCGCCAATCTTTATAGAATATTGTTGCCGATTATTCTCGAAGGCGTCCCATTGGCCGGAAAGGCACACGCTGACCCGTGAATTTTCATTTGCTCCAGGGCCGGACTGGGCTTCTTACAACCTGGGGATATTCATCTGCATGCGCTGCGCGAGCATCCACCGCAGTATGGGGGCGCACATAAGCAAAGTGAAGCACCTGGAACTGGACCGCTGGGAGGACTCCCAGGTGCAACGGATGAAGGAGGTCGGCAATACAGCCGCTAAGAACAAATACGAGGAACGAGTACCACCCTGTTATAGAAGGCCGACCAAAAACGACCCACAGTAAGTTAATACGCTTCGCCATTTTAAGATGTTTTTTAATTAGCTTAGATTACCATATTTAATACTGTGCACTAATGGTAGCAAAGAGTTATGTCAGAGATTCGAAATCGCAATCATAATAAAATATACCTTTATTGTGATGCATTTAATATGAACCTACTTGATTAACGTTAAATCTTTTTACGGATATTAAAAAAAAACTTAATAAAGATTTCAAAATACTCATAATATTTAACTGTAAGTCTGTAATTCCGAGGCAAAGCACTGCTTTACGAATGATTCCTACTAACACAACAGTTCACACACCAAAAAATTACGATAAAAGTTATTCACTACCAGGGCTTAATAATGCGTTAAAATTTCCTCTATCGTAAGTTAACTACCATTACCATCATCACCGCTTGACAAACCACAATTTGGAAATCACATTAAGTTAAATCATCAATCATACAAATCAGATCTCTTCTAAAGCGCGCTACATAATAATCTTTTATCCGGCCTAAATTAAGGTTAGAAATGAAATGTTTTCAACATTATGTGAAGTTTGCCAATCCGCAGTGAGGTCGCGTAGTGGACTATGCCCTAATACACTCTGTACAGAGGCCTTACATAGCAGAGGAACATGTGGCTGATACTTTAATTTAATTTTACTACTAAAAATCACCTTTGAAATTATACAATTGTTACGTTGCAGGGTATTAATCGAGCAATGGATACGGGCTAAATACGAACGGGAGGAATTCTGTCATCCGGAGCGCCAGAGCTATTTATCAGGTTCCATGGAGGGATTCCTAATGAAAAGGGGCAAAGAAGATAGCCGCTACCAGCGCAGGAAGTTTGTTTTGAATGAAAACGAGGATACGTTGAAGTTAGTTCTTTTTATATTACCGCTTATTCGATACGATACTCACTGCTTCCATTATAATTAAACTAGCTAATAATAATTAAATAAAAAAAATATACATATATCAATTTATACAAAATTAAATCGAATTAATAAATAAACTCCAGATGTAACGAAAAAATGAAGAATGAACGAAAGTCGAAACTTGAGTGAACTTCATGCTAACGACAACTTTTTTTACTTCAAGTTTCTTCTAATATTTCGACAGTTTTACGGTGTATATCAATAGTCTTACCCTATTAAACGAAAAAAATATATTCTAGAAAATACTTAAATTAACGTAAATGTTTAGTGCAAAAATTTTAATTAATGCAATGTAACAAACATTATTTAATTCTTTGTATTATAGATTATAAATCATGATATTATGTTGAATAAACGATACTCCAATAATGTTTACATACATAAATGTGAACTTCGCTTAATCTGCTTTTAGTGCCATTATTGTTTTCCGTTTAACATCTGCATCATTTCGCTTTAACAAATGAAGCATTGTTTGTTTCCATCTATAGGATCATAGTGTCAAAGTAATATTTTACTATCCATAGCCGATTAAACGAAAAAAAAAACTGATAACTTAATCATTTGTCAAAAGAAACCGCACGTTTGTAAATTTAATCATAATTAATTTAAAATAAACGCAAGTCCATTAATTACCTTAATTATGTTAATTCTAGATAATCTGTACACCTGTCTTATTGAGAGTGTAAAAACTGTTTATCACGCTCCTTGCACACGTTTCAGTTTATTGTTATCTACACTACTATTTCTCGTCAAAACTTCCGTGAAGTTTTATTTACCGTTTTAAAGTAGATAAATTTTGAAAATTTACTCAACTATCAGTCGCCAATTAGCAATTAATTACGTTCATTTCACTATATAATTTTTAACGATTAACTGGCGAAATAAAAAAAAAATATTGAAATGTCAATTTGGGCGCGAAATCGACGTCTGCCATGACGTAGGTTATACGAAAAGTTCCACACCTTCCTATTGAAACACTACGTCAAGGCGCCATTGCAAATATTGACTGACGACGTAATTTCGAACCGAACTATTCGCTCACCGCGACTCGACGCCTCGTCGCGGTTTTTTCGCGCGCCCGTCTTAATAACCTCGGTAAACATTTACATTAAATGTCGTTAGCGTTTCGTTGCGAAATACATGATTTTTTTCGTATAGACATGACGTACGCCATTGTGACGTCCCCAACGAATGTGACAGTTACTACGCATCGTCGATCTGAGGCCTCAATTTCGGATATTTCTTATTATCAAACGGCATAATCAAATCAAATCAAAATTTCTTTATTCGAAGTAAGATTTGTTTAAACCGTTTTTCGAAGTCATAAAAAAGATAAATTCTAAGATACGGTATTTACCTGTAGTCAAACGAAATAATTTGAATTAAATAAACTACCTAAAAGTATATGTCTAATTGTCTATGTATGTGAAGAAATCCCCAAGACATTTAACTTCAATAATAATATTATAATATATATAAAACAGTATCAAATAAATCGTATATTATAATGATAATAATACAGACACTGCCTTACTGAGGACGCGTGCTTCTCATCTGATGACAACTGGTTACTGTTCTAGACATCTAACACCACGCTAATTTCAATTTATCTGTTATTTGCGCCATTTTCAATTTTGTACAAGAATAGATTTTCTTCATATTGTTATTCTAACTTACGTCTACTAATTACTGTATTAAAGCGGAATATAAGAATAAAATTTAAGAAACCTATTTAAAACGAAGCATTGATACAATTATGCTCGAAATGCTTAACTGCACTTTATAATCGTATCAGAGTCAACCCGATTACAGCACACGACGCGCATGTAAACAAAGTATTTAACAGATTATCCGCGGCCGTTTGCAGCATATTATCGGTGTATTTAAAGAAGTTCAAAACAAACCTCGCGCTAAATGACGTCACCGGCTCAGTGGGACGGCGATATCATTCAGCTCTGCTCCGGGGCTGCGTTTGCGTTGAGAAATTATAGGGCATGTGTCAAAATTACGTCGTGATACCTTGGAATGAACTGTCCTGAGTTTGGCTCACACTTATCCGGCCTGGTCCTTAGGTACCACCACCCTTGTGACGACTGTGGCCGTGCCACGGGTTGTATCGGTCGCTTTTTCGATCGGCTCCGTCTCAAAAACATTGCTCGATGGAGGTAAGAGTGTGAGAGTTCAAATTGAAATTACGGTTGCCTATTGACGTGTCCGTGACCCGAATGTCCATCCGAACGAGATCACTCGTTCTGCGCCCCCCCATACGAAAGACCGAAAACAAAAACATCCTGTTGCGTACGTTACTTTGCGTTACTTTTCTTTTATTCGCACAATTATCGCGCCTCACTTAGGGGTCCATTTTGTACGATTGTGTCCGTCTAAATATTTTTCGAACGCTGTTTCGCACCATTTTAATGTCGCTTGGGATTGCTCGGGATCACAATAACATCATTATCATTAGTGACGTCATCAATGCATCCGTACTACAATAACAAACAGTGAACTTTCCGTGTCTCCGGCTGACTTAAAGTCGTAATCGCTCCTCGCCTCAGGTACCATGTGGAAAGAAAACAAGGAACCGAAAGGCGTGCTCAGACTGTCGGAGCTGAACGTTGCGTTCGCGCCCGCGAAGATAGGCCACATGAACTCAATGCAACTGACCTTCATGAAGGACGGCTCCACCAGGCATATCTACGTGTACCACGAGGATCCGGAGGTCATCAACTGCTGGTAAATATCCGCCCGTCCGTGTACGCTCATATACTAAATTCACGAAGCGCACAAAAACACACATTAACACACATATACACACATACGCACGCGCACGCTCGACCACGTACATGCATTCAAATATATGCAAAAAGGCATGCACGCATACACAGTACACACACACACACACGCGCGCGCACACACACAAATTCACCTTTTATAATTATTGTGCATTTTCACATTTTCTTTAACATATAGTTTCTTGGTGCTCAACTCATTCTTTAACCTGAAAAATTCTTGATTTTAGAAAAATTTTAGAGTAGGTGAAGCCTAGTCTGGGGAATACAAGGTACTATATCATAATTTGTCTAGTACTACACTCCAAATGTGTTGTGAATTGGATACTTGGTAATATTTAAGTTTGATCTTCATGATCTCACTTTTTACGTAAAAAAATAAAGTTTATTAACGTAAGCATACGTTCCTAAAATAGCGTTGACTAATTCAAAAGTTTCGTTATCACTTAAAGTATCGTAAGCATACTTTTTAACAATAAATGTCAATTATTTTTAACAATTTATTCGTGGCGCCATGAATTGCTAAAAATTCAATAAAACCAAAGAAGATAAGACGTCGAGATTATCGCGCGTTGAGGATATCATCAACCGCTTAGCTTAGTGGTTATACAGCCTGGACACTGTGCGAAAGGTTGGTTGTTGGTTCGAATCCTGACAAAGGCGATAAAGTTTTCAACAATTTATCTACACGTTTTAATTGACATCAAAAGTGCTGGGAAGAATAGCACTAAAAATCAAATAAAAAATCACAAGTATCAATATTTTTGGGTCATGCCTGGAGAATTTGGCAAGAAAAATTAATACATTTTACGGCGCAATACTCACGAAATTATGAGTGCTATTATATGATAAATCAATTACAAAATATTCAGTTTCTTTTTTTGTGAGAAGGTGTTAAGCGAGTTGACGGTTTACCTGATCTGGTGTTATGTGTTCTATATTAAAAAATGTAAATCGGCCAGTTCTAATTGAAATGGCCGATTATATAATTTACAAATATTTTAATAGTATAACCTGCCCCGGTATCGTCTGATGAAAAACTGAAATTTTGGTTGTTTTCAAATCACAATCTAATGGAGTATAAGTATTAAACATTTTAACTGCGGTAGGGCCACGCAAAAGTCTCCTTTGTTGCACGAATGGGCAGGTCCATCCGGGAAAGTATAACGACCTCACCGAAAACCGGCGTGACGTGGAAGTGTCCTACTTCTGCATTTCGTCTGCTGAGTGGGGTAGCACACTTTATTAAAACATGGCAACGCATCAGTAACCCTACGGGTCTTGCTAATGTCCATGGGCGGTGATTAATACTTAACTTCTGATGAATCGTGAACTCGCTTGCCATCTTCACTAAGCACAACATAGCTTAAAACGAAGTCGTTCCGCTGTCTGTCTGTCCCTATGTATGCTATATATATAGATCTTTAAAACTACGTAACGGATCTTGATGCGGTTTTTTTATTATATAGAGTGATTAAAGAGGAAGGTTCATATGTACAATGCAATGCGCCCGTGCGAAGCAGGGACGGATCGCTATTCTTACATACAAAGTCTTAATTCGATTTTTAAACCCGTCCTCTAGAACCGTTTCCAACGGTCAAGGTCACGGGGTCGTGAAATGTTTCCCTCCGATCATCCACACCAGTTCCTCCGGAACCTTCGCAGGTACATGGCCATCCGCTGCGCGAAGCTCCACCTGCTCCAGGTCGCGTTCCCCTCGACGCCCCAGTCGGACCTGGTGCTGCGGCTGCCCAGGGACTTCGCGCGCGAGGGCTGGCTCTGGAAGACGGGGCCCAGGCCCTCGGACGCCCACCGGCGCCGCTGGTTCACGCTGGACAACAGGAAGCTGATGTACCACGACGAGCCGCTCGACGCGTACCCCAAAGGCGAGATCTTCATAGGTGGGCCCTTTGTGCTTTCAAGCGTGTGTATGGCTTAAACTATGTGCATGTGATTGACTCTTGGGTGTATGGGATTAACTCTTCTTGTAAATAGTGTTTTTTTATGTGATGAAGTGGCAAACGAGCTGGCGGTTAACCTGATGTTAAGTAATAACCGCCTGCCCATGGACATTTGCAAAACCCGAAGGCTTGCAGATGCGTTGCCACCTCTTAATAATGTGGGCCCATAATGTGGAGTGGGGCAAATAATGTGGAGTGTACTGAGAATGTTTCACGGAAGAACTTCACTCATCAACAGAATTGTTTATTTCAGCTTTGTACTTAATTCCATCATCCGCTTCGGCTGATGATTCAATTTTGTATATAGCTGTGTACTACTTACTGCGTATATTGATCACAAAAAATATCCAGAAATAGGATTTGTCTCCTACTATATGCTTTTTACAATGTCATGTTATAGCGTCACCCAAAGAGAATGTAATCACTACGTTTACGTTTTTTGGCGTCACCTAAAAGCAAAACCAACTTCATGGTGTTACCATGGCAACAACTTTTTGACATTCACCTATAATTTTAATTACACCGTTATTGAATCCATTAAATGTTTTATTTCACATACAAAGAGCAACGGCGAACGGTTTATTTTGAGTTATTTTTGTTTCTTACGCTTACGCTATGTACGCATACATCTTTACTTTCAGCCACTCGGTAAACTCCTTGACCGCTACAGATATAGATATATATATCTTGAGCCAATCGATAATTTCGTTGCGCGTGTGATCGCTACAGGTCACGAGTCGAACGGCTACTGCATTCGGGTATCGAACACTGGCAACGGTTGCAAGGAGGCCCGCTTCCCGTTCCACGTGGTGACGCCGGAGCGGACTTACTGCCTCGCCGCCACCACCCACGAGGAGAGAGCTGGCTGGCTGGCAGTTATCCAGAAAACCATCAAGCGGCCCCTGACCCCACAGGACTCCACTGGTGTGTATACGATAGCTAGCAGACACCGTCAGCTAAAGAAATATGGTGATATCTTCAAGTGTTAGAAATAAAACTTGAAACAATTAATTGAAACCCATTCCGTAGCTTTTCCGTGATACGGACAGATAGCTATCGTTTTATTTATACAGATTTGGCATGGCGGTTCGATGCCATGCACCTAGGCTCATAATTTTTGAAAAAACAAGGTGGGCTCCGGCTACCTCATTCACCAGACGAAACGCAGAAGTATAACACTTCCACTACACGCTGGTTTTCTATGAGGTTGTGGTACTCACCCTTACCATGACGGAACTGCCCATTCGTGCAACAGTTTTATTAATAGTTAATAAGTAAAGTTTTATTTTATTATATTTAATTATTAATCGAAAAAAGCAATGTATCATAACTAAATTGGTAAATTATCACTATAAAAATGCGTATTGGACTAGTAGTGGTGCTTTGTCAACTTCATAATAATTAATAATTAATTTCATAATTTCGTGTTAACATATAAGAGGGCTGACTAGCAGTGTTTTCATCGTCACTTTGAACTGTCGACGAAACGTACAAATTTTTAAGACCAACGAGCCAGTGTCAATTTTTTAAACGATGGTAATAATAATAATTTGCATGGCAAACAATTACACAATATATCACCGCTGATTTAAAATTTTACCATCTCGTTTTGGAATTCATTTTGTTACCATTAGAGTTTATTAGAGCCTTACGTAGCTGTTTGTCGTATACATCAGCTAGTGACGTGACACGGGTCATGGTCTGTCAAATGAAATTAAACGAAACGAGAAATCGGTGTGAATAAAAAGTTAACGATCTTAAACTATACAGGGTGGCTTTTATAAAGGTTCCCAAATTCATACAGAACTGGTGGTTCTGACTCATTTCAGTAATATAATCGTTTAAATAAATGTTGAAATAAAAACAAACTTGAAGAATATGTATAAGCAGATACTTTTGAAACGAACTAGTGTGCGTGATAGTTATGAATGATCGCGCGTAAAATAAATGAGTTGCCCATATATCTATCACGCACTTTCTGAGATATGTTCAAAAAAATGTAATTAATTAATTACGAGTGATTTTAAATATTTATCAATTTTTGTATAAGTTTATTTATGTCTAGAATTTAATATAAAAAATTGATACACTTAGAAAAGCCCTCTGTATATGTCCCTATAATGGGAAAAGGCTGCTTCTGTACGAAGAGTATTACCGCAAAGACCCCTTCTGCAAATTGGCAGACTTCACATAACTTCGAAATATTTTTTTCGTTATTATTTAGAAAATATTCTGGTTCATGTAGGTGTCGTCATTCACCGCTGAGCATGTGATAAGTCGGTGCTTAAAATTGATATTAACAATTTCAATGGTGTCCCGCACCAAGATTTGAACTCTGGTTGTTTGAGTATATAGAATTAAAAACGACAGGCATTATACGTCTTAAATGTCTTGGTGCATGATATTGACGTTTTGGTTAACTGGTTGGCAAAGAAACTAGAGGCATAACTTCACGCATACATTTGTCATTTACGTACTGGCTGGCTTTTTATGGAAGAAGATGTGTAGCAAATGTTTCACTAGATGTTAAGTAATTACCGTTGTTGAAGAATACCTGTGCATCCGGGACTTCCCCGGACTAGACTGCCATTATTGCAATAGCAGATGGTACTTTTTATAAGTTCACGTTTCAGCTGACAAGGCCGGACGCAGATCGATTGCAGATGCTTTGTCAACCTTTAAAAACTGAAAAACCGGCCAAGTGCGCGTCGGACTCGCGCACGATGGGTTCCGTACCATTATCTATAAAAACGCAAAAAAAAAAATCATGTCAGTTATATGGGAGCCCTAGTAAATTTGTTTTAATCTGTTTTTTAGTATTTGTTGTCATAGCGGCAATATGAATACATTATCTGTGAAAATTTCAACTCTATCACGGTACATGAGATACGGACAACGGAGTCTTAGTAATAGGGTCCCGTTTTACCCTTTGGGTACCGAACCCTAAAACAGTGGACTCAAGTTGCCTCGCTCACAAGACGAAAGCAAAAGTATAATACGTAACATAAGTAGGCAGTGGTACGTACCCGAACGAGACTGCCCATTCGGAACGCCTGACTGTCATATTATACCTACAATGCTTATTTTTTTATTTTATTTACTTTACCCCCGGCACCGGGGATCGAACTCAGGTCGCTCAAGTATATTGTATGAATTATCACGTGCTCAGCGGTGAAGGAATACATACGGTGAGGAAACCTGCATATTTTCGAAATAATAAAAAAAATATGTCGAAGATATATGAAGCCTGCCAATCCGCAGTGGGGCCGCGTGGTGGACTATGCCCTAATATCCTCTGTACATAGGAGGCCGTTGCCCAGCCGTGGGACATGTATAGGCAGATATTTAACTTTTTTTTTTACTTCTGTATCTGTGTTGTATTTGTATCTGTGTTTGTACGCCAACCAAACCGAACTTCCCTTTGCAGTCGAAGCCACGCTGGTCCGCAAAAGGACGACGTCCAACTCTATCAGCATATTCTCGGGGAGATAGTTCCACCTACGAGCTGTTTCGGACGGTGAGCGACATGGTCACGGCTGTACCTTATTTTCCCGCGGCGTCGCCGTCCATCGGCACGCGTGGTTTTATTTTTAATTTCTTGGACGTCAAAAAGAAAAAAAAATATCAGCCAGAATCAACGGGTAGATAAATATTGAGAAATTTAAATCACGACTCGCGTTCTATTTTTGAAATGGTTTTTTTTATGAACGTCGTAATGCACTTTTAATGTTGATATTGCGTTTGTTAATTTCTTTTTTCATGCTGTTGATTTAATTTTCTTCTTTCATTTTCTCTACAAGCACATTGTCTTGTTTGTGTTAGAGCGGGAATAATTTAATGTAAATTATTTTAGAGTATGTATGAATTTTTACTTCGACTTGTTCAATGTAGTGTTGTAGTGATGGGACTGAATCTATGGTTTATAGGAATAAATTATTTTTTATTTTATTTACATTTCAGCGTCGTGAGTAAGCTTTTACGGAAGGCTTGTGTACCGTTCTTGTTCATATATCCAGCCTGTACGCACAAATATTAAAACTGTATGTTATATAACAATGGACAAATCGCCGCCTTAAGCATACATCACAAAGAAATTTCTACGTTACGAATTTATTTACCGTTAATTAATAACTTAACCTAGTTTTGATTAAACATTGTTTTAAGTATTTTATCTTAATTTATGTCAATCATGATTACTTTTATACTTTCCGTGATGAAATGAATATATATACAGCGTGTCGTTACCATCGCGACAATAAATTAACACACGTCTAACGCTACTTGCCAATAATCATAAAAAAATATTAACTTTTAACAAAATTCATAATTTAAAAAAAAATATTTTTCAAACAAACTAATTAAGTAAAAAAGAAACAAAATTTGTAACATCCTATACAACTCGCACCACAGCGTCGTATTACAAGCCTCTCCTTCTAACAGTATGTTTTGTCTATTATATGCTTTGTGACCTTTACAAATGAACTTTATGCTACAGTTTTAGCGGTAAGGGTTTTCTAAAATTCTTTGTTTTGGAAAATTTAATAACTCCTTAAATATTGATTTTTAAAGAATGTAAATGTTTAATACAATTTTAAAAAATTATCATCTATATGTGTGTTCATTTATTGTCGCGGTGGTATATATATATATATATATATATATATATATATATATATATATATATATATATATATATATATATATACCTACCAAGCTAAATAAAACAATAATTAAAAAAAAAGTAAATAAAAACGCCATAATTGCGTTACTTGAATTTATTTAATTTAAATTGATTGATGTTCAATTATTTTAACACATTTATACGACCTACAAGAAAAAGGCGGTTTGTCGGTTGCTTAGTAGTTTCATGTAAACAATTTACACCTTAATGTAACTAGCGTTAAGTCGAATTAGGTACCGTAAAACTATTTATTGGTTTATACACTCTTTTGCAAGAAGAAAGGGCAACTATACAAAAGCCAATTTTATTGTTACTATTTCTTTGTTATGGATTTGGCATAATTATAAGCGAGTAATATTTTTCTTCATTTTAATCATAACACTTGATTAATTCAATCAGAAATAGAAATATACAAAGAAATCTATAAGTTAAATTGAGACACGATTTCTTATTTGTTTTCTATATTAAAGTGAAAAGCCTCTAGTGAAGTGTAGGTTTAACACTGTTTTGACAGTCTATTGTTGGAATCATAACTGGCATTCGTTTGGCCACGATAATCCCCGTTAATCATTCTTTAGCTTACTTCGTTGCTTCAGAACTTTCTATGGGAGAGCAATATGTGTCTCTACCTAGAGCTGGTCAATCCAAGTGATGCATTCCGGCGTTTATACTTTTCCAAACCGTCAGCCAGTCGGCGTTGAACTCTATAAAAATAGAGTTCGCCATGAGCCAATGATAACAATAAGGATAGATCATCCAGCATAGTTTGACCTGTTCGAATCATGTTTTATTACCCCTCAAAACATAACAGAGCCTCCAACAACATGATGTTATTTTTTCAGGAAACGCCTTTGTAAAACAGATCTGTTGCATCTCAAAACATGGTGTGATCATTTCAAGACACGCCTTTTTAAAAAATTTCTTTACTGTACACATATCCTGGCTACATCGGAGAAAAATTATCTATCCCATTTTTCTTTAATTTAAATTTTTCTTCAATTTTAGCGATAATTCTGGCAGATCATGGAGCATTTTAGTAAGGGTCGCGCGAAGTCTGTATGTTGATAGAAAGAAGTCTTCGCCTCATTCACATACACTTCATTCATCGAATTTTTTCTCTAAGTTGTGCACGAAGACTTGCATTTTCACAAACACTTCACTCACGAGTAGACGATCTTACCATAGTTCGATGCAAGGCTTTTTTCCAGAACCGAGTCTTCTCTCTCTTGTCGAAACCGATCTTGATAGCTCTGCTAAGTTTCTGGACTGTGAATAATCCTCACACACATCCCTTGAGCTACGAAATATTGGCACCAACGTTTTTGAAGAGACGCAATAGTTTGGCCTGTTTTAATCCCTCTAAGTTTCAACAATATATTTTGGAAATGTAAGGGAAACGTAATAATTCAATAAAAATTGTCTAAAATGTATTTAGAGTTGATAATAGTTAACGGGTACTCGCGCTTCAGAATGTAGGAAAAGCATTTTTCTTTAAAACAGACTCAGATTCTGCAATTCCGCAATTCTGCTTCGATTATAAATATTTGTGTATGCTCTCTCATTCATATTAAAAGACATTGTACAGGGAATTCTCATATTTTAATCATATTAAGTCGATAGGGACGTAAGTATGATACGTTCTTTTAGCATATTCTTTAAAAATAGGAAATTATTTAGGCTGTATTATAAAAAAATACTGGCTTTTAAAGAAAGGTAATTAAAAATACCGTTAAGTTTTTGTACGATAACGATTTTGTCAAACGATATCCGACACGCAGTACATAATACGGAAAAAGCACGTCAATAGCAATTGTGTTACTTTATATTATATTGTATTATAATACCAGCCTGGAGGCACACAATTTGTAATTTTATATGTAATTCAATCAAAGGTATTTTATGAGTAAACTTATTTTGAAGTAACTTACAGTTTGTTAAAATATACGATGATACGCGGCACATTGACATTAATTTGACATTAATAAATTAAAGTGACATTACGAAATCAGATTGTGTTTACATACACGTACATATTTTGTTAAAAGACATGACATTGGCAGAATTCTTTTAAGAGAGGCCATTAATCAAAGAAGAAGTAGATTTTGTTTAAAATTATACGGAACTTCATATACGAGATCCATATTTGTACGTCAATGTCAATATCCCGCGTAAAAACCATATTAAACAGACTGTAATAAAGAAATGACGTAACGGAACAAACACATTTGCTAATTCGAGTTGCATTCGGACATATTGGTATTTTGTGCTAGCTTTAAGATAAAATATACACGCTGAATTGATATCAAAAAGCCGCTGAAAAGAATGGATGATTGGAGTAAAGGCTTATTCATTGATTGAGTATTCGATTTCGAGGAATGGTAATTTATGCAATAAATTAGCTCATTTTTATAAAACTACAGAATAGAATAATGTTAATAATTAAAAATTATCGCGTTAACACTTAAGCGTTAATCTATTCTCCAATATAATATGGGTACACTACACATGTCTAGATGTTGGTAATGTGGCAATTGAAAAATAATTTTTAATTCTTGTTCAGATTTTATCAGCTTTCAATATTTTTATTTGGCAATAATTCTATGATATAACTTCTATTCTTTTTGTTCCATTTAAAATATCGCTATCCATTTAATTGATCATTCTAATTTCTCACCAGACAGCTAAGATATGGACATTCGTTCTGATATCAAAAAGTTAAATTAATTTTACAAATATCTGTCTTAACGGATAAAAAAGAACTGTTTAAAAGTTAGAAAATTATTTTTTATTTCGTCACTGTCCATATAATGGAATTTCAAATGTATAGTAGTTGCCAAAAATATTTTATAATGTATTTGCCGTAGAAGTATTGTTCAAAATTATATGAACTCTTTTTCTTATATATAATGCTTAGATTAATAATATTTAATAGTTATTATTTAAAATATAGCAATAATTGTTTTTCGAGTAATATTAATTGCAGCTATTAGGTTTGAAAGTTTTTGGTGCCACAATCTGTCATTTAATGGCCCAATCCTGTTTTAACAGTCATAGAAAATTTATTATTATTTGTTAATCATGTAACATATCTTACGTTCTTAGATTGAATTGACATTGAAATTTTAAAAGTAATAAATACGCGCCCCGTTCTATAGACAATTCATTAGCTTTAATTAAAAAAAAAACTCTTTCAATTTTTTTTTTCGTTATTAGTGTAATATATTCTATTGTAATAAAACAATGTTTTGCCATTGCATTAGCAGTATCACAACGCATATCACATTTGTTTGTACGTTTACTACATTAAAACAAATGTCAGTAGTATTTGTGCGCTGAGATTCAAGCGTATTTTATTTAAAGTAATTTTTTTTCTCGATCTATTTACGTGTGGTTGTGATATTACAGCCTTAATATAATAGATTTTTGTGCTTCGTACGGTCATTCACCCATCGGAACCTTTAGTTCAAGGATCTGATGAAATCCATAGTAAAATCGTAAATAAATTACAGTTTTTTAATCACTTATTTTATAATCGTACTGTTTAGTCAAGCAGTAAATAAAAAATAGTATATTTGACTTAAGTAACAGAAGATAATTCGTCAATTGACTTATCTATTTAAAACAGCAGAGAATTATCGAATTTAAGTTGGAAAAAATCGTTGTCCTAGAAGTCCCGAATATTTAAAACGTATCCGCTAGTCGTAAAGATCTTAGTAACAATACCATTTTTAACAAACACAAGGGTAATAAAAACAAGGTTTTTTAAAAACGTCGGGAAGTGGCTTTTTGCAATAGAAGTATGAATGAATATAAAGTACATCAAGTCCTGATTCCATCTCCGAAAGACTTATGTAATATAAATTCAATGAAAAAGTTTTTTTTTTTTAATTTTTTCGAAACTTGTCAAGTTTTCGAATATATAAATGAACAGGGGTTTCTGTTCGTGAATTAAATTTATGCAATCAATTATTATAACTTTATAGTTCGTGATGATATCACGATATGATATCAAAATCGTGAATTTACATTAACGGCGTTTTAGTAAATATTACGTAAGGAAAAGTCCCACGAAAGAATGCTTCGATTGTGTGGGTCCTCCGCACGACTGAATGTATCGTATGATCAAGTGAAAATAAAAGCTTAAATATAAATTATGTTATATAAGAAGCTAGGAGACTACCAAAAACGTGGTAGATGATAATATTTTATTATAACGTATACTATATTGGATATTATAATACAGGATTTCGGTAAATAAGCTTGAGTGATGATGCCTTTTCTTATTGGTCAGTGGAGTAGTCCAGGGTTGCTAGGCGATGAATATTGTACTCATTGACACATTAACTTATAATCACATATTTAATTTATAATTGTGTTTCTTTTTGTATAAGTCATTATATTGAAAGTGACTCTATTTTTTTCTTTATTAGGAGAAAGAATCCAATTTAAATAATCTATTGAGGCAAACAAAATCAGTGAAACGTGTAAAAAGTCTACATGGAAAACTCTGTTCAAAGCTAAGCTATCTTTGCTATGGTTGGATCATCCGTAACGTGAACGTTTTCATCCCTAATTTAAACGTTTCAAATACGAGTATACGCCCAGTAAATTATCTTTCTTTAACATTAGATCGTCATTTTGTAATCTACCTTTCAAGCAAGGGCACGCGTAATTAACAGTGACAAAGAATACATTGAAAATTTCCAAATAATGCATTAACTTTAAATCGAATCAGTTAATTTAAGTGAATTGAATACAAATAATGTGAACAATTACAAGACAATATTTTCACTGGTAAAGCCACGCAACAGTCTTCGCTGTTGCACTAATGGGCAGGTCCGTCCCGGGTCAGCGTGTAGTGGAAGTGTTACACTTCTGCGTTTCCTCTGGTGTGTGAGGTAACCGGGGCCCACTTTATTAAAAGATAGCAATGCATCTGCAACCCCACGGGTGTTGCAAATGTCCCTTTTCTGACATAAAAATGATATAACATGATATAACATTATATAACAAAAACTGTCACTTGTCTCGAGAAAATTCTACATTGTTCAAATTACTTAGATTAATTATTGTTAGTTATTTAGTTGTATGAAAAAATGCATTGTAACAGAATCCAGAAATCGATCGATGGTTTTTTATAAGCTCAGTTGTTCTTTTTTGTCTCACAGATAATAGTATGTTAATTAATTCACTGATCAATAAGAAAATGTGTTATTTGGACAGAGAGAATTTGATTCGTCTGTCCTCGAATGTATGCGTAGTGTCAAGTGCGTTTGAACTAGTATTAGTTTTTATATTCATATGTAATACACGCATCAGAATACAGATTAAGCTGTTGTCCAAAATGTTTATATTAGCAAGCTATGGAAAATAGCGGATAATTTTTAACAGCGTATATTTAAGGTGACAATCGCTTAGTAAAATGAATGAACTGAAAAATATCGAAGGAACATTCACATAAAGGGAAAATTCACGTGTCTTAGAAGGTTTATAAGTTTTAATAAGTTTTCTTTGTCTCATATACAACCACTGTGCTACTGCCACTTTACCCATATGATTAGTTTAATGAAAATGTTTAAGAATATATTTGACATTTATATCACCATCGCTTTAGTTTTAACTTAGTATAATTAATATTTAAAAAAACAAACTTTACCAAAACGTTGCCTCGCTTAAGTTACATTATAATTTGTTGTAAATATTTGAAATTACTCTTTTTAGCGTGCTCTGGCATAATACATACATACAATATAATATTTATATATGCGTAATAAAGTTTTCACCAGCTGTATATTTCTTTTATTGACTACGCCATTTAAATTTCCCTATTTTATTCATGAAACACTAGCCAGTGCTTGAATATCATCCCACTATCAAGGTTATATAAGGTATGATGGTACCTGATGGAGTAAGTAGTTATAAAGACTTGGCTGCCTGATTGTGGAAGGAGGCGGGAGGAGTTAAATTGGCTCAGGAGGGTCTTCGGGCTCGATTTCCACACGGGACAACTATTTGTATGACCCACAGACAATTGTTTCTGATCCGGCCGCTTATCCACGTGAAATTTATGTATGTAAAACGTCCTTTCAACACAGGATAATATTATCATACATGTTGTGTATGTATACATTATCTGTGGCTGCGCCCACAGTACTTGTGAATATGCGACATTAAAGAAGTGCGTTACTAACCAGCAAGCGTTTCACTACTTCCATACATAACAATACAGTAAGGGAAAACTTAAAAAAACGGCAGTCGTTGGGTCACGCAACAGTCTTCAATGTTGCACGAATGGGCAGGTCCGTCCGGGAAATTACCACCGCCACACAGAAGACCGACGTGAAGTGGAAGTGTACACTTCTGCATTTCTTCTTGTGTGTAAGCAACCTTCTGTAACGCTATAGGTGTTGCAAATGGCCATGGGTGGTGGTTATCACTTAACATCAAGATGATTTCGTATTGAAATTAAACTATAGCAGTCATTACGATATGAATTTATGTGTCTGAAATCTGTAATGATTTTACGTATCTACCACGATTTCTCCAGACGCCCCGGGTGAACTGGTGGAGAATGCCAATAGGCGTAAAGTCCGCCTTGTATAACCCCTTTATAAGGGTATTTTCAAAAAAAGGAAATAAATAAAATTAAAATAATGGTAGGTCAGGACAGCCGCCCAGAGAAACGCAGCATCAAAAATGCTGCAACACAGAATCGTGCATGTAACGTTCATTGATCTGTTCAAGAAAGGGGACGAAAGTGTTAAGGACGCGTTAGTGATCCCGCCCGACAACAATGCTCACACTTTAGTTTTTCCACGACTGAGCACGATGATACCAACATACTGCGTACACAAGGTACAACCGCGTCCCGGGGCGCTACTCACTGATCATAGCGTAAGAATAATACAGAGACGATCGATGTCACCAGCGGCATGCACGGAGCGTAGCCGATAGTCCTCTTATTTCGTTAATGCATGTCCACATGTGTAACTCTACATAGGTAGGGTTGTGAAGCTCGTGGAAACGTTACCTTTATTATAGCTTCCACTCTTTGCCCGCGCTCAAGGCTATTTAGATTATTTACCAAACGAAAAGAAAAAGTATAAGCTCTTTTTTCACGTCTGTCCTCTGTAAAGTTGCGGCATTTACTTTATTTATTTATTTATTTATTTATAATTTATGTACACAGAGTTATGGCAGAGATGTAAATACATGAAATAATTTGTACAAAGGTCCTGCTTATTTCATAAGAAATTTCTTCCAGCAGACCTGTGACTGGAAATTGGTTACAGATGGTAGTTAATTGTGTACATACATCAATTAAAATACACGTATATGCAATAATTATAAATATGATATCATTACTAAAATAAAATATATATAAATACATAAATACATACATATACATACATACATATACATACATACATATACATACATACATATATATACATAAATAAGTAAATAAATATATAAATATATATGTCGCATTTATACTGCCAAGGAAAGGTAGTGATCCTTAACTCTTTTCTTAAAAATCGATATAGTTTTAAATTCCCTGATTATCGGTGGGAGTGAGTTCCATAATCGAACTGCATGAACAGTATTTCTTAGTGGACGCAGCGCATCCTCGCAGCAAGAACTGTTATTATGACTATATTAGACGTAGCAGCTCTCTTTTCACAAAAGATACGTAAATGTAAAAGACGTGTAGTTGAGGCATAAAACGATTCTGAGTTTTACATACTTAACATTACATTCTGGCCGTTCTGTTATAACGAAAACTCAGAGACAAATGAAAGCGAGCATAAAACATTGTTGATTTTGCGGGGCGCAGGATATTTTTTGCCGGCAAATATGTTCATGTTTGTTTTGTCAGATTCTACTGAGTGTCAAAGCGGTCTCCGACTTTGCGAAACTATCCGGTTACCGCCACTCACGGTGACGGAACTTTCATATCTTAGAATTTGATGTGAAATAACCTTTGAAGTATAATAAGTTTATTTCTCGAAACCATCCATTCAATGCTATGCAAATGTAATTTCATTAAAAACAGGAAAAAAGACGCATTTGGAACATACATGGAACTTTCTACTATTATAAAGATAAGCGTAGGATAATTATCTACACAATCAAAATCTAAAGGTTATTTAGTTAAACTATTTTGGGCATTTCTTCGCGTTTAATTTAAATTGTCGACATTTCGAACAGTGAAGCATATATGGTTTGTTCCTACTGTAACTGCTGCAAAATATTTAAAAAGTCGGAAATTCAAAATAATTTTCACTCATTGAATGCCTAATGATAATAATGTATGTAAATAAGTAAATATAAAAATTTATTAACCAAACTTGATCCAATTATACATAAATGCAAGAAAACATTTTATGTCTATTATCAATTGACGAATTCCGCTTAGTCACGCGTTATTCATCAGCACATCGCATTGATGATTTCGCATTTCATAATAGCTGTCTTTATAGCCGTAGTTACAATATTGCACTTGATCACCGGGTGTGTCGTTCATCTCCTCATAGCCTCTCTCTTCGTAGTCGTTCTCGGAGTAATCTTGACCATAAGTGTCGTTGCAAGCACCGTTTTGATTCTGCTGCACTTGGGAATTGTTGTTTCTACTGTTTACGTTAGACGGGTCACCGGTCTGATTGTTTAGACTCCATCTTTGAGAAACCGCGCAGCTCAACGAGCCCCCGTGTTGAAAGGCAAACGGCCATGCCTGCAAAATAGGATAAATAAATCGAGCAACATATAAAAAAAATTCAGGTTTCTTGTGGTCTGCTTGGACACTCAAGTACGTTACGTACGCAAGTTTGGGGGAGGGTCATTCAAATGAAGGCTTTTAATATAACTAATAATGTATATAGCTATAGAATTCCATGTTCAAAATAAGATAAATTATCATACTTATAGCGATATGGATATTAATTAAAATTTTGAAAAAAAAAATGTCTTATTTTAGATGTAATACAACTGTAAATAATATGCAGTATTTATATAAATATTTATGCAATATGTTATTGTATCGTGAAAAACAGAATCTTAATTCTGTAGGGCCACGCAACAGATTCTGCTGTTGTACGAATGGGCAGGCTCGTCCCGGGAAGTACCACGGCCTCAAAGAAAACCGACGTGAAGAGGAAGTATTGAACTTTCGCCTTTCGTCTGCCGACTGAGGTAACCGGGGCCCACATTTTAAAGTTTTTCACCGAATCAGAAAGCCTGCAATCAGGGTGTGCAGATGTCCATGGGCGGCGGTATTCATTTAACATCATGTGAACAACCTACTCGCTTGCCAACTTTACACGTTAAAAAAATCGTCATAGACCTTTAACTTATAAAAAGTTTTTCCAATTTTTTATAATGATTTCGTGTCTAGTCGTATCTATGTAGAATTAAGCATACTGCATCGGACTCTGGGACTCTTCACGGACCTAATTACGTCAAGAGAACATTGCATCTGAATTTGTAGTTGATTACAACCATGTCACATTTTTAGTACATACGTTATCTATGGTGTAGAAACTTTCGGGTTGTTACAGTCAAGGAAAATACTCGTGTCATTGCTCAGTGAATAACCTTCATCTTAATTGTTATATTATTTTATTATTAGCACCAAAATCGAGCAAAACAAGTAATAACATTTATAGACTCAGGGATGACCTCCCATATAGTATAATCGGGTATTTATTTACACTGAATATGTTTCGAAATACTTGACCTCATTTTTTTTTCTCTCAAAAATAAACAATAGTCAGCCGCCCACTAGTAAACGGGTAGTAACAAAAAAATTGTGTAATAATTTCAGCCAATATCATAATTGCAAATGTGTGTTTCTTGGTTTGTTTACAAAGGATATTATGTGACATAAGCTATCAGATGTATTCCATTAGAAAGTGGAATAGATGTGAATATTATAAATTAAAGACTGTTTTTAAACAGTTCTGACTTTTGAGTAAAGTATTAGATTAATTAGAGAATACACCAATTGTGTTAAACGTACAGCCGATGTGAACATTTTTCATCAAGCGTACGTATAATCAATTAAGAGCTATATAAATTTAATAAATATGTGGTTATATATAATATATAAACAAATAAACGTTGCAAGTTGCCGTCGAGTCAGTTAGTACAAAAAATGAAAAAAGTAAAATCAAGAAAGGATGGGGGAGTAATATATTAAATAGATGGTCTTAAATTGAATGGCTACCATTAATATACATTGGATAAATCAGATTACAGTCCATTAATGTATCACACTGATTATCTATACTTATTATATCTATATCAAAATCCTAATGTACCAAACCTTACGTAACGGCCAGTGTAAATTAATCATATTTTTATAACTAACTCCATTTACGACGTACAATTTAATAATAATGTACATTGCATTTATTTGATTAATTTAATTCAATGCTGCTCTTTTTCCACTTTATCATATATAAGACAATTAAATCATATTATTTTTATTTACTCATTCATTTATTAACCTCATTCATTTTTTTATTATCTTGTATTAACTGATGTTTTTGCTTTCAGTCCTGCCGAGACTATTAAAGCTTCATCTGACGCAGAACCGGTGGGCTAGCCAGAACCCACGGGTTTGGGCCCTCCGCTGTGGGTAGGGCCACGCATGTGCTCATGCGTGCGTTTAAGTATGGTGTGTCATCTAAGGGCCATCGAGGTCGTGGTTCGGACCGAAACACCGATGGCCGTCGACTGTGCAATTAGCTAATCGGTGGCTGGGAGCGGTGAGAACCGCCCCGGAACGCGGGTGTACCTTGTGTACGCGTTGTGCTGGTCTCGCCGTGCTCGGAGGCGAGGGCGAACTAGTATGTTTGTTGTTGCACTAACTGTGGGTGTAGTGTTGTCCGGCGGGACCCCCGGCGGTGGGTCCGGCGTATCAAAGTCCCCTTCCTCGACCGGGTCGATGAGGACGTTTCGCGGGCGACGCTTGTTGACGTTCGCGTTTGTGTTGGGTTGGTAATTTGCTGCGCTTACCACCAGAGGGTTGGGATGATGTTCGGCTCTATCGAAGAACCGTTTGGTCAGGTCTTTAAAATATTTGCGAATCGTCGGGAGTCTGCAATCGCTGTGCAGGTCGACGTTGCGTTGATACCATTGTGCATATGCCAGCTTAATGCGTAATGTAGCCAAGTACCAAAACATAACTTAAAAAAACTTACTTACTAAAAAAATTGTAATTTTATTTTTTGATTATATTTATTACATCACTTCGTAAAAAGATCAAGTTCCATCGATCTTACATTTAGATGCCATAATTCTATAAACTTTTGAAAATATGTGCATGATTTAATTATAAAAGTTAACATTACAAATAATATAAATTATTAATAACGTCTTGGTTGCGTTCCTATTCTGCTAGAATGCAGTGAGATTGAACAATCCTACGCACACCGCTCTTAATTCAACATTAAACAAAGGAATCGTGGAAACAATAAACCCGAGCATCTCTTTAACGTCCGGAGATAAATTTTATTTATACGCTTAACAGCTGCAAACTTTTGGTCAACGCGCGCTTTGAGCGTAAAATTGTACTGTTTATTGTTTTAACCTTTTTGTTTCTATCGTTTAAGCCCGTATTCCAGTTGGGGATATTTGACTCGGTTTGTTTATTGTAAAACGGAAGAACCGCTTAGCCCAAATATAACAACTTCAACATTAGTATGCATTTGGACGAAAGGGTTTTTGCCAGAAAACCCAAGAACACACACGATGACAAGCAAAAAAGTAACCAAAATATTTTATGGCAACAAAAAGCCGCACAAATTAAAAAAAAAACATATTTCAGACTCACAGAAAACGGATAACACTTTTATTGCAACAAAAACATAATTACGTGTATAATTATTCATTTAATAAATAAAATTACCAAATTTCATTTAAATTATGTCGATGAAACAACTACTAACAATTTTGTTATTGAAATGTCATTGACAAACATCATCATCATCATCGTATCAGCCAGTTCGTGTCCACCGTTGAACACCTCGTCCCTCACAGACTGCCATTAAAAGCGACAATGAAAGGCTACGATTTTTTTCGCTCATAATTTCTGTCAAAAATGTTGCCAGAATCGCGACGTTAAATTTTCGAAACCGCTCTCGTATTTACACTAATCCCGCTATACATCATACGCGCAGCCTTCGTGGAACGTGTCTTATAATCCGTCGACGACAGGGCTCTGTCGATGTGGTGTTTGGCTAATGTGCACCGATATACGGGCCGGCTCGTGCCCGCTCGTACGAATTAAGGGGATGACAAGTGTGACAGGGGATAAATCGTGAGCAATTACGCTCACCGAACTTTGGGCGGGACTTCCACGTTTCGACGCCATTCTGTAACCGTGTTCAAATAAATGGTCTGCCGATTGATATCTTTTTTTATATTGGGCGCTATAGTTTCGAGACAGTTTTTCATTTAGACAGCGATTTAAGTGCCTAATCTCCGTAGCCACAGCAGCTCTTATTTAGTATTTCCTTGTAACTTGTTCAGTAAGTATAAATACTCGTATATCCGTTTAACTAAGCAATATACACAAATAGTTAAAATAGCCTTGCAAGTTTAATGAAGAAATTTCCAGTTTATCACTTGAGCTATTATGCGTCAATTAAAAATTGTTAAAGCGTTAAATGTTTATTTTTATTTCGATTGTTTATTTTTATTAAGAAGTTTCCGTATATCCATAGTGGACTACCGTTCTCTTATTCTGACCGTAATGTAACCGTATGGCATAGGCCATGTCCGGTTCAACGTTTTTACATTACTTTACTTTAACTGATGTTTTGCTATCGATCCGTAGACTATTAAAGCTTCATCAAACGCAGAAGGCGCGCACTATCCAGAACTCACGAGCTCGATACGGCAATTTGCGTTTGGATTGCGTGCTTCATTTTAGACGGGACTAATTTCAGGTACGGGCCATCGAGGCTCGGTACAGAGGGTTATCCCGATGGCCGATGACTGAATTAATCGTAGGTTGGAGGTGGTGAGGACCGCCCTGGAACGAGGGTGTACATTGTGCTAGTTTCGCCATGCTAGTAGACGAGGGCGAACTAATTGGTCATCCTCTCTTCATTCTTCTGACACCATCTAAGCTTATTTTTGAAGTCTCCACGACTAGCGCACTAACCGGAAGCAATCCAACTACTAAAATACGATCTATAAACACTATGATAGTATTTTACAGGGTATGTTTTTTTAATGTAGAAGAAAAAGATGCCAAGTGAGCTGCCATTTGACCTTATGTTAAGTGATAACCGCCGCTCATAGATATTTGCAACACCCGTCGGATTGAGAAAGCGATGCCAACTTTTAATTAAGTGGGCACTGATTACCTTATGCACCAGATGCGTAACGTAATCAGTAAAAAGCATACGTACAACATTTCCACTTCACGCCGGTCTTCTGTGAGGTCGTGATAGTTCCCCGGACCAGCCCAAATAGGTGGTAGGCATTTTTAGTTGTTGCATAACGAAGAATGTTGCGTGGCCCTGCCACCGTTAAATGTGTACATTTAGTTTTTAAATGTATTTTTCAGACATTTACAAAGCGTTTACTTCAAAAAAGTCAGTACGAAAGCAACGCAGAGAACGCTATTTGTTCTATAGGCGAATAGGATACCTAACGAAAAAATCTGCCGTAGGAACCAAGGAAACTGATCTTATTTGTCGAATATGTTATTTGAGGTGAACGAACTGGTCACGTTTCGAGATCAAGTGACAACCGCGGAAATATATTTTATATATTAATAAAAATATTTGAAACATGAATTTTTGCAGATAAATAGAATAAAATCTTCTTCCAGGTAGCGTGCTCTGGCGCCTTACCAATTAAGCTAAGCAGCCGATGACTTCACGGCGCAAATATTTTCAAATCTATCCATTTTTTAAAAATAATTTCATCATCAGTGCAGAGACTAGCACAAAAAATTCAGATAAAACCAAGATGTGCGTTAGTCTATAACTGGATGTGCCTACACTTAGTCCTCGTTAAGGGAAGCGGTGAACTGCCCCAACCTGCTCATCAATATGACAAGGGCCTTTTTTAAAAATTATTCTGAAGAACGCTGGTTAGCGAGGTAAATCATTTCTAAAGGCTATATTTGTACATTGTGGTAGATAGAACAATAGCTACTGCACAGAACAAATATGAATTGAAATAGGAAGTAAACTTTTGCAGTTGCACGAATGGGCAGGTCCGTCTGCGTAAGTACCACGACCTCAAAGAAGACTGGCGTGAAGACGGGCATTCTTCTTCGATTCGTCTGGGGAGTGAGGTAGCCGAGGCCCATTCTATTTAAAGGTCGGCAATCTATCGCATCGGCAACTAAACGGGGCTGCAAATGTCAATGGGCAGCGGTCACTTAACATCAGGTGAACAGCAAGCACTGTTGCCACCTTCTCAAATAAAAAAGTCTAGAAATGATTTTCACCATCCGGACAGACCTAATGGACACCCGTTAGCAACTTGCTATCGAATGAAGCGTGATTATTAGCCACCTTCACTACATAGTATAAAACAAAGTCGTCCCGCTGTCTGTCTATCCCCATGTATGCTAAGATCTTTAAAACTACGCAACGGATCTTAATGCGGTTTTTTTTAACTAGATAGAGTGATCAAGAGGAGGGTTTTTATGTATCAGGCATAATATAGTAGAGCAACACTGATAATTTTAGAGATTTCTAATGCGACGTCGAAAACAAACATTCAGCATTGCACCCGTGCGAAGCCGGGGCGGATCCCTAGTTAAATATAAAAGACTCACGAGACTTAATGGGTGTGGTGGGGTGTGCGCTGAACGTGGCTCGTGCAGCAAAGCTCTCAGGTGTGCTATGTAGGACGCTGCTAGCCGCAGCGTGTCAAGCTTCGACAATTTGGTGTCGGCAGGCACCCACGGTAGGGTTGTTTTCAACCTGTGCAGCGTGCAATATGTGTATCAGTTATGATATTAAACCTAATTATTAACACGAAATAATTTGACCTTTGAGCTATTCGAAGTAAAAGAATAAAGCAAACATGGAACGATAACAAAAAAAAAATAGTAAAAATAGCGAACACATTTTTTTTCATACGAAACCAAAAATAAAGTTTGTTAAATAAGCAAAATCAAACTATTATCAACCATATAAAAGTGGAACAATAACAATTCTTTGTCGGTTTATGATTTTATGATGAATCAATAGCATTTCAACAATTTTTTAAAAAATATATCTTCACCGCATAGTATAAAACAGTCGTCCCGTCGCCTGTCGGTCCCTGTGTATGCTTAGATCTTTAAAACTATGCAACGGATCTTGATGCGTTATTGTTACTAGATAGAGTGATTCAAGAGGAAGGTTTATATGTATAAAATATTGCACCCTTGCGAAGCCGGGGCGGTGCGCTAGTTTATTATGTAATCAGTGTACCTGCAAAATGCTTTTGAAAGAACTCGCATCCTTGCCCTCTCCCGGGCATTTGCTGCGTTTCTGTGTTGGGGTTCGTGTGAACTCCTCCCTGAAACGAGGAAATATGTTTAGTCATAAAGTTAACCGTCCTATGACTCCGTGGCGCAGTTGCCAAGGTATTGGCTTCGGCACCGGTGGTCTTAGTTTCGATTCCCACACGCGACGACTATTGTGTAACCCATAGATATTTTTTTCGGATCTGGGTATGTGTCCACGCGAAATGTGTATATGTGAAACGTCCTTACTCAGGATAGTGTTATCCCACAGTAAGGGTGCAATGTTTCCGAAGGGAAAACTACTAAAGGTCTTTTTAGGTCGCAATAGGCACTTACTACCCAACCTCTTCCACGCAAAAATACAATAAATACTTATAACCGTCCTAAAGACTAACCAATTTAGACAATTGTGATTCAATAACATCCACGCAGTAGTTTAAAAATTAGTTAGCTAGTTTAGTAAAGTAACCGTTAAGTACATGTAGATCTTGAAGAACGTAATTTTTTTCTCAATCGCTCTAAATGATTATTACTTATCCCGTAACATAAGATAGTAAAATCGCTTTGTTTTTATGCATTTACGTTATTCCTTACGTATAATGCTTTACGGAATTTGTCAATCAAGAATAGAAATACTTGACTGCGTCATTTGGGCCACACGAATTAACAAAAATCGTAAAAGGATATTCGTAAAAAATATATTAACCATTGTCGAACGGTACAGTCCATACCCTATGTATTAGTGATAGAGACTCAAGATAGAGCCGTATTTAGACTTTAATTACTACCAACTTAAATGTTTCTATTTTGTTTTCATTGATCATGTTATCTTTCAATCTGTTAATCCTGCATACTATATACAGTAAATTAATGTCCATTGGATATACTAAATTATTGTGCAGTAAACAATAATTTATACCGACGTATATACATGAGTGTAGGTATGGTTTTTACCTACTTACCTTACTATCGTTCTCATAACTGTGTCACAATACAGCAAAAATGAATTACCTTATAGTAAGTGAAGCAACGGCATATGTGTATAGCACGACGTCTTTTGAGACGACGCCATAAGGGAAGTGTTATTTGTAAGGTTTAAGGAACATAGTGCGGTAAGTTTTATTTATAACTAATATAATATAACGCGATATAAAGAGCTCATAAAATTTTAAAAGATAGAATCACGCTGCTCCTCTCGAATGGAATCTCTCCTTATCCTGGGTGAAGGGCTAATGAGCCGGGGCGTAGTCACATAAGATGAACCGAAGAAAAGGCTTATAATAAATTGCATACTTAAAATAAAGTACATAGTCACTAAAGTGCGGAGTATCACATGTATCGCCACCGTATAAACACTCGGTAAAATCAAGTTGGGATAAGGGACATGTGCAAAATTGGTGTTGCGTTCTATCTATGATATCTGAGGCAGAGATGCCGCGAAGGAAGAGTTATCTCTTAGTTCTCTTAGTTCACGGCATCTTAAAAATGAAATTCTTGCAATTCACAGCAGAACAAAACTCAGAAGCCAAAAAACCAAACCAGCAACTGAGAGCCACTACCACTAAGATTAACCAGCGGCTGTTTTGTGGCAATCAGTAGTCCACACAAAGAGGAACGACAAAACGAGCAGGACGGCGTTGGCAAGCTCGCTTTAATGGTAGATGGCAGAGGGCCGTCACTTGCTAGGACATGGATTGGAGGAAATAAGAGAGCGTACCCACAACTACAGCTCCGCCAATATGCTGAACAGGGAGTTTTAATTACATGATGACGACGATGCTTCGAGATGTGGGTTAGTTTCTCTCACGGAGCAAGGAATAACATTTTATTGTTTTGAACTTTCGTGCTAGTCAACGCAGATAGTTTTTTTTATTATTATTCTTGACAGAGAGCCTTAGGCGTAGTCAGCCTCGCAGCCTTGCACATTGGGGGAATAATATGGAAAGCAAAAAAAAGTAAAGTAATGTAACGGAAAATATTATGCCCCCCTGCTAGAAAAAGGTTTCCTATGTACAAAGTGCATTACTGCGTAGTCTACCACGTGATCTCACTGTGGATTAGCAGCCTTTTTGGCATTTAAAATGGAAATTAATAATTTCGTAGGTGTATAGTTACTATATAGTAACCGATAACGAATTAAACACTTCTGACTGCTACGGCCACGTGATTCCTTTTTTGAATAAATTTTAAAATGGGTTAAACAACATAAAAGAGCATATCCTTTTAATCAAACGTATATAAGCTATATCTATTCCACAATTCGACCGTGGCCGTTTCGACGCTTTGACGGAACAAACTATCATAATTTTATAATATTAGTGCAATCAACGATCTAACACCGATTTACTACCTCTAACACAAGTGAATTTGTGACTTATAAAGAAACACAACTGTAAATTAAGTGACAAAAATATTTAAGATATTTCGTCCATACTAAATGGACCGTGTTTTGCTTTCCGTGCGTTTGCTCAAAAGTATGTGATTTTCATGTGGACAATACTTTTTGATATTTTATTCAACTTTTTGGATTGTCACATACAGGAAGATCATCAAAGAGGAAAATCATTACGAAGTACGTGTATTATTTAATATTTTAAAACTTCATGGCTGGAGAAGCATCTACGGGGCTCTCCCGATCTCATTTTTGTTGTCTTAAGTAATCGATCCTATAATACCTGAGCTAGATTGAGTGTCGTCAAACAGAAAGTCGTCGTCGTCCGGGTCGTCCGTTCTCTTCTCAATGGGCGGAGATCTGTGGACACGTTTTCTGGGCATCTTTACTTTACAGCACACCACACTTTAGCCTTCCACTGCACTGTCATTCATATTCGAAATTCAAAACCGACGTTGTATTTCCGGGGGTTGTTCGCGCGCCCTCTTGCCTGCAAGCGTGTCGTTCATCATTTGAGATGCGCGCGCGCAAGGCGGGCGGCTCGGAGCTGTTGGGCGGCGCTTGTAGACGCCCCTCCCGGGTCGTTTTCAGGTTTATCCCTCGGCAAATGGGAGAGATTTGTGGGACTGAGAATTATACGGTTAAGTGATGAACATTAAACTTATTTAGAGATAAAGGAAAATTAACATGTTGAAAACAAATGAACAACACGAGGAATCACATTTCATATAACGAATTTACGTTTAATGAAACTGACTGTTACATAAAACATATACAAAAACAAATATACGCTTTTTATCAAATACAAGGTACATCGTAATAAGTTTTGAACATATGACTTATTAACAAAATTGGACAGGGCGAATAATTGTTTTCGGCGGTCGATAACGGTGTTTAGCATTAAGTAACAAACTGTGTAATAACATAATTTTAACAAAATTGCCAATGTGATTTGCAGCCAGAAAATTATGTTTTTTTTAAACGAGAAGCAATTAGGGCTGTCATGGTGGAGGAAAAAGATTGACAGGGTGCTTCTCAGGCGCGAGTGGCGGGTCATGCTTCCGCTGACACATAATACTTTATCAGTCTGTACACGTGCTACGCACTGGCAAGTTTGAGATGCAATATTTTTTATTTCACATATATACGTCAATCTATGAACTTTATATTAGGACGCATAATTTTATTCTTTATCATATCCAAACGAGTTAAAAAAATTGTCAAATACAATTATTCCTATTACTTAGAATACCATAATTAGGTTTATTTATCGATATTAGATGTATTGTTTTTCGACTACACTTAGTAAAATATAACTAACAGCGCTGATGAGGGAGAACGTAGTTTCTGATCACAATTTTTTTATAATTGCAATAAATCCCCTTAATTGCTTTGATTAAAGTCGTGTTTTTGTCAACAAATGCCCGTAATTACAAATTAGTGCTGAACTGCAGACGTATTATATTTTCCCGTGCATTTAACTTTTGTTTGAAGTCGTCACTCGCGCCTAATTGTGGAAGTGATCAACTACGGCAGCTCCCAACCGTGAGGTATCGGACGGATCGCTGCAAATAGGACGTGTATAGGGTTCACGCGTAGTAATAAATTATCAATTATTAATAAAATTACTGGTGTTTCATGTGTGAACTAGTTCAGGTGGTCACTATACTGTCGTTGCCAGCGTGATGGCCGCTGAATTGTATAATCCATAAATTGTTGTTGAAGTGAGGATCTACTGTTTCTGCGACTTCGTGTTTAGGATATCTCCAGTGACGAATAATTTATTACCTAATACGGTAATCGGCCAAAGTGTTACTCTGTGCTACCCTTACAGAAAGTGTCTGTGAGAATTATTTCAGCATAAGACATAATACATCAAAAATAACAAAATGCTGTTCTAAAACAAGTCAATAACAAATTTATTTAGTTTCTAATATTATGGGTGATTTATAATAAATATTCTGAACCTTGTGCGTTTAGTTTAAAATAAAATAAAAAACACCTTTGTCTTTATTTATTCGTTCACATCATGTTTTTGAGACAACCCTACAAAATCCAGGTGGCGAATATCAACGCGTTTAGTTTAACCGGCCGACGAAGTGCTTCGTTTTAAGCGCCATCTAGTGTGACTTACGGCGCGGTGCTGGTTGTTTACTCAACAAATATTATTCTTTTTCCCCACTTACATGAATTCTATATTCAATACATCACGTAGATTTAATTTATTTCTAATTAAAGATGCTAACATTGTTCTATTAAAAAACTTCGTACCTGAACGTCTGCAGCCCCTATTAATTATCATAAGAATCTTATTAATTATATTATGTACGTATTGGCAACATTAAAAGAAGTCGTCCCTTGAGGTTGTTGGCAACACTAAAAGAACTGTCATTCTATGAGGTCGTCTAGAAGCTGCACGAAGCATTTCATGGTCTTCTACTACTTCGGCTGTCAACAAGAAGTATACAAGATAGTGCTGCCCAATCGGTATCACAAATTAAATCTTTTAATCAAATTAAGTGGTGTTTCTTTAGTGGTCTAAAAGTGAAGATTAGTAATTATACAAGTGTTATTGTTGTGCAAAGTAAACTACGGTGATTTGGTAAAAGTATTTATATTTCTACCTTCTTAGCTCGATAAAACAAATTAAGCTAACAAACGTACAACAATACATTATTTATGTAATTATGTATATAACCTGCTGTATTTTAAACATTACCAATGAGTTTGTACATTGTTTAATTTACATGTTTATAAATCGTTTTATTTCTTACTAGCTGACCCGGCAAATGTTGTTTTGCCATATAAATTATTTGTAGGGTAGAAAAAAATGTTTGTGGTGGACCACCCTTAACATTTAGGGGGATGAAAAATATATTTTCCGATTCTCCTGGCCGATATGCACACAAAATCGGTCGAGACGATTCGGAGAAGTTAAATTACAAACACCGTGACACGAGAATTTTATATATTAGATTATGAAATTTACTTTTTTTTTCCCTATTGCACTTTTATTTTTCCCTACTAGTTTGTGCAGTGTTTATAGTAGTGCACGAAAATAAAACGTTTATTTCAAGTTAATAAATCTTATAATAATAATTGAACATGAACAAAAAGAATGCGAACCATGAACTCGCGCGAAGTCAAATGAACTACTAGTGATATATCTCGAAAACCGAATTTTCAGCCAATAGTCGGCCGGAAATGAAGCTGTGACTGTACTTTCCAGTGACTCTTTTCTCTTGCTCACCACAAAAACTGCCGTGGTACCAGGTCATATGCCTTCTCCAGACCAACAAACACCATATGCAGGATTATACACACACGGAGTGCAAATAAGACGTCCGTTGTCCCACTACCATTCTTCTTTCAAATTTTCATACTATGTGACATGAGCTTTGCACATCAACCTTGTTTTTATAAATGGTTACATTGTAATAACGTTCAATATTCTTAAATACAAGAAATGATATATGTATAAAAGGACGTGTCTAATCTGCCACCAGTGGCAACTTAATGCTTTCCGGAAAAGTAAATTATTTTTCTTGTACGGGGCAAGATTATGTGCCTTTAAGAAAAAATATAATGGTATCCGTCCTATTGCTATTGGTTCTACCTTTCGACGCCTAACTTCAAAATTAGCATGTAGGCACATAATCTCCGGCTTTAAAACGAAACTGTTCAACTGTTCAACTAGGCTTTGGAAGCAAACGCGGCTGTGAAGTGGCTGTACGTTTCGTTCGAACTTCTTTAAATACTAGTGCTTTGGATGTATTTCCAAGGAATGCTTTTAACTCCATTGATAGGACGACTCTGCTCAACGAAGTAGCTCACCGTACACCAAAAATATATCATTATGTTTGGCAATGTTACAGTGACAAGAGTAATTTATTTTATGAAGAATATTATTGATTCTGCTCAAGGGCGGATCCAGGGGGGGGGGTCATGGGGGTCATGACCCCCCCCCCCCTGGGCTGGGTCCAGGACCTAGGTGGACCACTAATTAAAATTGTTAATCATAATGTTTTTATATATTTTTTGCACACATATATAGACTTTATGTACGTACCTTCAATATTTAATTAAAATAATATAATGTTATTACCGACTTCAAAAGGAGGAGTTTCACAATTTGATTGGTATATTTTTTTCGATGTATGTACACCGATTACGTTGAGATTTGATCCGATTTCCGTGATTCTTCTTTAGTTTGATGCAGAATAGTTGCCATTTGGTCCCATAAAAATTTACCATAGTTTGGCCAAGTAGTTTTCATTTTATGAACATTTGTACAATATTTTGATGACTCTGTGGCGCAGTTGCCAAGATTTTGGCTTCGGCGTGGGGGGTCGTGGGTTCGATTCCCATACGGGACAACTATGTGTGCTGTCCACAGATAGTTGTTTGATGTAACTACGATATGATGAAGGAGCTCCATCTTTAGCCGTCCATGCATAGGGTTGCAGATGCGTTTTCTCCTTATAATAAAGTGGGCTCCGGCTAGGTAGCCAGAGCCGGAGCAAAATGCATCTCTTGAGTGAGGTACTCACCAGACAAATCACAGAAGTATTTTACGCCGATCTTCTGTGAGGTCTATGAGGCTATTCTGTGAGGTTCCTATGACTACTCTGTAATGAAACGACTCAACCCCATCGAGATTCGGCTCGTTTGATTCGTCTTGGCGAGTTCTTAATTTTTAGATGATTACCAGGGTCTGATCTGATGATTGGAGCTGGAAGATAGACATATGAATTCAGTAAAGAAACGACGCAACCCTATTACGTCTCGGCTCGTTTGATTCGTCATGTCGAGTTCTTTGGTACTAGATGGTAACCAGGGTCTGATGACAGAGCTGGAATGTGGCCAAAGGAACTCAGTAATTAAGTAACACAACTGCGTCGAGTTTGATTTGTCTTAGTGGGTGGACCGTTTTTGATGGGTGGTGAGATGTGGTGGTTTGGTGGACGTGAGTATGCGAGACCATCTTTGGGAAATAAAGATTGTTCTTTCCGTTTGTTATGAATCTGTCTTTGATTAGATAGATTCGAAGCGCTGAATATTATGAATGAATGAATTTTTTTGTTATTTATGAACATTTTTTTTATTGTGTACGTCTATTTTAGGGTTTTTCATTTGGGTTGATTATATATTAATATCAACCCGTGTCCCGATAGTCTCGTCTTAGGCTACTTGTCATTGAAGTGGAGCCAGCTTGCGGAGTAGAGGAATAGAGAATATTATAACCAATACAACTACATAAAATTTGGTAACGAAGAAATAAATAAAAGAAATTCCAAAAATAAGTAAGCCTACCAATAGCTACTTAAAAAAATACTACACATGGTGGCTTTCCTAAGTATATCCATTTTTTTTATTAAATTCAAAATAAAGTTAAAATAATTTAAAATAAAGTTATATAAAAATGATAAATTTTTAAAATCACTCGTAATTAATTAATTACATTCATTTGAACTTATCTCAGAAAGTGCGTGATTTATGGGCAACTCATTTATTTTACGCGCGATCTTTCATAACTAACACGCACACAACATATTCGTTTCAAAAGTAGACGCATTTATAAATGTTTTTAAGAAATAAAATGCCAATTTTTTTTTTTTAAAGTTTGTTTTTATTTCAATAAAATTATATTACCGAGTTTGAACCTCCTGTGTGAATTTGGGCACCTTTATAAAAGCCACCTGTATAATATATCATAATAAAAATCAACACTATGTACGAGCAAAACAGAATTTTGCAAATCCGTCTATATATGACGAAGGTATGCCCGAACATAGCCACATAAAAAAAATATAAACATCCGAATTGATAACCTCCTTCTTTTTGAAGTCGGTTAAAAATAAGTACCTACTTTTTACTTCTATCTATGATTATGAAAATTAAATTATAACTTCTTATCACTTGACCACGACTACGTGACCCCCTCCTGCCGCCAAAGCTGGATCCGCCCTTGATTCTGCTTTCGGCGTTCAGCAGGAAGATCCGCTAGGGACAGCATTATTTACTCTGGGAATTCATTCATTTATTTAAAAATTGAAATCTAAACTTAATGTCTGGTACCTAGACGATGGTACGTTGGGAAGTAAAGTTGATGATGTGCCAAGTGATCTTATCAGTTAGACAGTTTAAAAGTATCGGTATCGGATTGGCAGCAGCTCGAAGTGGTCTCTAGCTGCTGCAAGATGGAGAGGGAACCGGGGAAGCTATCCTACTCCTGAGAGTACTCACGCGGAGTACAGAGGGACACCGGTGCCTTCCGTGGGAGATCCCGGAGTCCCTCCAAACGTACAGAGGGTGGCCACCGAGGGGGTTTTAGTGGGTAAGAACCTCACATAACCCCGTCATGTAACGTGACAGAGTATCTTCTGAAGATTTCCCCCCCGATACCAAAAAAAAGGGCACCGATTTGTCAACCGCACCAATGCCCTTGTGATGTTAATGTAGACAAATTTGGTCTCCACGTGCTTTCTTGTCAAAAACGTGCTGGCCGCTTTTCCCGCCACGGTTACCTGAACGACATCATCCATAGGGCTCTTGTTTCCATCAATTTTCCATCTATTTTAGAGCCCTGTGGCATTTTTCGCGACGAATGGTAAGAAACCCGACGGTTTAACTTTGATCCCTTGGCAGAGAAGCAAAGCCCTTGTTTGGGATGCTACTTGTGTATACACTTTGGCCGCCTCTCAACTAAAGAGTACCTCGTTCAGGGCCGGGGCGGCATCGGAGGCAGCTGAAGTAAGTAAATGGCATAAATATGAATCTCTACGTTTAGTTCTCTATGTATTTTTTTCTCTATTATTTTTCAACAGCAAATTTTGCTGTTGAAACTTTGGGTCCTTGTGTTTACCACACATCAATTTTTTTAAAGATTTATGTCCTAGGCTTAACGCCGCAGCTGGTGACAAGAGAGCTGTTTCTTTTCTCGCACAATGGATAACTATTCAGCGAGGAAATGCAGCTAGCGTTCTTGGCCACATGCCGACCTAATCCACTAAGTTTATTAGATAATATTATATATTATAGTGGATCTTTAAGATAGATTTAATCTTGTAAATGTTAGATAAATAAATAAATAGTAAATATCTTACAAAAATGTAGTAAATAGAGATGTTAAAGTTTGACATTACATTTATCATCTTTTTCAAAACTGAACATTGACAGGTGTCAATTGTCAACAACAATGAACAACAACATCAACAACAAATTTTATTGTAGATCCTGCCTGTCGGATAATTCGTTTCAGTATATCGTCTTCAGTATATCGTTTCAGTCTTATCTAAGATTCGTTCGATTCAAAATATGTTTGACTAGCTGTTTTATGTAAACCATTACTAATTAATGGTATGCTTAAATTACGCAAAAGATCCAGTTATCATTCATTATTTAATAGTCTACTTCGTAACAGTCGCAAATTAACAGATACTTTATAAAATACAGTGACTTACACAACAAAGAACTTAAATGATTTTTATTGTAAATTATAAATATGCTTCCTGGGATAGGAGTATTTGGAACAGGATCAGTAGCTAAAGTACTAGTCCCCTTTTTGAGAGAAAAAGGATTTTCAGTGGAAGCTATATGGGGCACAACCATTCAGGAGGCAGAAGCCACCGCAAAGGAGCTTAAGATTCCATTTTTTACTAATAAAATTGATGATGTTTTATTGAAAAAGAATGTCAATCTCGTATTTATCGTTTGTGCCCCAAATCTCCATGCACAGATATCAGTAAAAGCTCTTGGAATTGGAAAGCATGTTGTTTGCGATAAACCTGCTGGGCTTTGTCAAGCAGAAGCATTGAAAATGGTTCGTGCAGCTCAATATTATCCAACCCTAATTTCAATTATAAACCATTCTTTGAGATTTTTGCCTGCATTTAGTCATATGAGGAAGGCAATATTAGATGGCTATCTGGGTAATGCAGATGAACTCACTTTAATAGACGTCCGTGTCCAAATGGGCTCCTTACTAGGAGATACCTATAACTGGTTATGTGATGATACTATGGGTGGAGGAACTCTCACACTTGTTGGAAGTCATGTTATTGATCTAGTTACATTTCTGACAGGTCAAAGAGTGGTTAAAGTACATGGGGTACTTAGGACATTTGTAGAAGAGACGACTAAAGTCAATGGTATAAGGAAAATTACTGCCCCTGACTTTTGCACCTTCCAGTTGCAAATGGATAAGGGACTATTAGTGACAGCTACACTAAACAATCACCTGCCTGGTCCATGCTTCAATCAGGAAATATATGTGTGTAGTAAAAAAGGTTATTTGGTTGTAAGAGGTGGGGACTTGCACGGTAAACTTCACAAAAGTGCTCAAAAAAGTACTCCCGACGAAGAAAGTAAAAGACAACATGATAAAGAAGATGTTATCTATGTTGATATAGAAGACTTAAGTTGCACTTCAAGTGTGATACCAAAACCTTACATCAAAGGATTGTGTAAAATGATAAGTGCTCTCAAGGAAGCATTTCTTCCAGTTAAAGAGCAAATGGATTGGGTTAAAGAACCTGTGAGGGCTGCAGCCACCTTTGAAGATGGTCAAAGAGTTCAAGCAGCAATGGAAGCATTAAGAAAATCAAGCGAAGATGGATGTTGGACCACTGTACAACTGCTTACAGAGCCTCCAGATCCAAACCCTGCACTATCAGCAGCAGTCAGAAGAACTGCTATATCTTTGCAGTAATGTTGTTTTTTTTTTTTTTTAATGATGTACCTACATGGCCTCATTTTGAACCATACCATTATTTAGTACTTAGTGTACAAAACAAATTAGAATTTTGCTATTCATTTGTGTAGTTATTTGTGCAAATACTACTTGTTTAATGATAATAGCCAAGGTAGCTTAATTTGTCTCTTATTCATAAATGATTTAAATTTCTAATTGCTTAAAGGTTTTGTCTTATCCATAGTTTTGATTTCACTGAGATGTTTGATATACATCATAGTTAATTCAGACATAAGAGCTATGAGGTGAGTAATAATTTCATTATTTATGAATAAATTTAAGACAGCTGAAATATTTAGCAATTGTACATCAATTTATAAATATAATTATTTTTCACATTAATTGTTATGTCACTAAATTATGCTACAAGAGCAAGCATTTTTATATACAAAATTCTTGTTGAAAGAGAAAAACATCAATCTAACATGACTAAAGAAAACTATTTTCCGGATTTTATGTTTTATTTTTATTTTAAATTCCCTTATGAAAACTTTATTGAAAATCTGATAAATATACTGTCCTGTGATCATGAGTACTGCAGTGTTACAGTACAGGTGAGACATCGTCAAAATAAAAATCCATAAAATAATTATGTTTAACCATGTATAGTATCAATATAAATACAAGAAATCTTTATCGGTCAGTTTAGTTCACCCCAGCAAACCCACAAAATAATAATACAGTTAAAATTTTGTACATTGCAGTCTAATTGCTAAAGCAGCATTAAGGCCACCTATATGTATTACCAAATATTTGTAATCAAATAAATTATAGTAATAATTAATATGTGATAGGGTTTAAATACAGTATTATTTTAAATATATATGCCATACAGACAAATTTGTAATGAAAGAAACTCTTGTACAATTGAAAACTTTACAGGTAGACTATATGTTCTATAACTGCTTGCCATAGTAAAAAGTTGTAATAGTTTACAAAAAGTGTAGTTGTGATTCATTTTATATTTAATATGTCTATACAATTCTTATAGCCGATGCTGATACTATAATGATATAAATAAATGCTTTTTATTTTATCAAATTATTATTTTATTTGTAATTAATATCCAAACGTTTGTTAAAAATTAAAAAAAAAAAAGCATATTTTGAAGCAGAACCTCGATCAGGTTCTGCTCTGAGAGGTAACAAAGGAATTTAGGTGGTGTCTTTTTAAGGTAAGGATTATGTGCATGTTGTGCCAATCATTAAATGTTATTTGTGAATATTTCACAATATGCAGTGTTCTAAATTTGAAATACTGTTTTAAAAGTGGAAATATATAGGACAGGTATTTTACTTTCTTGCAAGATAGAAATCTTTTGAAAGTGAAACCAGACTCACAAAGAAGATATATAGAAGAACTATAAAGGTATGAAGCACACATTTTTCCTAGACAGATGACCATGTGACAATCCCAAATACAAAGTAGACAATAGCGATTTGCAATGCATCATTTTAAACCAATGCGCCATCCAAACAATCCTATTGTACATTCAGAGTAGTAAAAAATAGCTAATTTATTGCAGAAACCAACATGTGATTATATTTATTCTGATCGTCTATGTTATTTCATAAGCATTAACAAGTTACGTAACTTCGAATAATGAAAATAAAAACATCGTATTGCTCACCATTTCTGCGTTATAAGACTAGTTAGCCAGTATGACTAAAGTTAGGTTATGTTCACGTTTTTCGAAATACAGATGCGGTGTGTAATTTTTGGGAGGTCAATAAGAAAAAAAGACAAATTTTATAACAATGTTATAATAAATGCAAATAAGATAACATTATGCCCCACAGCAACGAACATTACACAATCACATTTTCGTACATAACTAAATCTAATAACTCTGAACCAATTCGAATCCCGCGAAATTAAAACTATCACTAAAATTAATTTTCAATCTTTGCTAAAATGTCTGATTCTCTGAAAAGATGATACTCCTTTTCATCATTTTCAAGGGATACTTTTGTACCGCCGTATTCCGGTAGAAGAACTTTGTCCCCGACTTTCACTAACACGGGAACAAACTCGCCATTTTCTTTTCTTGCGCCAGGACCAACAGCAATCACTTCACCGTGTAGAACTTTAGATTGGGCCTTTTCTGGAATAACGATGCCGCCTGCAGTTTTCGTAACTGCTTCAGCTCTCTTGATTAAAACACGATCCAGCAATGGAATAAGACGTTTAACAGCGGCTGCCATTATGTTAAGAGAAATAAAATATTAAGAGCAAATAACAAGAAACGAGCTTTGCAGTTCTAGAAAACTTCTTAGAAGAATCTAGAATATTCGCTATTCAAATTCCAATACCGGGAGATGAAATTTAGTGAGTGATCAGTGAAGCATAATCCATGCGTAGCTTGTGTTGCCTACATAATAATTAATATTATTTCAATTTTGCCTACCAGTTTCAATTAAATTTTCTAATCTTAAGAAATATATATTTAAATTTTTAATCAAATAAATAATGCGAAAATATACATTTTTAAAGTATGCATTACGTATTTAGTGAAAATAATAAGCATGTATTTTATGTTATCTGTTACTGACATCTAGTAGCGAGTAGTAAACAACAACTAGTCTTTAGTTATTGCTATAAAAGTCTAAACATGTAGGTAGATAGTATATTGAAAGATGGCGTTGTATTATCTTAACAAATCTTTTGTAAATCTTAAATCGATTTGAAAAAAAAGTTGGTTAAGTGCAAATTTTTTAAATATAAAATACAAATCCTTAATTCGTAACACTAATATTCCATCATAACCATGTTTAATGTTTATGTGTTTCATGTTTATGTCGTTAAACAACAAGATGTCCGCAAGTCGTAGACCAAAATTTAGGCATTAGGGCTACATAGCATTTTGTAGACAATTTTGAAAAACAAAGGTTGACAAGCCCACCATCATAAAGTAATTAGAGGAACTCCGTCGATCTACTTTAAATGAATATAAATATAAATCCAAATATTATATAACTATAAATTAACATATTAAAAGTTAAAAGATTCTTTTATCATTATTTACTTTTAACTTTAAAACGATTATTTACTCTTTTGACATTTTAATTTTTAATATTTATAGTGATTGACATGATGATTGTAATTTAAATTTAATTTAATTTAATTGAATAATACATAATTAACTTCTTTGCTTGAAATTATTATTGTAATTTAAATTTTTTTAATTTATGTTTATTTGGTTTAATTTAATCTATGTATATAATGAATTATCTTTATTTAAATAATAATTTTCGCATGCCAGATGTGGTAAACATGTGGACTATATACAATATGCAAATATGTGTCACATAAACAACCAGAAGTGTTCATTGGCGTATTCATTGAAAACCGCCAAAAAAGAAAAGAAGAAGAAGAAGAACTATGTGTCACCTCTGATGTACCAATGTTTAAGCGAATAAATGAAAATTTACATGAAAATTGAAACTGCATTTCTTTTCGAGAATCAAAAAAATCCAGGGCTAGACACTTTGCTGGTATAAATATATCAAAATAACTTTTGTGTTAATTTTATTAGACTCGCATCGATGTGCAGTGTGCGTTGATAGACTTTTATATCATCCATTTATATCGGTATGATGTTTTTATGTTTGTTCGTTATGTTGTCATGATTTCTATTATGTCGATAGGTAGGTCGCTAGGGTTATTGATTTTTACAAGTTTCTTTAGAATTACTGCACCTCTATGATATACCACGAACACAGTATTTTGGACGCAGCAACTGTAGAGAAGTATCTAATTGTTACACACACACTATTCCATAAAAGTTAAGAGAAATTAGATATTAAATTATTGATTATTGTAATTGGTTTCTCTGACTTATTGCCGCGGCTGGTGACAAAAGGGCTGGTTCTTTTCTCGCATAAAGGTTGAGCAGTTATGCTTATTCTCTGAGCGATTCAGCGAGGCACCATGCCGCGTGGACAAAATTTAATAGATAATATGTCATTTAGTTAGATATGTTGTAAATATTGTTAATATAATATTATCTAATATATAAAATTCTCGTGTCACGGTGTTTGTAATTGAACTCCTCCGAAACGGCTCGACCCAGTTTCGTGAAATTGTGTGTGCATATCGGCCAGGGTGGAGAATCGGACGATATTTATTTCATTCACATAAATGTCAAGGGTTGTCTTTTTTCTACCTTAAAATTATGTAATTTATATGGCAAAACAACGTTTGCCGGGTCAGCTAGTTTATATGTAAACATACAAATCTTCTGTTTTCTTGACTTTACGCGAATATTATATATAATAAATGAAACTAGTTTACGGATTTTATCGTGTTTTTTTTTATTTTGATTTGAACTCCCGACTTTTCGAACCCTTTCCAGCGTTCATGGTCACGGGACAGACTAAGTTGTTATACGTCTTGATGTCATAGCCGTCCACCGGATACCGTCAAATATTTTGTTTATTTTTATTCCGATCCAATTCCAATGTCAAGCAAGTCCTGCGTGACAACAAGCTCCAAATCCCGCGCCTGCGTCACAGCGACCGAGTGAAACCAGCCACAGTTGAGCGAGTGCCTGCTGTATTGCCATATGTCAAAAGAGTCACTGACAAGATTGGCTATATGTTGAAGCGTGCTTCAATTAAAACATATTTTAAGCCACCTAAGAATATGTATTACTTATTTAGTTAGCATATTCTGCCAACTATGATTATAGAAATGTTAAAGTGAGCATTTTACAACATTTTCTGGAGCATTTCTGTGTAATGTAACGTTCTTACGAATGGTACAATACATGCAAAAGCTCAGTTTCCAAAGCATTTCCATGTAATGTAACGTTACTGAGAATGCTCGGCGTTATGTTACGGGTAAATGCTCACAGCGAGAGTGCATTTACCAACATTTCGTTGTACCTTGCGTTCATTCTTTTTTGAAATGTCGGACCTACAAGTTGCGTGTGCTGCGTTTATCTTGATGAATTATATTAGAAGAAAAAAGAAAAATAGAAATCGCATCCGCGCATCGCCCGCACTCGTGGCTCGACGAAATGTTACACCAATACGCTCGACGAAATCTTACACCAATATGCAATATGTTTTGTAACAAAGAGGCGAGCGTGCTCGACGTTTAATTCGTGAAAGGATGATACACTAGAACATATCATAGAGCGGCTCGTTGTTCTGTTACAAGTAAATGTTGAAGTCTATACTCTCCTTTAGAACGTTCTGCCCGTTAGAGTGCAGATTTCCAGTGGGTATACTAATGGAATCGCCGGTATTCCTTGCAGTCTGGCAAACGGACTAGGCAGAGCGGTGGGCGTTGTCACCGGCAATGGAATGCGCGCTGGCGCC
Source organism: Iphiclides podalirius (assembly GCA_933534255.1). Taxonomy (NCBI): domain Eukaryota; kingdom Metazoa; phylum Arthropoda; class Insecta; order Lepidoptera; family Papilionidae; genus Iphiclides; species Iphiclides podalirius. The sequence continues at coordinate 9,937,522 of OW152823.1, read as the reverse complement.
ATTCAGTCTCAGACACACCTGCGCTGTGCAGCGCAACAACAATGGTGAAGTTCACACGCACAAGAGCACGCCACGCCGCCTGCTCAAAGCCAAAGCCAAATCACGTACCTATTTACATGACGTAGGCCGTTGGCGCGCGTCATATCCAACGTGGGTAATCTAAAATGCGATTTTAATATGTATGCCCCGCTATGACTCCTGCTAACATATCTCGTCTAAGAAACATTGAATTGTTAAATGTTAATACACTGTGGGAACTTATCAAAATGCGTTCTCATTTGCTACGTTGTGAAAGGTTAATGATACATTTTATATTTATTTTGCATGAAATATTGTGTGTACATAAGTACGCACGTAAGAAGTTATACTTCTTTAACGCAACAAAAGAAAAATAACTAAAAAATTATCCTTGTGCCAGTACTCTTTGTTTGTGAAAAAGAAATTAAATGCAAATTATAAATTTTTTTGCTTTATTCAATTCAAAACCAACATATCCAGAGAAGAGGCCGTGGGAGACGCCGTTAATAGGTACAAAATCATATTTTTAAATTGTGTGATCCAATTTTCATTATTCTTGTCATTTATCACACGTACTGTTGGTACCTACTTCTTTTGGGGAAAACACGAAGGGTATACTTCATGTATGTTTTTATTTTGCTTACGTCATCATCATCATCATATCAGCCGTAGGACGTCCACTGCTTTTTGAAACATACAACTGAAAAAATGAAATATTGGTGCATAACATAATTCAGTTGTTTTCATAACAGCAAATGAAAATAGCAGCAAATCTTTTTAACCCAAATGGTTTCATTGAGTTGGTTTGATCAATGAAATGAATTCAAGGGCCAGTAAAAAATATTTCTATAAAAATCAGTTAAAAGGTAAAAACTCCGCAGTAGTCGGGTTCACACGGCTGAATACCAGCTAAAATTTTTGCACGCAGATCACGTGTTTCTTTTCATGGGTGACCATGTTCAAGTAGGATTTGGCCGGACTTTTTAAATAATGACTTAAATTGCCTAATATTCGAGTAATATTTAGGCTTGATTTAATTTAAAAACGTATATAATATGTGGACCGGGAATACTAGTTTTAATTGGCTGAAATCTATCTAATATCCATTCTAGGTAATCATTTAAATAATAATTACTTGCCTTCATTTCGAAGTTCTCGTTCGTTGAAAAAGAACTATTTCATCTACTAGATGAAATAGTTAAACTTAGTTTTGTCCTTGCTAATTTACAAATATATTATTACAAATATATTCTACAAATATATTGATTGGTTTGTACAGACAATATTTACATAAGCAATATATTTTCCAAAAGTCGCTAGAAGACATATTTTTTTTGAAAAATGTATTTTGTCCCATTACTTCAGAATTCTTGTAAACATTTTGAATTATAAAGTTGCGATAATAGTCGTACGCGGATGTTCAAAGCTTATAAAATAACACAACAAACACAGCCATAACACTTTGTGTAGTTTTATAATTCACAACAAATCCTGCTTACTGGTCATGATAGTTGTGTTGAGTCTTATTGGCAAGATGTTAAGACAGATAGTAGCTTGGAATTGTTAATTATGAGTGTTTTATTATGTTGTTATAAATCTTGTGGAGATCTCGGTTCTCACGAGCGGCAGGGAGGCACACAGGTGCGCATCCGGCTATCTCATTGCCCGGAGTTTGAATCGGTTTGTTGAAGCGTTCTAATTGTGCCGCCAAAACAACGGATAGGAATTTTCGAACGATGGTTTTTAGTGCAACATGATATAATTTCTGCAACCACAACAGCTGCCTTTGTTTTAATTTGTATATTTATTATATTTGTACTGTAAGTTAAAATATGTTTAACAGAAATGTTAGCTGCATTGGCTCTTTTAAATATTTTGATTCATCATAATCATCATCATTTCAGCCTGTTTGAGTCCACTGTTGAACATAGGTCTCTAATACGACTGCTAAGTGACATAGGGGGACTCAACTGGCAATAGAAAGTTTGTCAAAAAGTTAGTTGTAGGTCCCGGTTATCTCAATTACCAGACGAAACGCGAAAGTATAATACATGCACTTTACTCAATCCACCATCTTGTGAACCATTCGACTAAATGCTCTTTAGTGCAAATTGTAAGTGTACAATGTAATGTATACAAATTGTAAGTACCCACTTATTTTATAATGTATGCAATAGAGGACTTAGCCTACGTACCCTTTAAAAACTACATAAATAAAAATATATTTCCGGAAAACTTTTTTCATTAAAGCATTTCATAATAAGGATAAACTATGAAAAGAACTTCTAATTATACTTATTATTGCAGAACCACCGTGGAAAGGTAAGATAACGTGTTATATTTAGTGATAGTATAAAACAAAGTCGTCCCGCTGTCTGTCTGTCCCTATGTATGATTAGATCTTTAAAAATACGCAACGGATCTTGATGCGGTTTTTTTTACTAGATAGAGTGATTCAAGAGAAAGTTTTTTATATTCATAATACATTGCACCCGTGCGAAGCCGGGGCGGTTCGCTAGTAGTCTGTAACTCTTCTTTAATGTTTGGAAATTTAAAATCCGAGACTTTGTTTGGCATGGCCCAGCCCAATCCCGTAAATGTTAGGTAAAATATAATAGGTCATGTATTTAATGTCATAGAGACTAACAATACACAATGACTGATTACCTTTTGCGTTCACTATCTCTCTTGCTAAATACAAACGCACTCATAAACTGCATCAAAGTTCAGGATTACTTTCGAATTAATATTTTTGATAAGTATGCAAACTTTTTAGATTAAACTGAATGAAAATTACGATACTTTCCATTGATCATAAAAAAATCAAAATTTAAAAATAGAACTGCTGTAAAAAAATAGATAAAATGATAGCGGTAAAAATAAAATTTATGCATCTCTCAAATTCGTTTGTTATTAGAGTTATTTTACTTTTTCATTTGCGATTATTATTGTTACCAATAGTATTGATTATTACTCTTTTAAACTTAACAAAAGTGTTGTAACCCTAAAATAGGGATACTTCGTCCTATCAATCCGCTCAAATTGTGCGCATTGGTGCGCGTAGGCTTGGATCATCTAACGATTGCTAGAAATTTAAATTTAAAGCAGTCTACGGTTTCTTGTATACGGTAGTAGAGACAGGTTGTTACAAAAGGAGACTCAATAACGGAGGAACTCGAGGAACCACCCGTCGTAACGACCGATTTATTGTTTCAACTTCCCTACGAAATCGTACGTCAGTAAATATCAAAACAGAGCGGAATGAAGTACATACATGCAGTAATCGTGAGTGCACGAACAATGAGATGGAGGCTTGAGGAAGCTTTAATAATCAATTTTAGACCAGCAAATTTGCGCATGAACATCTTAATTGGACTAAAGAGCGCTGGGCATCCATATTGTTCACCAATGAGTGTAGCAGTGGCGGATTTACATATTTAATATATGTTTAACTTTCCGCCAATAGGCGGATCAATTTTAGACGCCCCTACTGACCTCTGAAGTTCGATACTGTAGTTATATTAATTACATTTTTATTCCCTCAATAAAATTGTTTTACTAAATTTATGATTTGTACTCTATCGTCATCAATATATCCGTTTTTTCTAGTTATAAGCACGATTTTGAACTAGGGGTTCGTTGTGTCAGGTTCTAGATTATTTGTACAACCTACGATTAGGTTAAAATTATAATTATAGGTATATTTTTAGCTAAAAAAAGTTTATTCATGTTCTAATTATAAGACAAAAAAAATAGTAAGAAAATAGTTAAAACACTTCTGTCAAGACAAAAAATCTGGGCCAAATTTGCTGCCCTCTAAAATCTGCCGCACTAGGCTCTAGCCTACTTAGCCTGCTGGTAAATCAAAGTTCCTTTTGGAGGCGGTTCGTGTACGGTGTGCTATGGTGAATTGTGTTCATCGAAATGGTTCGTGAAACCGGTAGAAGAGGTAAATTGACGGCACAACGCTATATAACAGAGGTTTTAGAAGCTCACGTGTAACTATATGTGTAACTATCACGGTTCATGAAGTGACAGACAGACAGACGGATAGCGGAGTCTTAGTAATAGGGGCCCGTTTTACCCCTCTTGGGTACGGAACTCTAAAAAGAGATGTATATGCGAGAAATCCTGTGTCATCAACAGTGGCAGCACTAAGAACAGCCATTTCACAAGAATGGAAAAATATTCCGCAAGACTGTTTAACACCTCGTCCACTAGATGGAGTGACGACCTGTGCAAATGTGCGGGAAGTCGATGGATGAGGTGGCTCAGGATCGTACTTCGTGGCAGTCTATGGGGGAGGCCTATGTTCAGCATTGGACTCAAACAGGCTGAAATGATGATTATGATGAGACTGTTTAATAACCCTAATCAGAAAGAGCAGGCAGTACAACTTTATTTAAAAAAAAACGTGTGCTTCAATTTTTTTTATTTTGAAATCTAATTTTAATAAACTGAGTAAAACTAATTTTTGTTACATTTATCGTTTTTGTTCAAAAAAATTGAATGGAATACACATTAATAAAAGAAAGTCCTTTCCAACATACTACGCTATGAAGTTAACGAACCAAACTATAGATTTCAATTTAAATTTGTAAAAAAACTTTGAATACAAACTAAAATTTGTTTATTTCAAAGGCGTCTTGAACATTGATGCAATTTATGAGTCCGTCGGTGGAGATCGTTAGAGATATTAAATGACTCTCTATCATATTTTCTAAGAGCGCTATAATATAAAAGACCACGTAAAATATATATATATAATAGATATTTAGCCTACTCGATTAACAAATTAACAATAAAAGAACATCGATCCTTGTATTGTTAATCAATATTAAAGGCTTTTTATAACCATGACGATTTTATTAAATGATTGCTACTTTTATTTCCATACACACGAATTGGAACGTTAAAGTAAAAGTCAAAAATGAACGAGAATTGAGCTCTATTGTTACTAATTAAATGTGAACCTTAAACAGTTGAGATAAGACATAAAATACATTGCTACTGAATAAAAGCTTTGCTTTGACAGTACCTACGCAATACAAGTTACAAGGATAAAATAAATTAACTTTCCAAAGCTAAATTTTAATTTAAATTTTCATATTTACTTACTTACATTGCCTATAAATAAGTTTTGCAAGGTTGATCCGGATACAAGAGTTTTGTTTGATGTATCTTACAGCAGACAAAAAACTGGTTTTAACAAAATAATTATAAGATAAATTGCGAACTGTTGTAATGAATCCAGAAGTTCAGATTTTAGATGGAAGATTAAGGGGGAAAATTTGTAAGACCTATAACGGTGTAAATTTCTATAAATTTAAAGGAATTCCTTATGCAAAACCGCCAATTGGTCAGCTAAGATTCTCAGTAAGTGGAACATACATAATTATATTAACTCATAAATAAAATAAGCGCGCCGTGATGGTTCAGTGTCCAGGCTCTCGCTTTTAATTCAATATACTCGAGCAACCCGAATTCTGGTTCCTGTGCCACAACTGTTGAAATTGTTAATTTTAAATACTGAATTATCAACTGCTCAGCACTGAAGATTATCATGAGGAAATATTAACAAAAAATACTGAATGTAGGTACACTACACAAAGATATTGTATTTTGATTAAATTACATTAAATTTTTGCGGAAATTAAGAAAAAAAGTACAAGGCTAATTTACTTTGTTGTCAAATAATTAAATTAAAATTAAGTTTTTTAGCCTAACTTATTTATTAATTAAAATTAGCCGAGCTTAGTAATGGAATTTTGATAATTTCCTTAATTAACAGAAAATTAACAGAATTTTGATAAGAAAATTATAAAAAAACTAATAAATATTAAAACATATTTTTATGATTTGATATGATTGCAGATTCCAGAGCCACCTGAACCTTGGGAGGATGTAAGAGATGCTACAAATGAGTGCAACATCTGCATACAATATGATAAAGTGAAGGGAACAATAGTTGGCGATGAAGATTGTCTTTATTTAAATGTTTATTCACCACAACTAGAGAATGAGGGCTCACAGCTCCCTGTAATGGTATTTTTTCATGGAGGAGGCTTTTTATTTGGACATGGTACTGATGATTCTGCACATGGTCCAGATTATCTTATTGAGAAAGGTGTTGTAATTGTTAGCTTGAACTACCGTCTGGGAATTTTGGGATTTTTATCATTAGACCGTAAAGAGGCTCCAGGTAATATGGGTTTAAGGGACCAATTACTTGCACTTAAGTGGGTGCAGAAGAATATAAATAAATTTGGAGGTGATCCTCATAATGTTACAATTTTTGGTGTAAGTGCTGGTGGGGCATCAGTAGAATATCTTCTTTTGTCTCCATTATCTAATGGTTTATTTCATAAAGCAATAGCTCAGTCAGGTTCATCCCTTTTGCATTGGGCACAAAACAATAAAATTAAAGATTTAGCCTCAAAAATACCTAGTCTCAATAATAAATCCATTCAAAATGATGATCAACTTCTAAATTATCTAAGAGACATGCCTGTTAAAGAACTAATTCATGCCTCAATGATGGTTATACAAACTGACAAATCTCGGGGGGGCATTTACTTTGGTTTTGTCCCTACAGTTGAAAAGTCTGGAGACTGGGAGCCATTTATTAGTAAATCTACTTATGAAATGTTATCCAATGGTGATTTCCTTAAAGTACCATTTATGAGTGGATTTTGCACCCGAGAAGGCTTATTAGTGTTACCAATTTGCCCATCTAAACTTGAGAATTTAGTAGCAGAAAAATTATTTATCTCACACCTTCCCTTTAACTATGGTGAAGCAGAAAAGGATGACCTTCAAAGAAAATTGGAAGAAGTATATTTAAAAGGTGAAAGAACACACAATGAAGATGATTGTTTTGGTATAGATTTCTTCACAGATGTTGATTTTTTCGGTGGCGTTTATGTAGCTACATCTCTAATAGCAAAAACAAATGAGTTAGTGTATTTCTATGAATTTTCTTATGATGGAAAATTAAATTATTTGAAGAAGAAAACCAACATAGAGAGAGAGGGTGCCTGCCATGGTGATGAAGGGGGATATTTGATTAAATGTGATATATTAAAGGAAGATGACATTTCTGATACAGACAAATTGGTACGAGAGAGAATGATAACAATGTGGACTAATTTTGCCAAATACAGGTGACTTATTTTTTCTAATGAAAAACTTAAAGGATGAGAAAATATTGATATGTATTTCTTATTATACATTTTATTTAAACTACTTTTCCTTTATAAAGTATTAATAGCTGGGAAAATTAAACTGTAGATGTCAATTGATTTGCGTTTGATGAACTTGTTTTCAGCAATCCTACACCTGATATTGATGATGTCATAACTACAAAATGGGAACCTACAGGTGACTCCAAAATGGCATACCTGTTCATAGATGACAAGCTTACTATGAAAACCGAACCATACCCAGCTAGAACAAAGTTATATGAAGAACTATATAAAAAGTATGAAAATTTATAAATTTATACTGTGCACTTTTACTATTAACTTTTACTACTAACATGATTAAATGTTATTTGTAACTGAAAAATGTTTATTGACGTCAAGTTCCTCATAAGAATAGTTTAATTTATTTAATTATATCAAATACACATGATTTGAATTTCATTTTATTATCCGTACAAAAAATATCTTATATATTTCATTAAATCTTGGTAAGATGTAAAGATAATAGAGATGAAAACTATTAAAATAAGTTGAAGATAGATGGCTATGCTGTAGGTAATGGTTGTGATTCTGAAGAACTTGGCTCATATAAACTTCAAATTATTTTCTTTAATCCGAATCATATTATCTTTGTATTATTTTGAGTTATTTAAAAATGCTTACCCATAGTAGGAGTTATTCCTTTATAAATGTTAAAAATAATGATATACAAACGTGAAAAATGAATCATGAAAGTGTCAGTTTAGAATTTGGTTCATAACAATCAAGAAGCTAAATGGGATTTTATTTTGCTGTTTGTGATGTGTTTTTTGTTAGCAATATCAAGAATACGAACAAGTTTTTTTTTATTTTTAATTACATTTAATTATAATATATATGACAACCCGATTAGACACTCATGTGTCAGGCGTGTAGGTCCCTACTTACTACTAGAAAAATATTATGTGATGAACATAGTGTTTTTTTAATATCTGGATGTTTATATATCTAAAACATGTATTTATAAAAATATTTTATCTATGTTTATCAGTTACTTTGTACCCATACCACATGTTTTGCCCAGATATAGGTATATACAAATCAATTATACATTAATTATCTTCAAACAAAAATGAAGTTATTTGTTAATTCAACTAAGTCTACATCCCTAAAACCGCTTCGCGGTACGGTATATAAGCCCCGTGCCGTCGCGGTATTGTTTTTCATTATGCCATTTCGGAGCGACAAAATGGTTCTATGTTTATTTGCGTTCACTGTTTCTGTACAAATTTTGAGACTTCGGATCAAAAATTGCGAAAAGTAGTTTTAACAGTCCGCGCTTAATGTTAACATTATGATTGGTTAAAATTAAGAGAAGTCTTCAAGAATGAGTGCCCAAAGAATTTTGAAGAGAAACAGGTGTAATTCTGTAACCACTCGCAATTTTTGCTGAGTGGTCAAAGATGTGTATAGTCTAGCGTTATCACGATGAAAGACCACCCCACTTCTGTCCATCAATTCGCGCCTATTTCAATTTCTTTCAATTTCTTGCTGAGTCCCATCAGCTGTTGGCCAGAGGGATCCGAATCGATATGGTTTTGCCCAGTAGTAAAAAATCATAAAGAACGATGCCCTTCCAAATCCATAGTGGATTGGAGACTTAAAGAATCGCTTGCGTGTTAATCTATTTATTTGTAATTTTATTATTCTCTTGTTTAATGTATTTTCTTTCTTTCTTTCTTAATCCGGGTTTCCCTACCGTCTCTGGAGCTCGACTGCCCTCTTTGAACATGGTCTTTTTCGCACATCTCTTCTAAAATGGATCGAGTTTTCATAACGTTTAAACAGATAATCGCAAATGGATAAACATTAATTCATAAGTATCTTTCAGTGAATTCGCGATGAACCAAAATATTGAGGTTTTTGTATTCCCAGACTTTTTCAAATAGGCTAAAACTGTTTCGTGGTCAATCCCCAGTTTCATCTAAGTCTTAACTAATAATATACCGATCTTACTCCACTTTTTGGGAAACTGTATCGACTTTATCCGTAATGAGGCGACCAGAGCAAGCTGCATCTTTGACATAAAAATTCCTGGACCAAAAACGCTTTACCAAAATTTTTTGGGCTATTCTTTCTGGTACTGCATAATTAAGGTCTTTAAACGTCCCAAATAGTTTTTCGCGGTTTGTGTTGCATTTTGCCTTTTTTTTTTATAAAACTTCATGGTTAGATTAACGAAAAAATTCCCACACACCTCATTTAGTGGACAGGAAAATAATTAAACAATGGCAAGAATTTTTTTAAAATGTTATAGATTTAATGGTACCTTAACCAGCCAGATACAAACAGTGCAACTTAAGAGATGTTACTATAACTTACGTACATAAGTACTATAAAAGTATCCCGTATACCTATGTACTCGTATAACCCGACTATATATCTTAGAACCTAATCATCAAATTATTATATTGCATCAGTGTCATATTTATACATAATATATTTATAAGCTTAGATGATGCTTTAGCTGATCTTACATTTAAAGATTTTTTGGTGTGATTATTCTTGTTATAACAAAAAGGGCTTAGAGCAATCTATGCGCATGTTTTGCTAGAAAAATTGATACATATTTCATTATGAAGTTAGTCCGTAACGGTGTGGGAACCATACAATTTATTTATATAGGATGTAGAGAAACATGATAAAATAGATCCTTTTAATTAAGAGTTTACTTTTCATATTTTTCGTATATGTCTTCAAACACTGCCATTTTATTGGGTTCGTAATTATTTTTTAATGTAATATTTTTATCAAAGTTAAGATATATAGAACTTTCTTCCGTAAACTGGGGCCACTCTTGCAAAGTTTCCAAACTGCCTTCGGGTGTTGGGGAACTGAAAAATCAACAATTTTATCGTTTAAAAAATAACTATTAGTTTTACTCTAATCCTTACTTCCTTACTAATATTATAAAGGCGAAAGTTTGTATGTATGGATGGATGTTTGTTACTCTTTCACGCAAATACTACTGAATGGATTTTAATGAAACTTCAATGATGTAGCTTATACATCAGGCTATTATCAATATACATATTTTTATGTTTATCTCTCTTTCTGTCTGAATGTTACGCCTTCAGCCTATCCTACGCAGATGTAGTCGCGGGCAGCAGCTGGTGACGTTAAAAGTAAATGAATAACATACCCAACTTTAGCAAAATTGGTCCACATTTTGCTTATGGTGTTTCTTACAACCAAATCATGGTCGTAGGCCTTCCTTGCTATTTTGTGGCACAAAACGTAAGTGTGATCGTCGCCGTGGGCAGCTCCACTTCGCATAATATCGCAAATCAGTTTGAAGAAATTAATTTTTCCATCGTAAGAGAACTCGTAAGTTCGCACCGGAACACCATGGCGGGCCATCAGCTTCCCGCTAATCCAGACACCCGAAACAAAGTCAAGGTCGCCGAAAAAGTCCACGGCAAGTTTATCGTGATCATCGTCAGGCTGTAAATTTTCCGAATAAGTACGATTGAGTTTCGCATTGTATTCGCTTTGATCGCTTTCGTCGATCGCAAACGACCAATGAGCGGTGAAGTTCCTCTTATCCAATACGTCTAGTACTGCTTTGGGCTTCATCATGTTTACCAAATAACCTTCCTTATTGCAAAATCCTTTGATAACTGGCACGCGGTTAAAACGTCCCTGTTTCAACAAGCGGTATGGTTTTTCGGTGAGAAATGCATCGCCATTACCGAAATCCTTTTCGACAGTTGGCACGAAACCGAAGAAAAGTCTGTCATTTGTGAAGGCTTCAGCAACCTTCATAGCGGACGCAGCTAAGGCCTTGCTCGGCGCGTTTAATAGAATATTATATACAGCAACGTCATCCGGTGAACCGTTATAACCCGCTTCCGCAGCGAGCTGATATGCTAATTTCTTGGGTTCGTAGTTTACAGCCCAGTGGTTAAGGCAGGAGCCTGATTGCAGAATGGCTTTGTGGAAGAGTCCCTTGGACTTCTCAGATACAATGTGGTATTCAACTGACGCGGCCCCAGCGCTAATACCGAAAATGGTCACGTTGCTCTTGTCGCCGCCAAAAGCGCTTATGTTATCTTGGACCCATTCGAGAGCTTTAGCCTGGTCCTTCAAGCCCATGTTGCCTGTTGCTTCTGGAATATCCAGCGCCAGGAATCCGAACACGGAGAGCCTGTAGTTCAATGTGACCACAACTGTGTTGTGTTCAATAAGAAAGTCTGGTCCCGTTTCGCCCTCTAAGATACCATTACCAAAAACGAATCCGCCGCCGTGGATAAACACCATGACCGGTAACAGTTCGGATTTTCCATCTGGAAGCTTCGGTGTGTAAACGTTCAGGTAGAGACAGTCTTCGCTGCCGGCGGATTGACCTGTCATTATATCCACTTGCAATGAAATGTTGTCTTTGTTTATCACCTTCGCGTCTCTCACGCCCTCCCATGGTTCTGGTGGTTGGGGACTCTACGGAGAAAGTGCATTATGAAAAATTGTATTTGCCAATTTCAAAAGTTATAACAGGTAGGAACCTGTGGCACGGATGCTATTACATGAATTTGGTATGCCAACTGTGCTGGCGCTACGCAACAGTTTTCTCTGTTGTACAAATGGGCTGGTCCGTCCGGGTAAGTACCTCGACCTCAGGGAAGATCGGCGTGAAGTGGAAGTGTTATAAATCTGTGTTTCGTCTGGTGAGTGAGGTAGCTGGGGCCCACCTTATTAAAAGGTGGCAACGCATTTGCAAACCTATGTGTTGCAAACCTATGTTTGCAAATCTCAACGGGCGACGATTATCACATCAGGTGAACCGCCAGCTAGCTATACCACTTTCTCACAAAAAAAAAACACACGATCCAATGCTTTCATAACATAATTGTTGCGTTTTAAAATACTTTGATCAATGATGTGCATATATGATGAAAAGTTTTTCGTAAAACAACTAAAGCCATGGTTATGTAACATTATAGTCACATAAACATTTTTAATCTATACTCTTATTTCTTATACAGGATGATTTTATAGACGACGGACATATTAACAGAGCATATGCAGAATTACATTCTATACAGAATCTGGTGCGTATTTGTGACCTCATTTTTTTTTCAAAGATAATTTTAAATTTTTTCAAACCTTATTAAAAATTCCTGCCTTACCGTCTCAATACAATAACCTAGCCGCTGATCTTACTGTGCCGTTTCTGTTCGCTGTTTGATTTGTTGCTATCTGTAGGGTGACTACTCTTAACGAGATAAACAAACAATGTTTGAATTGATATTTATCTGGTTATTTCTTGTCAAAATAAAATATTAATATTTTTTTTGAATTATGGAATGCTCAATTAACATTATGTCAAAGTATGTACTTCGTCTAAAAAAATCATCCTGTATAATTACATCTGTACCGTGACAATGAACGCCGTAAACTGTAAAGGGTTCGAAACTTCGGGAGTTGAAACCAAAAATAAACGCGATAAATCCGTAAACATAGTTTCATTTAGTAATATTACATCTGTAAAAATATATAAAATATCTGGATAAAGTGGACGAATAGTTTTTGGACGCCGCGGGAATCAAGCCCACGTCTTCCGGAATCGCGCCCAGAGGCCTTTAGCCACTAAGCTAAACGGCTGATTGCCAACGTGACGAAAATTACAACGTATTTTATCTGTAATTACATTTACATTTTAAGAAATGATTGGCTCATCTATTGTTATGTCCTGTAGAGCACACAAACTTTCAAGCAAAAAACCTTTCGTCTACTTTTTCTACAAACTTTTATGCTTCATCTTAAGTCCGGAGATTAGCATTATAAAAAAATCATTACATCTATTTAAAATGATTGCTACATCGCTCATGAATATTACACTTCGCAGACAAAACGTGCTATAAAGCTTTAAAAGTCGAGGAGTAAATTCATTCACGAATAATAGTAGAAAAAAAATTACGAAGTTTACGGTCTTGTCCATAATAATGCAATATTTGTATGATAAAATCATAAAAGGACGGATAATGAATCATAATAATTCTCACTACGCGAAACAATTTCCTATGCTATATATATATATATATATATATATATATATATATATATATATATATATATATATATATATATATATATCATTAACTCTAAATAAGGACAAACATCGAAGTATTTCATGAATTCATTATAATTATTACCTTAAATCTCAACTCTCCCAGGGGCGGTTTTGCATACGGCACTCCTAAGAACTCGTAGTACTCAAATCCGTTGTCATTCTTGGTTTTGCCTCCTTCTAATTTTCCATGTTGCACACTTACCGTCGCCATTTTTTTTGAGCGTCTGAAATCAACAATTCTTCAGTGTAGATAATTAATCTTAATCCCTTTTCGTGATGATAACTATGTATACTGATAAGATTTTGTCGTGTAAAGAAAAAAAAAACATGCAAAATGTTATTTACTTTTATGACTCGTTGGCACAACATTGGTCGCCGGTGCCACAATTTTGATTTTCTATTACAACGGATGGAACAATTTTTGATATGAGTTTTCTTTTAAATGTTGAATATTTGTAACTGAGTTCGAGTCCCGGCAACGCAATTAAATTGTTAGTTGCAATTTTATGTGTTGTTTAGTCACGTGCTCATTGGTTAATAATAATAATAATAATAATAATAAAAATAAAGGCGTAGGGATGTGACGACCCCATCGCCCACCGGCGTAACAGTTCAAGTGACAGAACTGTTGCGTCGGCGCAATCAGTCAGCGCCTTGCCAGTAGGTGTTTGCACCGTGCCTCGGCATAAATGAGGGTGCATAGGCCCGTCTGTGCGTTCGGCCACACTACTGAAAACGGTGCCGGTCTGGGGGCGTCTTCCGTTAAATGACGCCCCAAACTATAATGGATGATGGACTCCCAGAGAATACGAATAGGGCCGCTGCCTGGGGGCCGCCAGGGCACGTCTGGAGCTGGCGCTGGACGTGGCAGCATGCGGGACGCCAGCCGAGTGCGGGGTACTGCACGACCACCCAGCAGTACCTCGCATCCATCATCCCCACCAGTTGGCTTGGTGTCGGCAGGGTCCTCTCGGATCCAGCAATCGGCACCCGCCGCTGGTGGAATACGCCGCTTGCGCTGGACTGAAAAAATGAACAGGAACGCAATGCGGGCGTATCTTAGGGCGAAAGGGAGTGAAACTGGAGGGTTTGCGTATCGGGCAAGGATGCATCGCTTTTTTGCTGAGCTGGAGCCATCTATAACCGTCACCGAGCAAAACCTGGCAGACCGAGTTCGGTACATCATGCGCTCAAAAATATTTGATGATACCGAGCTCGAACGACTACGACGTGAGGCTGTTCCCTCATCGGATGAAAATGTAGTGGCTGGGGATACGGCCCCGCAAGCTGCGGACCCTGCAGGGTTACAAGCAGATGCGGAGGCCGCGGTTAACTCCCCGGCTCCTGTAGATTCGTGCGATGATGGAATAGTCGCCCAAGAAATAGAGCAGATGGGAAGCATATTGGAGGAGGCAATTCTGGAGGTGCGCGAAACGCCTCTCGAGAGTCGACCACGTCTCCCCCGCATACCCCTAAGTAAGCGGAGTCGGTCTGTCGTGAGGTCTCTTAACCCGATGCTGGCAACCTATTTGGAAGCTAGCCGGGACCTTTGCGATACGGACTCAATTCTCTTTGGCGCTGCACTGGCAGTATGCCGAATCGTTGGCGCCAAACTTCCCAAGGCTGGACGTGCTACCAGACCAGGTAGCACTATCCCAGCATGGAGAAGAAGAATTGAGGACCGTATCGCAAAGGTAAGGGCCATCATCGGCAGGCTGATAAGCTTCAGGTCGGGCAATAATAGGCCCAGAATTGTGCGCACCGTTAGGATGGCGTTCGCTGGGGACCAACATAAACTTGTCCCAGCCGGACATTACGCAAAAACTAACGGAGCGCATAGATGACCTGAAGCAGAGGATCGCTGCTTTGGGGAAGCGGATTCGGAGATATTCCGAGAGGACGGCGCGGTTTAGCCAGAATCGCCTCTTCCAGAGTGACCAAAAGAGGCTCTACAAATCTTTGGAGCGACCAATGAGTTGTGGAACGGGCCAAGGACCGGACCAGGCAGCGACTGTCGCCTTCTGGCGCAGCCTGTGGTCAGAGCCCGTAGACCACAGTGAGGGCCCTTGGACACAAGTCGTGGCGAGCCAATGTGCAGACATTACACCCATGGACCCCGTCGTCATAACACCCGACGACGTATCCGAGGCAGTCCGTAGAGCCCCGAACTGGAAAAGTCCGGGACTCGACGGGCTGCATCACTACTGGCTGAAGGGGTTCGTGGTGTGTCACGCTGTGCTCGCCCGGCAGTTCCAAGAGGCTCTCGATCAGAGGTCGCTCCCGAGCCTCTTTACTACTGGGGTCACTCATTTGGTTCCTAAAGATCAAGTTACCACAGACCCGAGTAAGTACCGCCCCATTACGTGTCTACCTACCATAAGACACTGACATCTATTCTGAGTATGAGAATCACCCGGCATATTAATGTGAATCGGATTATGTCTCGTACTCAGAATGGATGTCGGGGCGGCGGTCGTGGAAAACCAAGGAACCGCTTCTCATCGACGCGGTCATTGGTAAAATGGTTAAACGCAACCGTCGGAACCTCTCCGCCGCCTGGATAGACTACAAAAAGGCATTCGACTCGGTGCCCCATACATGGCTAAAGAGGGTCCTCGAACTGTACAAAGTAGACTGTACAGTAAGAGACTTCCTCGAGCACTGTATGGGGCAATGGAGTACGATCCTTTGTCATCTAGGCGAGCGGATGACGGCTGCGGAATACCGGATAAGGATACGACGGGGTATTTTCCAGGGCGACTGTTTGAGTCCAATATGGTTTTGCCTCTCCCTGAATCCTCTCAGCGTATTACTGGAGGGCTCGGGGGGAGGATTTCAGCTTCGGAGAGGAGAGACAAAAGTGACCCACCTTTTCTACATGGATGACCTCAAGTTATTCGCCTCCAATCGCTCCCATTTGATGGAATTGCTTAAAGTCACTTGTGATTTCAGCAATTCTATCAAAATGGAGCTCGGGACGGATAAGTGTGCGGTCCTTCATGTCGAAAGGGGTAAGGTCACTAATACGGCGGGCATAGACTTATCTATGCCCGTTAACATAAGGACCCTCTCTGAGGCTGAAACATACCGATACCTGGGTATGTCACAAAACATGTGTATCGATGAGGCTGGCATGAAACAGTCAGTTCGTGATGTGTTTTTTTGCACGCCTGACAAAGGTGTTTAACAGCCATTTGTCAGGCGTGAACAAGGCACGCGCATTTAACGACTGGGTCATGCCAGTCCTCATGTATACCTTTGGCATACTCAGGTGGACTCAAACTGAGCTCAATGCCCTGGACCGAAAAGTCCGCACAACTATGACGTCCCACAGGATGCATCATCCGAGATCGTCAGTGATGCGGCTGTACCTGCCGCGGAAGCATGGCGGGAGGGGCTTTTTGAGCGCCCTT
Organism: Iphiclides podalirius; assembly: GCA_933534255.1. Lineage (NCBI taxonomy): Eukaryota > Metazoa > Arthropoda > Insecta > Lepidoptera > Papilionidae > Iphiclides > Iphiclides podalirius. The sequence continues at coordinate 9,920,780 of OW152823.1, read as the reverse complement.
ACCATGCACAATCGCGAGGTGTGCAGCCTCCGTAACTACTTCCTGGCGAGATCGGATGATTCAATCAACACAGACGTCATTAGTTTTGATAAAGGACTTACCCCTCTATCCTTAGCCAACGAGCAATGGCAGGACCGTATGGAAGGAGAAAGAGCTCCACGGGAGGTTCTACAAGGCCCTACACGAGCCTTTCGTAGATACTACTGCCTCCCTCAACTGGCTACGTTTCGTTGACCTCTTTGGGGAAACCGAAGGTTTTGTCTGTGCGATACAGGATCAGGTTATTAAGACGAACAACTATAGGAGATACATCCTAAAGGATGGCACTGTCGACATCTGTCGAGCTTGTCGCCATCCCGGGGAGTCGCTTCGGCATGTTATCTCCGGTTGTTCCATGCTTTCTAACTCTGAGTATCTGCATAGACACAACCTAGTAGCCAGAATCCTACACCAGGAGCTCGCTCTGAAATACGGCCTCGTGGAACGGAAACTGCCGTATTATAAGTACTCTCCGGAGGCCGTGCTCGAAAATGACCGCGCCAGGCTCTATTGGGACCGGTCCATCATCACAGACAGGACAATTGTCGCGAACAAACCTGATATCGTGTTGATGGACCGGGCACAGTCGCGGGTATTTTTGGTCGACATTACCATTCCATATGACGAGAACCTCGTGAAAGCCGAAACAGATAAGAAGACGAAGTATCTGGACCTGGCTCACGAGGTGACCGACATGTGGGGTGGTGTGCCGACCGAAATTATCCCGATAGTCGTGTCTGCGAATGGGTTAATCCCAGTCAGCCTCTCCAAACATCTGAGGCGAACATGGCATGTTATAAAATCCGTAAAACTGTTTTATTTTACGACAGGTTATTTATGTAGTAAATAGTGTATTAAGATATAAATTACGAATTTTTTTAAGATACTGTGTTACGTTGGGTCGCAGGCAATTTGTTTTTAAGGCTTCATTCTTGGAGGACTTTAATGGTTGTTTTTATTTTAGAGCTGTGATTGACGTTTACATGTCAATTTGAACGGTTGTTTTATCCACGATCTACCGAGAAATTGAACATTGACATGACAATTTGCTGATTTTATCATTCTGTTAATATAATATTCGTTATAGGAAACTGAAACATAAAAATACCTACAAATCGTTAGGATTATTTGCCAATAAGTGTGTTTATAGGTTGTTAAAGTGCTTGGCTGGGACCAAAAATGTATTAATTGCTTGATTTCGTTGATTAAGTAATGAAAAATAATTAAATATGATTATTACACACTTCACTACTTGATTATTTCACACGAGTTAATGATTATTTCACACATTAAATATATTATAACTTAAATGTCGAGGTTTATCATTGAGGAATTTCTATCGTATCACGTGAAATTATTGATAAAAAAAAATTTATACTGATCACGTTGTCCCGTTGATCATGTTGTCAATTTCAAGTTGATAGCTGAATGCTTTTTTTTTCTTTAGCCAAGTAGCTCAATTTTCAATAGTTAAAAAGTTTTGATTTAAAACAAGTTGATTGAATTAAAACCATCTTATCATTTTACAGGAAACAGCTTCGTTAACGAAGTACTTTTTCTACTATACTTCCATAAGACCTCAAAGAGTGGGTTGTATTGGAAGGCAATATTGAACTTTGAATAGTCCCACCGGAATGCGCTAATACCATTACGGATTTCGGGACGGACAATGCTTCACGAATGTGGGCGTTAAGTCTTAAGAAATGACAGATGCGACTTATTGTACAAATTTATTTACAATTGTAATAGTTTCATAAAATAGCGAGTGTCTAAAAAGTTATTTAAAACAACATTGGATTCGCGTAGCTTCCAAGAAAATTTGAGAGTGGACTAGAGTAGTTAGTTAGACGTTTATAGCGTTCATAATGATAATTTTACTTAAGAATATTTTTTCCTTTTTATTACCTATAGGACATTGCTTTTGTTACATATAGAGAACATAACCTTTTTACTTCATTTTAAAAGAGTACATTTACACACAGTTTAATGACTGCGTTTACAACAATTGATGTAATCATCTCTTTTAGATGTATTATTTGTATTACTCAACTAAAAATAAATCTCTAGTGGTAAATCCAACGAATTACAAACCCATCATATATGCGACTGTTTACAAACGGCAACCTCCCAACGTCCTCATCGACCCCGTATAGAATGGTTACATAATAACGTCAGACCTGCCTTGACATATACATGCATGTAGTAATCACTCAAATAACCATTGACTTCCTACGCAATGTGTACACAAGGTACACCTGCGTTCACAGTCTATGGTCATCGGGGTCACAAATCGTACCCCGTACGATTTGTGAATCTGGGCAACTATCCCACGAGCTCTGCCTTTGATGAAGCTTTAAATAGACTACAACTGAAAGCAAAAACGTCTGTGAAACTAAAGAAATATTTTTTTTTTAAAGTAGTTATAGTTTGTGGTGTTGGAAAATACGTCTATCGATTTCTGAAGGTCCAAAGGTTTTACTATCCCTTTATAATACTTCAACTTATTCCGAAAGAGACACGTATAAAAATATAAAAGTTTCAAAATGTTAAAGTTGTATATATAGTAAACATTACCTAAAGAAATTGAATTTTTCACCGTCTCGTCTACAAGTTGTTATGCCTGTGGGCGTGGGGTCACAGACTATACCAACCGGCGCCGGCGAGTCGCAGCGTGAAATACTCAGGTGCATCCGAACCTGCCCACGGGTTTTTATACAGTATGTTCTAAATATACATTGTTCAAAGTTACTCCGTTATTGTTTGAACATAATAATTCTAGCTTGAAAGTATGTACAAAGTTTAGAAACATCGCTTCTTATTCTAGTATGTTTAAGTAATTATAGTATACGGATTAATGAACTATTCAGAACCACATATCCTATTACCGTAGTTCAAGATAAACAAATAAGTACCTATTACAATTAATATTACATTTATAATTTATTGCTTCTTAACCTTGGTAACAAAGCCGCATAATATTTTTATTTTTTATTATTTTATATAAATACCTACTAAAACTACATTACCATATACTGTTTCTATCCCTTAAAGCCCAAGAAAATAATTATCATACGCCTGATATCTTATATAAGGTTAAACTGCAACATGAACTTTTTGCTATAATATTGAATCAGTTACGCATCACTATTAATTGAAAATTGATTTAATCTAGCAGACTTGAAACCACATATAAATATTTATCTACTATACGTAAAATGTTATTACCGTAATTTAACAGATACAAAATGTTCTTTTTTTGTAACACACACATTTGTTTGGGAAAATAATAAAACCTGCTGTATTTGCGCCATAGGACACTTTCATAACGATGCGCTGTAGTCGTGATTTGATTCTAGAAAAGACCTGAGAGTAAAGTATGATTGTCCTTTATTTTTGGAGGAGTGAACGACTTTATAGTGCTAATAATTAAAACAGAGCTTTGCTTGATTTTTTATTCTCACAAAAGGAACTTGAAAAAGGGAAAGAATAAAAAACATCTAGACTGGAACCGGGGTCTAGTGTTTTCGGGACCTTGGTGGTGAAATTTACCTTCATATTCTAAAGATATGGTAGCAGTTTTTCATTGCGTGAAAACTTGGAATAAACGAGGTTTTCTAAAAATGAATCCTCAGCTAGATCGATTTATCGCTCCCAAAACCCTAGCATACTTACTAAATTTCGTGAAAATTGTTGGAGCTGTTTCTGAGAATCAGTTTATAATATATACAAAAATTGCTAAAGTGACCCAACGACTTGACATATTGGATAGGTACCTACCGATTTAAAAAAAAACGTAGAACTTACAAATCATTCCTTTAAGAGTATTATGATTTACTATTTATAAAGGAACATATATGCCACGGTCGATTAAAAATATTATTATTATGCATTAATGAGACAGTTAGTTCTGGTAGATTTTTTTAATACATCATATCTTTACGTAAGTCATGCTAAAGACTATAATTTATTTTTATATTTGAGCTTATCAAAAAAGCTTTAATTATTACACCATTAGTAAACTGTGTCAGAGTTTAGCATAGGTATTTAATTTAGTAAGTTAGCGTGTAGAACATGCTACTAAAATAGCATAAGATAAAATATAAGTAACACTTTACACACTTTAAGAGAAGTCGTGTTCTAAATTTTATTCCGTACATTAGTTGCCGTAGGCTTTTTAATCGTTATTGAATACGACTACAAAATTTTGTAGTATACAATGTACAAAAACACAAAAAACGTGAAAACGTAAAAGCGAAAACATTGTCAATATGTCAGTTATAGAAAATATATATACCTACATTGTAAATCATTAAGTAATTCGTGTCTATTACTGGAACTTAAGTCACGAATTTCTGTGACCTCGGTAGTTGATTGTTAATTTTGTACAGTGTAGCTTTATTGAAACGTTTGTGAAAAAAAAATATTACATAACAAACTTGCGTTACTGTATAATCTGTATACAGTATTCAACAGATAGGATAATATCCGGAAATACGTGCATTATATTTGTTTATATTAATAAGAAGTATATCTGTTTATATTAATAAGAAGTAACTTTGTTTGTATCATCTTTTATCTTTCATCTATAAACGGCCAAGTGCTGATGATAGGTGGTCTTTAAATCTACCAAAGGAATTCTTCATGATAGACCACCCACCTAATTTGATGTAACAGACATCAATTTGATTTTAACGGTAATTAATTACGATTGCGAAATGCGCTTAAAGTTAGGCATTAAATTCCTTTATTTGTCAAGCATGTTAATATGGTTTTGACATGAAACATCGCGAATGATCAAATGTAATGCTTAAGTTTACTAAAGTTTATCTATCTATACGTGGGATTGAGAAACAAATATTCCTTCATAATGTTATTGACGTGGTTGAAAAAAAGTTTGTACTTATGTATGTACGTAAGAAGTTATGCTTCTTTAGCTTAACGTAAGAAAAATAACTAAAAATTTTATCCCCTGTACCAGTAGGTTCTCTTTGTTTGTGAAAAAGGCAATTGATAACGGTTTATTTGAATAACTTGGAAATATAGGTAAACGTCATGTTATTGGTTGCCATGGTAACGCCGTATTCATATTCGTCATTCATGTCGCTTTTAGAGGTTCGGTGTGCCCGTGCATTGTACAAATTCTACTCTCACAATTTTTTTAAAAAAGAATTATAATTTTAAAAATTCTTTTTTATTGCTATTCCACGACCTACGAATGCTCGGACATAAACTTTATGTTTCACTCCCCTCTTCACCGGAACATACTCATTGTGTCAAATTGAAAGCGACATCATAGCGATATACGATGTCAAAATTAGATTTCCTGCTTCGTTTTTCATTCAAATTTAGCTGTTTTGTAGCTCTCAAGCGTAAGTCAAGATGAGCTTCAATATATTAACATTTAAAAAAACAGTACTAAATAAATTTGAAATTATTAAATTACTTTAAACCTTAATACTATATGATACCTGTAATGGCGTATCACATGTCTAGGTAGTGAGGGGCTATTTGTCCTTTTTGTTTTTCTATATGTTGAAGATTCTTGCAGGGTTCTTTCACCAATAAAACACCTCCCTCAACTTCCAATATGATCGCATAATAATTTAGGTACTATAGTGCATAATAACATAATTAACCATATACAAGATGGTGTTATAAACAGATATTCCTCATTTATACTTTTATAGTAGCACAATTTTCGTAGTATGTTTTGTACACTTGAAATAAATTTGGCGAAACGGACGTGAGACGTTTCGCTTTAAATTAGTGAGAACGGAGACTAAATTACGCGGGCCTCCAAACCAGTTGATTGTGCGGCGTGAGATTTGTTGGTGCTGAATGGCCCCGGCTCGGATTGATCTGACGCTGTGTAGGCGTCACTTGGAATGCGGGCTTGGTTGGGGGGACCATGATTTTATTTACCTTATTTAGTAGGATCCCCTAACTGAAGGTGAGATTGCTGCTATACTTTCTGATGTTATGATAAAATATTAAAATTTATATAAAAAATGGACGATTTGTTGATTCGCGTCCCGGACGCTATAATCAATAAGCTAAACGGCTGATTGCCGAAGAAAATGACACCACCGAAGAAAATCTCAACATATTTTATTAATATTGTTTTTGCCCGTTATAAACATTATTATCTTTTACAGCATAGTAATATCGTTTAATAACGATAATTCTAATAAGAGATGGCCGAATTTGAAATTTTATAGTGCTAATTACTGCACTTAAGATGAAACATTAGGATTAGTAGGAAAAAGGATGAAAAGTTTTTCGCCGCTGAACAACTCTCTATGGGTAGAGGTCGCTCGATACTTACTTAGTACATTGATTAATGATTCGACTCCAGTGCCACATTTCTAAAGAGTGTAGATCACAAAATTCGTAGAATACTATAGTAAATACCTATGTATTAATATAATATTTTATTGAAAGAAATGTGACTGGAAATGTGTATAAGAGTTTTATTACTTAAACCATGAGAGAAACGATGACCTCATATAGTTATCTTATAGACTTAGATTTACTTTGTAGATCATATGATTACTTTATTAATTTACCAAAAATTAAGTCGTGCCTTTTGTAAGTCTTTAAAAAACTGATTAAATGGTTATCCTAGTGTATCGGTGTTGTATTGTATGATGTGTGGCCGCTACGCAGGTGCGTGTCCGTGGGAATACGGAATTTGGGCTGCCTTGTTGCTAGGTATACAACAGTGAGACTTTTTTAAGGATTAGTTGTTACATTAATCCTTTATAAGTCTCAGTTAAAGATGCTTAAAATAGTTAATCTCGTCATTTTGTGTACATTTGTGTACAGCACTGAAACAGATAAGACGCTGGTAAAGGCCATCTAAATAAGCTTTAGCCGAATTCAAAATCAAATGTCTTTATTCAACATAGGAGTATTACCCTAGCTTATTGATAGTAAAAATGCTACCACCGCGGTGGTATGTTCGGAATGATGTAAAATATTAATAGTTAAAGGTAATGATAACAATCTTTCTTAATATGCTAGAGTCACATCTCTACCTCGACTTTTGCTGCACAAATCGGATAGCCTGACAGAGATGCAGGCCGCTAACGAGCGATCGAAGTAGAAGCCAATGGAGGAAGCCTATGTTCAACACGTTCTACGGCTGATATGATGATGATGATGACAGAGATATGATCAAGTTTTCATAAAAGACCGATGTGCATTAAGTTTTTGTGTTTTGGCTTACGAGTGAAGTTGCTGGAGGCTCTACCCACTGAGTGGTTGACAATCCGCCAGCCGCTTTGGTGTCGTCAGGTTGCAAGACTGGTGTTCCTATGGATCCTCATCCGATGAGCAGATCGTTGATCGTTATTTCAGGTGCAGTGTTTAGTCTGCACTGATGCGCGAAAAAAAATCACAAACAAATATTTTTACCCTTATTGTGTTGGTAAACCCTTCTCAACAACAACATTGACTGTTTTGTCGAATATTTTAACAGATGTTTAAAATAAATGACAATACAAAATTAAACACATTTCCATGTACCTATTATTAAAAAAGCCTTTTACGTGTCTAAATTATAAATGTAAAAAAAAAAAAAAAAAAAAAAGCACGAGTATATAATAACATAATGGATGAAATAAAAATAAAATCCTCTCAATGCCTCCCCAAATAAGTATCAGATAATTAGATAAAGTAAGAAGAGTACCTTAATTTAGTAATATATACTTAATCTGTATAGACACAAATAAAAATACTAATTCATAAATGAAAACAAAGAACTACAATGAAATTCGGTTTATAGAAGTGTATATGTCGAAGAACAACGAAGTCAGCTTCAATGTCCAACGTCCATTTTATGCTGGTCAACTTGTTATGTATGCCCAAATAAAATAATTAATTGTATCTATTTACCCACATAATTATATTCGGTGGCGCAGTTCCTAAGCTATTGATTCGGGCATTGGGGTTTGACAACATGATAGGTTTACTCTACCTTGGTGGGTAAAGAACAGTAGACAGAAGAAGTAGAAATACATATATAAATAAATAATACATAAACATACAAATGCTATATTTAAGTGTTGACTGATACTGTTGATGACTCTATGAGTAAGTATTTTTAACTTGACGGAAAACTCCATGTGATAATGTTAGCCCTCGATCTTTATGAGAATTTTTTTATTTATTCTCCAATTATTTCAAGTATCTGCATATCGTGCTAAGCTTTATAGGCACATATATTTTATACTGTTAGTAATTGTTAGTTTTATATGCGTAGAATACTACAGTTAAAATTAATCATATTTTAATTGCGTCAATTTGTTGTTTCGTGACCATGGGATAAACACAAACAAATTCAAATATTTTTTTTACAGTTGTTAGTACGATATCCGAACGATAACATTAGACTACACACTATTTGCTTACAGACTATCACACTTATTGCTGTTAATACTATTACTATTTTATTACTTATTACTATTATTACGTGTCACAACAAATATCGAGTTGTGACCATACTGCAAATGACCCAGCAAGTGACCCAATAAAATATTCGATGTAAGTAAAGCGTATATAACTTAGAACGTGTTAGTTAGTTGTGACGTACGCGTTCGTGTTTACAATCGACATTTTGTTTATGCAAGTACCATATTCAAAGTGTAATCAATGTTTGATAATTATTTATTTAATCGGCACTGCTCAATATTTCCGTTCCTAAGACGTTGGTAACTGTTTAGATAACTAAATGGGTGTTACGTAAACGTGATATGTCTCCTACTGATATTGCGCAGCCATATATTTCTTAAAGCTTGTGTTTTAAAGGAGGAGGTCCACCGTTATGATAACGATTACGATATCTTTTTCGCTGCTAGCTTTATTAAGTTGTTGTCACATAATTTGTAGTGTGTTATAGTTTTGAGTCGTTAATAAGCGATTGTAGAAATATAGCACTGTTATGGAAACACGCAACAGTTTCTGCTGTTGCACGAGTGTTGTCGTCTTATTATTAATAATTGTCTATCAGTTTAATTCGCCCTGGCGTGTAGTTTGCATAAAGCCTATCAGTTTACTTAATAAGAAAAAAAAATCAATAACCCGTATTGACTAATATCCGGTTTAGTGCTGTTTTAAATATATTCTGTTTTGTGTCCCGCTATGATGCTTGGTTCGCAAATAGAAGACATACTCAGGATATATTAAATGTTTTCACACATAGATATTACGCCACATCCATCATCACAATGTACCTTACATTACCGTCATACAAGCATACTAATCTACTACAAAGAAAATATATTATTTATAAAAACGAATTTAGTTATACAAATTCAATTGAGAAAATAATAAAAGAAAATCAGTTTATTAGTTAATAAAAAAGAAACATAATATATAACTGGATTGTGAGAACAGAACGAGCGCAAGTTATAAGATTATAATATCATATGCATGTTCAATCTCGCCATATGCATCCTACATGGCGAGATTGAAGTTGCACCCACAGAGAAGGTGAGAATTTCAATTATACTGTCAATGAAATACCCTATGTACATTGAGTTATACGAATTAGCCTTAAGGTTTGATTATACATAAAGGAACATAATCGATTGGTTGCAAGTTAAGGCCAAGGTTCGAATTTAAGGGAATAGAATTTTAAAAAGTATTTACGACCGTGTATATTCACTGTATAGATAACAGTGGTAGGGCCACGCAACGGTCTTCGTTGTTGCGTGAACGTTCACGTCGATCCGGGGAAGTACCACGAGCTCACAATGGACCGGTGTGAAGTGAAAGTTTCTTACTCGTGCGTTTTGTTTGGTGAATGAGGTAACCGGGGCCCACTTAAAGGCAACGCATCTGCACTTCTACGGGTGTTGTAGATGCCCGTGGGCGGCGGTTATCACTTAACATCAGGTGAAACGCGAGCTCACTTGCCACATTCTCACATAAAAAATATATTAAATTCTTTAAGACTTATAATAACGCTTCCTTTTATGTCATTCCTTTGTATTATCGAATAATCTGTATGTTACAGAACTTTTCACTTTTGAACTTGAGTTTGGAGCACAGAAACAGTAGTTTTATTATGTTTATGACGTCACTCGGGAGTATACGTGAAACTGGAGAACCTTTTTGAAATTTCATTTTAACAAATCACACTGTTTAACATACACACGGCGTAGAGATTTTTTCAATGTTGCACACGGTCATATAGTTACTTAGCTTACTTTGGATTGTTAAAGATATGTTTATCTTAAGTCAAGTAAAGTACCTATGATAAGATTCGTGCGCACGAGTACCATGCATTTATAGGGAGAAAATTCCAAAAAATGTGCCTACGATTCATATGACGGCTTTGTAAATATGACCCACGTTTCTGATTTTTGTAAACAGTTGGCTCCCGATCCGTTTTCACTGGAATACACATAATTATTCTCTCTGCCACTGAGTGCTGGTCAATGACAACGTTTCTAAATATTTAAAAGACTGCTTTATATGCTTGATGTCCACTACATTTCGCTCTCCCACTATAGTTTCATCCGCTCTTCTGTCAATCCTCAAACTCCTGTACATTAATTTGAAAAGGTTGCCTGGAAGAAATAACTTTTAGTAGTTTCTTCCAGAATTGTACCCATAACTTCTGCATTAAGTTTTTGATTTTTGTTTATTTTATTTATGGTGTGAAATAAAATACATTCATTCATTCATTCATTTTACTTTCTCAAGAAATCTTTGACGATCACAGCTGCGCACATATTGAATTTGTTAATCCTATACATTCGACAAGCTCTTTTGTTTCTTTTGAAATACTAGTCATACGATCAAAGTACCATGTAATGAGCTTATTACTTGGTACTCTGATTGCACGATTGAAAGGAAAAAAGAAAGAAAGATAGGTATTTATGTGACACAAAACAGACTGACGTACACAACTCTCATTTTAAACAATAAAATTAAAAAGTATGGACATAAAATGTAAACCTCCAATATGTATATTTTTCCCTTTTTGATTATTGTACGTCGTAGTTCATGACAAAAAGTACATGCAGAATGTTGCAGTGAAAGCAGCAACGCTGATTTTCAGTGATAAATAAATGATAAAATGACTCCCTTATTACTTTTATCTAGCCTCAAGTGTCAAGCACGCCTTCATCCTGTGCTTAATATAAATTTATGTATACCGTGCCCAGGTCCCTTTTTAATGTTTTAATTAAAACAATTCTGATTACAATGGTTTGTCAGTCTAAAACAATATTAAGCGATAAGAACATCTGTTATTGATCCCTTTTGTATAATGACGCTGTTTTGTTTTTAACCGAGTTCAAAAAAGAAGGAGGTTTCTCAATTCGACCGTATATATATATTTTTATGTGTGTTCGCGAATAACTTTGTCATTTACGAACCGATTTTGACGATTCTTTTTTGTTGGAAAGCAAATATCTCAAGGGTGGTACCATAATAAGGAAACCCGGATCTGATGATGGTATCCCAAGGAAATCGAGGGCAATCCTCAAATGTTGTAAGTGTTGACAATGTTTTTAGTTTCCTGTTTAAGTCGGTTTTTTATGTCCAAAATTATTATTGTACAATAAATACATGACATATTTAGTGTACGTAAAAGAATAATTATTTGGAATGATTTAGCGACTTTTTATAATCTTTTTATTTTATTATCCGACAAGTTTTATTATATATTGAGTAAAGTATATATCGAAATTGTTGTATAATTCTAATACCTTTACGAGTGTTAATAAAGTTTACGGAGTGTAAAAAACCGGCCAAGTGCGAGTCGGACTCACATACGAATAGTTCCGTACCATTATCTATAAAAACGGTAAATAAATCATATTTGTTGTGTGGGAGCCCCTCTTAAATATTTTTTTATTTTGTTTTTAGTATATGTCAAAACATCATCTGTGAAAACTTCTACTATCTAACTATCACGGTTCATGAGATACAATCTGGTAACAGATGGTCAGACAGACAGACAGGTGTCTTAGCAATAGAGGCCCGTTTTTACTTTGGGTACAGAACCCTAAAAACACGAATACAGAACATAACATCATAGATATGTTATATTTTATGACATAATAAAGATGTTCTTGCTATCAATGATGTTGATTTATTTAGTTCAAAAACAAGGTAAATAAAGCTGTTTTAAGGAGTTTATCGAGTTTTATTTGTATTTGAAATGTCCGACATTTCGAACACTACACTTCATGGTCACGAGACAAACGGAGTCAGTAGAGCAAAATAGTTTTATTGAACCATTTATAGTATTCGCGTAAGTATATGAAATCATTATGTAAATGAAAAAGATGTTTAGATATCGGTTTCGGATACGTCTCATTTCAATGATCCAAATGGAGATATAGATAATAAAAAAAATAAAAAATAAAATAAAAATAAAATCTTTTATTTCAGGCTTAAGGACCCATATAGTGTTAGTAACAAAGAAAACTTATAACTATGTTAGTATAATATTATCCACATCGAAATTTATTGACGGTCTAGTGTCTTTGACAGTGAACGCGAGTCCAGTGCTGCATGATAGCACTGTCCACGTCCAATCTAGCCGCAACAGTCTTTACTAGAATGTTGGCGCTACCCCCCGCACCCGGTGAATCAATGCTGTGCGCTTTCTTATAATTGCTGACAGACTGTCAACTCCAGCCTCCACAGCATCCCTGAGGCACTACAAGGGCGGCGCATCCCCAACATTACTCTAAGGGCATTGTTATACTGAGTGCGAAGAGCCCTGTATGCTACTTGGGTGTAATGTGTCCAAAGGCTGCACGTGTACAAAGAGGTACAAAATGCTTTGAAAAAAGCGTAACTTTTACCTGCCTGGTACAGCGTGCAAATCTTCGGGCTATCATATTTGCCCTAACACACAAGGCTCTCCGCTCCCTTTCCATGTCCAAATCATCCTTGAGCGAGTCGGTGATCCAGTGTCCCAGATATTTAAATTTCTGCACCTGGTTCAGTGGAACTCCATTTAGTTTTACTACTGGAACTTTATAATTTCTCTCTTTAGCTTTAAAGACAAGGAGTTCACTCTTAGCAGTATTAATATATGTCTATTTAAAAAAATTAAAAGTAACAAATAATTCATGTATTTGTATACCACTCGTGTATAGAACAGTGAGATATTCATCGTAGGTCACCCCAATTATCAAATTGCTGACATTTGGCTTGGTCGACCTATTCGCCATCACTAAATACAATAATGTGAAGCATTGTGCACAATTGTACCCACATTTGTTAACAATGGATCGGCTCTGCATTGACATCTGGTGGGTCTTCAACGCACAATGACAGGGCTACTAGACATCGAAATGCTATAGCCTCGCCGCAGATAAAACCTTGAGTAGACGGGCGGAAAGTTTAATTTCGTTTAGCAAATTACATCTTAGAATTTGGATTGCTGCATAATTAAAAATAAACTATAATTCGGTACACGTAAAGTACAATTTGGCTCCATCAAGACGGCTCAGGCTTGCCGACAAAAATAGCGGGTCGCTAAATATCTCCCAATTGCCACTTGCGACGTAATCGCAGCGCTGACGAGGGGTAATAGCCATTTGCACTTTTTGTGCGTTTCGCCAGTAGACACATACATAACGCGATTTGTTGACATGTATATTTGTATTTAATTGATAATAGAAATGCGACGCGGGATGTCACGAGCGTTGTTATTGTTAGACAGTAATTACTCGTCTGCCGCGGCGCGTACAAATGCATCGCGTTATTTTTGACATAAATTGATTCACTGAACGCGGACGTCAGTAATTCGAAGTGACACTTGACGTTGTCGATTGTTAGGCTTATCGGCGCTGTTAAAAGTACACGCAGTGACCTCCCGCTCCGGATAGAGGCTACTAACTCAAGCCGTTTGCGCCCGGGCCTGCTAGCGTCGCCGCGGGACCGCGTGCGCACGTCTCGTCGACCTTCAAGGCCCGATATGATTTAAAGCAATTCGTGTGAGTTCAGGCATCAGTTCGACTCGAGTCACAACAAATTACAACCGCCGAATACTGCTGCGGCCGTCAAAGAAATGGCAACAACCAACGGATTCCCAAACGAGATTAAGGCGTCCGCCCTGGACCTCATCGGTGAGACACCGATCATCGCCTTGGACAGAATCTACCCGGGGCCGGGGAGAATTTTGGCGAAATGTGAATTCATGAACCCCGGTGCGTCGATCAAATGCCGCTCGTCGCTGCACATGATACGGAAGGCGAGGGAGAGTGGGGCGTTGAAGCCGGGTGCTCCGGTCGTCGAGGTAACATCGGGCAATCAAGGCTGCGGCCTCGCGGTTGTCTGCGCGGTGATGGGTCACCCATTAACGCTCACGATGTCCAAAGGTAACAGTGCGCAAAGAGCGATACATATGGAGGCGCTCGGTGCTAAGTGCGTCAGAGTGCCCCAGGTGGAGGGAACCTACGGCAACGTCACACTAGCGGATGTGAAACAAGCCGAAGCCGAAGGTCTGAGGTTAGTGGATGAGTTGGGAGCGTACTATGTCAACCAGTTTAACAATGAGGCCAATGCGGAGGCGCATTACAAAACAACAGGACCCGAAATTTGGAGACAAACCGGTCACCGTGTGGACGCTTTCGTTGCTACCGTGGGTACAGCCGGTACTTTTACAGGTACATCGAAATACTTGAAAGAGAAGAATCCGGAGTTGCTGTCGGTTGTTGTAGAGCCGACTGGTTCGGAGCCCATCAAAGGGAAGGAGATTACTAAACCCCTCCACTTGCTCCAAGGATCCGGCTACGGTTGCATACCCAACCTCTTCAAGTTCGATTACATGGACGACACAATCAGCGTCACAGACGAGGAGTCCGTCGAATACAAGAATCTGATCGGAGAAAAAGAGGGATTGTACGTTGGATACACGAGTGGTGCCAACGTGGCGGCAGCTGTTAAACTTTTACAGTCAGGCAGGCTACCAAAAGACGCGTGGGTGGTAACCGTGTTGAACGATAGCGGCTTGAAATACACGCCTGTTCCAAGGGACTGTCAGTAGATGATAAATATAGTGTTCCTTGTATTTGTAAGATAATATTATGTTACTTCCGATAGGTTATCGGGAAGATGTGTAGAGCTGTGTTATCTTTTAATACTTGTTATAATTATTGTATTAATGAATGTCTGTATATTTATTAAATTATTATCTTAAAGTATATAGTTTTACTCTTATCGGTGCCACATCCCCAATTGAACTAATCGCTGCAAAAGTAAATTTATTGAAATATTAAAACTATTCACTATTGAAGTCATATTGTTGTATTTGATACAGTATTAATATGCACAATAACATAAAAAATACCACAAATGATCACCTATTAGGCACATCGCTCCTCTCGAATGGCTTGCTACTATATATTATATAGATATGAAACGATCGGAATAGATTTGAATAGATGTCAATTCTGTTTGTTACGACATCATTTCATTTTGCAATTCCTTTCAAATAATGCATTTAAATTTTACTTTTATATGAAAATGTACGATACGATAACAGTTTATTTTTATATCAACGAAGCATCTTTATTACGTACGTTTTTTTCTGTACCTATTATATTTTAAATTAAATTATATCGACGTCTTATCACCCTATAATGAGAGCGTATAAGATGTTACTCTTAACATTAGTGTTGCGCGTTCGTAAAATTGAGTTCAAATGATTTTGTTAACAATTATTTTCAATAAAACTCGAGGCCTGATGATTAAGTCTATAACTTTGGCAACTAAATTAGACTTGTTTATCCGCTTGTTTATGAATGCTTATGCATGGACAACAACTTGGAATAGACAATTAAACATTCCAATGTTTTTTAATTTTTACTTTATCCGGAAGTTTTTCCTTCGAATGTTTTGCAACACTTAAAATCAAAAATGATAATTGGTTTAGACAGAATTTTAAGCTGATCATTTAGCATTTTAAACATGAATTTAAAACTTTGAATTTTAAATTTTGTAGATATATGAACAAAAACTTTCGAAGCTGCGGGATTAGAAGATGCCCCTGCTGGTTTGCGAACGTCCAAATTACCGCTTGTTCACCTTAAATGGATGGTGTCGGACAAAACAAATACGTATAAAAACATGGCGATCCGAAACAGTTATCACGGCCGAAATTATAAGTGTGAACATGTTTCCAAAATGAGTCGGTGCGCCTTTTAAAAGAGGCTCCACTCGAAACTAACGATGCTCGGAACTGTAATTTTGCATCATTGATTCCGGACAACCCATTAAGGGGATATCCACGTGGAATTGTAAAAAAGTGATCTATCCGCCAATGCAGCTGTTGGCAATTACCTAAATATCACCGCTCGTTAAATGGGCGTTCCCACCAAATTTTACGACCGAAAGCTGTTTTTGTAAACGGTGCCAATTCGCCATTTTTTATTTTTGCTGGACCCTAGCCAAAGGATCCATTCCTCGGATCCGATTAGGCTGAACCATTGGTTCGAGACGGCGACCCAATATTAAGTTATAAGTAAGTTAGTAGTATTGTTAACCATCAACTTCTCTCAATGACTAGCTTTAGCGCGTGAATAAGTTATTCCTTTTTCAGGTTAATTACGTGCAGAAGGCTTTGTATAACACTACCACATATTTCAGAGCCTGTTGAAAGGAGACAAACTATCGTAATTGTTGATTATGTCATCTAATTTTTTCAAAGTGTTTATCAAACCGTTCAAACTAAGCCTGGGTAAACATTGAATCAAACTGAGTATATGATAATAAATGTATTTGTTCAATCATAATATTTTTCCTACTTAGTACTAAGTCATTGTGATGGGTATTTTCCGACCTCTATTTGCACGCGTCGTTTTCCCTTCGATTAAATGTTTGTACTCGTGCCTTGATCGTCTTTTGGGAGTTTAGCGAAATATAATCCTACTTTCTATCTGATCTGAAAGTTTATTGGTTGCTTCTATTTCTCTAATCGCTTTTGGTTAATATTTGTCTACTGTATCCGACTGGGAGGATAATGACAAGCGTATAGATAACAATAATAAATGTTTCTTTGCTTCAAATTCTTGGGTCAAAAGAAAAAAACGTAAGTATGCTTTATGGATATTATGAAGCGCCCTTTTACATATGAACTTTCATTCAATTTTCTTTCATTGAAGTTCTGAAAACAAGTGCAATACTGATTTTCTAAACGAAGTTTTACTTGATATAATTTTTATAATCCTCATTCACACTTTCATATAAAATTCCATCTCCTATATACGTATATCCCTCTTACATAAGAAGATAATGTTAGTAGCATTTGATGTTGTACTGCTGGGCAAAGATCTGTTCAAGGCAGGGAGTATATTTAAAATATCACGTTTTTTTATTTCAAAGATATACAGATTTCCTCACACTGCGTTCCTTCACCACCGAACATGTGGTAGAAAAAATAAAAATATTTAAAATTGTCTAAGCAGGATTTTTTAAAACAATGATGAATAAGAAGATATATATTTCTTTGCGTTGTCTGTCATTCTGTTTATAACTTATTCCATTACTATTATTAACTTATTCCAAAGCAGTTGAGTTGAAAACAAGTGTTTGAGTGAAACTCAACTTATAGTAGTAGTTCATAGAGTACGTAACATTATTATTTGTTGCATATATTTTTTTTTATAAAGAACATGAATAGCAATGATTCACCTTTATCTCGAGTACCGTCAAACGAATAAATGCTATGATAACTGCTTATCATTTATTATTTTTATGAAAACGATAAATGTATTTCTTATAAACTTTTGTTGAAGCCGCTACGTTTGTTATACCGTAACGATAGTCATACTTTTATTTTAGAAATGCGAGATGTTATTGTCATTCATTAACGTTTAGGGCAGCTATTGGCTGGATTTATCGTAAAAATTGAATATTTTTTTTATTTTATTTATACTTTATTGTACACCAAAAAATACGTATATACAAAGAAAATTACAAATGAATGTAAAAGGAAGTACAATAGGCGGTCTTATCGCGATTTCTTCCATAGCGAAAAGAATTTTTGCTAATGAGACATAAAGAAGAGAGCAGAGGGACGTGCACATGAATACGTCAATGAGATAGTCAAAGGTTTCGGGAAAAATAGTAAAACGAAAAAGGAAATCATGAGTTCAATGGAAGGAAATGAAAGTTCCAAGTAATGCGCTTTTACTTGGTTTTTAAATGTAAGAAGAGACTTAGCTTGTCGAATGTGAAGGTACAAAGAAATCCACAAACGAACAGCTGTGACTGTAAAATATTTTTTGAAGAATGAAGAGGAATGTACAGGAGTTTGGAGAAATAGATTGACAGAAGAACGAAGGGAAATTTCATATTTTTTCTGTCATCAAGCCGTATGAGCTATAAATTTTTCATTAATGGATGGTTTCATTAATGGATTCATTTCTTTTAATAATTTACGAAAATGATAAAATTACTGTTTAAAAAATAAATCTTTTGCGACAAATTGTTAAACATGGATTTTGCGTTTTGAGAACCTTTGGTTCAAGCACTACTGGTATTCCAGGTTCAAAACTACACTAGTGTATGTTACTTACGTTACAGACGACCGAGCGTTACAGTAAGTTATACCAATATACGGTGCAGTAAGATATAACAATTTCATCGGTTCATAATTTAGCTTATAAGCATTTAGAAAGTATTCATTTTCACAGGCAAGCTTTTTTTAAGATTCTCATACCGTTCTAGGATTCCGATGCTTGAGAGAAAAGACAAATTGATATTGGAAAACTACCTTCTATTTTTGTTTACTTTTTTATAGTCTGTGCGTGGGCGTGTTTTTCTCTTCCTCCTCGGACAGGTCTGTGACGCGAGATAGCGCGCATCCATGGAATTGATTTAATCTGTGTCAATATTGACGCGGAGGCGTTGTGGGAACCGTGAGGTGTGCACAGGTGGCCCGTCTTCGGCCTCTATATAGCGTGATCGTGTAGAGACAAAGTTTTTTTTTTAACAACTTATTGAGAAGTTCCCGGTGGATGCATCAATTATTAGTACAAATGTGTTACGCTAAATATGTTATGTGATTTTATTTAAACGAGCATCAAAACCAACAAAATATTTTCTATTTTATGGCTTAATACAAGAACAAATTCTATAAGTTTATTTACTTAAATACAAATATTATGCGCATATACATTTTGCCCAGTGTTGCCGGTTGATGTTTCTAAAAGCAAAATGAAATTCGAAAAGTATTGCCAAAAAATGTATAATTGCAATGAAATATAGATACAAAAATATTTTGTATATATTGTATCAAACTGCGGAATCGATTATGCAGTGCTAAAGATTTATAATTTTTTTTAAGATGGCTACAAAGTTGCTTCCCATTTCAGTCAAGAAGTCTACCAGAGCCATTAATTATTTAAAAAAAACTTAATCGGAGTCATTATTTATTTAAAAAAAAAAACCTAAACGGAACCTTTACTTACTAAAAAAAGAATGTAAATTTATTTTAGTTATGTTATATGGAAGAAATTTTTGAACATTCTAATTAGCGTACGTTTTAAACATCCTGTATAGATCGAGGTAGTTTTAAAATTTTAAAACCAAAGTAAATATGTAATGTACACGAAAGTTTATTGGCCACTTAAAAGGGACACCTGCAAACACTTGTACCTAATGTGTTTATGACAAATCTGACTCGGGCAGGCTCTTTTCTTAAGGGGTACGGATTTCGTGTAAATAAAAGATAGTAATTTAATGAAATAATATTCTCAATAAGCCTAATGGTCCATAATATAATGTACCATATAATGGACCATAATATAATTATGGTCTCTTATAGTTTCTCAACAATCTAACGCCACATTTGTTTCACAGTGATTACACGATGGTAATTGATGATATGAGACCAATATTTCCGTTTACTTTATGCATTTCAATTTTATCTTATTAAGTCATTACTAATGACCAGGACCTATTATTAATAGTTTTTTTTTTATTTCAACCAATAATACTTTTATTAATCCGTATTTGCGGTCGATACGTATAGATGATGAAAAAGTCGCCTTAAAATGTGAATATAAAATCGCGATTATTATTGATATAGTGATAGTACGACCAAATAATTCGTTCTCGGCTGCCAGTACAGCGAAATCGTAATAACGCATAACGAGGTACATATACATGCAGGATTCTGAATATCTAGTAATAATAATAAATAATAATAATAATTTATATTAGCCAGGATTAGTTGAAGAAAACCATCGTGGCAATCACATTTCGGGCCTTGGACTGTGACGACGAAAGTAGGAGTAAAATAGTAATAAAAATAATACGTATACATATTATCCATCTTTCTCTTAACTGAGGACAAAATTCGAGGCTTTGAAAAAAGGCATCGTACAACGTTTTCCTAAAAACCTAATCCTGTTCGTTGTAATCATTTTTTTCATAAATTTTACCATAGACCTGGGTTTCATCCTATACACAGCATAGCCACTGCGTTATTTAAAACCACTGATGATATAACACAAGGAATGAATGTTTAAAAGTAATGGCATCATCAATCATGATATCCTCCTTTCCATTTTTACACACTAAGGATTTTCGTTCCTCCTCTTGGATCAGTTCTTTTACAATATTTATGCGCATCAAACATCAGTTTATATGCGATAAGAGTCCTCACAGTGGGCTGATCATGTGTCTGGCGTGCCGCAAGTTGGTATGCTTTCTCTAGTTTTTTTCTAATAGATAGCGTATTTAGGTTTTTTAAAATAATATTTTTACTCTTATGTAAATCAGTTTCTAGGTTAATAATAGCGTACAATAAGTTTATACATATTACTATACAAAAAAGTAATTATAAGTATTTAATATATTGGTTGTCGATTAGTTTATTATTAATTTTTAATACAGACTATTTTTGTTCATGTGAGTCAGTATACACGGTCTTGTATGAAATTTTTAAGTGTAACTTTCGTCGTCTCGTAGACATTTGTGTGTAATGCAAAAGTAATCATACCGTGCGTAATCGCAAGTTAATTTTACTATCTCAGCAAGCACAGAGTTCGTTATGTTTTTTACTCCACTCACACAAACACAATTGTAGTAATGTATTACTTTATAAACACGTTTATTTTTATCTTTATAATTTATATGTGAATTATTTTATCTTCCGAAAAGAATTAACCTTAATATCCAATAATAATAAATACAATTAAATAAAAACAAAATACATGTTTAATTTTACATGGTGAATAGAATTTATGTACTTATTGACGTTATATTTATTGTAAAAAGTAAATATATATATATATATATATAAGTCTCAATAATATTAATTCCTTATATATTCATTCTGAAATATACTACTTATTCATAAAATTATGTTTACAATTTAAAGTATCTGTTTCCATTAGGACCACCGTATTTGTATATTATGCACTCACTATTACCTGTATATCAGACAGCAATGAATAAATCTATTTCAAAGTTGGTTTCCTAAATGCGGGTTCACTCGGTACTAAACACAAGGAGTTCTACGTCGCAATGAGCCAACATGAAGTTGATCTTATGGCAATAAACGAGACGTGGCTCCGTGTGGGCGAAGAGGGGCGAGCCCCACGTGTGCCTGGGTACCGGCTATGGCATGTGCCACGTCCACTCTCTGTGCGTGCTGGCCGTGGAGGAGGCGTAGGGTTTTATGTCAAAAGGGGGATAAATGTACGTATAATAACTAATCCGAACCACAAATCTGTAGAGGAAATGTGGATGAGCTTACAAATTGTTACAAACAAATTATTATTGGAACGGCTTACAGACCTCCATGGCTTAACATCGACATATTTTTGGATGCAATTACTGACAGTATTAGTACTTTTACGTATATTGTGTTATTAGGAGATTTCAATATTAATCTACTTAATACAAATGATGCTAAGACAAAACGTTTATTCGAATTTATGACTTATATTGATATTAAACAAATAATTGATACTCCAACTCATTTCACAGAAACCAGTCAAACACTTATAGATATTATATGTACCGATGCACCGACGCGAAATGTTATGGTTAGCTTTATAAGTGATTTGAGTAGTCATGCCTTCCTTTCGTGCGAGATATATATTAAAAAGGACAAGATACCACCTCGAAGAGTAGTATATCGTCCTCTGAATGATATTTTGATTGATTACTTTGAGCGTGATCTCCAGCTAATTCCATGGACCAATATAATTTCAATGGAAAACGTAAATCAAATGACAGAAATGTTAAATTCTTATGTTATAAGCTTGTTTGACCTGCATGCTCCGTATAAATCAGTTATATTCAGGGATATTATGATATTATGATTGATTTATTCGCCTTATCCATGGATAACTGAAATAGTTAAATTTATGATGAGTTTACGGAATGAGGCTCGCAATAAATATCGATGTCCACAGTTACCACATCATAGAGATTACTATAAGCAAATGAAACACCAAGTGAATATTGCTCTGTACTATGAAAGGAAGGCTTACTACAATAATTTTATTAACAACAATATTGATAACCCAAAAAAAATGTGCTCAAATCTATAGGCATACTCATTGCCCCCAAAAAATTGTACTGAATTTCCACCACAATTAAAGGATCCAGACTTAATAAATGCTCACTTTTTAAACATACCGGGATCTTGTAACATAAACTTATCTGATCTGACTTATTTTGAGTTCAATAGATTTAACTCTAGCAATTTCATTCCGCTTCGTGCTCTCGTACGGAACGGACGTCTCTCTAAGACGGAGGGCACATGCCACCCGAATTAGACGCCACTCGCAACCTCGGTTGCAATTTCAATCTTGTGCAAATAGTGCAGTAGTTTAGTGTTAGTGGAGTGTTGTGCTCGTAGGCAGGTTCCTGTTTTGTAAGTAGAATCCTACACACACTTCTCGCCTCAGAGGCGGCATTGTTTTTCATTTATTAACTGTGTGCTTGTTGCAATAGGCGACAGCTAGGTACCCACCCTAGCGCACCTAAAGCGCTGGCAAATTAGTTGTTATTTTTAGGCACACACCTCCCTGCCGCAAGGTGGGGAGGCTTATTTAGCTCACACACGCCGGCGGGGCTACAAGCCCCAAAGGCACTTACGCCGCGATGGGCTCCCTTTTCGAGGAGTTCGTACGCAAGGAATGCCCCGATATGTGGGAACGTTTTCTTGCCTATGCAGCCGAGCATAGGCAAGTAGCTGAACTCGCGTCGCCGCCATTGCCCGCGCCGTCTGCGCCCGTTACCCCGTCTCCCTCCGCGACCTTAGAAGCCCCCGTCGCGTCGGCATCCGCTAACGCGAACTCGCCCGTAGCGCCTTCCGCGCAACCAAAACCGACCTCTTTTCGCTCCGTCGTACCCGACTCACAATCGGACGGCGGATCGGACATGGAGGTCGAAACAATGCCCGCTGAAAACGCGAACGCCGACGGCTTCACCGTCGTTAAATCGCGTAAAAAGGGCAAGAAACGCCCCGCTACCGACAGCGACCCCGATTGCGAGGCCGCCTCAACGATCCGTCCCACCGCGACGCCTGCTAAAAAGGCGGCCGCCGCGGCTAAACCGATGCCCGAATTCGCCTCTGAGCGAAAAATAAAGCCTCCTCCACCCATCATCATTCAGGAGAAGGCTAAGTGGCACCAAATTTGTTCGTGGTTTGAACGCCACAATATCCGCGACCCCCGGTCGAAAAACACGCATATGGGTATCCGCGTATACCTCGACACTACGGACGACTTCCGCCGCGTAACTAAGTACTTGCGCGAAAACAAGATAGGTTTCCACACCCACTCGTTGCCCGAAGAAAGAAAACTTTGGGTTGTAATCAAGGGCGTCCCGAAAGAATCGGATGTCGATAGGGCTAAGGTCGACATCCGCACTCAGGGATACCCTGTGCACGCCGTGCGTCGCCTCAGACACCCTCGCACCCGTGTCCCTATGGACATGGTCATGGTCGAACTTGACCCTACCCCGGAAGGTAAGGCCATCTTCAACCTGAAGAGGGTCTGTGGGCTCAGTGACTTAGTCATTGAGCCCCCACGTAAATCAGACTGTCAACATTTTGGCCACACGGCCAATAACTGCTTCGCTCACCCAAGGTGCGTCAAATGCACCGGTGACCACGGCACAACCGAGTGCACGAGGCCGTAAGATTGCGCAGATCCACCGGACTGCGTAAACTGTAACGCCACCGGCCACCCGGCTAGCTACAGAGGCTGCGCTAAGGCCCCGAAAACTCCCGCGAGGTAATCTCCCGCGAAATCCACGTTGCCCAAACCCGCGCCCGTTAAATTCATTCCCGCGCCCGTACCCGTCATAAACGCCTGGGCGAAACCCCAGGTGGCCGCGCAGGTAACCGCGCCGGTAATCCCGGTCGCCTCACGACCGATCGCACAACAGCTGCCCGCCTCTCAAACGGCGCCGCGGCCGCAGGTGCAGCCAACTCCGTCAGTTTTCGCGGAAAAACAAGGACGACCCATTCGCGCAAATCGCTAATATTTGCAGCTTATTAGATAGGATCAATAGGCAGGAACTCGCCTATTGTCCGCTAAAATAGCGGCCGCCACATCTGGCCACGAGCGTCTTAGGGCAATTAGCCAACATAAAAACGCTTGTGGAAGCCCTTTGGGCTTTTACGAGCCAACCGTAAAAAACAATAGTCCGCGCAATAAAACCGCGCTCCGCCGCGTCGTTAATTAGACCCATAAAAACCCCTTAATGGGAAGTACAACCGCAGGTAGAACAAAACCTCGGGCTCTGGTTGTTTCGTATTTCAACGCAAACGGCATAAAGGGTCAAAGGGACGAAATCGCGGAATTCCTTCGCGATCATAACGTAGATATTTTTCTAGTACAAGAGACATTCTTGAAACCTAGTGTACGCGATCCCAGAATCGCAAATTACAACATTGTCCGCCACGACCGGTTAGCAAACGGTCTTTGCACTGTTGCCCGCTCGACATTCCAGAGCTAAGTCAAATAGAGGCATCCGCGTGTAGGTTAGCGCTCACCGGCCACAGGCCGCTTGTACTAGTCTCAGCCTACCTCTCGGGGAATAGAAGCTTACCTCAAAGCGACCTAGATACGCTACTTAACTTAGGCCCTTCCGTGATAATTGCAGGAGATCTAAACTGCAAACACGGCTCATGGGACACCAACAGCATCCCAAATAACAACGGAAAGCATCTCTTTAGCTTATCCGATAACCTAAACTTTAGCATAGTCACTCCCGCGACTCCCACTAGGTATCCTACGGTGGACAACTACCAACACGCGTCACCGAGTGTTCTAGACATCATGTTATTCAGGGATGTCTCGCTTGACATTCAAGCACTACTGGTATTCCAGGTTCAAAACTACACTAGTGTATGTTACTTACGTTACAGACGACCGAGCGTTACAGTAAGTTATACCAATATACGGTGCAGTAAGATATAACAATTTCATCGGTTCATAATTTAGCTTATAAGCATTTAGAAAGTATTCATTTTCACAGGCAAGCTTTTTTTAAGATTCTCATACCGTTCTAGGATTCCGATGCTTGAGAGAAAAGACAAATTGATATTGGAAAACTACCTTCTATTTTTGTTTACTTTTTTATAGTCTGTGCGTGGGCGTGTTTTTTCTCTTCCTCCTCGGACAGGTCTGTGACGCGAGATAGCGCGCATCCATGGAATTGATTTAATCTGTGTCAATATTGACGCGGAGGCGTTGTGGGAACCGTGAGGTGTGCACAGGTGGCCCGTCTTCGGCCTCTATATAGCGTGATCGTGTAGAGACAAAGGTTTTTTTAACAACTTATTGAGAAGTTCCCGGTGGATGCATCAATTATTAGTACAAATGTGTTACGCTAAATATGTTATGTGATTTTATTTAAACGAGCATCAAAACCAACAAAATATTTTCTATTTATGGCTTAATACAAGAACAAATTCTATAAGTTTATTTACTTAAATACAAATATTATGCGCATATACATTTTGCCCAGTGTTGCCGGTTGATGTTTCTAAAAGCAAAATGAAATTCGAAAAGTATTGCCAAAAAATGTATAATTGCAATGAAATATAGATACAAAAATATTTTGTATATATTGTATCAAACTGCGGAATCGATTATGCAGTGCTAAAGATTTATATTTTTTTTTAGATGGCTACAAAGTTGCTTTCCATTTCAGTCAAGAAGTCTACCAGAGCCATTAATTATTTGAAAAAAACTTAATCGGAGTCATTATTTATTAAAAAAAAACCTAAACGGAACCTTTACTTACTAAAAAAAGAATGTAAATTTATTTTAGTTATTTTATATGGAAGACATTTTTGAACATTCTAATTAGCGTACGTTTTAAACATCCTGTACAGATCGAGGCAGTTTTAAAATGTTAAGACCAAAGTAAATATGTAATGTACACGAAAGTTTATTGGCCACTTAAAAGGAACACCTGCAAACACTTGTACCTAATGTGTTTATGACAAATCTGACTCGGGCAGGCTCTTTTCTTAAGGGGCACGGATTTCGTGTAAATAAAAGATAGTAATTTAATGAAATAATATTCTCAATAAGCCTAATGGTCCATAATATAATGTACCATATAATGGACCATAATATAATTATGGTCTCTTATAGTTTCTCAACAATCTAACGCCACATTTGTTTCACAGTGATTACACGATGGTAATTGATGATATTTCCGTTTACTTTATGCATTTCAATTTTATCTTATTAAGTCATTACTAATGACCAGGAACCTATTATTAATAGTTTTTTTTTTATTTCAATGAATAATACTTTTATTAATCCGTATTTGCGGTCGATACGTATAGATGATGAAAAAGTCGCCTTAAAATGTGAATATAAAATCGCGATTATTATTGATATAGTGATAGTACGACCAAATAATTCGTTCTCGGCTGCCAGTACAGCGAAATCGTAATAACGCATAACGAGGTACATATACATGCAGGATTCTGAATATCTAGTAATAATAATAAATTATAGTAATAATTTATATTAGCCAGGATTAGTTGAAGAAAACCATCGTGGCAATCACATTTCGGGCCTTGGACTGTGACGACGAAAGTAGGAGTAAAATAGTAATAAAAATAATACGTATACATATTATCCATCTTTCTCTTAACTGAGGACAAAATTCGAGGCTTTGAAAAAAGGCATCGTACAACGTTTTCCTAAAAACCTAATCCTGTTCGTTGTAATCATTTTTTTTCAAAAATTTTACCATAGACCTGGGTTTCATCCTATACACAGCATAGCCACTGCGTTATTTAAAACCACTGATGATATAACACAAGGAATGAATGTTTAAAAGTAATGGCATCATCAATCATGATATCCTCCTTTCCATTTTTACACACTAAGGATTTTCGTTCCTCCTCTTGGATCAGTTCTTTTACAATATTTATGCGCATCAAACATCAGTCTATATGCGATAAGAGTCCTCACAGTGGGCTGATCATGTGTCTGGCGTGCCGCAAGTTGGTATGCTTTCTCTAGTTTTTTTCTAATAGATAGCGTATTTAGGTTTTTTAAAATAATATTTTTACTCTTATGTAAATCAGTTTCTAGGTTAATAATAGCGTACAATAAGTTTATACATATTACTATACAAAAAAGTAATTATAAGTATTTAATATATTGGTTGTCGATTAGTTTATTATTAATTTTTAATACAGACTATTTTTGTTCATGTGAGTCAGTATACACGGTCTTGTATGAAATTTTTAAGTGTAACTTTCGTCGTCTCGTAGACATTTGTGTGTAATACAAAAGTAATCATAAGAGGGTCTGTGGGCTCAGTGACTTAGTCATTGAGCCCCCACGTAAATCAGACTGTCAACATTTTGGCCACACGGCCAATAACTGCTTCGCTCACCCAAGGTGCGTCAAATGCACCGGTGACCACGGCACAACCGAGTGCACGAGGCCGTAAGATTGCGCAGATCCACCGGACTGCGTAAACTGTAACGCCACCGGCCACCCGGCTAGCTACAGAGGCTGCGCTAAGGCCCCGAAAACTCCCGCGAGGTAATCTCCCGCGAAATCCACGTTGCCCAAACCCGCGCCCGTTAAATTCATTCCCGCGCCGTTACCCGTCATAAACGCCTGGGCGAAACCCCAGGTGGCCGCGCAGGTAACCGCGCCGGTAATCCCGGTCGCCTCACGACCGATCGCACAACAGCTGCCCGCCTCTCAAACGGCGCCGCGGCCGCAGGTGCAGCCAACTCCGTCAGTTTTCGCGGAAAACAAGGACGACCCATTCGCGCAAATCGCTAATATTTGCAGCTTATTAGATAGGATCAATAGGCAGGAACTCGCCTATTGTCCGCTAAAATAGCGGCCGCCACATCTGGCCACGAGCGTCTTAGGGCAATTAGCCAACATAAAACGCTTGTGGAAGCCCTTTGGGCTTTTACGAGCCAACCGTAAAAAACAATAGTCCGCGCAATAAAAAACCGCGCTCCGCCGCGTCGTTAATTAGACCCATAAAAACCCCTTAATGGGAAGTACAACCGCAGGTAGAAAAAACCTCGGGCTCTGGTTGTTTCGTATTTCAACGCAAACGGCATAAAGGGTCAAAGGGACGAAATCGCGGAATTCCTTCGCGATCATAACGTAGATATTTTTCTAGTACAAGAGACATTCTTGAAACCTAGTGTACGCGATCCCAGAATCGCAAATTACAACATTGTCCGCCACGACCGGTTAGCAAACCGTCTGGGAGGCACATTAATTTATTATAAACGGTCTTTGCACTGTTGCCCGCTCGACATTCCAGAGCTAAGTCAAATAGAGGCATCCGCGTGTAGGTTAGCGCTCACCGGCCACAGGCCGCTTGTACTAGTCTCAGCCTACCTCTCGGGGAATAGAAGCTTACCTCAAAGCGACCTAGATACGCTACTTAACTTAGGCCCTTCCGTGATAATTGCAGGAGATCTAAACTGCAAACACGGCTCATGGGACACCAACAGCATCCCAAATAACAACGGAAAGCATCTCTTTAGCTTATCCGATAACCTAAACTTTAGCATAGTCACTCCCGCGACTCCCACTAGGTATCCTACGGTGGACAACTACCAACACGCGTCACCGAGTGTTCTAGACATCATGTTATTCAGGGATGTCTCGCTCGACATTGAGTCGATAGAGACAATCCATGAACTAGACTCAGACCACAGGCCCGTCCTGTGTAAACTGGGCCAGAACGCCGGCGCGGTCCCTCCGACCAAATCCGTAGTGAACTGGCATCGTCTTGAGGTCAAACTCAAGGCCTTGGACCCCCAGGACTTAGTAGACTTACCCGAGACGATAGCTACGTTCGATGACGCAAATCGAGCGATAGCGAGTCTCCGAGAAACTATTACTTCCGCAGTCACAGACTCGGAACGGACGGTGAAACTGTCGGGCGACCGACGGTTTAACTTTCCACCCGACCTAAGACTGCTAATTAGACAGAAAAATGCAGCCAAACGCGCCTTCGACCGATACCGATCGGAATCGAACCGAACTCTACTTCGACGCCTTCAGCTAGAAGTCAAAGATCGTGTATAGGAACACCGACATAAAACGTGGGACACTCTCCTAGAGGACATCGAGCCATCGCACACCGCCTACTGGCGGTTGGCCCGCAGTCTGAAAGCAGACCCCCGCGAATCTCTACCGCCGTTAGTTCGACCTAATAGCGCTTCAGATGACTCCGAAAAAGCCGAATGCCTTGCGGACAACCTAGAGCAGCAATGTACGCCATCGCGCGAACACACCGATACAGTCCACCTAACGGAGGTGGACCGCGTAATCGAGACTAGGGCTGCGCTTCCACCGGAAGGCGAACCTTTAAATTCAGTGACCCCCCGAAGAGGTCCAAGATATTATTAAAAATTTAAAACCGAAATCCGCCCCGGGCCCAGATAATATAAGTAATAAAATTCTCAAAGCTCTCCCTGGGCCGCTTATCTGTTTACTGGCGACCATTTTCAACACTCTACTCTCCAGTTGCTCCTTTCCGGACGACTGGAAACAAGCTACGGTTATCGGCATTCGCAAACCGAATAAACCAGCTAATCAGCCCTCTAGCTATCGTCCCATCAGCCTCCTCAGTTGCCTGGGGAAGCTCTACGAGCGGCTCTTGTTAAACAGGCTCAAAGAGCACGTATTTTCCAACGGCCTTCTTCCGACGGAACAATTCGGCTTTCGAGCTAGACACTCTTGTCCCGATCAGTTATACCGCCTAACGGAGCACATCCTAAAAGGCCTAAACCACCCGAAACATATAAGTACAGGGGCTCTTTTCTTCGATGTCGCAAAAGCATTCGACAAAGTCTGGCACAACGGCTTGCTTTACAAGCTGTACACTCTCAAAGTACCAGATAGGCTCGTAAACACCATCCAGGCCTTTTTGTTGAATCGCTCTTTTCGGTATCGAGTCGAGGGCACCCTCTCCACAAGCCGCCGCCTCACGGCCGGCGTACCACAAGGCTCCTGCCTCTCACCTTTGCTCTTTACGCTCTACACGAGCGACGTACCCAAAGACCCCCACGTCAATCTCGCGCTTTTCGCGGATGACACCGCGCGCTCTTTTATTCAGACCGCAACCTTAGAATACTAACCACTAGACTCCAAAGCGCCGCCGACCGCCTCGGCGATTGATTCCGCAAATGGAGAATAGAAATAAATCCCGAAAAGAGTGTGGCGATTCACTTCACACGAAGTACTTACCCGTCACATCTTTATAATGGCCCTCGCCAATGCAGAAAGTTGGGGCAAATATCCCTTTATGGCCAACCGCTCCCCTGGGAGAAAAAAGGTCAAATACTTAGGAGTCACATTCGACTCGCGTATGTCATTTACTACGCACATTAATAACGTTCGTAATAGAGCCGCGTTCGTCTCCGGCCGGCTACACAATTTAACTAACGCTAAAAGTAAAATGCCCTTAAGGCACAAATTATTATATATATATAAGACCTGCGTACGACCTATTATGTCCTACGCATGCATGATCTTCGCCCACACGCACCATACTCGCTTGTACACAACGGGTACACAAGGTACACCCGCGTTCCAGGGCGGTTCTCAGCGCCCCCAGCCACCGATGTTTTCGACCAGTTTAGATGACATGTCAGGACGCCATTTTGAAAATAATTACAAATTTAAAATCTAATTTCTGCATTAGGAGTAGATGGTAATGGATATCGAGTAAAATGATTCTGAGGACACTTCCACATAGTTTAGATGCTATTACATCCATAATTAACTGTTCAATTATTACGAATACTTTCCCCAATATCTGGAAGAGGGCTCTAATACGTCCTCTACCTAATAATATGAACCCAGAAAGCGTCAAAGATCTAAGACCTATAAGTTTATTACCTTGTTTATCGAAAATACTCGAGAAAGTAGTTTGTCAACAATTAACGACATATCTTTCTATTTTACCTGAGTTTCAATCAGGCAGAAGTACAGCTACTGCGGTCTCTGATGTAATAGGTAACATATTGGAAGCTCAAGATCCTGTATCTTATTCTCTAATAAGACAAGGAACAGTCCTTGTCCTACTTCTATCCAAAATGGATTTTTACGGGTTTGACCCGAATACTATTAAATGGTTTGATAGCTACCTTACAGGACGTTCTCAACAAATATTAATTTCCAAAGAAAATGGTCAAAACTGTGTGTCATCTCCGCAGCAGATTACCAGAGGTGTTCCACTAGGATCAGTTTTGGGACCAGTGTTATTTTCTTTATATACTTCGGACATTGGCAATTGCTTAAAGCATTGTAAATATCACATTTACGCAGACGATACACCGATTTATACCACCTTCGAACCTATTCATAGTACAAACGCTATTCAAAAACTAAATGATGACTCAGATAAAATAGTTACATGGTCAGAAAAAAATTCTTTAGTGTTGAATCCGTAAAAAACTAAGTATATGATTTTAGGAACTAAAAAACAAATAGAAAAAATAAACAACTGCAATCCCAAAGTATATATTAAGGGAACGCCTTTGGAAAGGGTGGAAATGGTACGTAATTTGGGAGTTTTAGTCAGCCCCGATTTAAGATTTGAAGACTATATTGCAGGTGTTGTCAGAAACTGTTTTTACCGTCTTAAGATTTTACATAAAATGCGGGAGTACTTGAGTATCGAATTGCGTAAGAAATTGACAGATACACTCATATTATCGAAATTTAATTATGCCGACATTGTATATCGGCCGTGCTTGTTGACCCGAACCACACGTCTTATTCAGCGCATACAAAATGCTTGTGTCAGGTTTTGTTTTGATGTGCCGCCGAGAGGACATGTAAGCCCATTTCTCAATGAAAATAGTATGCTTCGAATGGTGGCCAGACGCAAGTTCCACTTAGCTTGTGCTCTTTTTGGGGTTATCACAACAAAAAAACCTAAATATCTTTATAGCAAACTAGAATGGTGTCGGGAACACAATAAATATATCACTCGAGCCTCCTCTTATAAGGCAAGAGCATAGTTCGGCAGCAGCTTCAGAGGAAGTTTTAAATAACTACCACACTGTTGGAATAACGTTCACTACTTTTTAAAAGTAACCTTTTTAACTAAATGTAAACAGATTAAGTGACTAAATAAATGTCTTATGTCTTATATGTCTTATATGTCTTATATGTCTTCTCCCATAACTTTTTCAGTCTTCATAAATTCAATCTTATATTGATCATGCCAATGATTTCAAAATTTACATCCTAGCTGACGTGGATGATATCCACAACACTATGCTGCCTCAAATTCAAATTTGCTGAAACAACGGTGGTAGGGCCACGCAGCAGCCTCGGCTGTTGCACGAATGGACAGGCCCGTCCGGGTAAGTACCACGACCTCACAGAAGACCAGCGTAAAGTGGAAGTATGACAAATACTTTCGCGTTTCGTCTGGTGAGTGAGGTTGCCGGAGCCCAATTTTAAAAAGGTAGTCAACGCATCTGTAACCCTCGGGTGTGGCAGGTGTCCATGGGCGGTGGTATTCACTTAACATCAGGTTAAGTGAATACCATTATGCGAAAAGTTGCCAAACGAGCAGATGGGTCCATCTGCTCGTTTGGCAACTTTTCGCATAAAAAAAAAAAAATTCGAGCCATGATAGTCGGAAGTGATAGATTGTTGTCTAAAATTGACAACGAATGCATTATATCTTGTATAAATAACTTAGGAGTACATGTCACCGAAATCAGCTATGAATCGTCTTTGCAACCTTACGAACTCTATACTGTCTGAAGAATTCCACTCCTTTTTAAAAAAAATAATGCTCGTTCAGACATTTAAATTACACATAATTGATTACGCTAGTATATGTTACCCAGATTTAAAGCAAGATCTTCTTAACAAGCTAGTGCGCAATTATATCCTTTCGTTTAAATAAGTTTTCTGTGCTGCTTTGGTTTTTTGAGCGTTGGAACGCATCTAACTCGCAAGTTTTGTATATGTAAACGGATAGCGGCGAACACCTAACAACAACATTGTAAGGCCTTGATACCGATGCTTATAATTTTCGTCCCTACAAATCACAGTTCGGATTTATAATAACGTTGCAACGTATCTTAGATTGGCAACGTCGGCGCACTCGAGTATAGGTGCCCTTCACCTGAAAGCCGCGGGCCTTAACGGCGGTCCCAACACTCGAGAAAATTTCCATTTCCCCGGCAGGTGTTCATTGCCAATTTCTACGTCTAATGAGCGCACCTGCCTACTTCGCTAGCCGGTTGCCGTGTTGCGCCCGTTTCAAATCGGTTTTTGCATCACGATGACATTGCAAATTACTTCCTGGCTCATTAATGACTCTCAAAGATTTTTATCTACGTTATCTAATCGGAAAAACAATACGGTAATATCGACGCAATATATTCTTCAAGAGGACTACACGATATTTTGTTACTTCACATAAATAAAAATTACTTAAAGCATGCATTTTACATAGGTCATATGCATGGATGCTTAAAGATATCTACGCAAATTAGGTATCCTTGGTATCCCTAAATTTTAAAGTGTTGTCTGCTAATATATAACACTAGACACCTCACGTAAATCTATTAAGAAGAGTTGTAAACTTAATACATATTTACAACTCAATATATTAGACAATCTCTAATCATTGACAATACCACAATTACGGTAATTTAAAATAGAGCTTGTTCTTGTTGCAATAATTTATGATGACTACATTTCTATTAAGATCAGTGACAATATAATAATATTAAAAAAAATCAAATTATTTTAAGAACATAAGATATAATGATACTGTTTTAAACTCGATTCAAAGGCACGTTACTAATGTCTCTAAATAAATAGTTGTTGGCTTTGAACGAAGTTACAGCTGGTCAGATGGAGTAGGTTGAAACTGCGTGCCTTCAGATCGAGTTTCCCTCTTTGGTCGTTTCATGACTACTAACGATACTTTTTAAGCTGTTCCTACGCATTAGTAATGCGTTCGATGACCAGGTCGCCCACGAGAAACTTTCAAATCATTTTATTATTACGTTTAAATTACAAATTAAACTGTTTACTAACCGTCCTAATTAACTTAAGAGCTGAGGTTACATAGCTCTGTAAATTGATTTTGCTCAGTGTGTTTAGTGTGTGTAGCTTAACATAAGAAAATCACTACATAGTATAAAACAAAGTCATCCCGCTGTCTGTCTGTCCCTATGTATGCTTAGATCTTTAAAACTACGCAACAGATCTTGATGCGGTTTTTTATACTAGATAGAGTGATAAAGGAGGAAAGTTTATATGTATAATACATTTCATCCTGCGAAGCCGGGGCGGGTCGCTGGTCTATTTTATAGAATACTTCAAAAATAAAATTTCTCTAGCATTTTACTACAACTTTAACTTAAAAATGCAGTCGAATTGAGAACCTCCTCCTTTTTTTTAAGTCGGTTAAATATGTAAATAAACTTTTGTGTTCCATTCATTCGGTAGAGCATAGAAGGCCGGCTACGAATTTCTTTCAACGCTAGTCATTAGCGGCGATTTGTATTGACACCTATGTCCGCTATGTACTCAAATAATAAATTTCCTACCGACAACGGAACAATGGAGCTTCATTTAAACTGTAGGTGTTTAATCAGAGATCGTATGCGATTGGATGAGGGAGGCAGGTGGCGGGCGGCGGCGGCCATTAGACGCGTTTCCTATTAGAATCGTGTTAGAGAGCCCATTCCGTGATTATTAGAGGCTGGCAGGTGCGATGCGCCCACGTACAAGTGCATTCATCTCTCGGCACGAAGCTAACGGAGTTCCGACAGGCGCTTTGTATCTCCAAATGTTCGGTGATGGTCGTAAACTTTGTGGCCGCTTGTTATTTTAAATGGGCTTTCACAATGTATTAACGGTACTGTATTATGTCCCGTAGACTTTTAACCACTCAGCCCACAATGTTATAGAACTTCGTCAATGGTCGATTCGTATTCACGTTCCTCATTTGTTTCGAGGCCTTCAATTGCGAACCGAACTTATATTACACTTTTTTAAAATGAATTTTATGTTTGTATCTTAATTTTTACGACATTTTAGTAGAGTGGATTATGTGAAGTATGTAAAACAAAGAAACATTATAAAATTAGTTTAATTTTGTGTAATGTGCTGTCTATTCATCGATAGGTAATTTTAGCATGTCATGAAAAAGTAAAAAAAGTTAAGTAACATCCTATAAATATCCCACTTCTGGGCAAAGGCCTCCTTTGTACAGAGAGTATTAGGGCATAGTACACGCGGCCCCACTTCACATATGTACGAAATGTTTTTTTTTTTGTTATTATTTCGAAAATATGCAAGTTTCCTCACTTTGTCCCATTCACCACTGTGCCCTTGTTAAGTCAGCACCTAAAATTATCAATTTCATTGGTGCCGGCACAGGGGTTGGAACTCAGATTTCTCGAGTATATGGAATTAAAAGCGAGCGCTTGGACAATCAGCTATCACGGCTTGAAACCATTATAATATTTTGTTGTTGTTCTGTTTCCTGTCTCAGAAGAAAATTAGGTAAAACTCGTCTTTAACTACACATCATAGAGAATCCCAAATCATAGAACACAGACCAGGTAGAAGTTTGAGAAAACAAAAGAAATGATTTGTGATTGAAAACGTGCATTGCCATTGCGTGAATATACAATTTATTCTTCTTTTATAAAAAAATATGCTTCTCTATCTTCCCGCGCATTTTCTAACGTATTCAAATGGTAAACGACCCTTAGCAAAGTACGAACGGCTTCTAATACACGTAGCTAATTCGAAACTAATCCTGCCTAGCGCTAGCGACCGAAGCCCGCCTGAGACGCCTAACGCTTTTCTAAAAGCTACCACCTGTCGCGGCACTTTTTAATCGTGTTACTTACCATACCATATACGTAGTCGCCTAGAATTACACTCCACGCCATAGAGTGTGCAACGGTAGAGACATGGCAACTTCTTGTATACACGGGAACAATCCGCATTGCTAAGTTAAAACATATTATATTATTATTCCGTTTTGGCCGTTTTCACATTACTTTATCACTTATTTTATTTATTATTCCGGACGTTTCAGACATTTAGGGACGGACGCAGGCGTTTTTATTACGCTGGGCGTTTTATTAACCGTTGAAAATTACGTTGGAAAATTTAATCAAAATCATATTACATCATTTATAACACAAACAAGGAGAACAATAACAGAGTTTCTTGTCGGTTCTGTTCTGGACAGCTCTAAATAAGAGTGATATTTTTTTAAAGTTCAATAAGAGCTCAATATTCAATATGACCTTTGACTTTAAAAGAGTCTACGTTATAATACTATATAATATATACACAATATAATATATTACCGTTATTATATTGTGAAACATGATAATAATGCGTGCTTTTTGTAAATTATAATTATTAATAAACATTTTTTTATGGAGACTAGATTTTAAGAACATTCGTAATAACGGAAAGGTATCTAATAATCTACATAAATGTACTTGCACACTTCGAGTACATCTACTTTTTTATTAACAAAAAACAAGAACATTTCGAACCGAATATATTTTTTATTTGATTTATCTAAGGAGTCGAAGGTCCACTACAAATGAATTGTGTGTACCGCATGGGAGTTAAACTAGATGCAATGCAGAAGGAATTTTTAAAATCCGTTCATAAATACCCAAGAACTGAGGTAGGTACCGAAAATAAAAATTACAACCGAATAGGGAACCTCCTTCTTGTTGAAGTCGGTTGACAATAAATCATTTTAAGCGCTTAATAAAAAACAGTTTTTGTTCGCTGCGACGATTTTATGACTTTTTTACGATAAAACCGTATCTATCATAAGATATCCGGCATAACGACGATAGCTGGATGTGATACAGGGAAATGAATGTTCTGATATGCATATATAAGGCTGATGTAGATAAAATCATATGTAACTTTTCATTCGTTGAAATATTGCATAATTATGACGAAACCTTGCTGAATTTAAATTAAGGAGATTTCATGCAATTCCTATATCTACACGTTATTTATTGTCCTCTTAAACGAATATGAAAATAGTTCAATGTTTTTTATTGTGATGTCTCAATATCGAACGAAGGGTGATGTGAACGAATATCGAACGAAATTGTATTGTTGCCTTGTAGAATCGTGTCCTAGTCCCTAATTTTATCTTAAATAAAATAAATTGTTGTGAAAATTTAGTTAAATGGCAATATTTATAAAAGTATGTACTATTGGTGTGGTAATTCATTGTAGTAATTGAAAACTTGTTTTAACTTTCCTTAATAAAAATGGACGATGTATTGTTACGGTTACACTGTATTGTATATTACTTATAATTAAATTGAAATATACAATATGTGTGTATTTTTCATTTCTTCACAGGATCCATATTTCGTGGGTGTTACGCTTTATTAGGCGAAAGAAGGTTCGTTGGATGTCTGTTTTTTTTTTTGCAAATTTTGTGCAGATATAAAAATTAAATTGAGTACTGGTACGTGATAGCAGAGAATATACCGTAGAGTTGGTCATTGATGTTCATTGTCACAGAAATTGATTAGGGCAAGGGCTTCCTCCACCACTTCATCCACCCTAAGTAAATTAACTATGACGCCACGTTATTTAGAGGAAAATGCAAAATTATTGCAAGAAAACTCTAGAAAAAACAAAGTCACTTACCCGTATACTCCGTTAAATAGAAGGAACAGATCAACTTGTGAGCGAATGCTGATGCCTTCAGTGCTTTTATTACATCTGTTCCGAAATCCGTTTCTTTGTCCATTTGGACTCGGTTCAACAGCCTATTGCTTTTCCTGTATGCACAGATACATTTCGTAATTAATGTCTCTGTATTGTCCTCGTCTATGTACTTTGTTCTGATAATAAGAAAATGTTTTAATAAGTTCTATATGGAAAAGGGGTTATTTTTGTTCTGGTTTAATTGTTATGGTTTGTTTAGTATTAACATATTAACATATTAAGGTTATTTATAGAATTAAAAACAAAACTCTACATTCCTTTTTCAGACTGCATTAGACAGTTAATATTATTTATAATCATTTTTCTTGTAAGTTACATAATAGTTGGATATAATATATAATTTACTACACGGATCACGCGATGGTTAAGATGCCTAATCTAGATGTGTTTTGAGTCTGAGATTTACATTTTGTGAAACCTCCAAAGGCACAGAGATCTTGCACCGTAGTCGTTTCGTGGACCGAAAAACTACTGATAGCATCGGCGATTTCTGATGGCTTTACCGTACAAGCCCCTTGTCGGAGTTTCTTCAGTCTGTGGGCGGTCATAGTCCTGCGGTTAACAGACGTGATTTGAGCGCTCTAACGCTAGCAGCCGAGTCCGTACTAAGCGTGTTCCTTGCTGTCACCTGCCATTGCATTCCTTGCCGTGATTACACCGCACCTGTGCCCAGAGATAGCTTCGAGGATGTAATGTGCGTGTACTCAGTTTTATCGCGTCGAGAAACGTCCTGAACTTGCATCACTATGCAGTGAACACTTCTTAACAGC
This sequence comes from Iphiclides podalirius, assembly GCA_933534255.1. Classification (NCBI taxonomy): domain Eukaryota; kingdom Metazoa; phylum Arthropoda; class Insecta; order Lepidoptera; family Papilionidae; genus Iphiclides; species Iphiclides podalirius. Next base: position 9,881,725 of record OW152823.1, on the reverse strand, counting down.
GGGGTAATCATTTAAATAAAAATATTGAAAATAATACGTCATTACCACTATAGTAAAGAAGACGTGATAACCTAATATGTAAATCTGTTTTCTTTGCATTGATTTTATAGTTATTACATATAATGTATGAAAGTTTAATTGTAATCATATTTATTGATTCGAGACATTTGTAAGATGTTAAAAGCTTTTAAGGTATGTAATAGGTGCAAAACACAGTCGTTCATACATCATTTTTCTATCTTCTCTGTTCTATCTCTATTCTTCATTATTTTGATTGAGGCTGTTATTTTCAAAGTCAAGCTTGTATTACAAAAAAAAATAGATAATAGAGTAAGTGGAACCGAGGATGCAGGTTGTAACAATGTAAGCAAAGTAAGTTTCTTCATAGCGTAGCGTCGTAAAATAAGATGTAGCAATGGATGATGTAGTGTTAATAATATAAAATTTGAGGACAAAATTATCTATTGATTTCCTTAGTGCGTGGTAATTAAGAGATCTCCTTGTTACTTAGGACGTACCAATAATCTATTTTCCTAATACATATATGTTGTTTAGATAACAAAAATGAGAACAATGGAACGCGACCAACACCGTTATATCCATTATGTTATAATTTCAGATATTTCAAGCGTAAAACAAAGTTTCATATTGAAGTTTAAAAAGGACACCGAATTTTAAACTGAAAATTTTAGCGCCTTCGTTAACAGTCTCACTATGGTGGGTGTTAATTTAACATAATGACGTCTACGAGCTCTGATTCGAAACCCTTCCAAAGCCAATGTTGGTGTAATTTATTTACGTACTTAGCGATGAGTTCAACACTTCGACTAAGGTCATTCGGGTTTCGTTTTCCCGCTAAACCCATATCGGATAACCGCCAGATATCAAAAATTGGTTCGTAGAAGTTCGTAAAATTACTTTATCATTAAAATAATATTTGTTATGACATATTATAAAACATAACTTTTCACTTTATGTTAAAGTTATAGTAAACATAAAGTGTCCATTTAGAATATGCAATGTGTCTAATGTAGTGTGTAAACGAATTTGAGGAAGCGAAAATTTTCGTCATCAATGTTAAAGCATCATCACCTATGTAATAACTAGTTGGCGAGTATTTAATTTTTATAGATTTATGCTACTGGCAGTATGTGAAGGTTATTGATGGCTTGTCGAAGTGCTTTTACTGGCCACTTGGTACCCACTACATCCTGGCGCCGGTTTGTGCGCAATCGCCGACTGAATTTTAAACGGACGCTCAAAATAATTGGCAGATTTATAGAGAGCTGTAATTAAACTGCAATTTTATCGAGGTATATCAATTATAATGTTCTACTTTGTCGAACGTTTTTCTAAAGTTTTGAGATTAACAACACTAGATGATTATTTAACAATCAATTAACACGTGCGAGCAATTTACTCAAACAAAATTATATGAGTATGTTTGTCTGTCTGAAATATGGCTATAGGTCTCAGAAAGAATTTAATACCTACTTTATGTGTTAATGACTCAACAATCTCCCTCATGCATTACAGCATTGTCAATTTAAAAACTATAATTATTAATCTTATCCTTTAAATGAGCAATTATTGTATATATATATATATATATGTATATATATAATCGAAATTTCGGAAATTTAGTATGTGCGTAGATTCGGGGGCGCAAAATCGATCTAGCTTGGTTTTATTTTTAGAAAATGTCCTTTTATCCCTGTTTTCAGGGAAAGAAAAATATCATTCGATTATGACAGTAAATTTCGGCGCAAAATAAAATGTTATAATAGCTCGGTCGGTAATCGGGCGGCCCCAAAACAGACGGCCGTGGTTCGTATCACGATCATTTACACACTTATTTTTTTAACTTTTTTTTCTATACTACATCATTTTCTTTATTTTCTTTTTTTTTATTTCCAAAATACATAATTTACAAAAAAAAAAAACGAGCAAAGCTCGGTCCTCCAGGTACTATCAATTTAAAGATCGGTTAAAAATTATATATTCCAGTATCGATGTTTCACTCCTTATTCTACCCTTTGATTCCATAGGCATAACTGATTTTTATAATATTTAGCCTTCTGTGATGCCGTGTGTACTTACTCGTATATACCTATTATTGTATGATACTAAGACCTTTTGTTGATTTGCCTATCGTTATTATATGCTTTACATGTTTACGTTATATGTCTGGAGTTCTAGTTAACGTAAGTGTTATGTTCCAGTTGTATTATTCATAACAAGATGAAAAAGAAAAGATACCCAAGGCTTCTGACTCACTAAAGTACCTTTATATGTGCATGATAAATTTCAACAACATATTTCATTGATGCAAGGATACGTCAACTTATCGATAAGTGATAAGATATATACTGTATGTATACATATAAAAATAAAAATATATATTAGATAGTCATTGGAATTACATTGATAGTTTTTATTTGCTAAGAGATACGTGCTTGCGTGCGTGCGTGCGTGCGTGCGTCCCCTGTCTGCTTCTCTACACTTCTCTCCTTCTTCTCTACACGGGTCTAGTTTGTTGAACCGGTGGTAGTTTTTTGACGTTTATTAAGAACTTAAAATAAGGCTATATAGAATGAAGACATTTGGAATTAAAAACAATTTGTACGTTTGTTTGTGTATCACTACATAGTATAAAACAAAGTCGTCCCGCTGTCTGTCTGTCTCTGTATGTATGCTTAGATCTTTAAAACTACGCAACGGATCTTGATGCAGTTGTTTTTACTAGATAGAGTCATTCAAGAGAAAGGTTTATAATTATAATAAATTGCACCCGTGCGAGGCCGGGGCTGTTCGCTAGTAGTCTGTAACTCATTGTTCTTTAATGTTTGGAAATTTAAAATCCGAGACTTTGTTTGGCATGGGCCCGTGAACACGAGACAGACAGACAGAGTTACTTTCGCATTTATAATATCGGCGGGACACTAGTTCCTTATAAGAAGTTTTTAAATAAAAGTTCTTTTAATGAAAAAAATCATTTTATTTGTTCATTTTTCGTCAATAGCAGCAAACATAAGATTTTAAATGGTGTTTATATTGTGAAATTGTTGAGCAGTTATAGAAATTATAGCGTTTGGACACGAAACACATTTGAGCAGTAGGTAATGAGAGATTTTAAAGCTTACCGTTTAACTAGATACATTGTATCTAGCTTAACGGAAAGGCAGACCTTTTTATTAGGAAGACCTTTAAAGTGTTGAAAAAATGAGGAAGAAAAAATCAAGTAAATCGCATAAAAATCCTCAAACAGAGTATATCAACCAATAAAAGGGGCTGACGGATGACACAGCTCTATATGACATACACACAAATTCAACGTGCAGTGTAATTATACCTTTATTTGAATATTCATCGCAGCGATGTCAACAGTGCTCAAGCTAAACGCCGTCGCGTTATCCGGCTTTGCCTCTAATCGAGACTAGTCCGTGTGGCAACTGGCAACCCCGTCATTACCAACGGAAGGCAACCGGCCGCTGTGCGGCCAGTTGCTACGTGGACCTCGGCATTATGATGCGTAATTTACGCCCGCTCGGCCGCTTCCAGGAGACATATTTTTCAAGATAATCGCTATCAACGGCATTCCAAGATGGCCGACCGTACTTTAGGAAGCGTCGTGTCAAAGGGCGCGGGCTCACACGCGGCAATCTCTGCGTGGTATGCCGCAACGGGCATCTTGATGGACGTATAATTTGTCAAACTGGCATTTAACGATGGTATTAAGGGAAACTTTTAATTTGATTCGAGATAATGTTTCATTTTGGTCTACCTTCAGGTGGTTTTATTTGGAAACGCACCTGTCTAAGAAGAGGCTATGTAGGCTGTTGACTACTTAAAATAAATTATTACTATACTAAAACTACTATACTGTACTCTTTAATTTGATTAAAAATTAATAATATATATAATTAATAAATTATAAATTCTACGATTATAAATTGTTTGTTGTTTATATAAATTCTTACATTAATTTTACATTTTGAACAAGCATGTAGCTTTACATTTAGTGCACTGACTAAACAAATTGTACACTATTGCGCAATATTAACTAAACGTGGCTTCGACCAATGCAAATACAAGGATGAGATTGCTTTTTTATAATTGGATATAACTCGTTAATGGCAAAACAAACATTAGGAACTTTACTTGTATCCTAAAGCAAATATGGAATACTTATTTACTTTTTCGCTTGCCATAACATATATTAATGCGTAATGAATTTTTTTTTTTTGCGGAAAGGTACACCTTCAAAAATCAGCAACGCACTTGTAGCCATCATTATATGGGGCTGCAAATATGTTGTAATCTTATAATCTTTTAATAACAAACATCCAGATCCGGGAATTATTTGTAGGTCACACAAATACTTGTCCCGTGTGGGAGTGGAACCCACGACCCGCGACGCCGTAGCCAATAGCTTAACAAAGGCGCCATCGAGTCATCCGACTGTCTTTCGTATAAAACAAAATTCGTTTTAACGAAAATTATTTGATAAGTTGCACTAGTGCGAACTTATAAGGCAGTCTTAAAATAACTCCTTTGTATTCTCGCTGGTAAACCCAGTATTTTACGTCTGTTTACGAACATATTCGTGTAAAAAAATTTAATTTGATAAAAAAATCGGTAAATTCTACCTGACTGTCGAAGTTGTGTTATGTTTTTCGAGCCTACGTCTACCAACCTTTTGGCGGATTTCAACGTATAAGGTGCATATAAATAAACGGTGTATTGTATGCATTTCAGTTGTGAGAGTGACATAGGGTAGATATATTATTTTAATCTCGTATGAGGAAAATAATAATTAAGTAATTTATGCTTGTATTACATTGATTTTGTTATTTTGACTAAATAAAACCTACAGTAAGTTTTCAAGAGTATGTTTTAAAATAAACTTACTTTTATCCATTACCAAAATAATATTACTGTATGCTTAAAATTGTGAAGACCTCATTATCAAATGTTGTGCTGATAAGCTGACCGTCACATAAAAAATTATCTCGGAAAGTAAACTTTTTTGTTTATCTTGATAACTTGTACCGAGTGCCTCATTTGCAACGTCGTGACAAGTTAATGGTAATCTTGCGATGAGCTGGTAAGTATAGTCATATCATATATACATACCAATAATTATGGAATCTTTTGATTTTCATTTTACGGCACATCGAACTTTTGGTTCTTCATAGCACGGTGGCTTTCGATTATATTTTAATGAAAAATTTAGAACCTAGAAGTAAGTAAAAAACAAAACTTTTCGCATTATCATTTGAAGTAATATAAAAGTAAGTTATTGTTATGTACACACCAACAGTATACAAGGCACCAGGATAAATTATATGAGTGTATGTAGCAAATATGTCAAATTCAATCTGTTCGTGTTAGTTTTTTAGTGTTAGTATTAAGTATCAAAATATAGATATATAGATGCCGCCACAAGGCTCTATTTATCTATATTTTGATGCTTAATACAAACTAAAAAACTAACAGTTCGTTCTTTCCCTTTTTATATTTTTTCATTCATTTTACGATGAAGCTTTCTGGGCTGTTGTACGCAAACCCGATTATTGAGTTAGTCAATTCACACAATTCAATTACGAAAAAAATTGCAATAGTTCCACGATTATGCGACTGAAGCCATTAGGTAGAATTACAACAGTAAAATATGTCTTGACCTTTAACCGGACGTAACTGCCGGTCCACGGAAAAATATATAACCACAAAGAACGAAACAAATCCAACATAAGAAATATTACCATGTAAACGTGTTCAGTAATATTTCTTTGATACGAAAGTAATATATCATGTTCGCACACAGTGCGTCACGCAATCGTTTATCTAATCCTGTTGTGACAACTGTTAGAGATACATGGTGGGTGTCAGATATAAAATTAACTGAAAACCTAATCAAATATAATAAATAACTAGTAATATAGCTAATTATTCAGTTATAGTTTCGAACAACGAAACAAACATACTTGTATTAATTCTTAGGGGATTTTTATGTTTTACAATTTAAAACCTTAAGAACAAAACAAACATTTTTGGGGTTCCGTACCTTATAAGCTAAAAGGAACCGTTTTAAGATCACTCTCTTTTCCGTCTGTCTGTCCGTGTGTCACCATCGATTATTTCGGGAACGAGTGGACCTAGCAAAAATATATATATGTTGGTATTAATTTCAACTTACTAAGGCCATACCCGCTCCAGAGAAAATCGGTGGTAATTATTTACAAATTTTATTGTGGCGGTATAATGGGTAGGTAGTTCTACTACCGGTCAAGCGTAATATCCCTCTACAATACCAGAAGAAGCTTGACTTGTGAATTTGGTCCATTCTAAAAACTAGGAAAGGGATCAATGAAAGTCGAGTAAAGGAACACTTAGTTGACGTGAAGCAATCACGTTTGAAGAAGACCATTCTAATTAACTGCTAATAACTAACTTCCTATTAACTACTTTACTAATAACAATATAGCGCACTTTATTAAAAGGTGCCATTTCATCTGCAACCCTACGGGTGTTACAAATGTCCATGGGCGGCGATTATCACTTAACATCCGAATAATAAAAAAAATCGATAAAACTCAAATCCACCCAAGAGGACATCGATTTCTTCCAATTCCAACAGAGGCTATAAAAATAAAAGCAAATTCTAATTTCCTTAGAGACGATTGGGGGACGTCATCAGCTAGTGATGTGCTTATAATATTAAAATTGTAAAACTACAAGAGTTCAGGATAATGTAAGCTCTGTTTGCGTTAATCGGAATAGATAAACTGTGGTCGGGACACGCAACAACGCTGTCGCTCGAATAGACAGGCTCGTCCGTGGAAGTACCTACCTCACACAAGACCAGCGTCACACAGGGGTGGAACTCTATACAAGTCGCCCCGTCAGCCCTATAGTCTCGGGCTCATAGACTAGAGCTAAGGTATCCCCTGCCTGTCGTAAAAGGCGACTTAAAGGGGACACGGATTGGCAGCAGCACGGAGTGGTCACATGCTGCAAGACGGCGAGGAAATCGGGGAAGGTTTATCCTTCTCCGAGGCGTGCTCACGCGCAGTACTGAGGGACACCGTAGCGTTCCGTAGGAGATCCCTATCTTTTTTAGATTTCCCCCCCGATACAAAAAAAAAGTGGCGGAATTCCGTATAGACCAAGTAGCTAGTAATTTTCGGGCGGCAAAACTTGTTGCGAATATTTTTAGTAGTCGCTTTTCGCCTCTCGCTCCTTCGTGCAGGAGATATTCCGTAAAAAATGTAATAAATCAAGCGGCCATGATGAGTATAATACCGAAGATTACTTAAAAATGTAGAGCGTCGGGCGTATATCCCGAAAGACGCAATTTTAAATCATCGCAGCAGCGAAAAACTTCTCATCCAGTTTCTACATTTTTTTTACAAAATATCATCGATTTATCTTGCATTAACCGTCCATTGCTGAATATACATAGGTCTTCCCTACAAACTGCCATGGAGCACGATCCTCCACCACCATGAGCTACCTGCATCCATCGTCTTCTCGAACATTTGCATCGCCACTCCATCTAGCAGTCTCTTCCTCTTCCTATACTGTGATGGCCAACTTGCACTGCCAAAAGGTTTTCGAGTGGTTGTCACTCGAAAACCTTTCTTCCTTATCAGTTATCCGTTCCACGAGCTATATTCTACTAGGCCGGCCACTTGCCACTTCAGCTTACGGATCTTTTGAGCTATACTTATTACTTATGGTAGTAAAACATATACTCATTGCGAACTATATCACGCAGAGAAATACTAAGTGTAGCCAGCTTCATAGCTTGCTTCGTCAAATCCGAAATAAAATGCGATAAAATCCGTAAAATGTTTTTAACTATGTGTAGCATTCGTGTAATTGACAAGTATATAAGAAAAAAAAAAAAATAAGTAGAAAAACATTCGTTTATAACATTGTAAAATACTGCTGCATATCTGCAATTATACGTCGACTTTAAAATTAAAAATGAGGCCTTAATTTATGTTAAGATAAATTGAAAGTGAAAGTCGTGCATAAAGGACGATTTTCATTAAAAGAATTTTGAAATTTTATTCAAATCTCTTCCATCAGTCAAATTTGTCTTTTAAATTAGAATCTACTAGAGCATCTACTACAATATTCAACCTGATAAAAAACTACCTGTGAAGCAATCAATTTAGATTCCAGTCCGTACACTCTAATATGGATGTGTCACATTCTACACTACCTCAATTTGTTCATCCATACGAAATGGCCTTTTTCATGATAATTAACTAGGCGTAAAATAAAGTATCCATACTCATAACTTATTTAATGATGCCAAACTGGTTGGTGCCGACAAAATATCTGAAACTCCACTGTTTTAAAAAAATTCATTCATACATCCAAGAAACTTTTAATAGGGCTTCTGTATTTGTTTCCCAATACATTAATTATGTGCTAGCTATTAGTTTCACAAAACTTAAAATGAATAACAGTATTTTGTACCACATCTTGTTTTCCTTCAAGAAGCTAAGAGAAATTAGCTGAGAGAATTTTTTTGGTTTGTATAGAATCAGTTATTAAATTACAGCATGGCGTCAAAGCGTTCAATATTGATAGTTCGTTTCTTCAACGAAACTAATTAGTTTGAATGAACCTTCTACATACATTTTAAGATGTTTCTTATACGTGGAGATTTATATGGTATGTATCGTTTTAATAGTCGATTGAGTAATTAAATATGTCTGATAATTATTTGTTAATTTGTTTTGACTTTTACTAATTAATATAGTCATAGGCATATATAGCAGGGGGCCGGGTGGGCCATGCCCACCCCAGTATCATATAGTGCCCACCCCAGGATTTAGGTTACCGGTTCGAAATTCTAGGCTGGATACCTAAGAAACTTCATAAAATCTTTGAAATCAAATAATTATCTTCAGCCGGGAAATCTATGTAGATACTTAGTTTTTATTATATACTATTTTACAATAAATTCCGTTGATTTACTTGTGTTAGCTGTACTTTGTTTTATCGAGCTAAGAAGGTAGAAATATAAATACTTTTACCAAATAACCGTAGTTTCACTTTGCACAACAATAACACACTAATGAAACACCACTCTAACAATTTAATTTCTGATACCGATTGGGCAGCACTATCGCGTATACTTCTTGTTGACAGCCAGAGAAAGACGAAGATCAGATGAAGGCCATGAAATGCTTCATGCAGCTACATTTATACCTCATAGAATGACACTTCTTTTAGTGTTGCCAACAACTTCAAGGAACGACTTCCTTTAGAGTTGCCAACACTTGTACTAAACACTGTACACAACGTACTAACTATTAATTAATTAATACTACTATTATAAATTAATAAAAATCATTAACGATAATGAACTGTTACTTTTATAATGCCACGCATAGTTTGATTTTTTTTTTCTGGTAAAGGCCCAGGCCCACCCTGAAAAATAACCCTAGATACGCCAATGAATATAGTGCGACCCGACAAATAATATTAATGAATCATTACAAACAAAATGTTTCCTGATAAGGGCTATGAATAAAGATTTTACTAAATTAAAGTAAGAATTTATCTCATAAACTTTTTAGTTGCAGTATGGTTTTGTTGTCGTATCAGGAGATCAAAGAGAAAGCTGAACGTTGGGAGGCACGGCAGGTGCCGTCGAGGCAAAAGTAAAGATATTGTCCGTGATAAATGTTAAACGTTTCCCGTTCGGATTAGGCCAAGGAAATAACGCAACGTGTTCGATGGAGAAGAACTTAATACCAGAAAGCCGTTGATCGTAAGTAACGGCGCACGGTACTCGCTCTGAATACCATCGCGAAGAATAATCTCTATCGCCGAAATGGTGAGCGGACGATGGAGCTCGGGTTTTTCCGCGTCGACTTGTTTGTGCGAAACGTCGGATGGAATTTGGCGGGCTGCGGGCTAAGTTCCGCGTCGCGCGGCGCCGACCGGCCCAGGAATGCAGCCTTGCTTAGCTCCACTCGCGATTTAGATATGCCCGTGTACCGATACATGTTTTCGGATACAGTTCTGGGATGGCGTTGTGCAAGCGTAGACAGGTTTACGACACTAATTTTGTCACTAATGTGAACTTTTTCTAATATTAAAATCGTTTTTTTTTATGCCTATTTCATTTATCAATAGCTTTAGTTACATATTATGTAACTAAAGTTACCTTCCTTACGTCTTTATGTATATTGTCTATTAAATAGTGACATATAAAAAAAGAAAGGGCGCCGTCTATATTTATGTATTATGTATTCTCTATTGCGTATACTTTACCTTGCACGATGCACACTTAAGTTGAAAATGTACTATAGAATACAATGCGTAATTAAAATGTTTACATAAAAATGTTAAGCCTCAGATGATAGCAGTAAATGATTTTCCTTTCGTCGACAAGTAGCCGAAATAATATTTGTCATGATGAAAATATTGTGTCAAGACTGTCAGTTGAGTCTGTGACATCATTTGATCGATGTTAGATTTTGGAGGTCGACCAAGATACATTGTTGAAAGAAGTAGCATAATATAAAATCACAGAAGACAATCCTTTCATGACATTACTCGTATTATATATTAGCGGTCTAGTTTTTAGAACGTCTAACCACATTTTAATGCTATGATGCTATTTAAAAGTACTATCAACATACATTCAACATTCATTCAGTGAAAGAATGATTTAAAAATCAATGGAGGAGGTGGTAAGGATTGTTAATATCTCACACATATTCCGCGTTTTCAGCCTTTCCGTAAACTTGGATTTTGACCATTAAATATAACGATGAAATTCACCGTAATATTTGCTATGTGATTTTATTTATCTTCACCGTGTCCATTTTGTTATAAAAATGTTTTAGTTTGCTTGAAAAAGCCTAATTTCTAGCAAATTGTATAAGATGTAAAAAAGTAGATCGAAAATTGTGAAGTGAGTAAACGAACGTTATTTAAGCAAGAAGTTATTATATTTCATAAAAACATGTGCCTGTATACTGACGGAGTATAGTTCTGCTATTTTTTTTAATACTTTAATATTTTTCTCCGAAACATATATCCTTATTGCCGTTTTGAGTCTCTTAGACGTAAGATATGGGTAATAAATATCTCTTACACAATCCAATGGAAGGGTTACAGAGTAATATCCAATCCAATAAAGTTCGCATAAAAAGGTTAATTAGTAAAGTAAATCAAAAAAAGTTTCGATTCGAACAAATTCCATTAATGTATTTTATGGTATACATTATTTTCTCTATTGTATTAAAACAGCATTATATCAACCTTTGATAGAACCGGAGATATCTTGTATATGTATCACTTGTAATCAAAGTCCTTATTTATAAATTTATTATTCATTATCAATTACTTAGATTAAACTATAGAAGCATTTTTTAACCAGAATACTGAATTAGCAATTATTTACGAAAGAACATATCGAGACTTAAGGCGTACTTAAATCTTATTTATGTAAAGGATTACCTCTGGTCGCAATATGGGTGGTCCCCAAATATTCGAACAAAACGTAGTTATGGCCCTCGATGAGTATCCAACGGACTTGGGAGATAGTCCGTGGAACGGGGAGTTTTATTTTTAAATTATTTAACGAGTTCTGTGCTGCTACTTGAGACATTTTTATCTTTCTATGATATTTTAATGAGGCTTTATTTGCGAGTGAATTATGTTAATTGGTTTCTGAATGAGTGCCTTGTTTAAATTCCATAAGACCGATCTCAAATATTTGTTTAACAAATGACATTAAAGATATGAGGCGGATATTTACGAATGCCTGCTGTGATCGGACAGGGGTATTCCCTTTTCACATTTTATTTGATTTCGAATTGCAAAATCAAAGCATAGACAATATTGAATAATATTCTGTGATTAAGCTTTGATTATTTTTATATTTACAAATTTGGTTAAACGTACATATAATATTGTCTGTCTGTCGGTTGTCTGGAAGAAATCACCTTCTGAGCGATAAGACCGCATATTGTACTTCCTTTTACATTCATTTGTAATTTGATTTTTATATTATATATATACATATATATATATATATAGAGTTTTGTTTTAAAATATGTAATGAATAATATGATGAAGATGGATACAGTTTCTAAAAGATGATCATCGTAGAAGTTAACTAATCAGCAGTCAAATGTCATTTGAGTTGCCAATAGGATGGCCAAACTCTCTGAATTGATTAGAATGATCAGAAGCTGATTAGTTGACTTCTACGATGATCAGTCTTTCAGGAACCGGGCGTAATTGTCGCAGCCAAATTCCCTAATCATCGTACCCCGAGAAAGTTGTTATATCAACGCCTTAAGCGAATAAATAGCAATATTTGTAACCAAAGATTATAAATGCACTTATGTCAGTTCACTGGGCCGTTATCAAATGGAAGCGCCTATTAGTGTCTTTTGAGGTAAACTTATTTTGTCGGTTAAATTGTTTTTATAAATATAAGAATGTACATCATGATCAAATATTAAATGTTTTCTTGTTAATACGCGAACATTGAAGTAAGAAATTAAACACAATTTAAATTTCGATTAAACTTAATTTAAATTTTAAACGTTTCGGTATACTTTAGTTGTAAAGTATGAGGGGCTCATCTGTGACCATGAATATTGATTCATGGTCACAGATGAGCTCCTCATTTAGTGATTAAATCAATTTTTCACGTGACTAATGATAGTGTTTTTATATGTACCATGAAAGAATATCCATTCCCTTTAACAGGTCTCTTACTGCTCTACTATAATTTATGTCTACAGTCTTACTGACTTTAAATTTTTATTTGCACAGTCAATTACTACTTTTCTGTCATATGCTATAATTTCTTCTACTTTTAAAGTAATAATACGCTCTGAAGTAACCTTATGATCCCAGACAATAGTATAAATAATACAATCTGAAACGATTATGTATAAAAGAGTGGGAAAAATCCTTTCACTTAATCGAGAAATTAAGCAGTGAGCTCTACCAAATAAATTTGTTCCGATAAGTTATAACGAGCGAGGTGTCTCATTCGCCTTTCACCGTTTAAAATGGCGCGAAAGATTTGCACTGATATCGGTGGCATCGCTTTATGTATTGCCCTGTTGGTCAGCGCAAGCAAATTAATAAATGAATACCGTATCCGAGTAGAGCCACGGCGACGATCAGGCGGCTGAACACCTGCGTCTGCGCATCTTAGCCTCTACAAGCAAAACAATGTTCTATTGCGTGCAGCTAGAGCATATATTCGCCTGCTCAGCATTAACATTCTCATTACGAATCACGGATGTGGCAAGCAAACTATTCAAAACTCTGTACCTTGAACAGCAAAGTTGGGTTTTACGCCCGTCAGGGCCACTGAGATTCCTTAGACGGAGAGTTATGGGCTTTATTGTTACTTTTTATGTTTTCTTATTCGTCAGGTAAAAGCAAACAAGAAATTGTATAAAATAAACAGAAGAGGGCTTGTGTTTTTTTTGTTTGTTGTGACATTGGTCTTACGAAGAATACAGCAGAGGCGATATTTAACTTTCTGGACTATTAATCTAAGACAACCTGTAAAACATTTGGGACAATCTAGAGAAAATAATTATTTATCAAAATAAATACCTAATGTTCATAAAAGTCATATTTGGGTTTGATATTGTACAAGAAAAATTCAATAAATAGTAAAAAAATTAAATTATTCTTATTCTAATCAAAAATGAAATTAAGAAGTATATGTTAAGTGTAACTGTACAAAATAATTGCTAATGTTGTAATTAAACATAGTCATTATCTTTGCCTAATGACTTTATAAATACCCGAAGATCGGTAGAAGTAGAGTTGCCGTACCGTTCTTTCCAACGTAATAAAAGTTTAAAATTGACGTTTAAAGATGGCGCTGTAACATTATAAGAAAACGGCTTAAATCTATGTTATGATTCTTGCTTTGTTTTAATCTTAGTTACATTATTAGTGAAATAAGACTATATTCTGATTTTTAAAAATATGTGGATATTACTGAATGAACAAAATAGCGCAGGATTATTTATTGTTAGTATTTTTTTCTTATACGACAATAAAGAATGGTAATTTTGGGACTTGATTATAAATCTGAATTTATCTTTTAAAATTTATTATAAGTTAAATAATGAATTATTAATAATTAAACTCATATTAATCATAGTCATCATCTCTTTAAGAGTGGTGCAGTTTTGTTTCAATAGATGGCGTTACGAAAGATGTCTTTCAATTGTTTATGATTAAATATCAAATTTTACAATAAAATGAGCAGTTTCAAAATTATTTTTGAAATCAAAAATATTCTTATTTAAATAAAAAAAAATTCTTATTACTTGGAAAGTAAATTAATATGTATATATAAATTAAAACGAACAAAATTCTGAATCACGCTATCGAAGTTTTTGCAAGTCGTAGGATATATACTTGTAAATTTGTACAATGGTGAGGGTTCCAATCAGTTCAATTTTCGGGGTTACATTCAGAGCCTCCAATGGTTCCTTTACCCTGTGAAAAGTCCCCGGAGATAGGGCGGAAAGCGCCGTGTTGTGATGATACATGACTGATTTGGTGCCATAGGGAAGGCTTTTGACCTGTGTGGTGTCAAATGGAAGTGTTGCTCAGAGCAAAGGCGATGTTGAAAGATATTTCCATATCTTACAAAATGGGGCTTACTCGGTTTGGAACTCTCTTCCTTTTTTACTTTTATTTTACTTACTATTTGGATATATGCTCGTAAAATGCCGAGAAATACAGATATTTATTGATATTAAATTTTTTTTTTAATAACGTCGAAAAAACTTGTATTGGAATAGAAAATGATGTATGAAGGTATTTAAAAATGTTCTTTTTTGGAATTAATGTGAACTATTAATATAGGTAATTATTTATATATTGTGAATTATTTTCCTATTAATATAAATTCACTAATCTAACACAGTGGCGCCATGAAACCAAGCTCCGTATTGCATTGTATTGTAATTAAATAACAATTATATTTGTTACAGTATTGTACATATACAATTTTTTTTTTCAGTGAAAATAATGTTCTAAATTCATATAATTGTAAAGAAAAATTTAAATTAACCTAAAAATCTTTTAGATGAAATTTTGTTTGAATTGTACCTTCTAAACTTTAAAAATTTATTAAAAAAGATCGGTCTGACATAGTTTATCATAGAAAATTAAAAAAAGTAACATAGCATTCAACATGACGCAGTCGTTACAATATTGCCCCCAGAGAGATTTGAACTCTCGACCCCTGGTTTACAAGACCAGTGCTCTAACCCCTGAGCTATGGAGGCTACGCGTTGTAATGGTGAAAAATGTCTTTGAAACTTTCATCAATCAAGCCACAATTTTTTACAATCAATGAAAGAACTTCGCACATTACTTTTTGTTAACCGATTTCAAAAAAGAGGATATTATTGTTAATGGATTTAACGTTTGAACGTTAAATTATAGATTTATATTTACTTAACTATTTTTTTTCGAACATGGACAATAATTCTATTGTTCTTATTATAAATTTTTCGAAGTCCTTCCTATTATCCTAATTATAGATTGAATTTTACATAGTAATTCATATCATTTTTTAAGCAATATAAATGCTAATCATTAAAATGAATTATCCATTCAAAATTATATTGAATATGATTAAATATAATATAATGTAGTAGACATTTTTTAATACTATGTTAATTTAAAATAATTGTTTCTCTTATTTTCCCTGGAGGCAAAGTTTCAGTATCTATCGTTGTAATACAATGTTAAATCGATTAATACCTTTATTAAATACTGTTTAAAGTTTCAATTCAAATCAAACAAACATTTTTCAACATTATTGTCAATATACAAGGTTAACGTTTTGTAGTTGACGTGTGTGCTCTCAGAGAGATTACAAATTCATACCAACGGTTGACAAGGTAACCCCCGATTTGCCCCCTATCGTGAGCACCAATATAATTTAAGCTAATTATTGGTTCTATTACATTATATAAACTAATATGTATAGCGAGTTCGCATCCAAATTCTTATATGCACAAATAATTATTCGAAACTTGTTTTGTACACATCAATTCTATGACTAGTTCCTAGTTAAGATTGTATAAACAATTAGTCCACTCTTTTGTAAACCTGTTAAAGGACCTTATGTTACGCTCAAGTTATAAATTGTCATTTCAAAAATAGACACAAGAATATTTAACGGTATTATTATGCGATTCACGCGATCGGTTATTTACGCGACGAGTCGCGGTAATCCTGGTGGAAATTATGCAGTTACGTAACCCGGTCCAGCGCAGATGTGCAGTGTTTGTCACACAAAACGGTCACGTAATGTTGACAAACGAGATGCGTAGGCCAAATGCAAAATGTAGGTTGCCTGTGACAATATATCTGGGCTGTATTATTACGCACGACGATGTCGCTCGAAGGGGCAAGCGTTTATGAATGAGCGCTCTTCATTTGAAATTACGCGGTTTAAGTGGTCACTACGTCAGATGTCGTTAAGTGTTACGGGTTCGATCCTCACAAGGGATTCTTCGTCGCCGGAATGGGGGAGCGACGTGTGAAGGTAAGAGTTCCGGGTAGAACGCCCGCTTAGAAAGTTATTGTACTTGCCATGGTCATGGATATGGGAACAAGAAGATCTTCTGCATAACCCGTTGCTGTTATGTACTTCAGTTCCTCTCTCCCTAGGTACCTACTGTGTCGGCGTATTATAGTATCCCTCAATAGCCGTACACATAAAATAAACATTTTTCTCTGTTGATATCACCGCACGCCCTCACTTTCCACCATAGCATGAACCAAAGCATCAGAGGTCGCAAACTACGATTGCATACAGTTGTTCTGAGCCTGGATGAAATTTGTAATTGTGATTTCATGTTCGAGGCGATTAGGCGATAGCTATCTCTCTGAGCTGTGCATTTTAATCACGGCTGCATGTAAAACAATCAGTCTGCTACAAGTCAGCTGAGACAATTTTGCACCTACCGGGCATGCTCAATACTGGCTAATTCATCGAAAACAATTTCGAGAGCGCTGCCCGATCGAGTTACGGAGACCGCCGGTTGCGAAGCGTGGCGCACGAATCAACGGGAACAGATGTCGGCCACCGGACACGAGCCAAATGCGGTGGCGACGTCCGCCATTTGCATGCCTGCGTCCAAAAAGGGACGCGTCCCGTCAGCTACGTAAGGTACGTAAGGTGCCGGCTCAGTAAAAAAAGTAAAGTAACAGCCTATATATGTCCCACTGCTGGGCAGAGGCGTCCTCTGTACAAAGACTATCAGGGCATAGTCCACCACGCGGCCCCACTGCGGATTGGCGGACTTCACATACATTCGAAGTATTTTTTTTGTTATTATTTCGAAAATACGCAGGTTTCATGATGCTTTCCTTCACCGCTGTGCACGTGCTAATAGATGCGAGAAATTGCCATTACGCGCTCACCTCTCCCACCTGAAGTCTACGGGTCGACAAAGACCGTTGCCAAAATGCATAATCCAACAAAGACAGACGAATGATGACCACTAAAACGGTCTCGTCGACTGTTTCATACGTACAGAATACATAGAGATTGAAAGATCGTTAAAAGTTTTGCAGCGTTTCTATGAATTGTACTAATTCATTTTCCGCTTTTAAATGCGTAGTAAAACTATGCTCCTGCTGTTCGGCTTTACCTTCTTGAAGTTATGAAAACGCTTTCGATGCTAAGCCCAACAGCAAGGTTGTCAATGCCAACGTATTATGAGGTATGTAAAGCTTCAGTCCGAAAAAAGTTGAAGCCCGAGTACTTCAACATTGCTTCATTACCTTGCTTACATAAATCTACGAAAGTGCTAAAAGACACATGGAAGAAGTTCGAAGACGTGTCGTCGCAAATTATTAAGTTACTATTTCAACTACATCATCATTATCATCCTCCTGCCCATAACCCTCCGAGTTGGGTTCTATACAACATGTGAATAATGTTGTCATTGATTTTGGCTACATCTTTTACGACCGGCCTGACGTCATCACACCTTGGGATCAGCAATCGATTACATGTGAAGTCTGCAAATCCACAGTGGGACCGCGTGGGTCTATGCCTTAATACGCTCTGTACAGCGGAGGACTTTGCTCAGCAGTAGAACGTATTTTCATTTCAGGCTTTTATTTTAAGTACGTTTTAAGTTTTTTTTTTATATCAGCCGTAAACAGTTTGGTCTTTTAGAAATAATTTAACAATAAATACATTTCTATCAGGGCCGCATACTACAAGATGCCTGTCAACACTTTTGATTTCATCTAAGAAACAATGATAGCCGGTTACTAACGTTACGAAATTTTCTAACAGCGTAAAACAATTTTTTTTTCCATTGGTATATCGCTAGTGTTAAACTAGTCTATACAGATAAATAAAATTGGAGTGTCTGTTTATTGAATATTAAAATAACCGCTTTTTTTTCTAAATGCATATGGATGTATACAATGTAGATATACCAAAATAACATTTTTTACAATTTTTGTCTGTCTGTCTGTTTGTTCCGACTAATCTCTGAAACGGCTGGACCGATTTGGACAGGACTTTCACAGGCAGATAGCTGATGTAATAAGGAGTAACTTAGGCTACTTTTATTTTAGATTTTTTTTTATTTTAAATTCCACGCGACGAATTCGCGGACAACGCTAGTGTTAAATAAGATTTTGAAATATACATAAGTTCATTTTTATCATTTTGTATAGTTCAGCGAGAAAAAATATAGTACTTATTTGATATTAATTAAACAGTTTATCCGAGTAAATGCAAGGACAAAGTTGAGACAAAACACACGAAGTCTGTTTATTTATTTTAATTTATGCGTCAACGACACCTCTGTATGTTCATGGAATAATTATCAAACGTTACCTATGTATTGTTTTTTTTTTTTATTATTTCACTGTGTATTAATAAAATTCTTTTGCATTTCTGTTATCGTTGGTTTTCATTATTATATTTAAAAGTAGATATGGTTATTTACAGCTGAAGGTTGTGTAGCCTCCATAGCTCAGGGGTTAGAGCACTGGTCTTGTAAACCAGGGGTCGAGAGTTCAAATCTCTCTGGGGGCAAATATACTTTATTTTTAATATACATTAAAATATTATACCAGACATTTTTATATTTAACTAATTTTATGACACTATTATTTATTGTTTCCTTTAAATTAAATTTATAAGCAAAGTCGTTTTTGAGCACAGAGTCGTATGTGTTTTGTCAGTAAGGGAACAAACAATCAAAGTTGAAGAAACATTCTCATGACCATGTTCACTTGTGCAATGGACCGGGGTCAAATCCAAATCATCACAAAGTCCTCAAGCCAAGAGTGCATCACTTTTATAATCCACGAGAATAGAAGTCCGCGCTTCTTTTCATCGTTGTATAACTAAAGCAGATTGTGACTTTACCTCCAATCATGCAGAGCTATTCCGTAATAAAGAAAATACTGATCAATTTAAAAACACAAAAGCAGAGCCAATACCGCAGAAAGATGATTGATACAACTTTTCCCCTATCACTTACTTAATTATTAATTTCAGTTCACTGACACCACGTACATAATATTGGTAAAATTGCAGCTAACACATTTCGTCTCTAGACGTAGGCTATACGTTTTCTCATGCTCTTCCATGTCTTTTCACCAGTCTGTCATCGCTGAAATAACTTAAACTGCCTAAAAATCGGTAGAAGCACAAAGGTACCGTCACGTGCATGCGCTTAGTCATTCTTATATCTCATAATTCATTAGCCACCCATTAAATTACACGTGGGACGAAATGTTAATAAATTTAATTTCTAAGAAGCGGTCATTCTCCATCCATTCAGTGTCATGGCGGCCTTTGAATGACCTCATTATATTTTAAAGCTCGAAGTCAAGCGGTGGAATCAAGAACATTATCGTAAATCGTATATAAAATGGAAATATGACGAATTAAAATCTATTAACGATAATTGCATCAGCCCACTACCGTTGCCAACAGAAGTCTACTTTACAATTTTGTTATCGCTCATTTGAAAGTATTCCGTTAGACGGCTTTGATACTTTACGATTTCTTTCGCTCCCTGCGCAATTAAGCAGTAAGTTGTTTCAAATTTATTACAATATAATCTTATACTATTTTTTGTATATTTCATTATTAGTGATTGTATATTTTGTTAACCAAGCGTGAGTCAAATACACACTGTGGTAGGGTCACGCGCCAGCTTCACTGTTGAACGAATGGACAGGTCCGTAAGGGGAAGTGCCAGACCTCACAGGGTCAGGGCGTGAAGTTGACGTGTTACACTTCTGCGTTTCGTCTGGTGAGTGAGGTATAAGCGGGGGCCTACTTTATTAAAAGGTGGCAACGCATCTGCAATCCTACGGGTGTGGCAAATTTCCATGAGCGACGGTTAGCATCGGTTTAACATCAGGTGAACTGCCAGCTCGCTCGGCAACTTCTCGAATAATAAAAGAACAGGGATGTGTAAGGACCTAATATATAAATATATATAATACACTCCACAATGACTAATTACATCAGAATATTAGAGGTACTAGTGTCTCTAATGCCAATTATTGCTCATCAAGGCAAGGTCTGTATTAAGGTGATCCACCATGCATACCACGTATATCGATGGTGAGGATCGCACATACAACGATATTTAACTTTAAATTATAATAATTGACCGAGATTCACAGCGATTCATCCTAGAGGTATTTATTAGGTAGGCCCGGATAGTTTTGTCAACCAGAAGAAAAGTGTGCCCGGATTACCTCACTCACCAAACGAAACGCAAAAATGCAATACTTCCACTTCACGACATGTTCTGCGAAACCGTGGTACTTCGCCGAATCAACCTGACGGGAAACAGCAGAAGCTGCTTATGGCCCTACGACCAATAGACATGCGCTGAGGAATATTTTCTTCAATAATAGCTTTAAACAGATTTAAACGGGCAAACGGTTTATCTGATGGAAATTAAAAACCACCGCTCTTGAACACAGAAAACGCCAAAGATGTTGTTTGAGTGTTGCCACCGTTTTGGAGGTTGCGTCTCCGTGTTACTTTATTCACTGGACGCAACTGCGACTGGCGTGGGGAGTAGTGACCCTGCATCCTGCGCCAGAGGGTGTGGATTCGATCCCCACTACTGGAAAGATATTGTGTGAGGAACATCATGTTTTTTCAGTCTCTGGGTGTTTTTATATGTATAATATGTATTTATTTACAAAAGAAAAGAATGTTTATCAGTTTTCTGGTACCCATAGTACAAGCGTTGCTTAGTTTGGGACTAGTGAACGTTGTGTAAAAATGTGTCCGAAATGATCCGGCTCAAAATGATAAATTACTGTGAATTATTTTAATAAAACAGACACCTTTTTTTCTCTAAAGGCTTGTTTAATTCAAGCCTGCGTAAACGTAGCCAGAAGAAGCAATTTTGAATTTAATAGATAGATTGTGGAGAAACTCACATTTTAAAATTCATCTTGGGTACGGAATACCACTATAAATAGAAAACAGTCCTGAAATCTTCATGTTAGTACTACTAGATTCTGGTGCCTGTCCTGAACGAATTTTGGATTAATTATTACCATAGCGCATTCCATCTCTCATCATCACTCGGCGTTCAGATGTTGACTGATCTGGTACGAAATGGCGGTCATTATAGGCACCAGTTATGGTGTCCGGCGCCCGCGTACCGCCCCCGGCAATCGGTACCGCAAACCAATAATTTACTGTAACGCACCGGTAATGTTCTTGTTGCTTTTTTAAATTTATTTTAGAGCCGCACGACTGGCCTTAATTGGTACGGTACGAGACGTCACGCGCCGCCCGCATAAGAGTAACTGTACCCGTTTTATTTTTTTATTTTAATTCACCTTGTTTTCTCACCACACCGTGTTCCACAAACCAATCGTATTTGCATAAAATACATGCCGGCCAGAATGTTTTCCTTTTTTTTCGCAATGAGAAACCTGACATTTCGACTTTTAAAATAGGCAGTTTAAAAGTAAAGTTACAACTATTTTAAACATAATTGCTGTTTGTTTCCTCCACAAGGTTATAAAAGTTTTGTTTTAAGACCAAATTAACACAAATTATTAATATAATAAGTTTTAATTAAGTCATAATATCATTACTTAACCATCACCACATAATCATTAAAAATTATTAATATTCAAATATTAAATTAAACAGCAAGTGGTGATTCCGATTTTCAGGTTACAATAACTTTCTGTCTTATTTGAAACTTTCAAATTATTTTTGAAAAAAACATTCTAGGTAAATTATATGCATTGGAATTAGTAATAAATTAGTATTCTATTATCGTTTACCCAAAACTTGACAAATTTATAGCAGTTGATTCGAGATGTCTGCAATCTGAAGCTTTATCGAAGTGACTAAATAAATTAATAATACGATGAATCATACATTTTCATGGCAATAAATAATTTCTAGAATAGATACGTTATAAGATATCATGCACCATAAACTCGTTAAAGGCTCCATTACCATAGCTGGGGCCCAATTTGTTGGTTAACGTTTCGAATGAGCCTGGCGACATAAATCTCAAGGATTTATTAGACTGTTGTGTCACTGAGAGATATTGTCGATACACCAAGTTTCGACGTGTGAATGTCAATTACGTGTCGGTAAAGCTTAGATATTTTGTTTGACTGTACGGTAGCATACTAGTTTTCGACTACAATGTCAATAATCGTAGGTAATTCGAAATTGAACATTTACGGCGTATATGCCCACACCCCATTTCAAAATTTATTCAAATGGTCATCTTTTCTAATTATGATGATACCAGTAGGGTTCCAAACTTCATACTACTGGTTTTTCGCCTAATTAGTCGACTCAATTCGAGATAGAGATTTTGAATCTTAACCATGTTAATAATAAACTTTTGCATATATTATAGATAAATAAACACTCGCTAGAACACTATGTTCACTACAAAGTATTTTTCGAGTGCCCCCGAGGGTTCGAACCCACGCCGCATGGCGCTAGTGTCAGGTTTACTATCCACTGTGCTAATCGGATCGTCGAATATCAGTAACCAGAATCATTTAAGTCCGTCACATTTTAAGTAATGTATCAAAATGTATCCCTTAGCGTCGACAGGCTGGCATTTTTCATGTTTATGTTTTGTGCAGTTTTGTAACAGATTGCAATAATCACAAATGCGCTTCCGATAAATATTCAATTAACATAAAATTTCTAAATTGATTATTTTAGGGGTGCTTAGGGTTAACCCTAGCTAGCTTATCTTAACTAATAAAATAGCTAGGATAAGCTAACTAGCTTTTTTTCGCTCCCAAATGTGCTAAGTTTGTATGTATACGTTGTTGGTGTTTCTTTCAACGTTAACTCTGTTATATTTATTATTTAACACATTTTGAAACAAACGGCCACGTTAAACAGTTTAATCAGTAAAACAATTATGTTATCACCAATTATAGTTTTCATTGTAGAATTACAGGAAGAATAGACTTCAGTTAATGAGGAAGTAATTAGTTGCGTTTTGTTCGTTGACTGTAGGCAGGTTTGTATTAACTAAATGTCCATTAAGTGTGGTGTGAAATGTAAATGGTGACCAAGTTAACAAATGAATTGCATACACATTCTCTAATATATTTTCTACATTACCATAGCTAGGGCATATTTAAATTTTCACATTACATTTACTCATATATTCTTTGTAAGCAATCACTACTTATTAGAAAACTAAGTCCTTCTCTGTGTCTGTTTTTTTGAACTACTACATTTAGTACAAACAGTTCAGTTGTTTTAGTATTTATCTATTTATATTTTTATGCGAGAAGGTGGCTAAGGAGCTGGCGGTGCACATGATGTGATAACCGCCGCCCATTGACATTTGCAACACTCGTAGGGTTGCAGTTGCAGACCTACGGGTGTTGCAAAGTGGGCCCCGACTTCCTCACTCACCAGACGAAACACACAATTATAACACTTCCAAATAACGCCGGACTTCTGAGAGGTGCCGTTACTTACCTAGACGTACTTGCCCATTCGTGCAACAGCGAAGAATGTTGCGTGGCCCTACCACCGCTAGTTGTAATAGTGACTATTAAATACTAAAACTACTGAACTGTTTTAGTGCAGTATTCACCAACGGACAGAGTATAAGGTGTATAATTAAGGTTTTTTTTTTCGATTTTGATAATGATTAATTAAGGTGTTCGAAAAAATCATAGTACGTATATATATATATATATATATATATATAAGAATAACGAAGAGGAGTATCGGAAAAAATCAGTAGGTACTTAACATTGCAACGAAAAATTTCATTGGTATTATGATTTGATCTTAGGTAGCTCGAGTATATTGAATTAAAAGCGACCGCCCGTCACTAAGCTATCAAGGCTCATCTATGCGAATTCGTTTACCAGTATTTTAAAGTAGTTAAGTTAAGCTCAATTCAATATTAAATTGCGCGATTTGTGAACTTTGATAGTTGTTGTCTGTTCGTGTTAGTAAGTTCTTTTAAAAGTGTAAATAATTAGAGCATATCGCATAAATTTTACCTGATTCAGGAGTGCGTAGGCCCGAAAGCGCTCTAGGTGAATGTATTTCACCTAACAATGCCCACATAACGCGCTGTCCCACGCTTATCTTCCACCCATAAAGCATCGTGCGCTCCAGTTGCACGCTGTACCGGTATATCAGGCTCGAAGGACCACTTCGATAGCCGGCTCCGGCTCGCTATTAATTCGAGTTGACTTTGACCGCGCCTCATTTCGCTACTGGGCTGTCTTTCGAAGAGAGATTATAAAAGCCTGGCGTCGGGATCACGACGCTTTATTTTATAAATGTACGCGTTGATCCAGTACGGCCAGTTTTACTATTTCGGCCAATAAACGCCATATATTTTTGGCGCCATTTTTTACGGTGGTAGGGCAACGCAGCAGCCTCGGCTGTTGTACGAATGGGTAGGCCCGTCCGGGTAAGTACCACAACCTCACAGAAGACCAGCGTAAAGTGGAAGTATGATAAATACTTTCGCTTTTCGTCTGGTGAGTGAGGTAGCCAGAGTCCAATTTTCAAAAGGTCGTCAACGCATCCGTAACCCTCGGGTGTAGTAGATGTCCATGGGAGGCGGTATTCACTTAACATCAGGTGACCCGTCTGCTCGTTTGGCAACTTTTCGCATAAAAAAGTATTAAATGTAAAACTAAATGTGTTAACATCATCACTCAGACGCTCCACATAAGCAATGTTTTGATAAATCAATAATGATTTAAAATTAACTGTCGCCGTTCAAAAATAATTAAGCAAACAGAGATATTTAATGAAACCACTTTTTGTCAAGTGTGTCAAATTGTTTAATATCTGTTCGGATGCAAAAAAAATATTTTTACCCGTCTCAAGATATAACCGAGGAAGTATGGCCATCACATGCGTTCGAGGCGTAATGCAAGTCGGCACCATCGTCCGGCCTTCCGTCTGCTCAGCGGAGCGCGGCCAGCGGCGCGACGGGCATAGGCCCGGGTTCGATTACCTGCTGACGCCGTATCCGATGGCGGCCGCGATCATCTCGCATGCATCAAAGCGCGGCACGTCGCGTGACTGCACATCCCAGTTAGCTCGGCCCAGGGTCAGCTTACTCTTCTGTTATGTCGCTGAACAATAACACCTACAAACCATCCTTAGCCAGAAATAATGTAAGTGAAAGTTGTTTGTAATGAGATTGAGAACGAGCAGGTTAGCCAGATGTTGGTAACCACCACCCATCTAAAGAGCAGGGCTTGCCAGCCTTTAAAAGGCCAGGTTGCCTCCATTAACAGACGAGATGCATAAGTAAATATCTCTAATTTATAACCGTCTTTTTTGAAAGACAGACTCCCTTTGTACAGTCGGTATGTTATTTTAACAGCATATGCTGTTAATTGATTAGATAATTGAGTAGATAATTCTTGTGAGTTTTATATTAGTTAAGTTAAAACCTTAGGTCCTTGGGTCTATTTTTTTATTGGATCCTATCTATTTTCCTGTTGATTATTTACTTATTAGCATGGCTGGTAAAAATGGATTTGTTTTCTTCTTGCTCTAAGGTTAAGCATTAAACTATTCAGGGAGGTAATGCAGCTAGTGTTCTTGGCACCATGCCCACGTGGACTAGTTTTATTAGATAACATGCAATTTAGTTACATTTGACACTGTAAATATTTTGTTGATTAATAAACTTTAAATTTAAATAAAATATAAGTTGGCAAACAACCAAAAATGATCTACTTGATGGTAAGCGATTACCATGTCATCCACATGCAATATCAATACGATCTGAGATAATTTTTCACTTACGAGCACGGTAAGGCGAAAACATTTTTAATAATATATTTTAAAAAAATAACAAAGTTCACTATTATTTTTTTTTATGGCAAAAAAGCGGCAAACTTGGAGGAGTCTCATCAGTGGTAAGTGTAGTGGGCTTACAAATGCGTTGCCTTCAAGAAGAGAGCATACTCTTTCCTTTTAGGAAAGTATGCTCTCTTCTTGAAGGTTCCCAGGTAGTTACGGTTCGGAAAAACCACCGGCGGCAGCTGGTTCCAAAGAGTGGTTGTGCGAGGCAGGAATTGCCTTGAAAATCGCGCTGTTGTCGAACGCTGGACATCGAGCTGATATTATATTCATCGTATTTAAGCCGTAAGTTAGGAAATTAACTTTAGCACCGCCTTAAATTGATGGTCTTGCAAAATCCCAATTGCGATGCGATAGTGACCTCTAAAAACAGGTATAATATGTACATCGAATAGATATCGACCTGTAAATACACAATTTGAAAGCTTCTAGCAATTACATCGATTTAAGCGAAAACAACTCCTTATTGAGTAACAGAAATGTGCAATTTTACGCATTTTACTGAACTTTCCCGTACGAACGATGACTAAAAAAACTCAAGTCGGGAATTAACATCAAAACCGAGTCAAAACAATACCTATAAACTATGCGGTTATTATCATAGAGCAAACAAGGCAAATGTGGTCATTCTAGCCGAGCGTTTAATTCTTTGTGATTCACGTTTATATGTGACTCATAGTAATAACTTAATCACATCTCGTGGCAATAAATATTGGCGTCAAGTCGTGTAGTGTGAAACATATGTATTATGTTGGACCTATTGGTAATAATGAATAAATTGTGATTAAAATTCTAGTTCTGTATTTTTTTTTTTTAATTTTGAATTTGATTCTAATTTTTGTTCTTTATAATTATCATTTTTAAAGGCTTGACTAAATTGCTGATACGTATTCGTAAATTTGTCTTAATATACAGATTTTGGGTGTTTGTATAAATTCAAATTGCGCATTTCCAACGTGTTATTTCAATAATCTAGTTAATTGTAAATAAAAAGATTTTTACCAACATCATTATAACAGCCCGTCAAGTTCACTGTTGTACAGCTTTCCTGAAAACTAAAATTAAATTAAAAATAAGTAACATCAAGAACCTTTCTTTTTTCATGAAATCAATTTTATTTGTTATTATTTTAAATTAAATATTTCTACAAAGAAGGTATTGGTATAAAAAAGTTTCTCTTTCACTATTTACTATGAATAGTAAATTATTAAGTATTTTAATGAATATTAACATACATACATAGTCGAATGATTACATCTTTACTTAAATTTCTATCGTCTGATTCGATTAAAGTGTATTTTAACTGTCAAATCGTTGCCACAATCAGATTTACGAAGTTTCCTAATTCATTTCTCGTGTGTTACCCAATTCTATAGTTTTCTGTTCGTTTTGAAAGGCATTTGTTATTTAGTTTGCACTCTGGAAAGCTATTACGTATTACTCAAAGGGCTGCGGAATAACTGTGCAAGATGATGGTTTTTTGATGGCTTACTTGCAAGTAATTAAGCCCTGTTTAGTTTATTCTGACCTCTAATTAGCGCAGTTGTATTTCAGGGTCAGAGGGTGATCTTTCTACGGCGTCAGTTGCGGACATTCGATAGCGCCAACATTGCATAAAACTTCCCACGGTCTTATTGGACATGCGAGAACTAGGAAACCTGGAAATACTGGCTGTCGTCCGTGGTTTCGATCTCTCATATTTCCAGCGAATGGGACGTTAACTATCTAAAAAGAACCATGTGTCTTTAAACAACCAGTAATCAATTTCTATTCTACGGTTTGTCTCCGTGGAATTTTATTATTTGAATAAAATTCCACGTGAAAATTGATGGTAAAACACGACCATGAAATAAAAGCGCACATCATCAAAGATTTTTTCATATTTACTCCCACAATATTATTTGTATGAATTTTCTGTATGCACACAGTCACTGCGAACTCACCTGACATTGGGCTTCGTATAATGTTAAATAAACAAGACCAGACATTTAAATGTCGCTGAATATTTCTTGTTCGTTAGTTAAACGGTGTCATTAAATTAAAAGCTTAATTGGCATTATGTCTGTAAGGTCTTCGTAAATACCGAGCATCGTGATATGCTTCATTTAAATGCCTACATCGAAGTTGTTTTTTGTATTCACTAACTGGAGCATGTATGTCAACACATTAAATATGTTTGGTGTTAGAATAAAACTCTGCTTAGGTCGGATCGGCGACAAATTGGTAATTTATTTATTTTGTAATTAATTTGCTGGCCAGGTTAGTCAAAGAAATAAAGGGCTTATTTTAATACTCACGCTTCTGAAAACTTCAATGGTTGGATGTCGCTGAATAACACCTAAAGAGGATTGACGACATCAAGATTTGATAGGATAACAAATAGCCGATGGAAAAATATTCTTCACCAGTGGCAGTAAATCTTCGATAGTGTCAATGATCGGTCTGTGAACTAATACAATTAATGCACATAATATTAATAATTGACGCATTTATTATACAATGAATACTTAAGCTTAACCAATTCAAATTCATATATCTGCATTCAATATAGAAGATACACTTACTTATTGATTGTTAAAATACGCGAAGCAAAAACTTTGTAACCCCGTTTACGAAAATTGCGCGGACGGAGGAGTATGAAATTTCCTACACTTATAGTTTAGATAGAGAAGGAATGCACTCACTACTAGTCCACATAAATATCTGAATAATACTATTTCAATTATTACATTTTATCAACACGTCATGTAATCTGAGGTGAACTAAAAGAATGCCGAAGACGTGGGTTCTATTCCCACAGCGGCGACAATCTTTTCGTACTTTTTCTACATGTTTTAATGTTCAATCTTAAGTGCAGAGATTAGCATTATAAAAAACTAAAAATTTATAGAAAGTATCATTATTATTGTTATTCTAAATATATCTTCTTATGCAAATCAAAAAAAATCTGTAATTTTCGCCGTTGCTTGAAGCGCTTGTTAGGCCATTCGTTTGCTTCAAAGTACAGTCTGTAAGTCTTACTTTTAGAATAGCAAACGCATTTAAAGTCAATTAGAGCGTCATCTCTGAGCGCGTCCGTTAATGACATTTAAATCAACTATTCTACGTGGGTGTTGCGACAGTTATATCCGCGTGCGCACCTCAGCCTCGATTATCACACGCGACGCCGAAATCGGAATACATTTCACGGCCCACCGCCACTTCCGAGCGGACGCACTCGCCCCAAAAACACCCCGTACGGACAATCGACGCGGTCGTGGGGCCGATTTTATGGTAATTTGTACAAATTAAACGCTGGACGGCTTTGATTCATTAAGGATTTGGGAGTGGGAGCGCGATTGTTTGTGTCCATTGTGTTTCGCTATCCGTTCACGTTTCCATGGGTTAGTATGATGAAAAGAGTACTGACTTTTAGGTACTTTAAGGTTACTCAGTTATTGCTGCTACAAACATTAACTGAGGATTACGGAAGAGTAAAAAATGAGCATTAAATTAATTAACATTAATAATACAAAGAAGTCTCTCTGTATTGTATGTAATGAATGTAATGTAATATTTGTCTAGCCATTTACTACCGCATGTTACGATTTGCTTCTTAAATTAAATAAAAAATTTATCAGCAAAATCTGGCATATTTATATTGGGGTCAAACTGTAATTAACAGTGATATGAAATTAATTTTGAAGGCTTAAAAGAGAAGATCGCTATTTTCATTTATTTATTTATAAGACATAAAACTATCGTTACATGTTAACAGTGCAGTCAAACATTATAAAACAGTATAAAAATAACAAATTAAAACGGTAAGTTGTATTGAATACCTATTATAGATTTAAAAACACCAAGTCACTAGAAAAATATTACGTTCATCACACAATATTTTCCAGTAATAGGGATCGAACCCACTCCCTATAGCGCAAGAGTTCACAATCCACTACGCCAATCGAATCGTCAAATGTTATAAAAATAAGAGTAATGAAACTATGTTCTCGGAATTATCGCGTTCGTAAAAAAAATAAACGCGATAAATCCGTAAACATAGTTTCATTTAGTAATGTGTAATCGCGTAAATACAAGAAATTATTAAATAAGAGTAATTTTAAGTGTAACAGATAACATAATGTGATATTATACATTATTAATTCGAACTTATTACATCTCGAACGCCATCATACTACACTTGTCTGCTCATAACCGACATTGATCGCTGAACCTGTCACAGTTTCCAATCGGGTCCCGTAGGTTGCGCTTTCGTTTGTTTTTTGCGGTACACCTCCAAGAATAGGCTAAAACCAGCCGGCGTCCAGGTCCCGGCGTTTTTTCGCACACCGACGCTTCGGCGCACCCAGTTTCTTTAACGGCACCCGCGCTGGAACTGGTTTGGTTGTTCCGCGGAGGCGTGAGAAGGGCGGCTCGCGGGATATTCTCATCGGAGATCGGGCGTGACGTCACCGCACACCTGCACCGAAGCTGGCAAAAGGGCAATGTCGCTGAGCGGCGTCCACTGCGGTTTTGCAAGTCCGAACGCGCTCCGACCTCAAGGTCCTTTATGCGGATTACTTGCAAAGGAAAAAGAAGGAAGCAGGCCGCCCGTTACGTTCCAAGGCTGGTGCTCATCAATCTCCGCGTAATAACTGCGCTGCTTGCGAATGCAACCATGAGAATTACACGTGCACGATCTTTTAAAAAAAGGCAAAAGCACATACCATAACGTATGACTTCGCTCATTTATATGAGCCCATTTGTAACAACACTAAAAAGTCTTGCATTTTCTCTTGAGGGAAGTTTAATTCAACCTGTCAAAACAATGTATCCGAAATTGATTACTATACGCTTAACTCGTCCTATCACTGTTAGTCGACAGTTAAAAAGGTACACAACCAATCAGTATTTTTCATGAAACTTTGCCAATCAAGCATGGGTATATTGTTATTTCTTATTTTGAAATCTATGGTTATTACGTTATCGATAGAAACGTCTGATTAAAACAAATGATCTGTAGTAAATTCGTAAAATTTATATTGCCTTTTGTCTGATACAGTGTTGCAAAAATATACAGAGACGCGCCAGAACAATTCAGAACGCGTACAAAACATCGAATCTGCGCGGAAATTTGTTGGAACGCTCTCGCAAAACACAACCTTACCTCGTAATTCACTCGCATAAAACCGTGTCATTACCTTAGTTGTTATCCGAAATACCTTATAAACTCATTTTTGGACCACACACGGCACAAATTGCGGGGAAATTAAGGAATCGCCGACGTCGGCTTCGAACCCAGAACTGCAAGCGAAATGTGAACACGAGATAAACCAGTCACCGTTTACGGTTAAGTTAACGGATCGACAAGAAAAAAAAAAAACATACACCAAGCACTTATGTACGTACGGTATGCTAAATAATCACGAGACGTGTCTCGGTTCACTTCTTGCACTTTGTTTTTGTCCCGTATTAACGAGTTTAAGACGATGATAAGTTAAAAGTGGATAATTGACATTATTAGCATAATTGTAGGTTTATTTGTATGAGATAAGGCTGCTTGCGAAAATCGTTTATTCAAGGCAATCTCCTGTATCATTTGTATACATGAATAGCCCTATAAATATACTTATATGTACACGGTATGTAGCGGTAAAATTTGCAGGCTAAAGAACTTCTTTCATCTAAATCTCGATTCCATTTATGTTTACAGTATGAATAGAAAGAAGTACAATATGAGCTTTTCTACTTGAGCGTATTTTTATTTTGTCACTCTACCTGAGTTAATTACTACTACGTTTAGTGGTATTGGTATTGATAAATTACAAAAATTATGAATACTTTTTAGAGCTTATTAAATATGAAACCCATTCAAAGCATTTCTAACTCATGTCAATTGAAGGTGAGATCAAAAAAGCTTTAGCGTCGTAACGAATCGACAACTTTCCTTCGGCAACTTTATAATTCGGTAACAAATATTTAACAACGTCTTTAAAGAATCTCAACAAATATAGTTAAAATAAGATTTTTATAGAAAATTCTGCTAAAAAAATAAAAAATATTGCTTCTCTCATTTAAAATTTGCCATAATTCTGACAATAAAACTGGTTCGTTACAATATTTTTATGACTAAATTAACAACTGCTTTTGTTTTCAATTTAACGGCTTTTGTTAATTCTTGGGTTTAGGGTTCCGAAAGTACGAAGCCTTTATAAAAACCTTTATAAAAACCTTTATAAAATCTCTTTGTTGTATGTCTGTCTGCATGTCCGATAATGGGGCTGGTGATATAAGGAACTCTGGCTTTTAAGTCAGTGCAAAGAAGAAAATACAAAAAAAAACTTTTGAGCTGCTCAAAAAATTATCGACTGATTCACTGAATCGTTAACTATATCATTTTGTGTATTATATACGTATATATGTGTGTGTATGTATTGTGTATTAAAATTTATTTATTTTATTCAATATAGTATCATAATTATATTTTAATATTACTAGTATAGTATTCTCTATTAGATTCTTTAATTTGACTTTTCGATGATTACTTAAACTTCTATGGACCACCCAAATGTTGACTGGATGGATGATAGAATATACTGATGGGAATAAGTTCGCCTTCCAACGTTTTTTGCAAAATTAATAATTAAGGTGGTAAGACCATTAATGTTACATATTTTAACCGGCGCAAACTCACTCATCAAACGTGCAGTTAAACCGTTCCGGAAATCGTGAGATTTGTCAAGAAACAAGCCATTGCATTAAAAGTAAAAGGAAAAAAACGAACACTGTTCATTTGTAATCATCATATACGATAATTAAGTTCATGCGGAACACGCTGAGCGAATCCAGCTTGGACTCGTTGAGATGTTTTTAAAAGAAAAAAAATTTAAAAGAACACAACCGATACCTACCAGTCGTTATTTCTGTTGACATCCGAGTTGTTGACCAGTTCGCCAGCGCCGTGGGAACCGCGGGCAGGTGTTGCCGCGGCCCGTTCACCAAATTCATGCATATATACAATCGCGAGATAACTCCACAATGTCATATCGCCCGATTATCAACAAGACCACCTTAAACGACCGTCCTAGCTGTCGAGCGAGAAAATTTAAACTTATCTGAGCGAAACGGATATAGGTGGTGACTGCAATTTACGTTATGCGCGACCACGTTTTAGAGTCGATTATCCTTTATACGAATGCTGTTTGCTTTCCATTAATTAAGCAATAATAACTGGATGTAATCTGATTTAATTTAATTATGAACGTTTAAAGGAGCTTAAGCAATCTCAGATCCAGATTGACGTTCGACTTTTTAAGACATTTCCTGTCACGAGAGTAAGTTTACTTACTCGTACATGACTAATGCTAAGCGACATACATATGGATACTAGCAATTGTACAAAAGCATGAAATTAGGACTCAGACGAAGTACACAACTAGCAATTATCAAATTTTTAGTCTGTTATCACAAATCCTAAACGTGATAAATAGTGATAGGCGTTGGGCCAGTCATCATTCATTAAGGACAAGTGCGAGCCGATGATACGCGTCTGCTTAAATCAAGTATCCTCGTTGGTTACTGCAAAAATATGAATTAATATTATTCTTTGAGAAATATAAAACGATGACCACCATATTTGACTTATTGAATGACTAAGTACTATATTAATTGGTGGAGTAAACTAAACTCTGGCTCTTTTCATTGTGGCTTCTGTGAAATAGCGTAATATACTCGAGCAACCTGAGTTCGATCCCCGGTGCCAGCACCAATGCAATTGTTAAGTTTAAGTGCTGAATTATCTCTTACTCAGCGGTGAAAGAAAACATCATAAGGAAATCTGCATATTTTCGAAATAATAATAAAAAAATATTTTGAAGATATGCGAAGTCCGCCAATCCGCAGTGGGGCCGCGTGATGGGACTATGCCCTCCGTACAGAGGAGGTCTTTGCCCAGCCGTGGGACATGTACCTATAGGCTGATACTTTACTTTAAGGACTTAAATTTAAATGCGAATTATAAATTAAAAGGAGCATCGAGAATGTTCTCTTAAGTTGAAAACAAAATACTAGATGACACAAAACTACCAATATAAAACGGCCGATGAAATATAAATCTGAATAATCAAGGGCATCCAGGGGTGGTCATTCACCATTATATTCTTGATGAGATGAACATATTACGCCCGTGCCACACAATGCAAATTATTCTAAATACCTTAGAATAATATTGTAAAATTTTATATATACTCGTATGTAAATATATATTCATTTATTTACACTTGTTTGATGTAATTTAAAATGTCTAAAACACCAAACTGAGAATATTATTTTGTATGACTTAGTTTGATGTTAGGACCGATAAGGATAAAATTTCTATTTGTTGGTAAGCATGTTACTTCGTATTATTGGTGACCAAAATACGTGCACTTAAGTAGAATAGGAATTGAAAAATTACCATATTTACAGTTCAAATCTTACTTTAAGACAGCCAAACTCTTTGCTTGTTATACAAAACACCATAACATAATTTGGCTTATGACTAAAAACCCTTAAGAAGTTGCAATTTTTTGCACAGTATATAACATAACATTATAGTACCGTAACAAAGTTTAGAACTCAAGTGGAGAGTAGAATCACGGGAATGTTTACTTAAAGATTAATTGTTTTTAATTAAATTATAAGCCAAAACAGGCCTGTTTCAGTAAGATTCTTAATCGTGTTCAGTCATAAGAAACAGTTTTGTACTTTTGTCAGGCACAATATAGGCACTTCTAGAGAGTCACTGCGTTCCTAACAAGGTTCTGTTACCAATAATGTAAGTATATAATAAGAAAATATAATAATTTACTTTAAAAATACACGTGTATCCAATTCGAACGAGCAACGAGCAACATGAAAATTCTTAAGTTTATTAAACATCAACAGCATCCTGGCAGAGGCTGTAAACATATTGCGAATGAATAAAAAAGACATTTATTGTGTAACATGCGTGTGGGAACGGCGGACAGGTGCGCGCGTTGCCTTAGGAAATCTCAAACAGCTTCTGTGCACTAATCTCGAGCTCATTTGCGCTATGATTTATTTATGGTAAGGTATTTAAGGTAATTTTTATTGACTCATTCGCCTTGCGAATTGTTTGGTGTTTGTCTATTATTATCTGTGTAATTATTTATTCATAGAAGACAATGGAACGCTCTAACTGTTACCGTCTCACGCTAACATTCTTTTAGCCGCAATCGTAATTAGAGTCGACCGGACAAAATGTATTAGGTCAGATTTATCTGAGACCTTTCAGATTTGCACCTTAAAGGGGTAAAGTGGAAAATGATACTGTTATATTTCATTTTTGGTATTATCGTAATGATGTATGAACATGATTAAAACTGACCTCCAATGTTTAGCTGAAGTTTTATATCATAATAGAGTTTTATATAATAATTTTATTTATTTTTGAGTTTTATTGATTTTCAATTAATTCAAATTTCAAAATGAAACGGTTTTTAGACAACTCATGCTTTCTACCCTTATGTGTTATGATTTGAATCGTGATTATGATTTGGACAATCATCATGTTTAAATCGTCCATGGCGTCCAAAGTATGCGTGCAATTCATAATATAATCTGTCCACGGAACGTTTGCTTACGTTGAATGTGAGAAAAATCTATCTCTCCCATAATTATCATCTAACTGTTACAAAAGAGATGAAATCGTGAGAAGTAATGGCAGGTGTACACGAATGGGAAGAGCATCTAATAACCGTTTTTATTTCTTTTTAATATTACTCGGAGTTAATGCGTCGGAGCTCTCCTTTACAATTAAATTATTTTATTCGTTTAGTTATACCTTTATACGTTTGTTTTCCGGTACATTTATGTGATATAGCTATTTAATTGTTACATAGCGATTTTATTACACAGTTTAGTAAATGTAACTCTTGAGATTAAAGTTCGTAATTGAAATTTTTCATTTGTTTCCAATGATGTAATATTACTTACAATTTATGAGTAAATTTACTCGTAGCTTCGTATATTACTTAATAGTTGTCTATTAATCTTTGTATAAATGTTAAAAGTAAAGAGATTATATGCCCTTTTTGGGTATTGATGCAGCTAATGGTCTCTTCTTTGAAGCTTTTTTATTTCTTCCACGTTTGGTAGTCAGCGGATTGTATGTTATACTTAGGGTGCCACCGACATATCTTAGTTTCTTGGAAATATTTCTTTTTTCACTTCTCACTGCTTCACACGTGTTAAATTAACACTAAATCACCAATTAAGAATTTTATTGGAGCCGGCACCGGGCACTTTATTAAAGAACGGTTAATTTTGAGGCGGGCGCGGACACAATGAGCTACCACAGTTTATTATTTTTTGTTACAGCTTGTAAAATTTTTGGGCTATAACAAAATTGATCCTTTGACTTATCACGACTGATTCAGCATTTAAGCAGTGATAATATGATTCATGATATTCTATTATAGATTTTATTTTATTTTTATTAACGTTCCACACAACACAAAGTACACCAAGGATAAACTGTTTTTGACATACGAATTTATGTCCCGTCCTAATGTTGAGGGTCGTGGTAGCTCAGTGCCCGGGTGGTCTCTATTGAATGAGTGACACACTCTTAGCTAGCTTCAAACTCAGGCTAAGTTCAAATCATATTGCCGGCATGAATGAAATGGTTAAGTACAATTTTAAGTGATAAATCACAGGCGCTTTACGCTAAACGAATCATCGTGAGGAAAGCAGCACATCTTCGTGATATTAATAATTGAAAAAAATTATAATGTAAAGTCTGCCAATCCTTAGTAAAATCGCTTTTTATGGACTATATCCTAAGAACCTGAACAGGAGTATTTGCTGTTACTTACATTATCGGCAATAGAAGCTGGCAACGTGACCACTGAAACTCTTGCGCCATCCGAGCAGTCATGATTAAGGTCCTGTCGAGTTCTGTAATGCATTCGTGACTGGAGTGTCCCGAAATAGCGCACTATCTTGAGCAAATAAGGCGGGAGCTGGGTAGGCTTTAAATCAAATGCCTAGGACATAATAAAGATATCTGTGCGGACGCCGCTCCGATGTCTATGTAGTGAGTAAGCGTGGGAAGCGGCGCAGGTGACGGCGCCTGCGCACACCATGCACGCAGAACTAACGCCTGGTCGTGCACCTTATGGGGTGGACATAAAGCACATATTCCTATTGCCGTATTGAACAGGCGGTACATCGCATTAGTATCCACGACTGCCGGGAACGGCGCGGCTTTTGTTTTATTGTTCCACAACTCGAGCATTGCTCATATTCTTACACGTAATCCGATAAAGAAATAAACACTAGCAGAGTTTCATTGCGATTTTATGGTAATTGTTATAAGTCGACCGCGTGAAATGGTCGTACGTAATGAATATACAGCACACAATATTATTAGCGAAACAGTTGAATACATAAAACGGACATATGTAGCATATAACTCGTGTTCTCGCGATGACGAGTCACCACTTCACATTATTTGAAAATTCGGTGCACTGGTTAATATTAGGAGTCGGGAACTGAGAGGGCCTGAATTGGCAACCAAAGAAGCCATGACTCTTAGCCCCTCATTGACCGTCAACTTCGTTAGGGTTGTTGGTTTGGAGGAGGCTATCTAACTTGAAGGGATGACCATAGATCTTCTAGGTCGCAGTGGTCATTGGGACTTACTACTCAACCCATAACCATTATTATACTACTAATACTAGTGTTAGGTAGATTAGATATAACGATATTTCTATTAAACTACAAATAGTCGAAATTTTATCGTAATTCATTAAATTTAATTCTTATCTCAAAACTCATCAGATCAATCTGATATTTTTAGCTGATGATATTTCTTTGGCAGCAACCTCTTCTTTTCACAGCTACTGTCTGGTCACATACTAGTATTAAATTACACTCCCAAATATTTGATACTGACAGTACATGAACATAAATAACGAATATTTCTTAATTTTACTTAATGTATTTGTAACTCTGCAAACACTTTGTTTCAAAATCACCCATCAATTGGACTGTAAAGACTAGTATTTTTAAAAAACCTTAAAGCGAAATTAACAGTTCTCTTATCGCATATGTTCGTTTACTGCGGTAATTTAGGATATCGCGTGAATTGACGTCAATCGATGGCCGATTACTGCTCGTTGCAAACATAATGGTAGGTTGTTGTAAACTAACCTAATTGTGAATGCTCTACGTAACGTTTATCGACACGTTACGTGCTGCGTTTGCAATTAGACTTGCAGATAACTGGAATGGAATACATTGTCCTTTAACGTGATTTTTAAATTGTAACGAATGATTCTATGCTATCTTAATGCGATAAGAAGATCTGGATTACACTGTTGTAGAAAATGCAAACGCGAATAACGTGTCTGCTTCTATTGAATACATTTTTTACTTTCAGATTTTCGCATTTAGATCAACTGATGATCCCTGAAGTTGAAAATATTATGAACAAACTATAGTCAGGTTACAAAATAAGAATGATTGACGTTCTAATGTATCAATTAGCCCTAATGTTCAGTTCCTTATTAGATACGTTTATAGGGTACCTGAACACCAATTAAAAGAAGCTTTAAATAATATCGGATATCATAAATAATATCAAGTTATTTTGTATATAGACAAAGATATCTTAAATAATATCCAGGATATATCTCGGATATATCTTTAATCATGAATAATATTTTGTATATAGATAAAGATATCTTAAATAATACCCAGGATATATATCGGATTTATCTTTAAGTGTTTAAACACAGCTGCCAAATAGTGGCACGACTAGATACGAGGACTTGTCATCCTGTACAGTTGAATTGGAACAAGCCTAGTTAGTGAGTCGTTGAAATGTACCCGCTTAATAGACTTGTCAGTATCTCGTAGCCCTATACCCGCACCGCCACACGACTTCCTTACCAAGATAAT
Source organism: Iphiclides podalirius (assembly GCA_933534255.1). Taxonomy (NCBI): domain Eukaryota; kingdom Metazoa; phylum Arthropoda; class Insecta; order Lepidoptera; family Papilionidae; genus Iphiclides; species Iphiclides podalirius. The sequence continues at coordinate 9,842,361 of OW152823.1, read as the reverse complement.
TGGTACCCAACCCAACGAGACTACAAGTCAGTTACCAACAAAACTGTTGTCGTTGAAAAATCATCATTTGCTACATTCAAAATAATAAATACGTGAAATACTTTAGAGCATCCGTCAGCATGAAACACTAGTTATGAAACGCGTTCAAAACAAAATTTTATGAAATCCAACGTTTATGAACGGATTTAATTTTTTTTTTGGTTTGGGTTCGGTTTAGCTCTCATCTGGTTCCATATGAATTTCATTGGTATTGGACCTTGGAGTCCGAAAATGAAACGGAGAACTCTTTAAAATAGCATACAAAATGTGTGGTGAGAGATATGTTCGAAGTCTGCTTAAGTTTTTCTATATAGCAATGTTTTACTTTTATATCTGCGAAATGCTACCGGCTTGAAATTATTGCGCCAATTTAATCCTTACAACGATTTCTGGTAATCCAATAAACAAAAGCAAAATAATAATGCTACAATAACCATTTCGCTTTCTCCTAAAAAAAACCTTTTAGCCGTTACGTCAATCGACAAAGATCTTTTCAATATAGGGCAGATGCAAACATTGCTTTTGACCAAATCTTCGCTTATTCGATAATGTGCAATCAATTGAAAATTTGATATCGAATCCGATGAAACTGATTTGAAGCCGTGATAGCTTAGTGTCCGGGCGCTCACCTTTAATTAATGTACTCTAGCAACCTGAGTTAGATCCCCGGTGCCAGGTGTTACCAATGAAATTGTCAATTTTAAGTGCTGAATTACCATTTGCTCAGCGGTGAAGGAAAACATGGTTCCTCACCATGTTTCCTGCATTTTTTTAATGTGAAAAGTTGAAGTGAGCAGACGGTTCACCTGATGTAAAGTGACACCACCTGATGTAAAGTGACATCTGCTACACCCGAGGGTTCCACATGTGTTGACAACCTTATGAAAATTGTGCTGCATATTTTCGAAATAACAACAACAAAATATTTCGAAAAACATGTGAAGTCCGCAGTGGGGCCGCGTAGTGGACAACGCCCTGATACTCTCTATACAGGAGGCCTTTGCCCAGTAGTGGGACATGTATAGGCTGATACTTTACAAAGAAACTGGAAACACGACCACACGCGTCGCGCGCACGCGTTCCGCTCGCATTCGGGCTTTGTTTCCCGCTATTAATACTAGCGGATTTCCACGCTCGGACGATGGCGGCGTTCCCAATTTCCACGGCAACACAACACGTGCTCTGTTCGCTGGAAATACATTTACGTCGGACGTTCCGTCGGTGCGTTTTAATGCAGTCGGAAAAACAACAGATCGGCGCCCGCCACCGGCCGGGCCGAGCAGTATCCATTGGCCACTTCCACATGTGGTCCGTAAATCGTTACGCGTTCAAATATTTGGTTTGAGCGTCTTTGATACGAGCGTTTTAAAGACTAAATGAATGTTTCCGTGTGATTTAATAATAGTTACGGTAAAGGAAACGATCTTTTAATGCACCATTAATTCACTTCTGTTTTCATACTTGTTTCCAGAGCTGATGGTTGTGGGCTTTAATTGCGACAAAATGTTTGTCTGTAGGTTACATACCATTATGTAACCTACACACAAACTTTTTTACCATACAAAACATTTACCATACAAAATGTTTGTGTGTAGGAGATACTGGATGCATCGGTGGAATAGATGCTACGGTGGCTTCGGCGTCAGGGGTCGTAAGGTCGTTAAATACACGGCTCACATGTTGTGCCGACCGTGATAGGGGTAGAAGCAATAAGAAGAAATAAGTTGGAGTATTGGTAGTTTCGTGTGGAAGCACGTTGTTGATTTTGTCTTTTTTTATGTAAGAAGATGGCAAGCGAACTGGCGGTTCATGATCCTGATGTTAAATGATAACCGGCACCCATGGACATTTGCAACATCCCTAGGGTTGCAGATGCGTTGTCTTTGAATCGAGATCTCCATCAAAGTCGTGAACATCAGCCGATAATCTCTTTGCCCGCAACTGTCAGACACAATCCAACTTTGTTTTTGTTTGTATGGGTAGCATCTTTATAGTTTGCGGTGAGGGAATGTTCAAATTTAATATAGGAGGGTAAATGATCTGTTAAAGCAAAATCATTATCAAATTATAAAGGAAGTTGAAGGTGACTCCGCACTTTTGTGCACATCCTCTTTCAAATAAAAAATGAACGGTCCTCCTTAGCGGTCGAGATGGGACGAAATGAGAAAGCCATTGTGCCGCAAGCCTAATAAAAGCAGCAGGTAGCGGATTTGGTGATAATTTATCGTGAACGAGGCAATTACGCGGCTCAGTGGCGATGGCGTTGAACCGTGGACCTTCCGACTGCGGAGTCAATGAGTTGTTCGTCCGGCGCGGATGTCCCCTGGGCACCCAAAACACAAAAAAGGGTGACGTGGGAACATTCAGCTCTTGAACGTTTTGTTAGAATGAATTCTTTTTTAGTCGCCCTAACCCAGCACCGGTAACTAACCATAACCATATAATATCAACGTAGTTTTTTGTTTAATTCCGATACATTAAATATTTACTAATCGCGCATTCATCAATACTGTATTGGACGGTATGAATTTAACGTACACAAACGACGCATATTTAGTATAATACTTTGTAATAAAATGACAATATGTATGTTAGCTTTTGCAACACCCGTAGGGTTGCAGATGCGATGCTCCATTTTAAAAAAGTGGGCACCGGTTACCTCACTTACCAGACGAAACGCCGAAGTATACCACTTCTACTTCACGCTGGTCTACTGTGAAGTCGTAGGACTCCCCCCGTAGCTACCCATTCGTGCAACAGCGAAGACCATAGCGTGCACACTATAAGTTTCCTCCTATAGATGACAGCAAGTAGGTACACTTCCTCAAATAACACTTTTCCTTTATAAAACTAGAGATCTCTCGCCATTGCTATTGACGTACTCGAGCAACCCAAGCATTTTCGACCAAAACCGATTTGCGACAGTGATGAAATTTTTGATAATCCCGTATTAGGTGACAAAAGAAACCTTGAATCTAAGAAGTTTTATTTGAATATCAATAGAATTTTATACGGTGATGGACAACACCATCATAGTCTGTATAACAACAGGCCTTTGCAGGTTACGAGCGGGGACTTAACCCTTATTATTGGCGATTCAAATTAGTTCAATACTCACCGGCATTATCTTTATCAAGCAATACGCTAAATGTTAAACGGCATCGCCCGCAGTTGTAAAAGATAAGGACGGTGTATTACCGATACTTGGGCTAATGTGCGTCCAAAGCGGACGTTTAGAAAGGGTGTGACGTTACACAATATAAACAATCGAATTGGCGCCGGCAGCGGGCAACAATACATTTGTGCTTGCGCAGATGTTCTGGGCGCCACGCACAGCTGCCAACAACAACTGGTCAACTACAGTCGCTCTCAATGACGGTACCGGCAATTGGAAATCTGTGCATCAGTCAGAGTAACGCTACCCCCGATAACGTGTATTTATTAGTTATCGTAGGTACTTGTATTATCTTTGCACAGAAACGCATTAGAAATGGGAACAAAATAAAACTAAGAATTGTGATATTACTTATAATTATATTAAGTATTTGCGTTTAGCATCTGACAAAAGTTATTACCACTCCGTAGGTTATGTAGACAATGCCCAAAGGCATAAAGTCAGCTTTTTGTATTTTTTTAAATGTAAGGAGTCCACCTTTTGGTTTTGCATTCTTTACATTATGTAGAAATGCAGCAAATATTTAACCAATAAAGATATACCATTATCTAACCATGTATCCAAGCCGTTAAGCCATAAATCATATTTGAGCTGTATGTACCCGTTCATTATATTAACAATAGCTAATGAATAAGCATTCTTCGTTCTAATATCGAAGAGTATAGGGATCTAAAAACAATCTGTGAAACGTATCTGAAATATGTATATCGCAATAGAAATAAGTACCTGTGTTACATTGTTTTCACTTTGTGCTTCTCTTCATAAATACTTTTGATGTTAAATATTAAGAGAAACCATTGGCTTCTTAGTCATTTTTTCTTAATATCTCCTAGCTTTCCGTCTTATATTCGAATAATTCAATCATGCATAAAATTGCGTTTAATAAGCAATCATTATTCTAAATTACAAAAGCAAAATAAAAAAAAATTATTGTTATATTAATCAATATATAATAATAGTCATAAATATATCAATATGCTAATGGAAACTAAAATATTTTTAAGATGATGAAATATCTTCAAACCTAATCAGAATATTTGTATAATTGATGATTTTAAATCGGCATATAAATTAGTGAACAATTTAGATCAAAGTATTGGACATTTCGTGTAAATTGATAAATTTTATTAATTACTACGTAAACTTCTGACAAAGTTTTATATATAGCAAGGTAGCGTGTCTTAATGTAACATGATATTTGTAGCTACATGTGGCCTCTAGGCTATTATGTGATATGTTGTTGCATTCACAATAGTTTTGGCAGTGTGTTCCGCGAGCGGCGTCAATGTTTATTAATAAAGTCATCAAAAACCCCAGCCAGGACTATTACAACAATGAGGCCGATGTCAGCTCCAACGTATTTTAGCATCTGTCGGTAGCAGCCGCCGGTGACATGTGTGAGTAAAACAAAACCTACCCCTCGCGGGTGAGGGGTGAGATTTCCTCCACCAGGTGAGAGTCAGGGCTACACATATGTTGCCACGTGTGGGGAACCCCTCTACAGGTGCCCGCCGCATGAATGGAGTCTTTGTTGCCGCGCCCATTGACAACTGCTAAGCGTTTGGCGCGAAATTTTTGGCGGGAGTTCGTATGGGCACAAATCAATACCGATTGTTTAATATTCAAACATCGATGTACTAATTCGTAGTTTCTTTTTCTCCAATATTTTTACCCTAATTAGCAATCTTAAATTTTGGACATTTTCTTAAGCGATAATTATGGAACGTTATCAAAACAACTAACGTGGGTATGATGAATTATTCTCTAGTATTGTGTCAGTTTTAATAGAAAATTCTTAAGTGACGAATGTCAGACTATGTTAAACAGTTCATGCTTTTTGGCTCCTATGTCCTATACCACGTTAACAGTTATGTAGTTTTATTCCTTCAAACTAAATTTCTATTCCCTACTTCCCAAAGCATTAATGAATTTTTTACGTAATTTCATAGTTTGGTTCACTTATTTACATTCGCGCTGTGCCCCAGCACGATACAATTGATTCCCATGATTAAGATTCCCAAGGAGTAATGGTGCTGCTCCCCCAAACAGGTGTCCAGTGATTAAGGTCGAGGAGCTCCCAGTGCAATGGGTCAGTGGCTACGTCTTCGCAACCCGTAGACCATGGACGACCGTTGAGATAGAAAAAAATGTGCATATTAATCAAAACGGTTTTACACGCCGTTTTAGAAAATAATGGAATAATGTTCGATTCAATAATGAATATGAAAAAAGGCACGAATATTTGTGCTTTAAAATGTCGCCCTAAATGCAAATAACGTAAGATTCTAAACATTTTTTGATGAGTGATTTTCTCTTTGCATTGAACAGAACCGCCGACTGACCGTGGACCTTAATACTTGAAATTATTTCAGGTTTATTGGTCGAATACTGAATAAAAACGAGCGCAGACTGACTGAGAGATGGAAAATAAAGTGTTCATAAACGAGCTTCGTTCTTACTGATAAAAAATCATTGCCATAATAAAAAATCGATACACACAAGAAAAATATCGAACTTTATTAAAACATCCTTGTGCTGAAGTTAATTATAACGATCGACATATGGAATTGATTAGCCAAGTAGTCATCTTGATTGAATATTGGGTGAACTAACGTCGAATAATACACATAAAGGAATCAGAAAATAATCAGTATACGAGTTCTCCTTGATGGCGTTCCACAAGTGTCGATTAGCATTATTCTCTTACACGTTTACCTAGAAGCTATCCCGCAAGGGCGATCGTAAAAGTACTCGCACGCCGCAGGATACTCCGTCGCGACTGCTTCCTCATTAGTGAGCTGAGCGGTCACCGCTTCCGTCTGGACGATCCGCCGAGACCATTACTGTTAATGGAATACAATCGGTGATAAAACTTTTAGGTTATGCCAGTTACGATCGAAAACATATGAATTTATATGTTTTTTAATCTGGGCGCGACACCAAGAGACATAGCGCACAAAGTTTTGTTCATTTATCTACAAAAATTTACAATTTAAAAACAACATTTACAGTATCATACGAATTTATATCACGTTACAATACATATACGTATACAATGAAAGGTAGATATTTTAACGAATAACAAATTTAATGTTGGGGTTGTAAATTTTTAGGCAACAGCAAAAATGTAAAATGGGTTAAAACTCAAATTAATGTTAATTACTTTATTGCTTATAAACTACCTGCATAAACAACTTGAGTTATTTAGTTGTTTTTGGTCCACAACATTATATAATTTGTCATCAATGATAAACTCGAAACCAATTCTAACACGGCCTATTAAAGCAGATGATATTTAAAATCTGAATAAAACGCGATATAGAACGTTAAACAGCTTTTTAAATCTTGTATAGTATTCGATTAAATACAAGAAATCAATATGTGAACCAGATAAAATGTAAGTAAGATATTGGCGGAAGACAAAATTTAGCCATACTTTCGTACATAGATGGATGCAGACTGACATGGGTGTACATAGCTGCCTTTGTAAATTGTAAACAATAAGAACACTTGTATCTTCGATATCTAGAGTGTACATTCTAAGATAATATCAAATACATTACCCATGAACTATATCGGAGGTAACATGGGTTAGACTATGTAGACAAGGAAAAGCATCAAATTCATTACTAATGAATAAACTTTCTCGAAGAATATTCTTATCGTACAGACAAATCCTTTTCCAGCAAGTTACTTTCTAATTACTAATATTGGTACACTGTTTATATTACTCTATACAAATATAAATCATCTCATCTACCTTTTAGGTGTATTATGATTATTACAATACCTGTAGACAAACTCCAAAAAACCAGAACCGAAAAAACTTTCACCGCTTTCGACGAAATGCTGCGAATCCGATTACTGAACCGATGTTCGTATTTGACGTGTATCGATGCATCAAGTTGTAACAACATCAGGCATATCGAATTCGAAACATACTGGCACTTAGACCAAACGGTGAAAGATTTATCGTTTTTCGTTTATCGTAACATCTACAGATACAGAATCCTGTATCGATTTTATGTTTTCTTTTGTAATGCTATTGTTACATTAATTATACATTAGACTTCCGGCAAAATTTAATTTTCGCATTAGGTTATAAATCTCTAAGCCAGAAGTCTCTAATTCTAAATATAAATTAAGAATAAAGAAAAAAAGTAAAGTAAAGTAACAGCCTATACATGTCCCACTGCTGGGCAAAGGCCTCCTCTATACAGAGGGTATCAGGGCATAGTCCACCACACGGCCCCACTGCGGATTGGCGGACTTCACATATCTTCGAAATATATATATATATTTTTTTTGTTATTATTTCGAAAATATGCAGGTTTCCTCACGATGTTTTCCTTCACCGCGGAGCACGTGATAAGTCAGCACTTAAAGTTAAAAACTTCATTGGTGCTGGCACCGGGGATCGAACTCAGGTTGCTCGAGTATATTAAATTAAAGGCGAGCGCCCGGACACTGAGCTATCACGGCTCTCTAAAGAAAAGCATGTTAATTCTATTAACTTTTTAATAAAATGATAAAAAATTAAAGTAACGTTACCGCCTATAAATGTCCCACTGCTGGGCAAAGACTGTATACAAACTCTGTATAGGCTAGTCCACCACGCGGCCTCACGGCGCTTCGTTGAGAAATGTACAAGGTACAAGGTAATAAGAAAATTATCTCCAGAAGCCATTGAATTACTTTGCGCACTGAAGTAGACAAAGTTCGGCAAGATTTCTTAAATTATGTTTTATATTTTTCTATGAACCGTTTTCCTTGTATTTACATTATTATGCCATAATATTTAGTGAGATATAATAACAATAACAGATACAGATAACAGCAGTAATATGCTTTATGTTCGCTAATATGGTTGGCGTACATAAAGCATAAAAGAGTGTACAGAAACAAAAAAGTGGTCAAAGATCTTCACGATCTATAAACTCTCAAGGTATATAAGTTTACCGTGGGCGACGTAATCGAGATCGGCCGCGAGCGACCCCGATAGATCAAAGTGCATAATGGTTCGCTCCAAGAAAGGAGCTGTTTGCTTCGTGACCACTTCCCCCGCGCCAGGTGCGCGAAGAGTCGTCTAATTGACGCAGACCGAGACGCCTCCGCGTAATTGGTGGTCATTTGTGGGAATTACGCGACGCTCGGACCTTATGTACGTCACGTGACACGTCGATAATAACAAGGCCAAGGAGCTACATGAAAATAAGACGTTAAACGCATTGCGTGCCGCTTCGTCCGGGCCCAATGGACGATGTTTTGGTGCACTTCTTTCCCCGCAAATTACATATGGCGTTCAGATTGCCAGTGTTTTTGTAAATACTCGATTGACTTCTAAAGTAGAAATGTTAGGTAGCAATCGAAGCGGAAAATGAGAAGTAGATATTAAAACGTTTTGAGCGATGTAACGTAGGTGAAGGGTAACTAATTTTCACGATAAAGACAAAGTGTAAACTATCTGAAGCATCTACAGTAACGTAAAACTAAATTTGCAACAACCGCGAAACAACCAATGTGTCTTCTAGATTAAGATTAAGTCCTCCGTGAGATGTTCCTAGACTCGTGTGCAATAATTTCGCTTGTTCAGTATTTTGTCACATAATGTTATGTAAACAAAAAAAATTACGTCCATTTTTACATTCAATACTAACGGTATTGTAATTCAATTCAAGCATTTTTGTAATGTCTTATAAGTTACTCAATTTTATTGAGGCACCCAGTGTTAAGTCATTAAGAAAATCTGTGAACGTTCTGTGTTCAAATAGCATGAATCCTGCCATTCTCTCCACAACTCTCGACGGTCATTCACCAAAAGTTACCGACGCGAGACGGTGGTGCGTTAACAAAAAGGTGTGGTGAGGAATCACGGTGTGTAGGCACCCTAAAGTAAAAGAAAAGGAATCATAACAATCGGTAAGCGGCGATTCAGACTGGAAGACGCGCGGGGAAGGAACTCTGGTGAGCGGGCACCCTCGCAGGATGTCTCGGGCTGGTGATTACTGCAATCAAATTTGATGGCTATAATATATCTCGGCGTGTGTGGCATGGATTTCATACGTGTCATTACATGGGCAGCAGACCGCCATCCGTATTATTTTAAGTACTCACGCGTATCGCATCTAAACAGTTTCACATCACTTTCGTTCATACACGATCAAAGGGATTTTAATTCGATCTCAGAACAAAACGGAACCTCTCAATAATATACGTAGCTTTGTAAGTTCATATGATAAGTAAACTCTCAGCAAAGCAAATTAATAAGTTAAACTTTATTTAGAGGTATGAGACAAAATAGAGGTATGAAATGATTTGTAAAACTTGGCAGACGCGATCTGCATGAACAAGTCAAACTATACTTTTGATGCAATTTAACTTTATTTAGTTACTAACCAGAGCTCGCATTTTACCAATTCTCTCCATTTTAACAATACATTTATTTATCTGTCTGTTGAACAGCCCTGTATTTACGGCAAATTCTGCTATTGTACAATTGGAAGTATCCGTGTCGTGCTGCGCGTCATTTACAGGATGATGTCAACGTTAAGTATGACTAATGTTTCACCACAATCATGTCTCATTCAAATTGACTTTCGAAGTGTGTAAGTGGAATAAAAGTTTGCTATATGAAGAAATGCTGCATGGTGGTAAATTATCATCCGACTTATAGGCGGATTCTATAGACAATATGCTAAATCCAAACGAATATTTCATATCATGCGTATGATTAATAAGTGTTTTCTTTTTATATCGTTTTTAAACAAGATGACTTTGCAAGCTAAACGATGCGTCATTAAAATAGAGACACTCCCTTATAATGTTTCTTAAAAGATAATACAGCCGCTTTAAAAGTAATATTAAAATAGAAGGATTTGCGGCCCCTGCTCACGAAATGCTAAACGTTCTTTAATTGTTACATTCGAAACGCCATTACACCAACCACAATTTTCTTTGTTTTCGGAATGAGTACGCTTATTTTGTAGATGTGTGTTCCGCTTGGTGCTCTTAGGTACGCTTGAAGAATTATTTTAAGTGTATTAAACTGGTCATTGTTGTCGATTTTCTCCCTTCTAAATTATCATACAATTTTCATTGCTTATGGCATAGACTCTTGAATTACGGAACATTTATTTTTCTAAAAGTCGTTAGATGTCAACCACCACGTTGGTATCAATGTTCACATAAAAGCTTATAAAAACCAGAAATGGTACCGGCCTGTTGTCATCTGTAAGACCGTGATAATTTATATTACAAGCTGTATTCAATCTGTTATGTAAATTGTTGTTCCAACGTTTATTTACTCTATCATATCCATCTATCGTCCGTTATTAAGTCCATTTTGAAAAACTTCTTTTCATTAATTTCATTTTTTTAAATCACAATCACAAGAGGTATACCATATTCCCGTGCTTAAAAAAGGTCTATGTTTTCTGCACGTTTTCGTAAACATGAGGAAATTAAGAACAGGTCACACCCATGCTGTTAAAAATATTTGTAGATCACGAAATTTCTTTTCTTAGGGTAGGATGCTGTCACAACGAAATTTGCACTTTAGTTTTTCGAGCAAATGAAATTTGTAGGCTGTCATTTAAGTAAATATTTGCAACGCTACCGGCACACTATAGTTACTTTGTTTTAATGATAGACAAAAACCCCATAAGTCAGCAAACTAATAGAACCATTCGTTAAACTGCATAGCCGCAGCAAAAACGTTACGTTGCGTAAACGCGATTGTTTATCAAACCATTATCCCTATAAGGTGCGTAGATTATAATATGAAACTCGCCGTAGCTTATCTCTCCGATCGCTACAGTAGCTCCCGTGGATTGTTCGCGCGTAATTACGTTCGAAACCTCCACAGTCTAGTTGCGTTGCCGCCCACATCTTAGATATTATAAAACGACAATCAACGTACAACGACAAGTATTTAATTGTCTGTTATTATTGAACATGCCTGCTATCTGTACTTATAATGAAATTAAGCTTTTTGTGTCTGTCTATTAATACATTTGCGAGTCCACACCCGGATCGTACAACATCTACCTTGTCTGTTCTATGCTTCAAGATATATTAAGGAACATAAAACACTTTTTGTGCTCATTTTATTTGTTTAAGTCTACATTATTTTATGACTATTACTTTTAAATCAAAACGGCGGCCCATGTTTCGTTTTGTATAAGTATAAGTGAGGTTTGGTAGAACTGTTACTCCTATAAGTAAGCCCAGTATTTTTTACCTTACTTGCATTAAGGTACATTTTTTTCATAGTATTAATTTAAAGGAAGTTGACCACATTTGTATTGGAGCATTTTATAGATCTAGATTTAGAATTAATTTATTTTTAATAACTTTGACGATTTATATGTATTCCGAAACAAAAAATTATATATTTTTATCAAAGTCATTCAAATCTGACTCTTATAAATTCTTTGGCGACAATCTTTAATCTGTGTTACGGTTTGGCGACATTGCGAACGTAAACCATAAAAGTTTTACGTAATTTAATTTTATATAATTGCAAGATTACTTAAATTTTGGTTTTCTGCACTACTTCTCTAAAATTTCAAATTCAAATATCTTTATTCAAGGTAGGAGCATAGGGTAGTAGGTCTGGGACTTTATTGAAACGTTTTCATTGTCCCATAATGTATGATCAATTTATGTTTATATTAATTTCATTTCATTACGTTTAACTATGGGAAATCACACTATTCAATTTCTATAAACCTAAAAAGGTACCCGAAGTTTTTGTTTCGCGTCTTAATTTGCAGATTTGAAATTGCTACTGTCAAAGTGAATAAATGACACATCTCGCTCGATCAATATTTTGTGAGACTCAGATCTGTTTGTTTATCACACTACCCAACATTAAAATCACTTTTGTCGTGAGGCAACCGAGCTGGCAACGCGGTGACATTGTGGCGGATACGACCACTGATCTGCGATTGCAACAGATAGATTGCAAACCAACTATATATACTTGTATATACTAAGCTCAGTGTTCCAATATTACGTTTCTTATGACAATAAATACTAGAGGGATAGTGGTCTAAAATTTTACTCGTTTGACTAAAATAAACAGGAAACTTTATTCGAAGCTCTGATGTATGGATAAGGTAAATTAAACTACCCTTATAACTTATATAATTCGGAATATTATTAACTGACTTGATCGGGTGTAAGTACACAAAAATATTACACTATATAACCGGCGATATAAAATTTTTTAGGTTCTTATATTGCCAGTAACATAATATTACTCCGATGAAATTAAAAAATATGTAGATTAAATTTTGCTACTCGTTAATAATTATTGTTACGAATTCTAACATAACTTACCTTTGTATACTTTCGCAATCCTGGCAGCCGCGTGGGAATGTGCGATTAAAAATTAAATTATGTCCAGGCTTTCCTTTGCGTGGTATTCGGCTAATCTATACATTTACGTCAGGTGGATTAAACAGATAAATAAAACTAAGCTTACATGCTTGCATTGAATACGTTTAATTTCACTACTAGGTTAATGCTGCATGTGAACATATTACGTTGCATACCATCTGCCTTGCGCACACCTCTTATATTAAGACAAGAACTGCAATTGCTGATGAAAGTCCTACGGTTGTCTCCCGGAGAGCACAGCCTCAACTTCCCTCTTCACCTCCCTCTGAATGTACTTCCCGCAATGGCGCTTCAACTGTTGGAACAAATAACACCCGGTAGCCAAAACCACCATAACAACAACCACCAACACAATAACGTCCGATACGGAATAGCCTTCCACCATCTCGTCGTGCGCATGTCCATTATAAAATCCACCCATACCGTCGTCCGTTGCAAAATCCCAACGCGTTTGATGACTCGATTTACCTAATGCACCAAAACAACTGACGTCTCACATTAGCGTCGACACATCGAAATATTGCGCTATAATGGAAGTTGCACTAGAAATGTCGACGTTTGATATTCGAATAGATATATATCAAATGCATTCTATTTGAATTTCGAACGTTTTTTTTGTCACAAGAAAATACGTCAAACCAGTAGCTACCTTCATGTAAAGTGTCACAGTTCATGGACATCTACCATGACTGAAGGGTGCAGTTTTATTGCCAACGTTTAAAATGTGGGCCCTGGTTGCAACATTCATCAGGCGAAATGCAAAAAATAGGTTTACTCCAACCTTCTCAGAGACCTTGCTACTTCCCTGGATGTGCCAGTTCATCCATACCACAGTAAAATGTGCATAAATACAGCACATTAGTACCAATATATACACAATGTTACAAAACAGTATGAACATTTTATGTATCGTGCAGCAGGTATCATGTTTGGTTTGTGTATAACAAATAGTACTTCACAAAATCGGTATGCAGAGTAACTCATTTCATTCACCATACTTACCACGTTCAGCCCCTTACAAATATGGCACACTTCGTACGTTTAATCAAACGTCGAATTTTGCCAAGGCATCGTTTAAACCAGGACCTTTCATTGTCGGCCATATTTGCGCTGCGAACTGCGGAACATCGAGCTTACAAATTAAATCAATAAATACCGAATGGCATACGAAAATGCGTCCGACGCGTAATAATAATAATTCAGCGCTCACGGCAATGCAACTGACCTCAGCGGCCGTCGCCTTGTATTGCATCGACATCAACGACATATGTGAGGTCAAATAGCAGGTACCTTAATGTCGCTTAATACAAACTGAAATGTTGGCGGTAAAAGATAAGCACAGATTATAAATCTAATCTGCGATATTCAGCAAATTATATTAAACTTATTAAAAACTATAAAAAGACCAGACAACAAGTTTGAAGCCATAGTTAAACATTCTTCAATGATCTTTGGAAGGAGTTATCAAAAATATATTAACCAAATTGCCATATTAAGACAGGGATGACTGCAAAATACGTTGAAAACGTTTAAGAAATTCAAAAGCCTTAATTTTATATATTGCGACTGAGTAAAGAATTTCGTCTTCAACTCTGATTAACTACTGACGCGTTCGTAAGTTTTTATAATATATTTAATTATACTTATTAAGGCGCGTTAAGGCCCGGGAACCGGTTTTCGGACCACGTAGACTTGGTCAGCACTTTGGGAATGCAATAAGAGTAAAATAAATAAGCTAAAAAGCGACGCCGGTCTCGTGTGGAAACAAAAGCCTTTGTTAGGTTCCACGTAGCCAGCCCGAAGCCAGAGTGTAGGGTTACTAAATTCTATAACTAATCGAAAACCTCATTGTTTGCCGAAATCTGATTAGCCCTCTTTCTTTGTGTATTGCCCTTGGTTATATTTCGCAATACGTTGGATATTAAATTAGTATTCAAAATAATTTAAATTTTTCTATTATTATTAAATTTTCAACGGTTTTTTTGTTATCGCTTTAAAAGGCTATTACGATAAACTTAGTTTTATTGGTCTCTTTGTATTAAGGGCCAATATTGATTTAAAACTCATTTTACCGATTACTCTACAGCAAATATGAGTAAACTCAAGCTGTTTTTTCAACTTTTAAGCCTTCTTTAATAAAATCCCTATTTTTTTCTTCTACTGACTGACCATCACATATTTATATAAATACTTCATATATTTTTAATACTTTATTTTTAACATAGACATATAATTTTTAAACTTATATTTGTATGCTATTAATATTAAGTATTTTTAATGCACAACTTTTATATAGCGTGTGCCTTGACAATTGCGATCGACAGGTTTTATAACTAACGTTAGGAATATTTATTGCAATTAATACCTATCACTGACATCACTAAAAGTTTTATCAGTAATGAAATTAATTATTAAAAGTTAGAAATGAAACTGTAGAAACAAGATAAATGTATTTCATAGAGTCCGCTGTACAAAAAAAAACACTACGTACGTACTTTTTAGGATTTCAGGCATAATTAACGGAAAAGAAAATGCTCGTTTCACAGTCACATTGGCTTTAATTCATTTTGATTATTTATTCTTCTAAAGGGAAGTTCAAAATTATAACAAAATATTATAATTAGTACATATGCACTCATACAATATCAGAGCAAAGGGGCAGGGTGACCAATTAACGATAATCGCTACGCCACATAAACAGCTGTTATATCGCAATAAAGAGATGAATGAAGCAGCGATGCAGACGAGAACCGTGGCGCCGAATGGGTTATCGGAGGTCAGCTATGTTGCCGCTAGGGAATCGTGAAACACATAGTTGATTACAAAGGTCGTTTCATTCTCCATTTGTCGCTATAATAACTAAAACTAAGACAAAGTATATAGTATAGGACATGGCAACGATGGGAGGACACCTTTCAGAAATGTGCACGAAAGCCTATTATAATACGAATAGGTGATCTATAATTATTAATTTGCTAAAATATCACTAGCTCTTTTACCTAGCATGAAAACCTTCAACAGTGACAATGGAAATGAGAATTACTAACATTAAGTAATTTGAACTAAATAGATTGTACAAATAGAACGAATGAAATTTTCTTCTGCCTTCTAATATAAAACTTGCTGTTTAACTTATATTCCTAAACAAGCTCTTTAATTTTTAATAAAGTTGTAAACTTAAGTTGCCTGGCTGATACTTATTCTAATGACGTATAACGTAATGTTGCAGCTATAAAACACTCTAGACAGAAATATATAAGTAAAAAAAAAACCAGTAGTAATTGAATAGCACGCATTTTAAAATGATTGAAAACGTTTATGTATTTGGAAGGTAGATAAGTACAGTAAAACCCCGAAGGTTATCTGCTTTTACGAAATGTTAAAATATTATAATTAAAACTTTGATCGGACTCACAATGGGGACTCCATTATGTTGGATGTGTGTACATAAAACTGAACATTTTACAGATGTGAAAGTGTTTTTTTAGTGAATTAATTGTAGAGTGGGATTGATATGGTATGGCGGCGCAGTAGCTTTTACTGTTGCACGAATGGGCAGGCTCATCCGACACAGTATCACGGCGTCCCAGAAGACCAGCGTGAAGTGGAAGTATAGTAGTAATACACTTTCGCGTTTCGTCTGGTGAGTAAAGTAATCGCTGCCTACTTTTTAATAGGTTGTTAACGCTGTGCGCACGTAATGCTTAACGTGTTAAGGTGAAACCCCTCTTCGCTTGCTTTTCACATAAAAAAGTGAGGTAAAGTGCCTGATTATATTTTATATCCACATCTGGGCATGGGCCTCCTCGGTACCCGGTAGGGTATTATGGCATACAAGGCGATGAAACCCACTGCTGATTGAATTCACGTAGTTTGCCTTTATTTTGATTGTTTCTGAAAACTCTAGATCTCCCTACGATGGTTCGATCTCGTTCACAACAGAATATTACAGTTAAAAATAACATTACATCAGGTTCAAGTACCACTCTTGTTTTACTTCAGTTTCCTCGTTCTCGAGCGTTTGCGAGCAAGCATCTGATGTCAAGCGTTTACCTCCCCCCCATGGACATCGACAACAACTGGCGGTTGCCAAACACTTAAAAGCTGGGCCCCGCTTACCTCACTCACGGTCGTGGTACCCAGACAAGCCTTCCCCATTCTTGCAACAGAAGCGTATGCTTGGCCCTACCATAGTTGAATCGCGTGTGCAGAATAGAAGCTGCGCTATCATTAAAATGGAACATTTCTCCTCTTTTATAATTTTATATAAAAACAGAAAGGTTTTGCATGGCATAAGTGTACATTTCAATTAAATTTAAAACGAGTTGCACAATCACACCTATCCGTGTAGATGTAACCGTGGTATTCTCTGTAAGAGTTATTCAAACGGGTAACGCGATCTCAACAGACGATTGTCATAAAGTTAAGAAATGTATTGTTGTGTGCAACACGATGTTAGTGTTACGAGTGTCGCGTTACTGCTCTGATGTCGCGGGTCAAGTCGCGCGGCGCCGGCGCACCGCCATTACGCCGTACAGAGAATGTAAGACGATTCCCGCCCGCCGTGTTCTTCAAACGGACGGAGCACAGATAAAATATTTGCGATCGGTACAACTGGCAGCTAACAAATTACTATTTATTAATTTTGGTTCTGAAACTTTTGTCGTTTAGTTGAACTTGCTGTACGATTTGGTTTTTCTTTAAATTAATAATAAAGAACATGTCACGAAATGTAAAACTAAACAAGTTTTATCGTATTCCTTTAAAGTGACACAATCGATATACGATTATTTCTTATACATAATATTGATTTCTTATTTTTAGTAACACTGCTTATAACTATATAATTATACATGTTTTAACATCTATTATTTACTTAAATATTACACATTTAATCAATCAAACCAGTTTACTAATTATATTGTAGTTAATTAATAAATTGCGAGAAAGTTTGTATATTAATATAATTGATATATGAACATGTCACCAAAGAAATAACAATTTTCATTGTGTGTGTAAATAAAATTCACAACCTATCGAATACATCAGCCATTACCACGAGGCAGTATAATCCACGTGATATTATGTATTAATCGCGGTTCATAAGATACAGCCTGGTGATAGACGGACAGAAAGACAGCGAAGTCTTAGTAATAGGGTTCCCGTTTTACCCTTTGCGTAGGGAAGCCTAAAAATAAAAGATCGTGAATAGAGAACAATACTCTGTGTAATAAAACTGTTTTACCAGTTAATTACACAGTATTATTATTACTTAAATATAAATTATAAAATAATAATCATTGCAATATGTTTATATTCCCTTAATCTTCTCAATTTGCCGCGGAAATTATTAAGGAAACATCACCAATGTAACTACAAATTATATTTTTATATAAAACTATCGATATAATGTCAGCAAACAACGATCTAGTATGTTTCCGCTGTTATAAAATAGTTAAATCCTTCTTACGCTATTTAACCGTCTAACTGCTAAAGCAACGGCCGTAACTCACTGTATGTGTTTAGTGAAAGACTGAAAGCTTTAAACAACTACTTAGTGTCGTATAGCCGAGACCACAGCGAGCCGCTGCTATTTTACATACATTTACATAACTCACAATGTTCCATTTACGTGTTCCTGATCCTGAGTAACAACAAGGAAGTGGACATAAAATGCGCTGTTATAACAATCCGCTTTGCTGTCGCGATTGAAGCTGGCTTACTTTATGTGTAGGGTTTTTTTCATTTACATATTGGCCGCTGGCTTTTACTTCATTATACTTACTTGAGCAACCTATGTGCTGAAACCGGTGACGGCACGAATAAAATTGTTAAATGCAATGTTAAGTGCTGATTAGTTATACGCTCGGCGGTGAAGGAAAACATGAGAAAACCTTCATAGTTTCGAAATAAAAAAAATAAAAAATTGCGAAGATATGTGACGTCTGCCAATGCGCAATGAAGTCGCGTATTAAGCTATGCCCTTGTACACTCTGTACAGAAGACGCCTTTGCCCGGACGCTTTCGCCCTTTGTGCGGAATGTATAGTCTGTTACTTTACCTCTTTTACATCGTTCCGGCGATTAGTGAATCACATAAATATCCATATAGTTTTATATCCATTCCAATGTGACCACGTTTGCATCTGTGATGACGTTTCATAACGCACACTAAGAGAACCTGAGTCGCAACTTTTATCGGCTCTCTTTTAAGTTTTAATTCTATAAGCATAACTAATGTATTAGTAACAAAAACTGTTGAACAGTGACAAGGGCCAGTTCTTTTGCCCTTAAAAGTTTTAATAAATCACCGATTAAATAAATTTACCGAATCCCCTAGGAGTAGGTGTGCTAAATGATTTGCTAAGTGCTTAATACTTTTAAAAGTCATAAATAATGTTTTGATGTAAAAAATATTTTAGAAAAAAAAATTAAAGAAATACGCGCTGTTAATGACTTCTTCGGTTATTTATGGGCACTTTTTACCTATCTCGATAAGTGGAAGTTATTTCATTCCCTATTTTTTATTTTTTATTTCGTCAAATCAACGGACCACGGTTCCAGTACAACCTGCACCAGAGATAAGAAAAATCCTTTTCAAAGAAAGGATGTGAGGTTGTGTTCCCAGCTGATATAATAAGCAATCGCTAATTTGTCGCATAGTAAACACTAGGATATCTTTATCTTTATCTATATTGAAGGACGTTTCCGCTTTCATTCATGGCCTAAATACAAATATAACTTTTGCATTTATATACTTTTGCAGGACTGCGAGTATGAATATCCGTATGCGAAATTGGTGAGAAGACAGGAGGTTTGGTTAAATTGACGTCTTTGAGTACGAATCTGAAGGAGTACCCACACCGTGAGCTCCCTCATTGGCGCATTATAGAAAGTCGCGTCAAATGCTTACCGCTGTCATGGCGGCAAACGGGTCAAGTTCTCACCGAGCGGCGCCAAAACAACCGCGCAGCTGTGTGCCTATTTGCGGAAACGAATGTCGTGTCGCCGCTAACACGTCTGCGTCGCTTCTGTATGCGGTCACCGCTCGCGGCTAGAGGGAAACGTGAGGAGAAATTCAACCAAGTGATTCCCTACCCTGGCTGAGGCGTAGAAATCCTTAAGAAGAATGAGTCCTTAAGACGATGCGGTGCCAAACTATGGTAGCGAACTAAACAATTGACGACATTCCGATTTATTCATGGACGACTAAATGCGATATTGCTATAGAAACTTCCCAATTTGGTGAACGATCGTCTAGAAGTTTCCAGCAATGTTCTTGCTTTTTCGCAATTATTTGGCGATGCTGTTATGTTAGAAATAGTAATAAGGAAACAACCTTTAGGTACAATATAATGCTAGATTATTTTTTTTATGTGAAAATGTGGAAAACGAGCTGGCGGTTTGCCTGATGTAAAGTAATAACCGCCGCCCATGGATATATGCAAACGCATCTGAACGGATCTGAACGCATCTGTACGGTACCGTACAGTTTCAGATGCGTTTCCACCTTTTAACAAAGTGGGCCCCGGCTACCTTACTCATCAGAGGAAACGCAGAAGTATTAATACTCTACTACTTCTGCTTCACGCCGGTCTTCTGTGAGGTTGCGGTTCTTACTCGGACGGACCTGTCCATTCGTGCAACAGCGAACACTGTTGCGTGGCCCTACCACAGTTTTAGTTTGATAAAAATTATTTATGTTGTTGACATCGTAATTAAAGGAGTAGCCGTTAATCATTGATGAGTTCATTTGCAAGTCGTTGTATACAGCCAGGCTTGGCATCGATTTGTAATTACGTTGGAGTCCTCCTTTTATTGTAATCATTTGGAAAAGCAGACATTACGAATTCAAAAAACTACATTCATATTGATAAGTCGCCTCGTGAGCTCCAGCAATGCAACGCTGACGAAGTGCGCACCACCGCTACTTGTGCCAATTGCCTAGTTTTTCTTCAACATCAACATTTGAAATATGATACAGATTGCGACTTGCGAAACGGTACTTTGATATCATCTTACTTAACTCTTATTTGAGATTTTTCTCATATGATATTGGATAGTACTAATGATTATAATATAGCATAGTTTGTATGGATCTTCAGGTCGGCTTCAGGTTGGCAAAACGTAATTGACGTTATTGATACCTTAAGCTATCACATCTATAATTAAATCCTGATAAAACTTTAGTAAAACGTATCCTTATTAAAGTTTGGATAAAATATTACTGGCACGAATAGCAACTATTGTGTTATTCGGTTATAGTTGAAATTAGAAACTGAAAGCATATACCTTGTTCATATTCTTATTTGAATAGAAGTAGTTAGCCACCGCTTTATCAGAAAATACACTTTATTATTGATGAGGTGGCAAAAGATTGAGCAGCTTACCAG